>CM035443.1:101127681-101142681 GCA_020310875.1 Ceratopteris richardii | reverse complement strand
TCTATATGCAAAAGGGTAGTACAAGCATGAGAATGCATGTGAACAACTAACTAGCTCCATCTTGTACTAGTGGGTGGGTATAAGATGTGGTACATGGGTGGAGGTGGAGTCAGGGCCGCCGTGATGGCTCCAATAGGATCATCCATCATTTGGGATCGTCTCTCCTCCATGGTGCGATGGTCACGAGCCTGGATCTTTGGAATCTGGTGTCGGTGAAGTCTCGAGGCCCGATATCCTATAGCATGGGGTCATCTCCTAGCTCGAGGGGTCTGAGACTACTGAAGAGTCACCCCTCTCGATGTGTTGGGGGGGGGGGGGAGAGGGAGGGCTGCTACACGTTGTGGAATGAAGAAGTCATTGAGCTTGCTCTGTCTCCCTCCTGTTTAGGCTGCTGCAGTAGGATGGAGTAGGGAATCTCTGTGACTCTATATCTCTAGTAAGAATCGCCCGAGCTGTAGTTGATCTCTAGAGTCCATGATCTCTCGGAGGGTGGGCCGCCCTATAAACAGAGTCTCATATCTGTCTTTGATGTCATCATATGCGCTACATCTACATACAAAGTGCTCCTTATCTTCCATCTCTACTCTGCATATCGTGCATATATGCTCCTCTTTGGGAATGTCTCCAACTTTGTCCGTCTCAATCTCTAGTCGGTGTGATGAGACCCTCAATTGGCCAATCGCTACCCTCGAGATATGAGGCATGTAAGTATCCATGTAGCGTGGTCGTTAGATGAGATCCTAGTATGTTCTTGAACTGGTCTCGGTAGTGCGATAGTCTTGATCCCATGTGTGATGTGTGCCATGTTTGACTAATGTAGAGCTCCCAGAGATCCTGTCTGAGCACAACATTCCTCTCACGATGGGAGAGGTGGATGTGAGGTGAGTCAGGGCCATATTGAAAAGGCGGCAATCTGTCCATATCAAGTCCATGACTATCAGACAGGCTCTAACCTGAGTGTATCAAGCTCTCTCATATCCTTACTCTGATATCTGTATAGATGCCTCAAAAACTCTGTGTGTGAGTCTTTTTGCAGGGAGCTCCCTCACCCTTCGAATAAAATAGATAGTTCGGAATAGTGCATCTACTACCATGGGTGGTGTAGCTAGCTCTGACCTCATGATGTCATATGGCGTTGACCGTTTCCCGTGAAATAGTCGCGAGATCATACGTACTTGTGGCCTCTTGATCGCACGCCACTGGGTGACTATGAGGCTTGGGCCCAAATTGTCGCAACATACATCATAGCTGATCTAACTAGTGTGTCAAATAGCCATCCCTTCGTGCAGGGCTTCTGGAAGTGTGCCTAGTGACATCTCCGCTCTAACATGGCTAAGGCTGCATATCCTCGTGTGAGCTTATCCGTGGCTCACTGACTCATGTTGAAGGGGCCATGCAAGCTTGTGAATGTGACTCCGAGGTAGACATAGGCCACCAAAGAGTTTTTAATAACTATTAACATTGCAGTCATATAAACTCTATAATGTCATTCAACTATAGGTTGGTACATATTCATACTGGACAGGGACTTAATTTGATGCCAAAAAATGTACATATATAATTGAAGGAACTTGGCTTTGTAGCTTTTTAAGCCCATGTGCTCTACTACTTAAATCACTGAGCATCGATTTTAACTAAATTTAGTTAGTCAAATCTCTAATAGGCAAGAAAATAATATAGTTCTACCTAGAGAGCAAAGTGGTAATATATGATAGACTACTAGCAAGCATAAATATCATAGTGATGAAATTTTAATTTTAAAAAGAGATCTGCAATATGAAACCTAAAAAAAAAGGGGGGGGGGGGGATAAAAATCGTTAAAAACGATTTAAATCGCGAATACGATTTTTATAAAATAAAAATTGTGTGATTTTTTTACTATGTTTGTAGTTTTGCGGATCCAAGGTATCCCCACGTTTGTGGATGGGTACAATGGTGTTCCTTGTCCACTCATTCGAGAAGCCCGTCCTCCCTTATAGCCCGATTGAAGACGTGCAATCAATGGAGCTATAGTGGAGGCAGTATATATGAGGTGCTCACTTTGGAGTTCCATATGGTCAGTCAAACGCTCATGTTGTAGCCGCTGAATGGCCCTCCGGATCATTTTTGCCGTGAAGAAAGAGGAATGAGTAGGACGTGGTCCTGGTAATTGGGGAATGGGAGGCTGTCCAGGTATCTCATTTAGTCTCTCAACATACTCGCATCGAATCTACGGATCTCCAATATGTGCGATCGATCTTGGCTCTCGTAGAGTGCACCATGCAGCAATGCAATCCGTGCTCATAAGTAAACGGTATAGCTCAAGCTCCTTTGCCTCTTGAAAGCCCCGTCTCTTTCGGCGTTTGAAGGTCTTCATATGTCTTCTTTCCTCCATCTCTCTGATCTCTCCCAATGCTCTCTGAGCTCGTAGTCGACGATAGAAACTCCTTCACTCATCATCATACGTGGGATTTTGCGGCATTGGGGGGGGGGTGTGTGTGACCAGAATGCGTGGTGTGCGGGAATGAATCGATGGTGGATGTAACATGTTTGAAGGATGGATGCTATATGTGAGGTAAGTATAGGTAGTGGAGTGTCAGAATGAAGCGAAAGAAGGCTTTCCTCAGCTCCGGCTGAGTATATGTGAGCAAGATTGTGTGTGAAGTGGATGGTAGGGTTTGGAGGACGTATCATGGGTGTGCGTGTGTGGATGTCCCCCTTGAGGGATAGTGCAAGATATGTGTGATCTTCTCCAATGGTTATAGGTGGGATGGTGAAGGAACTGAGTATGTGGGTGGCCTCCCTAGGTCACATAGATGTGATCAACAGGTAGCATTTGATGTCGATTTCTTTGCTTACATTGGAAATATTGGCATTGCATACGCGAGGACCACTTCTTTACGTGCCGACGTGACATCGAAGGCACTAGAGTGGTGGAACCATTACGGTTATGGGCATCAAGCTATGACACGTCGTGCGCTTCAAGTATTATCACATGTGATTTCTATTTTCTTGTACATTAGACATTTGAATTTGATCAATGATTTCTAAGTGAGCTTTGAACATTATATTGTTTATTATTTAGGATTCGTCTTCAAGTCCATGTGAACGAAATTGGAGCAGTTTTTCACTTGTGCACACCAAGCTTCAGAATCGCTTGAGTGTTGCAGAGTAGAGCACATTGTCTTTTTAAGGCCAATTTACGATTACTTCAGAGTGTGAAGGATCTTAAGGGTCCAAGGCATGTATATGGTATGTACTAAGAACTATAAATTCAGTGTGAAATTTGAATTTAATCTTAAAGCAACAAGTTAGATCATCGATAACTAAATAATATGTATGGAATTTTAGGTCTCACAAGCTCTTTTTGAGACTTCCTTTACAGATGGGAGCGGAGATATAGATTCATCTGTTCATGATGAACAAGATGAAATCTATAGGTTGCTGCATTCAGAGCTAGAGATGTTTGATCACCGTGTTACGAGATCACGTTCACGTTCTCTATCATGAGGGATAGAGACGGAGGTAGTAGCTGATGTTCCATCTACTAGTACAACTCCATCCACATCGAGAGGACAAAGGCGCAATATGTGCCCTTGATGGAGAGGAGATCCAGTTGCACCAGAGGATGATATACAGGATCCGGATGAGCTATTTGCAGGAGTATCCGTTGATCTGTCTATTATGCTAGTACTAGAGTTTGACGATGAAGGAAATGTCCTCCTCACGGGGGGCATTCTTTCATCAGAGGCATCATCATCCGAGGAGTCTCTCATTTTAGATGATAGTACTGAGTCAGATGATTGATTATTTATTTTTGTTTATTGCTATCATTATAGCGAGTCCTGACATTGTATGCTGATGACATGATAGTACTCAAAGTCCAAACTCCAGATTCCAGATATTGTATCTTTCTTTGTATTGTATTAGCTTTTGCTTCAGGTTTGAGACTTGCTGAGTCATAGACTATGATGGAAATTCGACAGGTCATTATTGTTGTACTTTTCATCATGTATTTTGTATATAATCTATATGGTGGTAAGTGTTTCTACCTTCTCTTCATTGTCCAATATGTATTATGGTGTATTCCTCGTTTTATGATTTGTGGTTGTCACTCATATGTATTATGATGCTTTGATTATCATTCCATGTTCGTCGTTCAATGATAATGATTTGGATATTTCAAACTTGTAAATTATAATTAGTGAGCACTATGCATTGAGTATTATTATGAATACCGAGAGTCTCGAGTAGAGTATAGAGTCTAAAAAGTAGAGTCTAGAGTCTAGATATATACTATATACTAGTATATACCACATGGCATATATTATGTTTGTATTAGTCTTTAGAGCGAACCTTGCGCATCTTACATTGAAGGAAAGGTAAGGTTCTCGCACCTTAAACACACCTAATGAACCCAACACGAACCTCACGCGCCTTATCTTGACCGTAAGGTTCGGTCCTCGCACCTTAAACGTATCGAACGCACCGAATTGGACGCACCTGACCACCTTGTCTAGAGTAGAGTACTCAGTGATCTCCTTTGCTAGACAAGTATAAGGTGAGCCCTCCTCCTCATCCATGACGGAGTATCGGGAGCCAAAGGGTGCAAAATAGCACAATGCAATGTTGATGGTCCTCTCTTGTGAGAGCTTCAATCAGATCCAAAGGTATCTCGCCTTTGCGTCCCGTGCGACGATGTGTATCTTGCTATGAAATCCATCTTTGAAGAGTATCGCTACTTTCGCTGATCCTCTCATAGTGTGGTGGCGTGTACAATTTCTGTATGTAGACTCCCACCAGAAGTCATGCACCCGAGGTAGGCTCCTATCGGGGCCCATGTATGTTAGCAAAATAATATCTCTATCTTTGCTCACCTCCTCGAGACCTCCGGATGTGTCCATAAATCGCCATTGCAGTTCCACACTACAAGATGTCTCATAGGCCGTGAATCCCTATATATGGCTTTGCTATCAATGATGACCCGACCGTCTTTGTATGTGTTGATGTATGAAACACCACAAGAAATGAATTAATGTGACACTAGAACACCTCTATGATCACCATTAACTCATTGCCACTCCAAACTTTGAGAAATGATAGCCTAAAGTGAGAACTTTGCTTCTACAGAAATTCCTAGTCACCGAAATGACATACCTTCAGTATTTTGCTAATTTCTCTTAGCTCAAGTATTATTTCTCCATGAAACTTTATAGGCTAAAACTAGAAGAGTAGGGCTTTCCAACAAGCTATCATATGCATGAAACGGATCTCTAGAACTCAAGTTATGGCTCTCACAAGATGACTATGTATAACTGCCAAAATTGGAAATCTTTCCTGTTATAGTAAAAAGCGCCTGTCTAAAATTAGAATTCGATGCTTGGCATGGACTTGCAACGAGAATTCGATGCTGGACATCGACTTGGGGTGTTTTTGGCCACTTTTCAGCAGGGACTCGATGCCGGGCATCGACTTCCCGCATAAAACCTTGATCTTTTGGATACCAAAACAGTAGGTGATTTCATGCACACTTAGAATATGACTTATCAACTGGAATTCGATGCCAGGCATCGAGTTGCTCCAACAACATCATATTTTTCAAACACTTCAGCATTGAATGAAAAAGATAAATGAAAATATGACTAATCAGCAGAGATTCGATGCCAGGCATCGAGTTGCTTGGAAAACTTCATCTTTTTAACTCATCACACAGTAAGTAATCATGGAGATGATGGAGAGAGGCTCATACACAGAACATTAACTATTTCTTCTCATAGCTATGGAAAACTCAGAAGTTTACAGATGCTTTCTCACGCAGAGAAGCTCGAATACTCTCAGTCATACAAAATGAGTACTAACTCACTTTCTCATTGTCTTTCTTCTTCTTCTCTCTCTCTTTAGCCGCGTTAGTTGATACAAACTAACTTATATAGATTTTCGTATTCTCGTGATTTTAAAAAACTTCTAGAACTAAAGTGAACTAACTTTACAAATATGATACATTTGTGAATTTGTCCCTTCACATAGGCATGGGGTTTTCTTCCTAAGATTTGACCTTCAAATATATGTCCAATTAGTGATTGTTTCTCCAACAGCTCCCCTCAATCACTAATTGACATTCCCTGTTTCTTCATATCATCTTCTTTTCTTTTACTCTTGCCATGCTTTTGAATCTGCTAGACTTCACACCATCCAAGCTCTTTGTCATTATATCTGCTATCTGATCTTTAGTAGAAATGTACTCCACTTCAATCTCCTTCTCCATTACCTTTTCTATGAGAAAATGATACTGTATCTCTATGTGCTTTGTCCTTGCATGAAATACTGGATTTGCTGCAAGATAAAGTGAACTCATATTATCTCCATGTATTGTAGGTGTACCTTGATCAATGCCTAAGCTCTTGAACAATGTCTGCATCCATATGACTTCCTTAGCTTCTTCCACAAGTCCTTTGTACTCTGCTTCAGTTGATGATAATGCTACTGTATGTTGTTTCTTTGAACACCAACTTACAAGCTTATCACCAATGTATATCATGTAACCATGAGTTGATCTTCTGTCATCTTGGTTATCTGCCAGTCTGAGTCACTGTAGGCTCTCAACTTCAAATCTGATGTAAAAGGATAATATAATCCTTCCTTTATAGTTCCTTTGATATATCTGAGAACTCTTTGACCTTCCTCTGTTCTTTTGATAAGTAGACTTGAATCTGCTTTTGAACTTTGATATCCAAGATCATTGAGATACTTCACCAGTCTATAGTTCCAAGCTCTTGGAGCTTGCTTCAATCCATACAATGCTCTTCTCAACCTGCAAACAAAATTTGGATACCTGGAATCTATAAATCCTTGAGGTTGTTCCATGTATACCTCATCTGATATGTATCCATTCAAGAATGCATTCTTTATATCCAATTGACTTAGAGTCCATCCTTTTGAAGCTGCAATAGCAATGATTGTCCTCATAGTTGACATCTTAGCTACAGGATTGAATGTCTCATCATAATCTATGCCATAGGTTTGGGCATAGCCTTTTACCACCAACCTAGCTTTGTATCTGGCTATACTTCCATCTGCAAGCTTCTTCACTTTATAAACCCATTTATTTCCAATTACTTTCTTACCATTTGGTTTAGGAACAAGTTCCCATGTCTTGTTCTCCTCTAGTGCATTGAATTCTTCCTTCATTGCTTCTTCCCATTGCTTCTTACCTTTAGCTTCATCATAGTTCTGGGGTTCTTCATCATCTTTGACCATATATGCATAGTTCTTCTGAGTTATGTAAGAAGTATCATAAGAATACCTTTCTGGTTGTCTTCTAGTCCTGCTTGACCTTCTTGGTTCACATTCTTCATAAGTGTCTGGATACACTTCTTCATCAAATATAGGAGCTTCTTCATTTCTTCTTGTTAATCCACTTGTGGATGTACTTGCTTGCATATAGTCTTCATCTCTATTTACCTGCACAATTGGTTTTCCTTTCTCACATCTTCTTACCTCTTTTTCAAATTCTTAAGTTGTATGACTTTGATCTGCATACCAACTTTTATGTTCATCAAATGTAACATCTCTAGAAACAAGAATTGTTTTGTTAGAGGATTCCACAACCTGTAACCCATGTGCTTTTTATCATAACCAATGAACACATATTTTTCTGCCTTTGGTTCAAGTTTATGCCTAAGTTGTGATGGCACATAAGCATATGCAATTGATCCAAACACTCGTGACTCTACAATGATCTAGTGTTGGTTTCTTACCCCACCAAGCTTCATATGGAGTCATTCCATTTAGAGCTGCACATGGTAATCTATTCACAAGATATGTGGTTGTATTTACAGCCTCAGCCCAAAGATAATTTGGACAGTTCTTCTCCTTTAGCATAGCTCTAGCAAACTCAACCAAAGTCCTGTTCCTTCTTTCTGCTACACCATTTTGTTGTGGTGTATACCTGCATGTTATTTCTCTCTTAATACCTGCATTCCAAAGATAATCATTGAACTCTTGGGAGAAGTATTCTCCCCCTCCATCAGACCTCAGTCTCTTAAGCTTTTGACCTGTGACTCTCTCTGCATATGCATGAAAATGCTTGAAAGCTCCAAACACTTCTGATCTTTCCTTCAAACCATATAATGTTATCCATCTTGTAGCATCATCAATGAAAAGAACATAATACCTTGAGCCACTGATAGATCCTTCTTTTGTTGGTCCCCATACATCTGTATGAATGAGCTAAAGTACTCCATCATGTTTGAATCCTTTCTTCTGAAATGGTAACCTGTGTGCTTTACCCATTTGACATGCTTCACATTTATAAACCATATGTTGACTCTGCACATTTGGTAATCCTAGTACAGACTGATTAGCAACCATAGCTTTAATTCCTCTTTCATTGAAATGACCTAATCTCTTATGCCAGAGATCAAGTTCCGTAATCACTGCTTCACCATGTGTGAGCAAAGCTTGACCAATGTTCCCTTGTACTCTTAAAGTAAAGAGTCTACCTTCTTTCTTACTAGAGACAATCTGATTATATCCATTCTCTGGATCTTCCACAAATACTCCTTCATTTGTAAACCTGACTTGAAAACCTTTTTCAACTATCTGTCCCACACTAATCAAGTTTTTAGGTATCGTAGGAACATACAAAACATTGGTTAGCAAATCTGCTCCACTCTTGCATTTCACTTTTCCAATTGAATGTACACTATGTCTTGTATTATCACCTGTTTGAACACTATGGCTAGAAATGCCTTTTTCCAATTCTGACATCAATTCTATGTTTCCTGACAAATGATTAGAACATCCAGAGTCAATGTAAAATACCTTTAGATCTTCTTTATCTGATGTGCTTATTGAATTCATCATCAATGATGTATGACTTTCATTCTGTGTGTCATTTGCATAGTTGTAGTAGGTGGTGTTGTAGGATTGAAATCTGTCCCCAACTTCTTCCTCCACCTCTACCATAGCCTCCTCTTTGACTTTGTCTACCGTTTTGAAAATTACTTTGATATCTTCCACCTCGACCTCTGCTATTGTTATTTTGATTCTGGTTTGATCCTTGTTGGTTGTGCCAACAGTCATGAGCCAAATGATTACTCAATCCACAGATCCAGCAAGCCTTCTTGTTGTTATTTTGATTACCTCTTCCTCTTCCAAAGCCTCTTGCTCTTCCTCTACCAGTGCCTTTACCTCTTGCATAATAAACCTGAGAACTCGACTCCTCTTCATCCTTTGCTTTACCTTTATCTCCTTTCTTCTTATTCTTAATGTACATTGCAGAACTTTGACCTTTATCTCCATCTCCCTTCAAGTCTTGCTCATATGTGAGCATCAAACCAAGCAACTGGTTCAAATCTGGAACATAATGATTTAATGAAAGTTCTGTTGATAAGACAAAAGGTTTGCACCTTTCATCCCCTCTCAAACCTGCAAGTAATTGAGCAATTAATCTGTGATCTTCAACATCTTCATCTATGGATCCAAGACTATCTGGTAGATCCTTCATCTTAGTGACATAATCGCTAATACTTTGACTTGGCTTCTTCTTGAATGTTGTAAACTCTGACCATAGATTTGCTTTCCTTGCTTTAGTAGTGCTTTGGAAATGATACTCCAATGCATTCCATATATCTTCAGATGATTCCAATCCTCTGATGTGTGGTAGCAAATGATCTCAGATTGTATTGTAGATGTAGGCTTTTGCACTTGCATCCTTCTTCTGCCAATGCTTTAAAGCATCAAGTTCCTCTTTCTTTGATCGGCTTTCATCTTCAAATACTGGCTTCTCTTCTTCACCTGTTACATATATCATGAGATCCTTACTCATAAGTAAGGCTTCCATTCTCATTACCCATGCGGGGTAATTATCTCTGTCCAGTTTGTCAATGGAGATATGATCTTCCATACTCCTACCCTTCTGCTGCAACCTGTGAGCTTAAAGATAAAGGATAATACCTTTTGGAGTTCTTTGTGTATGAATATACTTTTGAAGTAATCTTTTGATGCCTTGTGTCTTCAAATGCTTCACCTTTGAAACTTTAATGGAAAACTTTACAAAACTTCTCGTACCTTTGTCGTCTTTTTCTTTCGAGAATCTTTCTGCTCTGATACCACTTGTTGATGTATGAAACACCACAAGAAATGAATTAATGTGACACTAGAACACCTCTATGATCACCATTAACTCATTGCCACTCCAAACTTTGAGAAATGATAGCCTAAAGTGAGAACTTTGCTTCTACAGAAATTCCTAGTCACCGAAATGACATACCTTCAGTATTTTGCTAATTTCTCTTAGCTCAAGTATTATTTCTCCATGAAACTTTATAGGCTAAAACTAAAAGAGTAGGGCTTTCCAACAAGCTATCATATGCATGAAACGGATCTATAGAACTCAAGTTATGGCTCTCACAAGATGACTATGTATAACTGCCAAAATTGGAAATCTTTCTTGTTATAGTAAAAGGCGCCTGTCTAAAATTAGATTTCGATGCCTGGCATCGACTTGCAACAAGAATTCGATACCGGGCATCGACTTTGGGTGTTTTTGGCCACTTTTCAGCAGGGATTTGATGCCGGGCATCGACTTCCCGCATAAAACCTTGATCTTTTGGATACCAAAACAGTAGGTGATTTCATGCACACTTAGAATATGACTTATCAACTGGAATTCGATGCCAGGCATCGAGTTGCTCCAACAACATCATGTTTTTCAAACACTTCAGCATTGAATGAAAAAGATAAATGAAAATATGACTAATCAGCAGAGATTCGATGCCAGGCATCGAGTTGCTTGGAAAACTTCATCTTTTTAACTCATCACACAGTAAGTAATCATGGAGATGATGGAGAGAGGCTCATACACAGAACATTAATTATTTCTTCTCATAGCTATGGAAAACTCAGAAGTTTACAGATGCTTTCTCACGCAGAGAAGCTCGAATACTCTCAGTCATACAAAATGAGTACTAACTCACTTTCTCATTGTCTTTCTTCTTCTTCTCTCTCTCTCTCTAGCCGCGTCAGTTGATACAAACTAACTTATATAGATTTTCGTATTCTCGTGATTTTAAAAAACTTCTAGAACTAAAGTGAACTAACTTTACAAATATGATACATTTGTGAATTTGTCCCTTCATATAGGCATGGGGTTTTCTTCCTAAGATTTGACCTTCAAATATATGTCCAATTAGTGATTGTTTCTCCAACAGTATGAAGCCTTCTTCCCTTCTCTACTAAGTGCATCTATTTGCATGCTAGTGTGATTCAATAAATATGCCTCCGTTGAATACTTTAGAATTAAAAGAACAATGCACTGTCCTTTCCTAATTCAAAAGAGAGAGAGAGATGAAAACCAATCAGAGTACTTTCCCTTATGATTTTCCCAACTCTTTTAATTTGTCGTAGGTGGGTCTTGGCTGCCTTTGAACGAGTCACGATTCCCTTTGAACTTACATGATCCTCCTTGAAGCACCAATGTCCAAGCACCACGAACCTCCAAGCTTTGTCTTGAAAATGGATGTGAAATGAAGCTCAAAGCCTTCTTTGGGGTGTCTCTTTGTAAGCCTTCTTGCTTGGAAATGATAATAAATATGGTTTGGTAGATGACTTCCAAGATCCAAGAGTTCTCTTGCGCATGTTGTTGAGAAGATGCTTGAAAAAGACTCTCCAATATGCCTCATTAAGCTTTGGGGCTGTTTGAATGTGTAAAGAAATGAGTTGCAAAGAAGATAGATTGGCGAAAATATTTCATGTGAAAAATCACATATCTGAAGTTTGGAGGCTTTGAAACAAGGTATAAGAGACAAGGTTCTCCTTTACTTCCTCCGATAACAAGAAGAGGAGGGAGTGCAACTCGATTGCTCCTCCTTTGTGTTAAGACACTCTCAGCTCATTGGGGGCTTGGGGCTTCTCCTTGTTGCTCCAAGGGAAGGGGTTCTAGTAGAACTCCTCAAGGCTCTCAAGAATTTGTCAATAGCTTCGATGCCTCTCTTTTGCAGAGATAGATGAGAACTCTGCAAGGACACATACCCTCAAGGCCTTTCGAACGGCTTTACTTCATGCGACATGCTCCTTAGGAGCTTCGGATGGATTTGTCTATGCACACAAATCAAGAGAGAGGGAGCATATATGCTTCACAAAAACATCATGGCCTTGATTACCATTGTTGAGTGTTCTTGAAGATAATAGCTTCCACCACATGAGAGTAAGTATACATATCCACCCATCCGACTCCACCCATATATATACCACTACACGAAGGGGATGCATGAGGGACCCTTTGGACACATGGCCCTCATGCATTCATATGTATACCACTAGACCAAGGGGTGCATGAGGGACACTTGTCCAAAGTGTCTCTCATGCATCCGCTTAGCCTAGTGGTATGTATATGGGTAGAGTCGGATGGGTGCATGAGGGACACTTGTGCAAAGTGTCCCTCATGCATCCTTGGCCTAGTGGTATATATATGGGTAGAGTCAGATGGGTGGATACATATACTTACTCTCTCATGGTGGAAGCTATTGATTTTTTTGTGAAGCATATATGCTCCCTCTCTCAAATCCATTTGAAGCTCTTGGGAGACATGTCACGTGAGCTGAAGCCGTTTGAAGGCCTTGGAGGTTTGTGTTCTTGTGGAGTTCCCATCTATCTCTACAAAAGAGAGGCATCGGAGTTGTTGACAGACTCTTGAGAGCCTTGAGGAGGTCCCATAAAATCCCCTCCCTTGAGCAACAAGGAGAACGCCCCTCCTCCCCCAACCACCACATGAGACCGAAAGAATCCCCTAAGTTATCCACCTGCTCGAAGCATCCGAACTTAGAGGAGTAGTTGCCGAGTTGTGCCCCCTCCTCTTCTTGTTGTTGAAGTAAAGAAGAACCTTGCCTTTTATACTTTGTTCGAGGGCCTCCAAAGTTCACATATGGGATTTTTTGCTTGGAAATGGTGTTTCCACAAAGATTTTCATCAATCTCTCTTCTCTATAACTCATCTCTCTACACATTTAACCAGTCCAAGAGCTTAAAGCTGCATATTAGAGAGCCTTTTCCAAGCATCTTCTCAACCATATACAAAAGAGAACTCTTGGATCTTGGAAGATCATCTATCCTATCATCTTCTAAGAGTTTTTTCTTATCGTTTCCAAGCAAGGAGACCTATGAGAAGACACCCGAAAGAAGGCTTGGAGCTTCGATTCACATCCATTTTCAAGATTAAGCTTGCAGGTTCTTGGAGCTTTCAAGGAGAATTGTGTAAGGTCAAAGGGAGTCGGGACTCGTGCAAATGCGATCCGAGCCGATCTACAACCATTTAAAAGCTTTGCAAAAATTATAAGGGGACATACTCCATTTGGTTTCCATCTATCTCTCTTTTGAATTAGAAAAGGATACTACATTGTTCTTTTAATTCCAAAGTATTCAATGGAGTGGCAATTGTTTAATAGTAGTAACATGCAAATGGATGCACCTAGGTAAGAAGTAGACTATACTCCATGTGAAGGGGTAAGAATAATAGAGTATACGCGAGGACTAAATGCTAAGACGAGAGAGGAAGTGTGCAAGTTAGACATATATCAAGAATTAGATGTTTTGCAGGAGAAATTAAACGATATCCAAGTGGATATGTTTATTGTTAGAGAGATTCAAATTGAGATTGGTACCCTTCGAATTTGAATAAATGAAGTGAAGGGAAAGATGGAGCGAATCCAAGGCATGTTCCACCCACTTCAAGCTCTTTCTACTCAATTAGGATCTTTGCCTATGCGACCAAAGAATCCTTCTTTGAGTAAGGGACAAGATGTGTCCTTACTGATCCTTATTAATGTTTCACTTAGGAATATGGTTGAGGATTTGATTTCAAATCCTCCACTCACTACTTCTCTAAGGTTTATGAGTCTTTTCTTTGCAAAAAACTTGAAATCACCTCAGTTCTCCGGAGAGGAAAAAGATAGAAACAAAGATGCGGTCTTGAACTTTCTTGAGAAATGGAATGACTTGCATGAACTTAAAAACACTTTTGAGAGTTACCAACTCTTGCAAACAAGCTTATCCCTTGGATCAAAATCCTATATATGGTGGATGAGCTTCAAAGAATTAGAAAGGATTCTCGAGACTTGGAACCAATTTGAAGAACTCTTTAAGAAAGAGTTCTTTTCCGAGAACGAGGAACATATTGGGAAGAGTGAGACAAGGTCCTTCAACAAGGACGTCCCCTCAATTTACATTTCTAATTATCAAGAAGTAATCTTCAAACTCCATAATCTTGATGACTTTCATAAAGTTCGGGGTTTTATTCGAGGACTTGACAAGGTGGCTAAACACGAAGCAAAGAGAAGTGCCCCTAAAGTCTAGAAGATGCGATAAAGGTAGGATAAATCCATGAAGATCATGCTAAGTAAGGGGCATAACCATTTCATCATGTCAAGGAGAATAAAAAATTCAAAAGAATTAAAAGAAAATTGAGTGGTTTAAGAAAGAGGATTGCAAAACCCCACGACTCTTATGACAAAGACTTGACTTTGAGGTATGGAAAACCCCTCTCCTCTATCTCATAGTGAAAAGTTGAATTGTTTGATGAATAAGTATCGATATAATTTTCTAAAAGAACCTCCCTATGGCTTACCACCTCCTCGAGGGATTTTGATCATGTTATAGACTTACTCCCAAATATCATTGACCACACTCCAAAACCAATTTGGAACGTCGAAACTTTTTGGGGTGAAGAATGTATTAGAGAAAGTTTGTACGAAACTTTGCCAAGATCTCAATCCTTTTATATTGAAAACTAAAGCAAAATCTTAAAAGCCTTACTTGGGATAAGGAACAGGTAGAAAGTATGGAACCGATTAAGAAAACCATAGTATCGGCCCCGGTCCTACAAATTGTAGACCTGAATGAACCCTTTGTGGTTGAAACAGATGCAAGTGAACTTGCAATAGAAGTTGTGTTGAATGACAATGGTCAGCCAATTACTTTTGAAAATCAAAAGCAAGTGTTGTTGGCCGTACGAGTACGAATTAAT
>CM035443.1:101065181-101120181 GCA_020310875.1 Ceratopteris richardii | reverse complement strand
TATGTACATGACAAGACACAGCGACGACCTACATATTTGATAAGAACATTGTATAAATCTTAAATTGTCTTGTTTTCATGCCTTTTCTATGATGTTTAAGCATAAATAGGAAGATTTTTATACCTAGGATATCTAAAATTTAAATAAAATCTAAAATAAAAATTGATCTGTACGCAACTTTATCGCAACTTGGGGTTCGCAACTTGAACCCGTTGCTAACGCGTTAGCAACCCGTTGCCTACGACGTTGCCATCCCGTTGCTAACCACTATGGTGTGTGTGTGTATATATATATATATATATATATATATATATATATATATATATATATATATATATATATATATATATATATATATATATATATATATATATATATATATATACACGCACACGCAGAGGCAGAGGCAGAGGGGGGGTGTGTGAGAGAGAGAGAGAGAGAGAGAGAGAGAGAGAGAGAGAGAGAGAGAGAGAGAGAGAGAGAGAGAGAGAGAGAGAGAGAGAGAGAGAGAGAGAGAGAGAGAGAGAGAGAGAGAGAGAGAGAGAGAGAGAGAGAGAGAGAGAGAGAGAGAGAGAGACTTTTTAATGTCTATTAGAGGCCAGAATCGGCCTATGAGACAAAACATATACATCAGTATGATCCAATCCACTGTAATCTCAAAAGGAAAATAAAGTGTGAGTACAAAAAAATGGGTGTAAAAGGAGTGGATAGTAAGTGGCATCACGGGTGTGGGGTGCTATGGGTATGCACTATTTATGCTCAATGTGTGTGATACAAATATGATATGCATAGGGAGGAGAGGCATTGATGGTATCACAACCCTCTAAATGCCTGGAGTGGGTGTAGGATATAATGCATCGGTGGGTAAGGCATCATGGCGGTCCTCAAAATGCTCTGAACGTCCAAATCGATAGGGGTGCGCTGCACGTCTCCGTATCTCCATGTCATGGCGTGCGTGAATCGCCTGAATCTCCCTCTGGTGTGGACGGGCTGTGAATCGTCTAAGCTCCTCTGCTCTGTGTAATGTGACACCCCGCATCGGGCTGGGTCCTCGAGTGGCTATGGGTCTGAAAAAATCTGTAATATAAGTCGGAGGGGGGGGCGCCAGGTGTATCTCCATCTGCTGCTGGAGAAGTGATGCGCGGCGGTGCTGGAGCTCTACTAGGAAACGACCTAGAGGGCGCTGGTCCTCTGTCCCCAATAAGGCCCTGCCTGTCTGGCCCCCTTGAAGAGCTGTGGGTAGCGGTCTCTGATGTCCTCATATGCCTGGCATCTACATGTGTAGTGCTCCTCGTCCTCCACCTCCTCTCTACATATCCTGCATAATCTCTCGTCCCTCCGGGTATGTGTCGCTCGCCCAACCTCAATCTCGAGCTGGTGTGATGATACTCTGAGGTGCCCAATGGCCACTCTCTCAGCTGGTGCCATGAACGTATCCATGTATCGTGGTCTCTGAATGGAACCATCCGCTGTCACAGTCAGGAAGTGCTCTCTGTAGTGTTGCCTCTTTGTGGGAAGAGGCTCTCGTGGTGCTATCCATGTCTCCCTGACGTGTATCTATAGTAAGTCCTGACGGATGATCCAATTCCTCTCCAAACGAGAGAGGATAATGTGGGGGGAAGACAGGTCATACTGAAAAGGGGGAAGATCAGTAATGCTCATGCCATGGTCTGCTAACCATCGGTAAGTGTGTGCATACCATACTCTCTCATGCCCTGTCTCTGCCAAATGTCTAGAGCTCTCAAATGCAAGCTTGGTGAGTTGGCTGGTGGGCAGTTCTCTGACTCTCAGAATAAAGGTTACCAACTGGAAGAGGGCCTCCACTAGCATCGGTGGTGTGCCAAGCTCAGCTCGTATAATGTCATGTGGAATGGAGGGCTTGCTGCGCAGCAAGCGTGAGATCATGGTGACCTGGGGCCTCTCAATTCGCGTCCACATCGCCTCCGTGATCCCTGGTGCCCAAACTGCTGCTTCATACATCATTGCGGGTGTCACTAGTGTCAAAGAGCCACCCCTTAGTCCGGGGCTCTTGAAAATGTGTCTGAAGGCAACGTCTCTCCAATCCTGCAAGTGCCGCATAGCCTCGTGTCAATCTATCTCTCGCTGCCTGTGCCATGGAGAATACCCCTGTGCAACCCAAAAAGGTGACCCCTAGGTAGACGTAGGAGTCCACTACCGCTATCTGTCCTCCTGCTGCGGTGAAAAGGCGCGGTGGCGTACTGTCTTGGAGGTATGGAAGATCATGACCTTGGTCTTGCCAAGGTTCACTGTGAGTTCTCTCTATGCAGAAGGTATCGAGCGCCTGTAAATGTGACTGCAATCCCTCCTGTGACTCTGAAAGCAAGACAATGTCATCAGCATATAATAGGATGTGTACTGGCGTACCTCCGAGGTCTCCTCTTAGCCCTCCTGCTCGCTGTATATACTCCGTGATCTCGTCGATGTAGAGGCTGAAGAGAGTCGGTGAGAGAGGGCACCCTTGTTTCACACCAATGGTGCTATCAAGGCTGTCTGATAGGCGGTCGGGGCAACGTACCCTGCCTGTGACTCGTGCATACAAAGCATGGATAGCCCATAGCATGTCTCATGGTAGCTGTAACTTCTGGAGCCTCCGTAGTAGTCTCTCTCGAGGGACCATGTCGAATGCTTTGCAGAAATCCACAAAGCAACAGTATAGTCTCTGCTTGCTCGCCTTCTCGCTCTCAATCAAGCAACGAAGCACGAAGATGTGGTCGATGGTGGAGAAAGTACGGCAGAACTTGGAAGCCTTCCTGGTCGGGTGCTCTGATCCAAGCTTCCTCAGCGTGCGTATTGAGCTTTGCCTCTAGTACTTCCTCATAGATCTTGGCCAAGATATGGCCTATCATAATAGTCCTGTAGTTCCCTTGATCCATCATATCGCCAGACGTATGGATAGGCGTAATGCTATGCATAGTCCACGAGTCAGGTAATCCCTCAACCAAAGCACGATTGAAGAGATGGGCGATGAGGTGGGAAACTACATCTGCTGCGTATATAAAGTGCTCGCCCTGTAGCCCCGTGTGGTCTGCTGAATGGCCATGCTGTAGCCTATGGATGGCCTGTCGTACCATGCCTTCCGTGAAGAGGGTGGATATCGCAGGACGCGGTGTGGGAGGGATCGGCAATGGTGGCTGTCCTGGGACGTCATATAACCTCTGGGCATAGGTGTGCCAAGTCTGAGGATCTGCTATGGCTGTAGGTGGGCGTGGCTCACGTAGTGCCCTCCATGCGGTGGCACAACTCCTACTCATGAGAAGGTCGAACAACTCTGCCTCCTGTCTCTCCTCGAAAGCTCGTCGCTTCCGGCGTGTGAGGGCTCGCATCTGTCGTCGTGCCTCCCTCTCTGTGATGGATCCCAAGATACTCTGTGCTCTGAGATGTCAGTATAGTCGCCTACACTCCTCATCGTACCATCTATTCTGGGGTGTATGCCCCAGCCGTGTCGAATGTGCGGTGCTGTGGGTGGTGTATGGGAAGCTGAGAGTAGCGGATGTGTGGAGGATCGAGGAGAAGTGGGCGGTGAGGGTGTCCAATGAGGGAGAGGGATCAAGGGAGTAGATGCGCTCTCGAACATGGGAGCTATAGATATGTGCTAGCTCATGTCTAAAGTGAATGGTGGTATGGGCATGTGGCTGTATGGTGACGGGGTGGGATATGCATGGTGAGCCTCGTATGGATAGGGAAAGATATGCATGATCAGCTCCAATCGGTATGGGTGGGATAGTGAATGAGGTTATGAGATATGTCGCCTCCGAAGGTCTGATAACATAGTCTACCACACTACCTCCCTGTGGTGTCGTGGGTGGAATGCAGGTGAGACCGCTCGAGGTGGGCCAGGTTGCCATCCCATTATATATAATGAGACCGTGTGCTGCTCCGATATGGAGTAGGTGTCTTCCGTATGAGGTGGGTGTGGCGGTGTCGGCTGAGGCTCTGAGTGTAGACATATCCTCTATGGTACGGAGCATCTCAGGGTCGTCAAAGTCGTAGATATCACACTGGTGGCTCTGAGTGCGGGCATTGAAGTCTCCTACAAGGAAGACTTCGCCCATCCCGGTATACTCCATAATGGTGTCACTGAGGCAGTCATATGGCGATGTGGTCCCTCCTCCCCTAAGGGCTGCTCGGGAGAATGTGTGAAGCGCGAGCCGATGGGTGCAATATAGCGTACGGCGAAATACGTTGCTCTTTCCTCTGATAGCTGGAGGCGTATCCACATGAAACGTGCCTCAGGGTCTCTGGCTACCACCTGTACCCTGTGCTGTAGCGACTGTCTGTAGAGCACGGCTACTCCTCCTGATCCTCCTTTGGTGTGCTGTCTCATCTGTCGGCGGTGAGCTGACTCCCACATATAGCCCTCAATCCTCGGTAGGCTCCTCCTCGGGTTCTCGTGTGTCTCTGTCAAGAAGATCATGTCTCTGTCAAGAAGATCATGTCTCTGCCCTCCATCACCTCCTTGAGGTGCCCTGGATGTGTCCACAAAGATCCATTGCAATTCGAGAGAGAGAGAGAGAGAGAGAGAGAGAGAGAGAGAGAGAGAGAGAGAGAGAGAGAGAGAGAGAGAGAGAGAGAGAGAGAGAGAGAGAGAGAGAGAGAGAGAGAGAGAGAGAGAGAGAGAGAGAGAGAGAGAGAGAGAGAGAGAGAGAGAGAGAGAGAGAGAGAGAGAGAGAGAGAGAGAGAGAGAGAGAGAGAGAGAGAGAGAGAGAGAGAGAGAGAGAGAGAGAGAGATACACACACAGATGTATAGATAGATAGATAGATACGTAGATACGTACGAAACTTTGTTACCTGTTGGTCGTAACGGAAAGTTTCCATCTGTGCTGGTGACTGTGGTCTTGGCCAATGTAGGTAATACAGTGTGTATTGCATCTCTCAGTTTTATCTCGTGGATCTCGAGACTGAGAGTCATGACATTGGATATTTGAGTCTTGAGACAAGTTGTTGATCATTGTTTGCGTGCTCTCTGTTCCTTTGTTTTTGATATTGTCAGTATGGGCTTTTTGGGAGGATCAGTGTAGTATTCCTCTATGTAGAAAGATTAGTGAGAGCAAGCTGGTGCCATCTACTGCTTGTTTTGTTGGAGTCTTCTAGAAATGCATCGTTGTGTCAATGGATCTTGAGGAGATATCGATTGGGCCACTTAAAGTGAAATGTGTGCAATGGGTGTGATAGTGAGTGAGGTGTACCAAGAACACAAAATATCACCAAAATCTCTAAAATCCCTAAATAGGTGAAAACTTTGCAAATAAGAATGCTTCTCCCCTCGATCTTCCTGAAGCACTTTTCGCAAAGCCTTCATTCTTTTGAAATTCCCTCCACTTTACCTCTCTCAGTCTGGAATTGGAGATTTTGAATCGAGGATTGGTGTGTCTCATAGAATGTGCCAAAAAATACATCCAAATTAGGTCTCAAGATAAAACCAATCTTTGATGGGTGGGAGACGCTTTGATTTTCTGATGGGCTAATCCATATCCTCCGGGTTCCCTATGTAAGAAAAGGGGGGAAAAGATGGTCAATATCTACTCTATGGACTTCACGCCATGCTATCACTTGACTATACCGTGAGTCTGTATCTCTAGGCTCGTTTAGTTCTCTGAAGACTCAAATGTTACTACGAGGCAATCTGCCTGTTGGCAAGTGCACAGTTCGATTGTTGGATATTTCTGTGTATGTATGTATGTATGAATTTATGTATATATGAATGTATGTATGTACGTATGGACTTATATATGAATGTATGTTTATACATATATATATATATGAATGTATGTTTATACATATATATTTATATGAATGTATGTTTATACATATATATATGTACATACATACGTACATGTATGTATGCATATATTTATGTATCCCTAGGCTCGTTTAGTTCTATGAAGACTCAAATGTTCTATAAGGCAATCTGCCTGTTGGCAAGTGCACAGTTGGAATGTTGGATATTTCTGTGTATGTATGTATGTATGTATGAGTTTATGTATATATGAATGTATGTATGTACATATGGATTTATATATGAATGTATGTTTATACATATATATGTACGTAGTACGTACATATGTACATGTATGTATGTATGTATGTATGCATGCATGTATGTATGTATGTATGTATGTATGTATGTATGTATGTATGTATGTATGTATGTATGTATGTATGTATGTATGTATGTATGTATGTACGTACATATGTACGTGTGTGTGTGTGTGCACATGCGTGAGTGAGTGAGTCATGTACCCACCTTTTTTGACCTCCAGCTTTCATGGCTGCACAACTTCACAGCTGCCAGCACAAACATATCTAACCACTGTTCTATACACATGCAAATACTAACACTTATGGCATACAACTTGATTGATGCAATCGAGCCATGGCATTCTTGACACATGACTACAAAGGTCCCTCTCTGTTGAGAGATGATTCTAACCGTTGTAGTTTATGATTCCAGATTCCTTCTCAGGGGTATTCATCATGGAACATAGTGACATGTGCTTGCAATCAGTGGACATTGAAGAGAGTGAGAGCTCCTCTGATCACTCGTTCTTCCTCTTTATGCCATCTGATGTACTGATATTGCCACCTGTTGCCCATCACACCCTCACTTTCTTGATCAGATGCATACTGGCTTTCTGGTTAGTTCTAGGCAATCACCATGCTATTGTCTCTTTGGCACTTTCATTTACCAGCTTTATGTTTTCAATCTTGACACTCTTGTTGTCTTACTGAGATGTCATTAAGTCCATCATGATGTAACATTTTCCTGTTATATGTGATTATCATCTTTCATCGATGTTAATAGATAACTTGTATCTTGTCTCTTTTTGTGAGGTTCATACTCACGAGTCATATATGGACTGATCTATTGAGTATGCTGGCAAGAGGTGAACAGCTTTACACTTGATTCCCTTGTGCAGGGAAAGATAACATTCGAAAGATTGAAGAGTCTTGCAAATGAATTGAATGAAAAGTTTACTGATGATGAGCTTTGGGAAATGATTCAGGTAGCAGACCAGAATGGTAAGATGATTAGATACTGTTTTGTTTCAATAATTAATCATGTTTAATGTTTAAATGGCTATTTCCTGATTGTCGAGGAATATTTTCTTTTTCCCATGAATGTTTTGAAGGTGATGATGAGGTTGATGAAAATGAATTTGTGGAGGTCATGATGAAGACCTCTCTATTTTGAGGTGAACAACATCAGCAATGAACTATTGAAGGTTGTTGCAATGAATGCTCATGATATTCTCGATTATGATTATATGAAACGGAAAATGGAATACGACCACAAGTCTGTGAATCCTGTGTTTGTGTTTGACGCAACATACGATGGTTTTGTGTCCCACACACATGTCATGATGCACCCAGGCTTCTTTTTGTGAGCTAGTGCTGCAGCTGCTTGTATCAGTGATTGTATGTATCTTGGTAATTAGACAGATATTCACTTTCTGATGCACATTCCTGGATGCTATACCTAATTTTGTTTGAGCTGAAACTAACGGCTAATAAGTACTCAATGTGCTAATGATCTTTATGTGCAATCTCTCTCTCCATTGCTCTTTTTCTCTCTCTTTTCGCCATCTCTTTTCAATTTACCACAACTTAGATGACATGGATAGTAGGATCTACTCAATACAGTTCAACTCCAGAGACTTATGCGATCTAATGAGGTGGGATTTAGAGATGCCCGTTCTTAGAGGATCATTGGGGACCATCAGAGGCGTTCACTCCTGTACTAGCAGAGACTTAATATACTGTAGTGAGAGAGGTATGCCCACTACTGAGCCTGAGCAGAGGAGGCACTGTGGGAGTCCACCCCAGAATGGTTGGTTTAATGTGTGCAGAGACATGGGGGTATTGCTAGAGGGAGGTTGCTCTAGGAGTCTCTACTTGTAGGCAATTGTATCTCTTTCAGATATCTAGTGTGAGAAAGAAGAGGGTTTTCTTGCTGCTCATGTGGACCATGACATTTACTAGCTTTTCTTGAGCCAGGACTCTAGAAGGGCATGCAAACTTTTTTCAAGTTCTCATCCTCCGTAGCCATCACCTCTACAGAGCTTTGGGGGTAGATATACAACACGTTTATATATGCTTCACCGGGAAAGTTATCTCTTTCTGGACCATGAGAACCATGCCTAGATACATGTACTTGTCTCAATTGATGGCAAAGAAGGCTATTGATAAGATGAAAACTCCATGTTTATGATCATGATGGTCTGATTACAGAGGATTTTATACAGGCTGAAGATGATTGGTGAGCTCATAGCAGTTACATTTAGTTATGCTTTGTGTGAGGGCTTACCTCGAGTGTGTGTTATGTCTACTATTGTGCCCATTTCGGAGGCAAGAGACCCTATGGAGCCTGAGAACTACTGTATTATTATGATTCATCACACTTTAGCATGGCTGTAGTGTGGGTACCAACTTTGCAGCTCAGCAGGGATAGAAGCTTACAAGCTAGAGGCTAGGCAGGCTTCAGGAGAAACTTCTTCATTCTAGATCGCAGTGCGACTCCTCAAGCCATTATTAAGGAGGGAAGATCACAAGGCAGAAGGATTTATTGTTGATATATGGATTTCTGCAAAGCCTTTGACATGGTACCTGTAAGGAAATTGATGCACTGCTTGCAAACAATGGGGGCACCCATACAGTTTCTTTGGGGATTATTTCTGTATACAGATCAGTGTCAGGGCATGTATGTAGCCCAGAGAAGATCTCTAACCTGGTCCATTCTGCATTAGGGATGAAACGAGGGTGTTTGTTATCTCCATGAGGTTTCTGGCTATAGTGATAGATTTGCCGATAGAGGAGCCCAGCGGGAAGGGACCAGGATCCCATTGATGATGTTCTGCTGATAATTTCCTCTCTAGAGGGTATGTAGCAGCATGTGGAGGCCTTACATGCGTCTGCACAGGACAGTGCGTCACATGTCAACCTTAGTGAAACAAAAATTATGCTGTCTAACACCAGCCCAGAGGGTCAGAATAGTTGCACCTTGTTTCACTTATGGAACAGGTGTTCGTTGAGTACAATGTTTCTAGATGTATCTTGGTTAGACTTCAGTGTTTTCAATGAGGAGAGAACCAACGGCTAGAACAGACTCTAGAGCCCATACAGTGTTACTAGTTAGAAAGATTGGAGAGAATGTGTTTACAAGCTCAAATTTAGGAACCTCAAGAAAGTTGTGGCTGTTTGGTAGACTTGTAGCATCTGCTATGGTTTGTGGAGTGTAGTTTTGGATCCTTGATCAGTAGATAGTTCGAGGTGCATGGAGAGGCTTTTGGTTTATGTAGTCCCTTGTATGAATAGAGATAGGCTTAACATTAGATCATTTGAACTGAGCTAACTGCCGCACTTTGGAGTTGAGTTATTGACTATATTAATTCAATTTGTTCATACATTATTGGATCTTGGAAGAGATAGATATGCTTTCACTTAGAGTCATTCTCATGAGTTAGCTTTGCGTGCACGATGGAAACACAACATTCTGGTAAGGGCAAATGGCCATTCTGGTAAGGGCAAATGGCATCATGGTTTCAGAAACATGGCTATAGCATCGACAAACTACCTCCTTTCCATTCCTCATGGGAGGGACTCATTTACATTCATATGGATGGACATCAATATTCCTCATTATGACTTGATTTAACTTGACAGCAAGCTAAGAGGGATAGAGCCAGCACACAAGTTGAGCACGAAAATGATTCCTATTAGATTACATTTTCTTCCAGTCACTCGATATGTTTTCGTAACCACTTTAGATACACATTCATTCAATAGATTGCATTATGCTATTGAACAAATACTAACATTCGTATACCAGCTTTAGATTGAGATTGAAAGTACATAGTATCAGTTGAAAAGTGAACATCTACTATGTTAAAACAAGCATGATATATAGATGCAGCACATATATCGCTTTTAATATTAAATTATAATAAATATGTGGCCATTTTCATAGCCTATTTAAAACAATTCATTGATATTTATAGTTGGTATATATAAGATATTAATTGTGCCCAGTTCTCTCATTTAGCTTGTACAGTCCAAAGATTCCAAAGGGTGACATCAAATATTTGGGTTACCCCTTGGGTGTAGTATCATGAATAAGGAACAAACTTCTTGGGGCATGCACAGGGTCCTTGGACAAGTAAATAAATGGCCATTTCATGTCAGAATCCACATGCTACAGTTTGTTATGCTTTTATAATGTATTTCTTGCTCTGATTGACTGGATTGTCTCTTATCTCCAAACCTTTATTCAGATCTTGAAAGCTTTTCTTTTCTTTCCCTTTTTTTTGGGAGGAAGAGAACTTCTAGGTCTACGGTGCCTTGCTCAGGGAAATTGGTTACCCAACAACAAAGCAATGAGAAATGAGGTTTGGACTTTATAGGGCCTATTTATCTTGCATCTTTTCCAAAAAAGGATAAATAGTCCCTATAAATGGGCTAATGCCATTGCTTCCCTAGAATGGATTGATGCCATTGCTTCCCTAGAATGCACTACCAAAACAATTGTTGATTTTTGAGAGTACAATGAATTGGGAAGACACACACATGCAACCTCGTAAGGTAGAGGCACCCTTCTTGGGGAACTCTGAGGCATCCAACCCTAGGCAGTGCTTGAACCTTGGCCATCTGCCTAGGAGTACAAGGCACATCCGCTAAACCACGCCCGCTGGATAGCTACATCTTTTCTTGATATGGCATCCATTAGAAATATGTACTAATCAAGGGATACATTTTTTCAACAAAGTATTGTATGAAATTTTCAATAGGTACATGATTCTCCCTTGCACTTTTGTGCTTACTATCAAAGGGCAAATGGGCAAGCAGAGTCATTAAACAAGGTATTGATAGCCGTGCTTAGAAAGGAATGTAGTTAAAGGCCTAGTTTTTGGGGTATTGCATATTTAGATACATTATGGGCCTACATGTTGGCATGCAAAGAAGCCATGGCTCACTCCCCATTTAGTGGGACTATGGAGTATTTTTGATTGAGCCTTTTGAGTATCTACATGGTTCTCCTACAGACAAAGGCTCTACATGCAAAGAAGAATCCATTGGTTTCTACTGGACTCTCATCACTCAATAGAATAGAGGAGATTTGCATGGGGATACAAAGGCAATTGGAGGAGACACAAGAAAAGACAAAGAAAGCTCATGAGAGGCATTTGTGGCAAAACAAACTATACGTTGGAATGCTGGTTCTTCTACATAGATCAAAATGGAGACACAAATTCAAGGAAAATGGCTTCCCCATTGGAAAGTTCCATATAGAATCAAAGAAATGCTATAGTGTGGTGCAATGCAATAGGGAACTCTATCCGGAGAGGCACTACCACTCCTCAATGTTTCAAGGATCAAGGTTTATCAACAATAAAGCAACTTAAATTCCTTGCTTCCTTAACAATTTGTGCATTTTGGTTAGGTTGTAAAAAGCCTTCTTATTTTCTCTCTTTGTTTCATTATTTTTTAGGGTGTTTACTGATTTCAATTGCATTTAATAGCTTCATTCAAGAGGATGTTGTTGCAAATAGTCTAGGATTTTTTGGTATTTTTTAACGATTTTTGTAGTTTTTTTTCCTTATTTGCTACACTTTTTCCTTGTGTACTTATAATTGGGAAATAAAATTTCTCTGGTGTTTAGTGCGGAGAATATGCCTTCAAGGTTTCTAATGTTTTTTAACTTTTTGGGTATCTTTTTGCTTTATTTTTCCACTTTACTCATGGAGAAACACTCACTAATTGGACCTATATTTGAAGGTCAAATCTTAGGAAGAAAACACCATGCCTATGTGAAGGGACAAATTCACAAGTGTATCATATTTGTAAAGTTAGTTCACTTTAGTTCTAGAAGTTTTTTAAAATCACGAGAATACGAAAATCTATATAAGTTAGTTTGTATCAACTGACGCGGAGAAAGAGAATAGAGAAGAAGTAGAAGAAGTTCATTTATACGACTGTGTATAGTCGGGATTCTCTGAGTGAGAAAGCATCTGTAAAACTTCTGAGTTTTCATAGCTATGAGAAAGAACTGAGTAAAGTTCTGTGTATGAGTCTCTCTCCATCATCTCCATGCTTGCCTACTGTGTGATGAATTCAAAAGTTCAAGTTTTCTGAGCAATTCGATGTCTGGCATCGAATCTTGGCTGATAAGTCATTTCTTCATTCTCTGTGTGTTAACTGTTGTTGAATCTTCTAAAAATATGAAGTTTGTGGAGCAACTCGATGCTTGGCATCGAGTTCCAGCATAAAATGGATGCCCGACATCGACTTCTAGCATATAAGTCATCTTCTTCATGTGTGTGTAAAATAGAGTGTTTCTTGTGCAGAAAAATAGCCAAAAAAAGCCCAAAGTCGATGCTCGGCATCGACTTGGATTGAAATTCGATGCCAGGCATCGAATTTTTTATTTTTGGACACCAGGAATACTAAAACAGGCAAAGTTTCCAGTTTTGGAAGCTCATACAGGGTCATTGAGAGCCATAACTTGAGTTCTAAAGATCCGTTTGATGCATATGATAGCTTGTTGGAAAGCTCTACTCTTCTAGTTTTAGCCTATAAAGTTTCATGGAGAAATAACACTTGAGCTAGGAGAAATTAACAAAATACTGAAGGTATGTCATTTCAGTGACTAGGAATTTCTGTAGAAGCAAAGTTCTCACTTTAGGCTATCATTTCTCAAAGTTTGGAGTGGCAATGAGTTAATGGTGACGATAGAGGTGTTCTAGTGTCACATTAATTCATTTCTTGTGGTGTTTCATACATCAACAAGTGGTATCAGAGCAGAAAGATTCTCGAGAGCAGAAGACGACAAGGGTACGAGAAGTTTTGTAAAGTTTTCCATTAAAGTTTGAAAGGTGAAGCAGTTGAAGACACAAGGCATCAAAAGGTTACTTCAAAAGTATCCTCATACACAAAGAACTTCAAAAGGTATTATCCTTTATGCTTTAAGCTCACAGGTTGCAGGAGAAGGAAAGAACTATGGAAGATCATATCTCCATTGACAAACTGGACAGAGATAATTACCCCGCATGGGTAATGAGAATGGAAGCCTTACTTATGAGTAAGGATCTCATGGTATATGTAACAGGTGAAGAAGAGAAGCCAGTATTTGAAGATGAAAGCCGACCAAAGAAAGAGGAACTTGATGCTTTAAAGCATTGGCAGAAGAAGGATGCAAGTGCAAAAGCTTACATTTACAATACAATCTCTGATCATTTGCTACCACACATCAGAGGATTGGAATCATCTGAAGATATATGGAATGCATTGGAGTATCATTTCCAAAGTACTACTAAAGCACGGAAAGCAAGTCTATGGTCAGAGTTTACAACATTCAAGAAGAAGCCAAGTCAAACCATTAGTGATTATGTCACTAAGATGAAGGATCTAGCAGATAGTCTTGGATCCATAGATGAAGATGTTGAAGATCACAGATTGATTGCTCAATTACTTGCAGGTTTGAGAGGGGATGAAAGGTGGAAAGCTTTTGTCTTATCAACAGAACTTTCATTAAATCATTATGTTCCAGATTTGAACCAGTTGCTTGGTTTGATGCTCACATATGAGCAAGACTTGAAGGGAGATGGAGATAAAGGACAAAGTTCTGCAATGTACATGAAGAACAAGAAGAAAGGAGATAAAGGTAAAGCAAAGGATGAAGAGGAGTCGAGTTCTCAAGTTTATTATGCAAGAGGTAAAGGCACGGGCAGAGGAAGAGCAAGAGGCTTTGGAAGAGGAAGAGGTAATCAAAATAACAACAAGAAGGCTTGCTGGATCTGTGGATTGAGTAATCATTTGGCTCATGACTGTTGGCACAACCAACAAGGATCAAACCAGAATCAAAACAACAATAGCAGAGGCCGAGGTGGAAGATATCAAAGTAATTTCCAAAGAGGTAGACAAAGTCAAAGAGGAGGCTATGGTAGAGGTGGAGGAAGAAGTTGGGGACAGAATCAATCCTACAACACCACCTACTACAACTATGCAAATGACACACAGAATGAAAGTCATACATCATTGATGATGAACTCAATCAACACATCAGACAAAGAAGATCTAAAGGTATTTTACATTGACTCTGGATGTTCTAATCATTTGTCAGGAAACATAGAATTGATGTCAGAATTGGAAAAAGGCATTTCTAGCCATAGTGTTCAAACTGGTGATAATACAAGACATAGTGTACATTCAATTGGAAAAGTGAAATGCAAGAGTGGAGCAGATTTGCTAACCAATGTTTTGTATGTTCCTACAATACCTAAAAACTTGATTAGTGTGGGACAGATAGTTGAAAAAGGTTTTCAAGTTAGGTTTACAAATGAAGGAGTATTTGTGGAAGATCCAGAGAATGGATATAATCAGATTGTCTCTGGTAAGAAAGAAGGTAGACTCTTTACTTTAAGAGTGCAAGGGAACATTGGTCAAGCTTTGCTCACACATGGTGAAGCAGTGATTATAGAAGTTGATCTCTGGCATAAGAGATTAGGTCATTTCAATGAAAGAGGAATTAAAGCTATGGTTGCTAATCAGTCTGTACTAGGATTACCAAATGTGCAAAGTCAACATATGGTTTATAAATGTGAAGCATGTCAAATGGGTAAAGCACACAGGTTACCATTTCAAAAGAAAGGATTTAAACATGATGGACTACTAGAGCTCATTCATACAGATGTATGGGGACCAACAAAAGAAGGATCTATCAGTGGCTCAAGGTACCATGTTCTTTTCATTGATGATGCTACAAGATGGAAAACATTATATGTTTTGAAGGAAAGATCAGAAGTGTTTGGAGCTTTCAAGCATTTTCATGCATATGCAGAGAGAGTCACAGGTCAAAAGCTTAAGAGACTGAGGTCTGATGGAGGGGGAGAATATTTCTCCCAAGAGTTCAATGATTATCTTTGGAATGCAGGTATTAAGAGAGAAATAACTTGCAGGTATACACCACAACAAAATGGTGTAGCAGAAAGAAGGAACAGGACTTTGGTTGAGTTTGCTAGAGCTATGTTGAAGGAGAAGAATTGTCCAAATTATCTTTGGGCTGAAGCTGTAAATACAGCTACATATCTTGTGAATAGATTACCATGTGCAGCTCTGAATGGAATGACTCCATATGAAGCTTGGTGGGGTAAGAAACCAACACTAGATCATTGTAGAGTGTTTGGATCAATTGCATATGCTTATGTGCCATCACAACTTAGGCATAAACTTGAACCAAAGGCAGAAAAATATGTGTTCATTGGTTATGATGAAAAGCAGATGGGTTACAGGTTGTGGAATCCTCTAACAAAACAATTTATTGTTTCTAGAGATGTTACATTTGATGAACAGAAAAGTTGGTATGCAGATCAAAGTCATACAGCTGAAGAATTTGAAGAAGAGGTAAGAAGATGTGAAAAAGGAAAATCAATTGTGCAGGTAAATAGAGATGAAGACTATATGCAAGCAAGTACATCCAGAAGTGGATTAACAAGAAGGAATGAAGAAGCTCCTATATTTGATGAAGAAGTGTATCCAGACACATATGAAGAATGTGAACCAAGAAGGTTAAGCAGGACTAGAAGACAACGAGAAAGGTATTCTTATGATACTTCTTACATAACTGAGAAGAACTATGCATATATGGTCAAAGATGATGAAGAACCCCAGAACTATGATGAAGCTAAAGGTAAGAAGCAATGGGAAGAAGCAATGAAGGAAGAGTTCAATGCACTGGAGGAGAACAAGACATGGGAACTTGTTCCTAAACCAAATGGTAAGAAAGTAATTGGAAATAAATGGGTTTATAAAGTGAAGAAGCTTGCAGATGGAAGTATAGCCAGATACAAAGCTAGATTGGTGGTGAAAGGCTATGCCCAGACCTATGGCATAGATTATGATGAGACATTCAGTCCCGTAGCTAAGATGTCAACTATAAGGAAAATCATTGCTATTGCAGCTTCAAAAGGATGGACTCTAAGTCAATTGGATATAAGAAATGCATTCTTGAATGGATACATATCAGATGAGGTATACATGGAACAACCTCAAGGGTTTATAGATTCCAGGTATCCAAATTCTGTTTGCAGGTTGAGAAGAGCATTGTATGGATTGAAGCAAGCTCCAAGAGCTTGGAACTATAGACTGGTGAAGTATCTCAATGATCTTGGATATCAAAGTTCAAAAGCAGACCCAAGTCTACTTATCAGAAGAACAGAGGAAGGTACAATCTACATTTGTATTTATGTAGATAACATTATAATCACAGGTACTTCAGATGAAGGAATCAAGGAGGTAAAGAGATTGAATGAATTCAAGATCAGTGACCTAGGAAAGTTATCATACTTTCTTGGAATGGAAGTTACTTATACAGATCATGGCATATATGTGTCACAAGAAAGGTATCTTCTGAACTTGAAGAAGTTTGATATGGAAAATTGCAGAGAAGCTTCAACTCCACTTGAAGTTAATCACAAGCTCAGTAAATATGATGGTGCAGACTACAAAGATATGAGGAAGTATCAATCTCTTGTGGGTAGTTTGATTTATGCTACACTAACAAGCCTGATCTTTGTTATGCAGTGGGAGTTTTGTCACAATTCATGCATTGTCCAAAGGACCCACATTGGATTGCAGGTCAAAGAGTTCTTAGATATATCAAAGGAACTATAAAGGAAGGATTATATTATCCTTTTACATCAGATTTGAAGTTGAGAGCCTATAGTGATTCAGATTGGGCAGGTAACCAGGATGATAGAAGATCAACTCATGGTTACATGATATACATTGGTGATAAGCTTGTAAGTTGGTGTTCAAAGAAACAACATACAGTAGCATTATCATCAACTGAAGCAGAATACAAAGGACTTGTGGAAGCAGCTAAGGAAGTCATATGGATGCAGACATTGTTCAAGAGCTTAGGCATTGATCAAGGTACACCTACAATACATGGAGATAATATGAGTTCACTTTATCTTGCAGCAAATCCAGTATTTCATGCAAGGATTAAGCACATAGAGATACAATATCATTTTCTCAGAGAAAAGGTAATGGAGAAGGAGATTGAAGTGGAGTACATTTCTACTAAAGATCAGTTAGCAGACATAATGACAAAGAGCTTGGATGGTGTGAAGACCAACAGATTCAAAAGCATGGCAGGAGTAAAAGAAAAGAAGATGATATGAAGAAACAGGGAATGTCAATTAGTGATTGAGGGGGAGGTGTTGGAGAAACACTCACTAATTGGACCTATATTTGAAGGTCAAATCTTAGGAAGAAAACACCATGCCTATGTGAAGGGACAAATTCACAAGTGTATCATATTTGTAAAGTTAGTTCACTTTAGTTCTAGAAGTTTTTTAAAATCACGAGAATACGAAAATCTATATAAGTTAGTTTGTATCAACTGACGCGGAGAAAGAGAATATAGAGAAGAAGTAGAAGAAGGAGTTCATTTATACGACTGTGTATAGTCGGGATTCTCTGAGTGAGAAAGCATCTGTAAAACTTCTGAGTTTTCATAGCTATGAGAAAGAACTGAGTAAAGTTCTGTGTATGAGTCTCTCTCCATCATCTCCATGCTTGCCTACTGTGTGATGAATTCAAAAGTTCAAGTTTTCTGAGCAATTCGATGCCTGGCATCGAATCTTGGCTGATAAGTCATTTTTTCATTCTCTGTGTGTTAACTGTTGTTGAATCTTCTAAAAATATGAAGTTTGTGGAGCAACTCGATGCCTGGCATCGAGTTCCAACATAAAATGGATGGCCGGCATCGACTTCTAGCATATAAGTCATCTTCTTCATGTGTGTGTAAAATAGAGTGTTTCTGGTGCAGAAAAATAGCCAAAAAAGCCCAAAGTCGATGCCCGGCATCGACTTGGACTGAAATTCGATGCCAGGCATCGAATTTTTTATTTTTGGACACCAGGAATACTAAAACAGGCAAAGTTTCCAGTTTTGGAAGCTCATACAAGGTCATCTTGTGAGAGCCCTAACTTGAGTTCTAGAGATCCATTTGATGCATATGATAGCTTGTTGGAAAGCTCTGCTCTTCTCGTTTTAGCCTATAAAGTTTAATGGAGAAATAATACTTGAGCTAGGAGAAATTAGCAAAATACTGAAGGTATGTCATTTTAGTGACTAGGAATTTCTGTAGAAGCAAAGTTCTCACTTTAGGCTATCATTTCTCAAAGTTTGGAGTGGCAATGAGTTAATGGTGATCATAGAGGTGTTCTAGTGTCACATTAATTCATTTCTTGTGGTGTTTCATACATCGACAATAGTTTTAATTAATTAATGAAAAAACAAGAAGAAAAAGAAAAAGAAAAGGAGAGGGCTCTCAGCCTTATTCATGGGCTGCTCTTTGTTTACTTGGTTCCTCTTCATTGGGCTTTGGATTTTTTTTTCCTCTGACTATGTGGTTTGGCATGTGTCTCTGTTTTGACAGTTACAATTATGATGGTTGTCTAGGAAGTCATCTTGTGATTTGGATGGTTAGCTCCTCCTCCCCCCAAATTATAGTGTATAAGTTCATACTATGCTCTATACATATTCTTTTTATTTTTCATTGATCAAATGTATATGGCTCTAGATCGTGCCTCGTATCGCTATTTTTTATGATTTTGGGATCAATTTCACACTTTTCGATATGTTTCAATTCATTTTTACCATGATTTTATCCAAAATAGAATTTTTCCTTCATCTGGTTGAACCCTCTTTGTTTTGTCTACTTAGTACATGCATTTTTTGTTGATATATTTTGGTAGTGATGTGTGTGAACACACTAGAACTGTTGGGGTACTTTTTTCCCTCTTTAGGAGGTTTTTTTTCCCCTTCTTGTATATATGCTCTAACCCTAATGGGTTACTTATTTGTACATTCTCTTGGTAATACATTCAACATTCTGTGTTGTGCTCCAAGCTTCTTCTTCTTCCTTGTGTTGTTCGTGCGCTTCTACAGACCTCAAACTCCAACAATTGGTATGAAAACAAGTCGGCGCTTCATCTAGGGTGTCGACACCCCTCTTGACATAGTCTCAAAATCACACAAAATTGGTGAGCATACTCAGCTTGCTGCGGCCTTCGAATATACTATCACAGTGCGTATGCAAGCAATTTCATCTTTTTGTGCCAAAGATATATAGAGGTCTCGACTTGCCAGTATAAACATCTCAAAGTCTGCTACATGTTTAGCAGAACTTGATAGGGTAGTTCTGTTGAACTTTTTGAGATACAATCATTTTTTGGCATCAAGGTATTTTAGTCAGTGGCCATTGCTGAAAGTAGTGATGTATCCCGTATGCTGGTCATTGAGGATAAGTTGGATGGTACCAATTACCCATTATAGGGTTATATAATGCTTCATGTATTGGTTGCAAAAGGATTGTGGAACATTGTGCAAGGTGTTGAAAAACGTCCTATTACACCTGCAATTACTAAAGGTGATGCAGATGGCATTAAAGATGTGATATTCTTCAATTTCTATTCATGCTAGGGTTCTTGCTACACCTGTTGTAGAGCAACTTCACTCGGATGGCAGAGATGCTCAAGCACATGCATTGATAGCTTTTTCTGTCAAATGTGCCACTATTCCCCATATTCGCTCCTACAAAATAACAAATGATGCTTAGGACAAACTTACCACTTTATACTAGACAAGGAATGATTATTCCCCATATTCGCTCCTACAAAATAACAAATGATGCTTAGGACAAACTTACCACTTTATACTAGACAAGGAATAAGGCTCGTGTTGCTTATCTCCAAAAATAGTTGGAGAGTGAGCACATGAATGAAGGAGATTCCATGGACTTTTTTTAACAAAGATCAAATATTTGAAGGAGTAGTTGATTCTGTTGATGAAGTCTTACGAGATAGTTCACTTATGAAGGCTATTATGAATGATCTTCCCAATTCATATCACAGTTTTGCGTCTACTCATCGATTGATAATGAAAGGCAATCCAAATGCCTTAACGTTTGAGGATTTAGTCTCTGTTATGTTGCAAGAAGATCAGTCTAGGCAGAACATGTCCATTATGTGTGTTGCAGATCAAGCTTTCCTAGCTAGTCAGATGGGCAAAGGTAAATGGAACTCATCTACTAGTAAGAAAAAATCTGCTAATTCTACACAATCAAAGAAGGATGATTGAGATGAGAAGAAAACACAAAAGCAAAAATTGTTTTGAAAATATTGTAAAGGAAATGATCATGTCATTAAGAGTTGTCCAAAACTGGCTGCAAAAGAGGCAAAGAAAAAAGAGGTTGGAATGGTTGTTGGAGAAGCCTCTACACCCAAATTAGAGTCAGCAAATCTTGTGCAGAATGAAGAATGGGTTTTTACTACTATTTCTAGTTATGAACCATTTTCTCATGAACAGTGTATGTCTCTAGTAGACTCCAATGTTTGGTACTTTGATAGTAGGGCAACTAAACATATTACCTCAGAGCACAATTTATTCACTTCACTTGAGCCTGCCCCTATAGGGAATATTATCATGTGTGCCAACAACTGCTCTTATCCTATCATGGGAGATGGTAAGATCATTCTGACTACTTTTGATGATAGTTCTTTTATGTTGTTGGATGCTTTATTTGTGCCAACAGAAATCTATTATCAGTTTCAGTATTAGCCAAGATCGGCTTGGTTGTGAACTTTGTTGATGACATATATACAATTCATGATCTATCAAATGGAGATTTCATTATTGCTTCTGGCATTTTATGTTGTAGATATAAGCTCATAGATTATGCAAAATCTGTGAATTATTCAACATGTGTAGTTCAAGATTCTCAAGCTATCTCAGATGCAAAGCTTTGGCATGCATGCTTTGGTCATATGAAATTTTCTACTTTGCTACGCCTATAAAAATATGAAATGGTGACCTCTCTGCCCAAACTTGAGGCACCTAGTAAACATGTTTATGAAAGCTATATTTTGGGCAAAATGCATTGTTGCTCCTTCCCAAAATATGGTTCAGTACAAGCTACTCGAAAATTGTAGCTTGTTCACAATGATGTTTGATGGTCCTATGCAAACACCTTCTTTTGGGAACTACCTTTACTTCATGAATTTCATTGATAATTTTTCTAGGCATGCATGGGTATATTCATTGAAAGCAATGTCGAAAGTGTTTATGTGCTTTAAACAATTTATAATTTTGGCTGAAAATATATCAACATGTAAAATTGGCACCCTCCGTGCTGATTAGGGAGGTGGGGAGGGAATATATGTCTTCTAATTGAAGATTACAAACCTACTGCAACTCTTATAGAAATAGGTTTATTGATAAGTCTTCATGATGCTTGAGATACATTTGATGTTGTTCTCTATCACCAAGATGTTGGATGCTTGATTCACTTATGCATTACTCAGCCAGATATTCAATTTTCTATCTCACATATGAGCAGGTTTTTTATTTGCCCAGGTGTCAATAGTTGGTAAGTAGTTAAGCACATCTTTTGCTACTTGAGTGGTACTCAATTGATTGGATTGTTTTATCCCAAGGGGGATCAGTACCGCCAGATTTACATGCTTTTTTTGACTTTTACTCATCTTGTTGCTATGACACTTGTGTGTCCACTAGTGGTTTTTGCTTCGTGCGTGGTAGCTCATGCATATCTTGGTTGACCAAGAAGCAGCCTACTGTGGCCACTTCTAGTTACTGTGGTCACTTCTAGTTATGAGCCTGAGTATAGGAAAGCTTTCATAACAATTGTTTAGTGTGTGTGGTTCATACGTCTTATTGCTGATTTGGGTGTTGGTCAATCTTCTACCACCACAATCTTCACTGATAGTCAGAGTGCATCGACAGTTGTGAGGAACCCTATGTTCCATGCTCGTAATGATCACATTGAGGTGCACTATTATTATGTCAGGAGTCCAAAGTATTTATGTGCTTCAAATAATTTTTGGTTTTAGCTGAAAATCTGTCAACATGTAACATGGGTACCCTCCATTCTGATCGAGGGGGGATATATTTCTGCTGACTTTATCGCATTTTTGGTTGAAGATGGGACAAAAAATCAATGTATAGTGATGTATATGCCTCAATAGAATGGAGTTGCTGAATGAAAGAATAGGACACTCATGGAGATGGCAAGCTTGGTGTATGGTCAAGAGCCAGAATTTACCATATAGTTTCTGGCGTGAGGCTGTTATGTGTGCAACATATGTACTTAACATGTGTCCCACTAAAGCATTGCAGTTTATCACTCCATATGAGGCTTGGCATGGTCACAAGCCATCTTGCTGAGGCAACTTCTCAACCTTTACAAGTTTCATGTGATGATGCAGATCATTCCATTTTTGATGTAGATTTACATACGGCACTTGTTGATGGGAGAGCTCATATTGATGTGGCAAAAACTATGCCAAAATGGATGGTGCAGACTTTGCATGACAACAAACTAGATGCATGAGATTGCTATGCTATGGCTGCCTCTAGTCTCTGTGATGAAACTGAGCCTGTTTCGTTTGATGAATCATAAAATTATGAACATTGGATGGTTCCAATGCAATCTGAATATGATGCTATCATGAAAAATGGTACCTGGTCTTTGTGTGACTTGCCTCCTGGTAAGAAGGCCATTGGCACTAAGTGGGTATACAAGTTGAAGCATACGCCTAATGGAACAGTTGATAGGTATAAGGAAAGGCTTGTTGCAAAGGATTATGCTTAGGAAAGAGGCATTGATTTTGATGAGACCTTTGCTCCCACTTGCTAAGTGACTACGGTTCATAACATCTGTGCACTTGCAGTTCATCATGGTCGGAATGTACATCAATTGGACATTAAAAATGCATTTTTGAATGGTGATGTGCAACAAGAAGTGTATGTTTTTTAGCCCCATGTCTTTGTGCAAAAAGGGAATGAAAACCAGGTGTGCAGGTTAAAGAAGTCATTATATGGTTTAAAGCAAGCATCACGTGCTTGGTATGAAAAGATACATGCCTATCTGATTGCACATGGTTTTGAGAACAGTCCAACTAAGAGCACCTTACATGTTAAGAGTGCAAATGATGTGCTTCTCATCATTGTTGTGTATGTTGATGACATGCTGCTCACTGGTCCTCATGAGAAGCATATTGCTGATTTCAAGGCTGATTTGCATGCCTCATTTGAGATGTCTGATTTGGGGCATTTGCATCATTATTTACGCATTCAATTTATGCAAGTTGATTGCCAAATAGCTTTGTGCCAAATGAAATATATTGACACATTATTGTAGCATTTTTGCCTTCAAGACTGCAAACCTATTGTCACTCCTATAGAGACAGGTTTACGATTGAGTCTTCGTGATGTTGGAGATGCATTTAATGTTGTTCTCTATCAGTAGGCTGTTGGATGCTTGATTTACTTATGCATTACTTGGCCAGATATTGAGTTTGTTGTCTCACATATGAACAGGTTTATGCATTGCCCAAGTGTCAAGCATTGGCAGGTGGTTAAGCGCATCTTTCGCTACTTGAGTGGTACCCTGCTACTTGGATTATTTGATCCCAAGCGGGGGATCACTAAAAGAACTTGGAGAAGCTTGTAGAAGGTAGAAAAGTGCGTTTTGAAGCGACGAAGTTTGGTCTAGCCAAGCGGCACAAGACCAGCCCTTGAGCTTATGGAGACTCAAATAGACCTTATAAGCATGCGATAAGTGCAAAGAAACGCACTATGTACTTTGGAGCATCAAGGAGAATGAGTCGATACAAGACAGATAGGTTCACGGGTTGACTAGATCAAAAAACTTATTATCTATGGAAGAGACATTGAACTTCAAATACCCATAGCGACCAGCGTGATTACAATCAGAAAAAATCCTTTTATGGGAGTGATACACATAGGGTTGAGTGTATAGAATGCACAAAAGTATAAGGAATAAGCAAAATATGCTATAGGAATGAATGAGACATTCACCGGTGGTACTTCCTATTTTTCAGGAATACATAGAGATTGACACCGAGACAAAAAAAACTCAGATTTCTCCTAATCTATTGAACCAAATTCTATGAAAATTTATAGGCATAAACTAGACACTAATACCTTTTCAATGAGCTATCTTCCACTCAATTTGGAGCTCTAAAGAGAGAGCAGAAGCCTCTGCAAGATTACTGTTGGCGAAGAAGATGATATAGAGAATTGAAGGAGCAAGACAATGATGGTCACAAGTGTATGTATATTGCTTCCATGTAATGTACAAGTGATTTTAAGTCTTTATATAGACTCTAGGAGTGTTCCACGACTTCTACAAGTGAAGTTTGAATTCAAATGAAGGTGGGAATTGTTGTTGGAGGGAATCAATTCACTTTCCTACAATCTAGGAAAAGTGAAGATCAAGTTTGATATACTTTTAGGTGATTGATTGCTTAATTGAATGCAACTTCAACCACCAAAAATTCATGGGATTTGGGCTTTATCTTTATACCTTTACATGTGTAAAGCTCAAGGCTTTTACAACGGTAAATGAACCATCAAAAATCTCTCAAAAAAATACAATAAATGAGCATAAGAAAAAGAACTCTCCAACTGATATTCTTTCGATGCGATAGCCTTTGATGTAGATCAAATCCACCTCAAGCATAGTGTAAGCTTGATGTTCCAACAACTCCCCCTCAAGCTAAAGTATGCTTGAGTCTTCATTCTCTGATAGGTTGAATACCTGCCATAGCTTTGAATCTACAAAGCTTTATTCCATCGAGTGCCTTCGTCATCATATCTGCTACTTGCTTTTTAGTTGGAACAAAAGAAATGTCAATCTCCTTTGCCATGAGCTTCTCCCTGATGAAGTGGTAATGGACTTCTATGTGCTTGGTTCTCACATGGAAAATAGTATTTGCCGCTAAATGCATGGAACTTACATTATCTTTAAATATGTGAGGTTTGGAACTCACAAGTCCCAAATCTATATACAATGCTTTTAACCATATTGCCTCTTGAGTTGCTATGGTCAAGCCTCTATACTCTGATTCAATTGAGGATAAAGCAACTGTTGGTTGCTTCTTGGAACTCCATGACACTAGCTTCGAACCTGCAAATGCTAAGTAACCAGATGTACTTTTTCTATCATCCTTAGCTCCTGCCCAATCTGCATCTGAATAGATTTTGATATCCAAATATGAAGAGTAAGGATAGAATATACCTTCATTGATTGTACCTTTGAGATATGTAAGTACTCTCTTAGCCGCATCCATGTGTGGTCTTCTCGGTGAGTGCATGAACTGACTAAGCACTCCCACACTATATGAGATGTCCATTCTTGTATGAGTAGCATATATCAAGCTACCTACCAAGCTTTGATATTCTTTTAGGTCTTCAATTTTCTCACCTTCATAAACACTAAGTTTATGATTCATCTCCAAAGGTGTACCTGCAGGTTTAGTGTTCTCCATTTTGAACTTGAGAAGAAGATCTTAAATGTATCTTCTTTGAGTCAAATACATTCCTTCATCTGTATATATCACCTGCATACCTAGGAAATATGTGAGCTCACCTAGGTCACTGATTTTGAACTCCTCTTGCATGTGTCTCTTGATCCTTTGAATGCCATTTAGATCATCACCTATCACAATAATATCATCTACATATACACATAGATAGATAACCTCATTGTGATCCCTTTTGATGAATAGAGAAGGATCTGAGCTGCTAGCTTTGAACCCTTGATCTTGAAGATATGTAACCAACCTGTAATTCCAAGCTCTAGGAGCTTGTTTCAATCCATACAATGCGTTCTTAAGTCTGCAAACATAAGATGGATGATTAGGGTTTTCAAAACTTGGTGGTTGTGACATGTATACCTCTTCACGTATCCAACCATTTAAGAAGCCCGCAATACACAAGAAAGCATACAATACTTGCTTCACTAATCTTTGGCTCTCAAGCTCTTTGACAGATAGTGGAGAGCTTGAGAGCCAAAGATTAGTGAAGCAAGTATTGTATGCTTTCTTGTGTATTGTGTGTCAACTTCATTCCAAGAAGAAGCAACCAAGGTTTGGCTATAGTACTACCAGCAAGGTGTTGCATATTGAGAATAGGAGTAATTAGAACCTCATCCTTATTGGAGGCTTGAGTTCAAGGGTGCATAGGAGCAAGCCACTTGGCAAAGATGAAGGAGCAGTAGTGAGGTTGACTTCACAAGCAGTTGGTTGTACTTGTGTGTACCTTTTGTCCTAAAAATGTTACAGATAGTGAGCACTTTTATTTTATTCTTGAAACCCAAAGCATTTGTAATCTTATATCTTAATCAAGGCAAAAAGAACTTTTGGACACAATGTGTCGTCTTCCCTTCTTCTCTAATCTTTTTCAAGCAACACTTAAGCCCCTTGTTGGAGAAACACTCACTAATTGGACATATATTTGAAGGTCAAATCTTAGGAAGAAAACCCTATGCCTATGTGAAGGGACAAATTCACAAATGTATCATATTTGTAAAGTTAGTTCACTTTAAGTTCTAGAAGTTTTTTAAAAATCACGGGAATGAGAAAATCTATATAAGTTAGTTAGTATTAACTGACGCGATGAGAGAAGAAGAAGAAGAGAGAGAGAGAAAGTGAGAAGAACTCATTTTTGTATGACTGAGTATAGTCGAGCTTCTCTGAGTGAGAAAGCATTTGTAAAACTTCTGAGTTTTTATAGTTATGAGAAGAACTGAGTAAAGTTCTGTGTATGAGCCTCTCTCCATCATCTCCATGATTACTTACTGTGTGATGAGTTACAAAGATCAAGTTTTCCAAGCAACTCGATGCCTGGCATCGAATCTCTGTTGATAAGTCATATTTTCTTTTATATTTTTCATTCAGTACTGAAGTGTTTGAAAAACATGATGTTGTTGGAGCAACTCGATGCCTGGCATCGAATTCCAGTTGATAAGTCATATTGTAAATGTGCATGAAATCACCTATAATTTTGGTGTCCAAAAGATCAAGACTTTATGCGGGAATTCGATGCCCGGCATCGAATCCCTGCTGAAAAGTGGCCAAAAACATCCCAAGTCGATGCCCGGCATCGAATTCTCGTTGCAAGTCGATGCTAGGCATCGAATTCTAATTTTAAACAGGCGCTCTTACTAAAACAGGTAATATTTCACGTTTTGGAAGGTCATACAGGGTCATCTTGTGAGAGCCATAACTTGAGTTCTAGAGGTCCGTTTGATGCATATGATAGCTTGTTGGAAAGCTCTACTCTTCTAGTTTCAGCCTATAAAGTTTCATCAAGAAATAATACTTGAGCTAGGAGAAATTAGCAAAATACTGAAGGTATGTCATTTCAGTGACTAGGAATTTCTGTAGAAGCAAAGTTCTCACTTTAGGCTATCATTTCTCAAAGTTTGGAGTGGCAATGAGTTAATGGTGACCATAGAGGTGTTCTAGTGTCACCTTAATTCATTTCTTGTGGTGTTTCATACATCAACAAGTGGTATCAGAGCAGAAAGATTCTCGAGAGCAGAAGACGACAAAGGTACGAGAAGTTTTGTAAAGTTTTCCATTAAAGTTTGAAAGGTGAAGCATTTGAAGACACAAGGCATCAAAAGATTACTTTCGAAGTATCCTCATACACAAAGAACTTCAAAAGGTATTATCCTTTATCCTTTAAGCTCACAGGTTGCAGCAGAAGGAAAGAACTATGGCAGATCATATCTCCATTGACAAACTGGACAGAGATAATTACCCCGCATGGGTAATGAGAATGGAAGCCTTACTTATGAGTAAGGATCTCATGGTATATGTAACAGGTGAAGAAGAGAAGCCAATATTTGAAGATGAAAGCCGACCAAAGAAAGAAGAACTAGATGCTTTAAAGCATTGGCAGAAGAAGGATGCAAGTGCAAAAGCCTACATCTACAATACAATCTCTGATCATTTGCTACCACAGATCAGAGGATTGGAATCATCAGAAGATATATGGAATGCATTGGAATATCATTTCCAAAGCACTACTAAAGCACGGAAAGCAAGTCTATGGTCAGAGTTTACAACATTCAAGAAGAAGCCAAGTCAAACCATTAGTGATTATGTCACTAAGATGAAGGATCTAGCAGATAGTCTTGGATCCATAGATGAAGATGTTGAAGATCACAGATTGATTGCTCAACTACTTGCAGGCTTGAGAGGGGATGAAAGGTGGAAACCTTTTGTCTTATCAACAGAACTTTCATTAAATCATTATGTTCCAGATTTGAACCAGTTGCTTGGTTTGATGCTCACATATGAGCAAGACTTGAAGGGAGATGGAGATAAAGGTCAAAGTTTTGCAATGTACATGAAGAATAAGAAGAAAGGAGATAAAGGTAAAGCAAAGGATGAAGAGGAGTCTAGTTCTCAAGCTTATTATGCAAGAGGTAAAGGCACTGGCAGAGGAAGAGCAAGAGGTTTTGGAAGAGGAAGAGGTAATCAAAATAACAACAAAAAGGCTTGCTGGATCTGTGGATTGAGTAATCATTTGGCTCATGACTGTTGGCACAACCAACAAGGATCAAACCAGAATCAAAACAACAATAGCAAAGGTCGAGGTGGAAGATATCAAAGTAATTTTCAAAGAGGTAGACAAAGTCAAAGAGGAGGCTATGGTAGAGGTGGAGGAAGAAGTTGGGGACAGAATCAATCCTACAACACCACCTACTACAACTATGCAAATGACACACAGAATGAAAGTCATACATCATTGATGATGAATTCAATCAGCACATCAGACAAAGAAGATCTAAAGGTATTTTACATTGACTCTGGATGTTCTAATCATTTGTCAGGAAACATAGAATTGATGTCAGATTTGGAAAAAGGCATTTCTAGTCACACAGTTCAAACTGGTGATAATACAAGACATAGTGTACATTCAATTGGAAAAGTGAAATGCAAAAGTGGGGCAGATTTGCTAACCAATGTTTTGTATGTTCCTACAATACCTAAAAACTTGATTAGTGTGGGACAGATAGTTGAAAAAGGTTTTCAAGTCAGGTTTACAAATGAAGGAGTATTTGTGGAAGATCCAGAGAATGGATATAAACAGATTGTCTCTGGTAAGAAAGAAGGTAGACTCTTTACTTTAAGAGTGCAAGGAAACATTGGTCAAGCTTTGCTCACATATGGTGAAGGAGTGATTACAGAACTTGATCTCTGGCATAAGAGATTAGGTCACTTTAATGAAAGAGGAATTAAAGCTATGGTTGCTAATCAGTCTGTACTAGGATTACCAAATGTGCAAAGTCAACATATGGTTTATAAATGTGAAGCATGTCAAATGGGTAAAGCACACAGGTTACCATTTCAGAAGAAAGGATTCAAACATGATGGATTACTAGAGCTCATTCATACAGATGTATGGGGACCAACAAAAGAAGGATCTATCAGTGGCTCAAGGTACTATGTTCTTTTTATTGATGATGCTACAAGATGGATAACATTATATGTTTTGAAGGAAAGATCAGAAGTGTTTGGAGCTTTCAAGCATTTTCATGCATATGCAGAGAGAGTCACAGGTCAAAAGCTTAAGAGACTGAGGTCTGATGGAGGGGGAGAATACTTCTCCCAAGAGTTCAATGATTATCTTTGGAATGCAGGTATTAAGAGAGAAATAACTTGCAGGTATACACCACAACAAAATGGTGTAGCAGAAAGAAGGAACAGGACTTTGGTTGAGTTTGCTAGAGCTATGCTAAAGGAGAAGAACTGTCCAAATTATCTTTGGGCTGAGGCTGTAAATACAGCTACATATCTTGTGAATAGATTACCATGTGCAGCTCTGAATGGAATGACTCCATATGAAGCTTGGTGGGGTAAGAAACCAACACTAGATCATTGTAGAGTGTTTGGATCAATTGCATATGCTTATGTGCCATCACAACTTAGGCATAAACTTGAACCAAAGGCAGAAAAATATGTGTTCATTGGTTATGATGAAAAGCAGATGGGTTACAGATTGTGGAATCCTCTAACCAAACAATTTATTGTTTCTAGAGATGTTACATTTGATGAACAGAAAAGTTGGTATGCAGATCAAAGTCATACAACTGAAGAATTTGAAGAAGAGGTAAGAAGATGTGAGAAAGGAAAATCAATTGTGCAGGTGAATAGAGATGAAGACTATATGCAAGCAAGTACATCCAGAAGTGGATTAACAAGAATGAATGAAGAAGCTCCTATATTTGATGAAGAGGTGTATCCAGAAACTTATGAAGAATGTGAACCAAGAAGGTCAAGCAGGACAAGGAGACAACCAGAAAGGTATTCTTATGATACTTCTTACATAACTCAGAAGAACTATGCATATATGGTCAAAGATGATGAAGAACCTCAGAACTATGATGAAGCTAAAGGTAAAAAGCAATGGGAAGAAGCGATGAAGGAAGAGTTCAATGCACTGGAGGAGAACAAGACATGGGAACTTGTTCCTAAACCAAATGGTAAGAAAGTAATTGGAAATAAATGGGTTTATAAAGTGAAGAAGCTTGCAGATGGAAGTATAGCCAGATACAAAGCTAGATTGGTGGTGAAAGGCTATGCCCAGACCTATGGCATAGATTATGATGAGACATTCAGTCCTGTAGCTAAGATGTCAACTATAAGGACAATCATTGCTATTGCAGCTTCAAAAGGATGGACCCTAAGTCAATTGGATATAAAAAATGCATTCTTGAATGGATACATATCAGATGAGGTATACATGGAACAACCTCAAGGGTTTATAGATTCCAGGTATCCAAATTTTGTTTGCAGGTTGAGAAAAGCATTGTATGGATTGAAGCAAGCTCCAAGAGCTTGGAACTATAGACTGGTGAAGTATCTCAATGATCTTGGATATCAAAGTTCAAAAGCAGACCCAAGTCTACTTATCAGAAGAACAGAGGAAGGTACAATCTACATTTGTATTTATGTAGATGACATTATAATCACAGGTACTTCAGATGAAGGAATCAAGGAGGTAAAGAGATTACTTGAGAAAGAGTTTAAGATCAGTGACCTAGGAAAGTTATCATACTTTCTTGGAATGGAAGTCACTTATACAGATCATGGCATATATGTATCACAAGAAAGGTATCTTCTAAATCTATTGAAGAAGTTTGATATGGAAAATTGCAGAGAAGCTTCAACTCCACTTGAAGTTAATCACAAGCTCAGTAAATATGATGGTGCAGACTACAAAGATATGAGGAAGTATCAATCTCTTGTGGGTAGTTTGATTTATGCTACACTAACAAGACCTGATCTTAGTTATGCAGTGGGAGTTTTGTCACAATTCATGCATTGTCCAAAGGACCCACATTGGATTGAAGGTCAAAGAGTTCTCAGATATATCAAAGGAACTATAAAGGAAGGATTATATTATCCTTTTACATCAGATTTGAAGTTGAGAGCCTATAGTGATTCAGACTGGGCAGGTAACCAAGATGACAGAAGATCAACTCATGGTTACATGATATACATTGGTGATAAGCTTGTAAGTTGGTGTTCAAAGAAACAACATACAGTAGCATTATCATCAACTGAAGCAGAGTACAAAGGACTTGTGGAAGCAGCTAAGGAAGTCATATGGATGCAGACATTGTTCAAGAGCTTAGGCATTGATCAAGGTACACCTACAATACATGGAGATAATATGAGTTCACTTTATCTTGCAGCAAATCCAGTATTTCATGCAAGAACAAAGCACATAGAGATACAATATCATTTTCTCAGAGAAAAGGTAATGGAGAAAGAGATTGAAGTGGAATACATTTCTACTAAAGATCAGTTAGCAGACATAATGACAAAGAGCTTGGATGGTGTGAAGACCAGTAGATTCAAAAGCATGGCAGGAGTAAAAGAAAAGAAGAAGATATGAAGAAACAGGGAATGTCAATTAGTGATTGAGGGGGAGTTGTTGGAGAAACACTCACTAATTGGACATATATTTGAAGGTCAAATCTTAGGAAGAAAACCCTATGCCTATGTGAAGGGACAAATTCACAAATGTATCATATTTGTAAAGTTAGTTCACTTTAAGTTCTAGAAGTTTTTTAAAAATCACGGGAATGAGAAAATCTATATAAGTTAGTTAGTATTAACTGACGCGATGAGAGAAGAAGAAGAAGAGAGAGAGAGAAAGTGAGAAGAACTCATTTTTGTATGACTGAGTATAGTCGAGCTTCTCTGAGTGAGAAAGCATTTGTAAAACTTCTGAGTTTTTATAGTTATGAGAAGAACTGAGTAAAGTTCTGTGTATGAGCCTCTCTCCATCATCTCCATGATTACTTACTGTGTGATGAGTTACAAAGATCAAGTTTTCCAAGCAACTCGATGCCTGGCATCGAATCTCTGTTGATAAGTCATATTTTCTTTTATATTTTTCATTCAGTACTGAAGTGTTTGAAAAACATGATGTTGTTGGAGCAACTCGATGCCTGGCATCGAATTCCAGTTGATAAGTCATATTGTAAATGTGCATGAAATCACCTATAATTTTGGTGTCCAAAAGATCAAGACTTTATGCGGGAATTCGATGCCCGACATCGAATCCCTGCTGAAAAGTGCCAAAAACATCCCAAGTCGATGCCCGGCATCGAATTCTCGTTGCAAGTCGATGCTAGGCATCGAATTCTAATTTTAAACAGGCGCTCTTACTAAAACAGGTAATATTTCACGTTTTGGAAGGTCATACAGGGTCATCTTGTGAGAGCCATAACTTGAGTTCTAGAGGTCCGTTTGATGCATATGATAGCTTGTTGGAAAGCTCTACTCTTCTAGTTTCAGCCTATAAAGTTTCATCAAGAAATAATACTTGAGCTAGGAGAAATTAGCAAAATACTGAAGGTATGTCATTTCAGTGACTAGGAATTTCTGTAGAAGCAAAGTTCTCACTTTAGGCTATCATTTCTCAAAGTTTGGAGTGGCAATGAGTTAATGGTGACCATAGAGGTGTTCTAATGTCACCTTAATTCATTTCTTGTGGTGTTTCATACATCAACACCCCTTTAGCGAAAGAACTCCCCTAACAATTACCAATAGTTCTACCTATAATGTTATTAAAAAAACCTTGTAATCAGAGAAATTTGGGCAATTTTGTTGTTGTAGGTCTAGAATATGCAGATTATGGGTAGAAGAATTTGTCCATGAATTTTGACTGAGTAACTCTTGATAGCCTTCCTTTTTTAGAAATTCCTTGTGACTAGACCAAGGATTAGATTATTGAGCACAAGTTAAGAGCTACGCTAGTGCACTCTGTGGACAATTGTTGTGGCAAGAGCAAGGCAGAGAAACTAGTACAAGAAGTCAAGTTGAGACAAAGAGAATCAAATTTAATTACTTGGTTGTGGGATTGTCCATTATCATTGTAAAAGGTAACCACACTTCTTTACAACTATAAGAAAGCCTTTTGTTGGTCTTATAAGGACATGACAAGTACACTAGAAGAACTTGGGCTCCATAAAATTCAAAAGGCAGAAAGGGCATTGCCCATACATATAGCACCCCAAACTTCACACAAGATCCTTCACATATTAGAAGCGTTTCTCATCACATTTAATCACTTGAGTTTAGTAGATATTAAAGCTATTGGGTTTCAAAGCAATGAATGCCTATTATTTGATTTATCTATGGCATCTAGTAAGTAATTTTTGTGGACATACTATTCACATCTTATGTTCCTTACATCCCACTATATGCAAGTGATCGGAGATGTTTTAATCCCTTGGTTCTTTGAGCACAGTGCTTGAGTATTTTCACCATGAATCATGGCACTTAATGAGAGAATAACATGGTATGTAGTGTAGTTGAAAGTAGAGTGTAGACATGTCTTACATCATAAACCAAGGTAGCAAGACTGACTTGTTATTCCCGAAGAGCATCTAGAATTTAGTCAACGCACTCATGATTCATGATGACAAACACAAGCTACACATCTTGAATTGGCTATGTAGAAAGATCAAAGCTAATCTAGATACATCCCACTAAGGAAAATAAGGACATTTCATGTATGATGTATGCTAGGAGTGGGGAAGCAACACACAAGAGCTTAATGTCACTCAGTAGTTACATGAAGACACTTAGCTAGTTAGCATCTCTTTTAACAGTTATGATTTTTGCAACTCCTTTTTATGTTATTTCTTTCATTTGGATAGAATTAGAATTGTTCATGTTTTCATTCATGTACCTATCCAAAAAAAAAATCAAAAACAACAATAAAAAATATAAAAAGCTCACTATATTCAGTTCAATTTTATGATTATTGGCCATGCCAATCCTTGATTCCATAACCACTCTGAAGAGCGTGACATCACCCACATGCACTTTTCTACTTGGAGGATACCACATTCAATGAATTCACTTTAGTTGTGTTTTCTATTTCGTTTACCTACTAGTTAGGAAGCTTCTTTATAAATGTACCATGATCACTCTTCCCAACCCATCTTTTGCACAAACATGTCATTTTTCATTCCATAAGTATGCATGCATAGGGGTGCATTACAAGGCCATGCAAAAGACATGTTTTTCCTATCACCCATGCACATGTGCTACTCTAGGACATCCAAGATGGCAAACTTTGAAGACATTTGGTAGTAGACAAAGACCACAATGAAAAATTTATTTGGTCAAAGATTCAACATGCTCCAAACACAATAGATGATGACTATCGCATGGACTATTCAACTTGTCAAGAACACCTGCCCAAACTCAGTAGTAGATATGGATGATGATAAGATCTAGGAGAGGGAAGTGTTACACAACTATGAGGATGCCCAAAATTTCGTCAAAATTACTTTTCATTGTACCCATTTTTTGAATAGATAATCCTTGTATATTTATTTACCATTGTAAAATTTATTGAGATTTCCATGCTCCACCCTTTTTTCCAAGTCTACATTCATTCTTATGCAAGTATACTATGCAAGGAGATTTGCACTCAACTCTATATAAGGAGGGCCTCACTTCACTCCCCACAAGATCATATACTCATGCTCTTGGCAAGAGTGCCCACACTCTTCTCATGGAGTATCCATGCTCATAGAGCATTCTAAGTAAGTCATTTCCATTTTAATTCATTTCATGTTTTCATATCTTTCATTTCTTCCTCCATAATTTGTTTAATTTGTGATTGCTAGTAGATTAGGAGTAATTGTTCTTATTTCAACATGGTATCAGAGCATACGTTGAATTCTCTTTTTGCATTAAGATTTTCCTCTTCATCAACAACTTTCATTAACCTTGTTGTCTCTTATTCCCTCCCCACCTTCCCTATATCATCTCCACAATCAAAGTTCTTCTAAACACTGCTTTCATTTTCCAATTTTCTTAATTTGGCCCATCTAGATGCATTTTTATGCATGGATAGATAGATTAGATGAACACAATGAGATTAAGATGACTTTTCTTAAAATGGCATTTTTTGTGTCTAAATGATTTTACTAGGCACTTAAGTTTTTATCTTGTTTTTGGAGGAAGCTCCATAAAGTAGCCAACTAGTCAAAATCAAAGCAATGAAAGCTCAAACAAATGGTAAACACTATGCTAAAATGATCATAAAAGCATGGATGTGAAGGAGGAAAGGTTCTACCAGTTTTTCTTAACTCAACCCACATTAGAATAGAATTTTCCCAAATTCATAACAAAATATTTGTAAAACCCCTATTTTTAGCAATAATTGATCCACATTATAAAAGGAATGTAGTAATCAAGCTTCAAGGGCATCAAAAGCATCTCCATACTATTTTTTTTATTTTTTGGCATTGTGTCTACCTCAAAATATCCTCTCCAAGCTAATATTAAAACTATGTCAAACACTCTAGTGTGGAACTCTTGTGAGCTTTGTACTCTTACCTTGAACAATACAAGAGATTCTTGGAGAAAATTTCCTCTTGTCTAATCGTGGGTGTGTATGTATGCATGCATGTATGCACCTATTTGTGCTTGCCTCTATTGTTATAAGTGCATTACTTCCCTCTTGTAGCATGCGGTCCTCATACAACCGATTGGTCACTCTATGGATTGACAATTTAGTGTGTGGATATTCATGCTTGATGTCAGTACATCAATTGTCTATGCAGGTCTATGGCATAAACAATTTTGGGATCATTATTAGATAAATTCTTTTCCAACACTTGTCATGATGGTAAATTTTCACATGAGGAATGTGTTTTTGGTGCACTTGTCTTGTGATTTGAGTGCTTTCTCAACCATTTTTGGCTTAAGCTTAGTTAGAATAGTAGATAGTTAGGTAGAAAGAGGGAAAAATAAGCCATACATTAAAATTTCTACTTTTTTCCCAACTTTTCCATTCAACCTACAACCCTTCTTCACCTTCTCCTTGACTAACACATCATGAGCTTTATATGGATTGCACAAGGAATATTTGGAGTTGAAAATGAGATGTAGGGCCTTTGAGTTATGCATTACACATTGGTAAAGATTTTTATTATAGAACAACACCTAATGTGCAAAAATGAGGAAAGCTAAGAGTCATGATAGTCCTTTTTTAGTATAGGGAAATGAATTTTGAGCACATAGGAGGTAGAGGAGAAAGAGAGATTGTTGGGTTGTAGGGTGTGCACACATTTCTTCTTGTGCATAGGAACTCTCTTTTGGGCATTCTTACCATTATTCTTCAATCTTTGATTTCATATTTCTTAAAGTTCTCTAGTACTTCCAATAAGGGTTCTTCTTCTATTTATTCTCCTCAATTTCTAGAAGTGGGATGAGCTACTCATTTCGGTTATCCTCCATTGCCTCAAGGTTAGTGTCTTTCACAAGATAAAGGTATTCCTCCTCTGAAGAATAGAAGGGATCCATGATAATGGACTCTAGATCTTCATCACTTGCCTCGACTAGTTCTAGGGTCATCTCAATACATTGTTCTAAAATAAGCTCGCCTACCATGGGTTCTATCATGAAGATAGAGATATCATAGCCATCTTCATCACAATGAGGAGTCCACTGTTCTTTGTTTACTATTATGTCAATGCTGGCCAAGATTTTTACCCATTTGTGAGGCTCAAATTCATCATCTAGGAATATGCAGGTGCATAGTTAGGATCTTGAAGGGTACATGGGTGTCATTTGGAGTCTAGGGTTCCAAATTTTTTTCACTCCTCCTCTTGTTTTGCTACTTTAAACATCCATAAATGAGTTTCCTCATGCAACCATGAAGGGTCTGATACTAAAGGTTGAAATGAATCAATTTCTTCTAGTGCTTTATGCATGGTATTAACTGTTGATGGGAATAGTCTTTGAGATTGACTTTGGTAGTCACTCCCAGATGTTGCAAGTACAAAGAGTTTGTTGCCTAGTCTTGCATGATATACAATTCCCTCATGAAAGGATGTCCCAAAATCATCTTGTAAGCGTGGTACTTTTTAGACTCACAAATGGGGAAGGTGTGCTCAGACTCCTCACCACAGGTGGTGAGAGTGATTCCTTTCAATAAGCCTAAGGATTTCTCGATATGACCATCCACCATTTGTAGCTTCATCCTCATGGGTCTTAGGGCTAGTTTACCCCATCATTTCCATAGGGAAGTGGTGGCAATGGCCACTCCAACATCTGAATCTAGGATTGTTTTGGTGGTGTAGCCCTGATAGGAGATAGGTAACTAAGTATTTCCCTCTTCTCCTTTGCTCATATCGCCAATCCTATAAATGGGTATTCCTAGCACTTTTCTGTGTAATTGTCTCTGACAGTGGATAGTAGCTATCTCTGGTAACTAGTTTACTACATGCTTCCACATCTTGAGTTTAACCTTCAACAACTCTTCTACAGTGAGCTGGCATTGCACTTTAGTGGTCTTTATTACATCTATCTTCCTAGGAAAAACTGATTCTTTGTTTCTTACCAGCATGGTGGGTGATCAACTTTGCTTCCCATGGACCAGTGAAGTGAGGTAGTTCTTGCAAAGAATTAGATTTGAAATTTGTCTATTCACTAGGCTCCTCCTCCTCTTGTTCACCATATATACGGGGTATGTCTTGTGGGAATTGTTCTTGGAGATCATCTATCTCTTGAATTGGTGGGTGAGTTCCTTGCTCCAACTTCCATTTCTCTTCTTGAATTTCTCTCAAAAATCCTTATGAGTACTTATGTATCAAAGAAAGACCCTCCCAATCCAAAGTGTTGGGAACTTGTGACAAAGAAGGTGGAGTCTCTTCTTATGTCTTTGAGACATAATAGGTCCTCTTAGGATCAACCTTTCTCTTGTTAGAAATCAGGTGTTCTAGCCTTTCTAGCATTCCTTGAAAATGTAACTTTGGCTTCACTAGGTGGCTCCAATTGAAATAGTGAGATGGTTCAAATATGGTTTGAGCCAATTCTACCATTTTCATGTAGAGCTTAGTTCTCTTGATTTCTAGGTGAGCTTTGGGATAGTTCTTATTTAATTCTCCCACTTGGGGTCCTTCTCTTAGTCTTTCTTGGTATGCTCTGAACATCATATCCAGACTCTCAAGTATAGGTTCAGATGGAATAGATCCTAGTATCGGTGTCAAGTTTACCTGATTTGACTCTTGGGAAGCTAATTCTAAGATTTTGGCGCTTGTCTCCTTTAAGATACCTTTTAACTAATTTATTTTCTTACTCTATTTTTTTTTAATCTTTCTCTTGAATCCTTCCAATATTTGGTTTTCCTTCCATTTGACTCTCCAACTTCACTACTCTCAACTATCTTATCAGGGTTTATTTGTTGATTTTGTAGTAAAGTCAGGTCTCTAATCACTGCTTGGATGGGTACATAGGTTGGTGTAGATCCATTTGAAGTATGCACAATGCCTATCGCATTAATGGGAGTTACCTTGGAGGCATTGCCTAGGTTTTTAGGACATTCATGTATGACATGTTCTTTGCCACAATCATAACAAAAACCTTGAAATTTGTAATATTGTTGTTGTCTCACTAGTGGAGAATGTGGGCATTACCTTATATAATGGCCGAGTTGGCACCTAAAGCATGGTCCTTTAGGGCCCTGTGGCCTTGTTTGTCTCAATTGGGGTTGCGGGTTGGGATTGGCATACATGATATTAGTATAATGTAGCTCCCAACTAGATTTTGTTGGTGGATTCACATATTGATATGTTTCCACATGCTCAAGTGAATCAATGTAGTATGTAGGGGTCTATATACATGGGCGGAATCAAAATTTTTGGAGTTAGGATCATTTTCTATTCAATGGGGATGAGGGTACTAGTGCCCTACTAAGATTCTTCTCTAAAATAGCATATTTGTAGAGATTACATTCCCTAGGGGTGGTGGCTAATGACCTAGCAGTGGTTGGGGCCGAGGCTGTGCTTGCTAGGTGTAATAAAGTGATAGGTAGGAGATGGTTGAACCACAACACCCTTGACATATAGGAGATGGTTGAACTACACCCTAAGAGAGAGGATTAGGAAGTAATCCTCAACCATGGCTTTTGGGGCAAGTGGTTATCCCATCACATTCCTAACCAAGAGGTTGTGAGTTCAATTCCTCACACTAGTATCAGAGCCTAGGAAGTAGGCTTGGGAAAGGTGGATTGACCTAATGGCCTCGAAAAAAGGTGCTTGGGCATCCTCTATATGAAAGGGTACAAAGTAGCACACATTGCTTTCACAAGTTAGCCTAACAAAGATTGAGGTGTATCTCTCAATCCATAGGTCGGAATGAGGCATGTAATATACTGTTGGAAAGCTCTTGAAACAGAATTTTCAAATCTAATGAGACAACTAGAAAGTGTAAAGCCCTTGGGAAACCATGGGTGGCACTTGATTGAGGGTTCAAGATACCAAACATGGGTGAGAACAAGGTTTAAGACTGAGGTTGAGAACAAGGGCCAAAGACACCAAGGTTGCAAACAAGAAGGTTCAAGACACCAAGGTTGAGAGCAAGGGTTCAAGGGACCAAGGTTGCGAACAAGGTTCAAGAAACTGTGCAAGGTTGAGGACATCAATTCAAGGATATCTAGGGAGTTCAAGGGGCTGATCACCGAGGCTAGAGGGATACAAGAGTAGATCATTGAGGACAATGATTGACCAAGGGGGAAAGAATGCAATAAAGTGATAGGTAGGAGATGGTTGAACCACAACCTAATCCCACACTTGGGAGAGGAGTTAACCATTGTACAAGAATCCAAGTTAGATGTTTGGGACAACCAAACTTGAAGTTCTCCAAACCAAATTCAAGTGAATCAAGAGTTCTCAAAGTCTTGTGAGGGATGAGAATCCCAGCTTCATTAATAATTCCATGCACCAGTCATGCCTAGAAATGGACTAGTAATTTGAATCCACCCAATTCATATGTTTGTGCCCATATCACACCTAGTAAAATAATGTGAATTGTCTAGGGATGTTTTTAGATCCGCCCTTATTATTCATTCAATACTTTGTACTTTGATCAGTTTATCAAAGTGCAAAGCGAGACAGTGTTTTGAATCATTGGGCAAGGATGCCACCATAGAGATGAGACATGTTCTTCCAGTTCTAGAACATGACCATGTTCTTCCAATTTTAGAACATGAGGCTCGGGGGTTGCCTACAGTAGTTATATAGATCTATTTTTAAGGAAGAAAATATTTTTCCAAGGGGGGAGGAATGTAATAAAGTAAGTCTATGGTATAAGGGTCCAATTAGTTTGGACAGATATGATATTGGACACTGTTTGGTCACCTGTGTATATGACCAAAGATCTTGATTCTAGACTTACTAGGAGGTCATGTGCTCTTCTAAGAAAGTGATCCACTTATCTTAGTGGTTTGGCCTCTAGGATGGGAAGGAGGAGGTCTTGGGTTCAATACCATGGACTACATGGAGAAAGTATTTTGCCCAAAGAGATCTAGAGCCTTCTAGAAGCATCCACTTGAGCTAACTCGAGTTAACTAGTACACTTGGTGCACATGCACTTACATGAATGACACATGGATGGTTAGTATCCACCTACCCAAGAAGGCAGTCCCCTGGAGAGAGCTATTTATAGAGGCATTTGGTTGGGAGGAGATTCATCTCTCTAGCATGTGGTGGTCGTAATTGTGAGTCTCTTGCAATAGGGTACCTAGTATTTCTGTTGCGGTCGATTATAATAAGGTTTCTAGTTATATTGGCCAAGATATCTATCGGGTTGTTGATATACTTGTGGGTAATTTCTTCTAACCACGTGCTTGTTGTATAGACAATTCTTTGTTGTGTGTTTAGTGTAGCAACTTTCTATCATTCACTACTGGCTACTAGGGTTACCTTGAGGTTGTGCCATGTTTCAGAAAACATTTGCCATATGGTCACATCTGCATGTGTAACAATGCTTGAATGAGGTCATCCTTGGTGCCTGTTTTCTTGATACACATAGCTTGTGAGCTACCTTCTCTACTAAGTCTTTTATGGAGTTAGATGTTAAGAAGAAAAATGAGTAGAACTATCCATGTCCTTGTAGACCTTGGAGAGTTCCAGCTCATCTCCTAAATTGTCCTCGATGTCTTTACATATCCTCATGCACTGCTCTAGTGTTCGAGGCTCTTTCAGGTATACATATGATCGTAGTTTAGAGATCACTAGTAGCCCATCCAAAAACAGAGCCACTTTTTTAGCTTGTGTGGGCAGCTCTAGCATAGGACACCTCTCTATGTACAGTCTGAACCTGCATCCAACTAGTCTAGCTGTCTCTTGAGGGGTTTGTTTGAAACTATGAATCAAAGAAGATTTATTGTCAAGTTTTGTGAAGCTGTCAAGTTTCTTGAAGTTTTTAACTATGAAGTTGCCAAGTTTCATGAAGATTAAGTGTTTTTAACACTTGGTTCATGATGCCTCTCATGTATCATGACATTTGATCTATTGTATGTCATCTCTTTGGAGTACCCTATGTCATTTCCCTTTATTGTCATGTATCATGTCCATAAGTGTCACTAATACCAAAAAAGTATGCAATAATTCTAAGTGTCATCTAGTCTAGATATCACTGACACCATGAGTGTTGATTAGTGTCATGATGTCTAATAGGTATCATATTATTAGGATAATTTTCAAGTACACAATTTCTTATTTGTTAACTTTTATTATAATTAGTTAATTATTAGTCGTTATCAAAACTTGTTAGTTATTAGCTTTTTTTATAACTAATAGTTGTTCAGAATTTATTATAACTGTTAGCTCCTAGATTTTACTATAACTATTAGTTGCATGCAGTTTTTTAGTTGTTAGCTTTTATTATAAGTAGTTAGCTATCAGCTGTTATCATAGTTTATTAGTTGTTAGCTCTTAGCTTTTATTATAATTTATAACTACTAGGAATTTTTTAGCTATACTATTAGTTGGTTAGCTATTAACTTTTATACAATGCATAAATACTTTTAATAAGTGGTATCAAATTCAATTAATAACTTCTAGGGAATATTCATTCACTAGGGAAGAATCTGTGAAATACATTTAAAGTTGATTCATTGGAAGGCTTCTTTTCTTGGACTTCATGATGATGAAGCATCCATACTTGCAATATGCTCCTAGCAATGATGTTAGCATAATTCTTTCCCAATCATGTTAGTTTGTTAGTAAAGTTAGATATGTTAGTAAAAATGAAAACAATATACAATGGTGTGCATGTCCATAAGCCTCTAATGCCTAAGATTCACAATTGTGCTTATGCCAAGTAAAGTAATGCACAAAGGAATTTATGATACAATAGACAAAATTGGTCTAGTAAATCAAGGATTTTTTGTTGGTGCATTTTTCCCAAGCCTACATGCTTGATATGCTTGATATTATCCTCATTTGTAAGTCACATGAGTAGTCATGTGAACACCTCTTGTAAAAGAGTACATTTTATCTCTTGTAAATGGAAAAAGAAAAAAGGAAAAGGATGGCTTACCTCATCCATGATGTAAAAGCAAATTCGTGGCTCCAACTACCAAAATCACGAATTTTTGAGCTGAGGGAATCTCTCCTAACTTTGGGGATCACTTTTAGGTGGAGCCATTCGAATTCGAATTCAAAACTCCCTCCAAGAATAGCTATAAAAGGAGCAAGAAGGAAGAGGCGATTAGCAAGCCTTGTACGTGACCACTTGATGTCATTTTGTAGAGATTGAAGAGCTTACTCCATAGCTCTATCATTCTACTCCCATTGTGCAAAGATTCATTGCCAATGTGGTTGTAATCATATGTGAATCTATACATTTATTATCATCTACCTCTCTGTTTTGTTCTCTGCTATACTCACTCAGAGCAGTAACTTCAGAAGGTCATATCTCGAGTTTTACTGAACATTTTTCAGTGTTTTAAAGTGCGTTGGATAGCTCTCACTGTCTAGTTTCTACCTATAAATTTTCAAGGTCATTGGATTTATACTTTTGGAGATATCTGCATTTTACTGCTTACTGGTCTATCTCTGCAGAGCCCCGAGAATTGTGGGAATGTTCCAGAACTTGATGAAACTTGTTCTCAGTGCTCAGTCCATCATTTGAAGTGTTTTAACTTGGAATAGGAAGCTTGCTAAGTCTATTTGCTATGCCCAAAAGGAATTTTTCTAATTCCTTCCAGGTTGAGAGCACTGTTCATTTTTTCCAGCAGGTGTATGTCCAAAAATAGCAAGTTTTGGGAGCTAGTCATTTCGCAACTTGTCGGTCTTGACTTAAACTTTTGGGATACATGTTCCAAAGTACTTGGCTGATATTTTGGTGGATTTAGGAAGCTCAAAGGGTCTACTAATCAACTCTGAAGTCTCAGTTGGCTGGTGTGAAGCTGGTTGTAGCGGCACCTACTCATCTTTGGATTGCATCCACCATCTCTCTTCACAGTGGTATCAGAGCATAGTCAAGCAACATGGGAGATGGATTTCCATCAACAATTGACAAATTGGATCGAAACAACTACCCGGCATGGTCTCTAAGGATGGAGGCTTACCTTCAAGGGAGGAATCTATATGGATTCATATCCGGAGATGAAGCAATGCCAACCATGAGGAACAAAGGGCAACCATCACATGAAGAAGTGGAAGGACTTTCGAATTGGTGTTCGAAGGATGCACTTGCAAGGTCCTATATTCTAAACTCAATCTCTGATTTTCTTTTACCTCATGTCAAGGGATGCAAGACATCAAGAGAAACCTGGAATGCACTTGCTTCTTTCTTCTCTTCCAACACTCGAGCAAGGAAGAACCAATTGTGGATGGAGTTCACAACAATGAAGAAAAGCCCGAAGCAAAATGTGACTGATTATGTCACAAAGATGAAGGAGATTTCCGACCAACTTGGAAGCATTGGAGAGGTAATTGAAGAGGAGCAAATCATAAGACAAATCATGAATGGAATCAAAGCAGACGACAAGTGGGAGTCATTCACAACAGCCATGGATTTATACATGGATATGCATGTACCCGACCTCAACACACTCATGGGCCAACTCTTCACTCATGAAGTAAAGATTAGCAAAGGTGGTGAGTCCTCAAGAGGTAATCAAACTTCTGCCTTATATTCTGATAAAGCTAAGGTCAAGGACAAGTCAAAGAATAGGAAGAATGAAGATGAAGGAAGCTCTTTCCAAGCAAACTTTGCAGGTAGAGGAAGAGCTAGAGGAAGAGGCAGAGGTGGAAAGCAAGGCAGGGGGAGATTCCAATCATCTCAACCTTGCAACATATGTGGCTTATCTAACCATACTACTGAAGAATGTTTCAGGAATCCAAGGAACTCAAGAGGAAGAGGATTCAATAAAGGTGGCTATGGATCAAATAGAGGCAGGTACAATGGAGGCTACAACAACAACTACTACAACAACAATTACAACAACAACAACAACTATCAAAGTGGCCATAGAGGAAGAAGAGATTACAATAACTATGCAGAGGACCAAAGTCAAGAAGATTCATTATTGATTATGAATCTATCAACAAAGAAGGGTAAGGATGATGATCACATATTTTACATTGATTCGGGATGCTCGAACCATGTAGCAGGAAATGTGGCTTTACTTTCTGATTTGGAAGATCCTCATAACAAGCATGAAGTGCAGACAGGAGATGACACAAAGCACTCAGTGGAGAAGATAGGTAATGTGAAGACATCAGATGGGAATATGAACCTCTTAAGCAAAGTCTTGTATGTCCCTACAATTACCAAAAATTTAATAAGTGTTGGACAGATTGTTGAAAAAGGATTGCAGGTTAGATTCAATCGATTTGGAGCATATGTTGAAGACCCAAGGCAAGGCTTTCGAAGGATTGCCAAAGGAGAAAAGACAGGAAGGCTTTTCACTTTTGAAGTGGAAGATACAAAGAACATAGCTTTGTTTAGCTATGGATCTCAAACTCTAACAGAGTTGGAGATATGGCACAAAAGGCTTGCTCACATTGGTGAGAGGACACTCAAACAGATTTGCAGGGACCAAAGTGTACTTGGTTTGCCTAATATCACAAGGCAACACATGATTTATAAGTGTGAAGCTTGTCAACTCGGCAAGGCTCATAGACAACCTTTCAATAAGAAAGGATATATGTATCAAAATCCTTTGGATCTAGTGCACACGGATGTGTGGGGTCCAAGTAAGGAGCCATCTATATCAGGCTCAAGATATTATGTGTCTTTCATAGATGATTGTAGCAGGTGGACCATTCTGTTTTTCATGAAGCACAAGGATGAAGTGTTTAATTGCTTTAAGAAGTATATTGCTCTTGTTGAAAATCAAACAGGTAGGACTTTGAAAAGACTCAGATCAGATGGTGGAGGAGAATACTTCTCTTCTGAATTTGATGCCTTCTTGCATGAAAGAGGCATTAAAAGGGAAGTCACTACAAGGTATACACCTGAACTCAATGGTGTAGCAGAGAGGAGGAATAGAGCTATCGTCGAAGCTGCAAGGTCCATGCTCAACGAAAAGGGATTGCCGAACTACCTATGGGCAGAGGCTGTGTCGACAGCCACATATCTCATAAATAGACTTCCATCTAAGTCACTAGATGGAACCACTCCATATGAAGTGTGGAATGGAAGAAGACCTAGTCTAGAGCATTGTAAAATCTTTGGATGCTTAGCCTATGCTCACATTCCTTCTCAAGTAAGAGGGAAATTGGATCCCAAGGCAGAGAAGTGTGTATTCATTGGTTATGATCAAAACCAAAAAGGATATAGATTGTACAATCCAACCAATAAAGGATTTTCTGTGAGTAGAGATGTAATTTTTGATGAAAACAAATCATGGTTTGATGATGACAGGAAAGTGAAGCTGCCATATGACTTGGATGAAGATTTTCCATCACTTCAACCAAAGGAGCCAAAGCAGATTGAAGAAAGTGATTCGGAGATTGACCTAGAAGACTTGGAAAGACTAAAGCTATGGAAGAACAAAGGTAAAGCAAAGATGCAGGATGCTACATATGGACCCGAGAGCTCACATCAACCACTTAGAAGGTCTTCGAGGGAGAAGAAGAAACCAGAGAGGTTTGGTTATGATACTTCTTTGGTCACCAAGCACTCAATCTACATTGCAAAGGATTCAACCAATGAAGAACCTACCACATTCGAAGAAGCACAAAGCAAGAAAGCTTGGAGAGATGCAATGGATGAAGAAATGGAAGCCTTGAAGGAGAATGACACTTGGGAGCTTGTACCTAACAAGCCATCTATGAAGATAATCGGATCTCGATGGATATACAAAATCAAGAGGAATCCAGATGGAAGTATAAATAGACACAAAGCAAGGTTAGTTGCTAAAGGGTTTGCTCAAACCCATGGTATTGATTATGAGGAGACTTTCTCTCCTGTTGCAAAAATGCCTACAATTAGGGTTCTCATAAGTCTTGCTGCATCTAGAAATTGGAATCTTTATCAACTTGATGTAAAGAATGCCTTCTTGAATGGATGGATTTCTGAGGAAGTGTATATGGCACAACCTCCTGGATATGAGGATGCACATCATCCTAACTATGTATGCAAACTAAAGAAAGCTTTGTATGGATTGAAGCAAGCTCCAAGAGCTTGGAATTTCAGATTGGTTACTTATTTGCAGGACCAAGGATTCAAAGCTAGCAAGGCGGATACCTCTTTGTTCATAAAGAGGAATGGATCTGAAGTGATCTATTTATGTGTGTATGTTGATGATATTATTATCACAGGCAATGATCTTGAAGGAATCAAATAGGTAAAGAGTCAAATGAAGGAGGAGTTCAAAATAAGTGACCTCGGACCACTCACTTATTTTCTTGGATTGGAGTTGATCTACACAGATTCAGGTATATACATCACACAAAGGAAGTATGTCCATGACATGCTCGTCAAGTTCAAGATGGAAAATACAAAGTGTGCAGGTACACCTATGGAGCAAAATCATAAGCTTAGTGCTTATGAAGGAGAGCCAATTGAAGACATCACAAGCTATCAAAGCTTGGTTGGAAGTTTGAACTATGCAACACTCACAAGGGTGGATATATGCTATAGTGTTAGCATATTGAGTCAGTTTATGCATAAGCCGAGAAGACCACATATGGAAGCGGCCAAGCGAGTCCTCAAGTACCTAAAGGGGACCATGAATGAAGGTTTGTTTTATTCATTTACTTCAGATATTGAGCTAAAGGTCTACTCAGATGCAGATTGGGCCGGATCTAAAGATGATAGAAGAAGCACATCAGGGTATATATCATTTGCAGGTTCAAAAATCATTTCTTGGTCATCGAAGAAGCAACCAACCGTGGCATTATCTTCTACTGAAGCTGAATATAGAGGTTTGGCTAATGCAACTCAAGAAATCATGTGGTTAAAATCTTTGTACACAGACCTTGGACTTCATTCTTCAACACCTCACATTTTTGGTGACAACACAAGCTCACTACATCTAGCAGCTAATCCGGTATACCATGCTAGAACCAAGCATATTGAAGTCCACTACCATTATGTAAGGGAGAAGCTAATGAGCAAGGATATTCAACTATCCTACCTCTCTACAGATATGCAATGTGCAGACATGTTGACGAAAGCTCTTGATGGTACGAAATTAAGTAGATTCAAGTTGATGATTGGTTTGCAGGAAATCAAGGACAATTGAAGACTTATTTGGAGGCCAAGCATGTTAGGCTTGAGGGGGAGCTGTTGGTGCATTTTTCCCAAGCCTACATGCTTGATATGCTTGATATTATCCTCATTTGTAAGTCACATGAGTAGTCATGTGAACACCTCTTGTAAAAGAGTACATTTTATCTCTTGTAAATGGAAAAAGAAAAAAGGAAAAGGATGGCTTACCTCATCCATGATGTAAAAGCAAATTCGTGGCTCCAACTACCAAAATCACGAATTTTTGAGCTGAGGGAATCTCTCCTAACTTTGGGGATCACTTTTAGGTGGAGCCATTCGAATTCGAATTCAAAACTCCCTCCAAGAATAGCTATAAAAGGAGCAAGAAGGAAGAGGCGATTAGCAAGCCTTGTACGTGACCACTTGATGTCATTTTGTAGAGATTGAAGAGCTTACTCCATAGCTCTATCATTCTACTCCCATTGTGCAAAGATTCATTGCCAATGTGGTTGTAATCATATGTGAATCTATACATTTATTATCATCTACCTCTCTGTTTTGTTCTCTGCTATACTCACTCAGAGCAGTAACTTCAGAAGGTCATATCTCGAGTTTTACTGAACATTTTTCAGTGTTTTAAAGTGCGTTGGATAGCTCTCACTGTCTAGTTTCTACCTATAAATTTTCAAGGTCATTGGATTTATACTTTTGGAGATATCTGCATTTTACTGCTTACTGGTCTATCTCTGCAGAGCCCCGAGAATTGTGGGAATGTTCCAGAACTTGATGAAACTTGTTCTCAGTGCTCAGTCCATCATTTGAAGTGTTTTAACTTGGAATAGGAAGCTTGCTAAGTCTATTTGCTATGCCCAAAAGGAATTTTTCTAATTCCTTCCAGGTTGAGAGCACTGTTTATTTTTTCCAGCAGGTGTATGTCCAAAAATAGCAAGTTTTGGGAGCTAGTCATTTCGCAACTTGTCGGTCTTGACTTAAACTTTTGGGATACATGTTCCAAAGTACTTGGCTGATATTTTGGTGGATTTAGGAAGCTCAAAGGGTCTACTAATCAACTCTGAAGTCTCAGTTGGCTGGTGTGAAGCTGGTTGTAGCGGCACCTACTCATCTTTGGATTGCATCCACCATCTCTCTTCACATTTTTGACATAGAGGTTTTCTTGATAGGCTAAGTCACTTGAAAATAGTTATATGTGAGTGATTCATTTTCTCTAACCATTCTAGGAGTTATCCTATGATGGTAATTTCTAAAGAATGTGGATATGTACTAGGCTTAGGCACCCATATGAGAGAATAGCTATCATCTTTAGAGATGGGGGTTTGCTTTTTTGCCCATTAGATCTCATGGGTGTGGGATTTTGAGGTTTCTTTGGAGTAATGAATATTTTTTTGATATTTTCTTTTAGCTTTCAAACCCAATTGGTAGTTGGGGTTACCAGTTGGGGTTACCAATGGTCTCGTTTTTTCAAGCCTATTGGGATTGTCTTTAGGTTTCTTTACAAATATGGGTTTCAATATGGGTTTTTTGGAGTCAAATTTCGGTGATGAATACACTCATTGCTTCATGCTCAAAAATGTTTTAGGAATCAAAATTTTTGAATGTCATTGTTGAGCTTGAAGTAGAGCCATAGGGACCCAAACTTGTCAACTCTTTGTTGATGAATGATGATAGTGTGGATGAGCTTTCCTTAGAGGTTGTTGTTAATTTTTACTTCATGAAGGGTCATTAGTTCCCTTCTCATGATCTCCCTTAGATGTAGAGTCCATGGCCTTTGTTGATTGCTTCGCATATTTTTTGGTCCTCCCCTCTTTATGGTCTTGAGACTAGTCATCAATTTCACCCTTAATGGGATTCTTCTCACACAATATGTTCATTGAATTCACAAAAGAATTAGAATCATGAGATACAATCAAAAATTCCTTTTTAGGTGCAAAGTGATGTGGATCAAAAGATGATATCTGTTGGAGTTAGACGTCTGCGAAAGCATGCGAACAACGCAAGGAAGAAGAAGAAGCTTGGAGCACAACACACAATACTGAATATATTACCACTAGAATGCACAAAGATAAGTAACACATTAAGGCTATAGGCGTATATACAAGCCGGGGAAAGAAAAACCTCCTAAAGAGGGAAAAAAGTGCCTCGGTGGTCCTAGTGTGTTCACAAACATCACTACCAAAATATATCAACAAATTCCCCTTGGGAGTGATGCGATGAACAAGGAGTTGGCACTCATGTATAAGGAAGTACTAAGCTATGTGGAATCAATCCACAAAAGGAAGTACGCTTAAAGCTTTGCAAAAAGCTTCAAACTTCTCCCTACCATGGAATGATAAACTGCAGCGCTTTAGTGGGACACCTGCTAAGTACACATGTTACACACATAACAGCCTCAAGATAGAAAGTATGTAGTAAAGCCTGACTCTTGATCATACACCTTGCCATCTCCATGAGTGACCTGTTCTTCTGTTCAGCAACTCCATTCTGTTGAGGTGTATACCGCACTGTACACTGGTGTTGTATCCCACGTTCATCCAAAAATGCATTAAAATCAGAAGACATATATTCCCCCCCTCCATCGGAACGGAGGGTGCCCATTTTACACGCTAACATATTTTTAACCAAAACTAGAAACTGTTTGAAGCACATGAACACTTCTGACTTTTCTTTCAACAGATATACCCATGTGTTGCAAAGTAAAGAAGAGCATTGATACAGAGAAAAAAGAAGGGCCCCAAAATTTTTCTGATGTGGACACTTTATTTTTGTAATAGTCACTTTGTAATATATTTTCCGATGTAAATGCACTAGAGGAGTCCTCTAGATGCATACCCATAGATATTTGTATCATTATCTTTGTAAATTAGTAGGGAATTAGTCTTTTAGTCAATAAAGTGCCGGTCTCTTGTGTGAAAGGACCATTTTCAGGGCACAAGTATATAAGTCATTTTGTGACTCTTTGTAAAGATTTTTTACCATTGTGAGAACGAAGAGCACAAAATTTCGAATTTTTGTCTTCTCCTCTCTGTATAATCTTCCTTGTGAGTTTGCATACATGTATGTGACTTGAAAAGAGTGCTTTGAAGTGTTGCCTATCCATGGTAGTGCTTGTTTGCTGTTGGTAATGTGTGTGAGAAGTTTAGGAAGTGTTGAAGCATAGGTAGATCATTCTTGTAGCTCAATATTTTTCTCATAGCTTGAAGTACAAGTGTCAGAATCAAGTGAAAATGCCACCATTGGATGTGTCTTCTCGAGATCTTCGAAACAAACCTCCTATTCGCTATATTTCGAGTTCGGAGCTAAGAGAAAAGCTCGATTTACTGTTGGCTATTGCTCTAAGTGTTGCAACACCATAGCCAAACATGAAAGCTTGAACATGATAGTTTATGCTTGTTTGCACCTTGTTAGTTCACATTTGCATTGACCATCATTTGAATGCATGTCCTCATACACTCGGCTAGGTTATGATACTTCTTGGATTCATAATTAAAGCATGAATCCCCAATATATGCACTTGTAGGGGATTGAGGTACCATCTCTTTCTCCTCAAGTCCCTAAGTCGATACCTAGGTACACACTTTTTTGGCGTCGTTGCCGGGGAATGTCGAATCAAACCGAGGCATTCATGTGACGGTGAAAGCTCTTAGCATTGAAGTGAGTAGAGGAGTTGTGAATTTCTCTTCTTTGGTACGTCACTTTCATCTGCACTTACTACTTCTCACTTTTGGAGTGTGTGTAGTGAGTTGTTAATTTAGAGAAGTGAGTTAGAGAGAGAGTTAGGTAGGTAGGTACAATTTTCAAGTTCTTTTTCTTTCAGCCCTTTTTCAGCTTTTGTACCCTACAGCGGCTTAAAAGCCAAAAGGAAGCCATTTTGAAACTACTTGTTTCTTAGCAAGTATTGTGAATGTGTAGATGGCAAGTGTCGCGGAGCTGATATCGAGGCTTTTGGAGTTAGAAATAGCAGGTGTTAGTTGAAGGCAGCTTGGGAAGGTGAGCTGATCAAGTCTTCATGCTGAAATTTCCATTTAAATCAAGTCTTCTCTATCCATCTCTATTCTCATCCTTTCTCTTCCCAAGGGGTTGGCAAAACTTACCTCTGGCCTATCTCTACTTTTGTCCCTCTGAGCCCCATGAGCTTGGGATGTTCCAACTCCTTGGTGAAAATACGAGACATTAGATCTTGGTTGGGGAAAAATAAATTCCCCTTTCCAAGTGTAGGAATGTCTACCATGTTTTGAGACCACAAAGATCCTCTCCGAAGTATTGTCTAAATAGGTCACTTTGCCTGGGCTATCAGGGTCTTTGAACTCATAGATCGTGATCATTCCTACCTCATTCGACTGATCAGGCTTATACCTCCAAAAGGCTTCATCAGTCTCTCAGTTTAAGAGCAAATCTATGCTTTTGTTGTCCTGGGGAACCCACTCTCGTTTGATAATCCTAGTGAGGACTAATTTGCCTCGAGGTGTTTTAGGATCTCCACCTATGTTCCCTTGCTCTAGGTCACCTATGTCTGTTTCTGGGATCACATTACCGAATTCATCTGTCCTATCTGGGTAGGAGGTGACCACATACTTGGTTCCTTCTTTGTCCAGGTATGCACCATTTTCAAATTTGACTACTGGATGTTCGAGTCCAATGGGTTGCTTTGGGTTTTTGATCTGGACCACAGATCTTCCTAGGCCGTCCTCATATATGCAAGCACCTAATAGGTTGGTCCTAAGGTATTCAAGTTGCATCTTGTAAGGGCCTTTGACCCTTTGTAAGTATGGCACATCTGAACTACCTGTGGGTCTCTCCATACCATGAGACATCTTAGACCGGCTAGTTTCAGAGCTAGGGTAGTGCGAATAGTGGCTCAATTGTTGGGCCCAAGATCGAGCAGTATGATTGACATTAACCTCTGAAGATCTAAGACTCTGTCTATCTCTCCCAAGGTGTCATCCTGATCTAACGTTCATATGCCTAATTGAATAGCCCCAATTTTCCCAAGTACAACCTCGTTGCGGATCAATTTGTATGAATCACTCGTTCTTTTTAATTTTTCTAATTTTCTTAGGATGTCACTTCTTATCCAATCAATCTTCGTCACAAGGAACACTTAGGTTTTTCCGTACTTGAGTTTGGTCGCTTGATTTAAATTCTTTTCGCTTAGGTTGTTTTGCAAATGTAATTTCTTTGTACTTGCACTTGAGTGATTAGAATTCTTGGACGTGGTCATGCTTAACGTAACCCTATTTGATCAAAACCTCTATCCGTACTTAGCATAGGCTAGGAATTGACAGAGGGTGTTGAGAATTTCCAACCTTTGGTTTCTCCCCTGGGTTGCCCTTGTGTGCCTAGGAAGCGTGTTCCCAAGCTTGCACTTACTCTTGCTTAGAATGCCCTTCGATGCTCTCAACGGACCTGTAAAAGTCACAAAGTTAGCTCAAGATTTGAATTCAATTCACACACAAACCATCTTCATTCATGCAATTCAGAGATCAAATTGTTCTTTGGCTTTATGGAAAACAATCCTAAAGATCCCTTAGTCTTCTTCCCCCTGGATATGGTCTTCTTCCCCCACGAGCTTTCCAACAAACCTAAGATCACAACAAACGGATTTCGTATGAGAAAGTTATGCCAGTTCAAGGTTCTAGGGCTAAAACAGGGTTAAAACAAGCTAATAGGCATACATGATTTCTCAAATTACTTGTGTAGCAGCCTCGCAATGCTCTAATAACCCTTAATGGTTCCCCAATACTAGCCAAAAAATAGACCAAATATCTCTTTCCTAAAAAATATCGAATTTGCCCATCAATCACGATCGAAAGGTCTATCAATCGTGATTGATATGTCAGTCGTGATCGACGTGTCGATCGCAATTGACAGGTCCATCGTGGCTCTCAATTGTGATTGATGGGTCAATCGTGATTGACATGTGGCCGGATATTTCAGCCAGTCATGGTCAAACAATCGTTGATTGGGTTAGTCACGATTGACAGGTCCATCGGGGCTGTTAGTCGTGATTGATGGGTCAGTCGAGAATTCAGTCGGTCATGGTCAAAGCGTCATTGACTTAGTCGGTCACGATTGACAGGTCGTCGGGACTGTCGATCATGATTGATGGGTTGATCGCGATTGATCACTCGATCGTGATTGACACATGGCACGTGTAGGTTGTGTCGATCGCAGTTAGTTGGTCCTTGACTCTGTTGGTCGCGATCAACATGTCGGTCGCAATTGACAGGTCTGTCGGCAAGTGTGCGTCGTCATTTGTCGATCGCGATTGACAAAAAACATAGGAATTTTAAAATTTTAAACACACTTTTGGAATGCTCTAGGCCTACACATCATGTTTATGCACTTTGTTTTGCAAAAAGGTCAACTTTTCTATCGGTCGCGATTGATAGAGGTCAATGCCTTGGGCCCTACACAGTAAAAAAAATTGTACCTGATGCTGATGCAGCTACTCGGGATGCTAATTCCTGCAAAAGATATCAAAAAACACACAAAAGAACAAGCATGCAAATGCTCTCTCGCTCTCTCTCACAAGTGAAATGAGGGAAATGGATGGGGAAAGGTGATACGACCAAAAAACTGAATTTTTTGCGATGATGGAGATGGAGGTGGCAGATGGTGAGGATGATGATGGTGATGATGATATTGAAACAAGAAAGAGAAAAATAAGGAAATGTAAAGAAATTACCTACAATGCCAACGTCACAACTCTATTTCTCACCATCACACGTTCGTCCTCAAAGCTCGATCCCCGACAACGGCGCCAAAATTTGGTGTAGTTCAGTGATTAGTAGCACCTCCTTTAATGTCAATCCGTGAAGACATGAGGATGGTATGAAGACCTCGAACAAGTGATGGCACAAGTGTGTGAGTGAGAAACACACTAACATGCACACACATACACACACACACGTGCACACAAGGCAAGAGAAAAGAGAGAGACAATGGAGTTCTTTAGATTTCTCAAAAGTGCTCTTACAAGTTCGATTCTACAACAAGCTAAACCCAAAAATGAGCTCTCTAGCTCTATTTATAGTTTTTTGACTAGCTTTGGCCCTGTCCAGACCTAGTGTCCGGCC
>CM035443.1:101032681-101062681 GCA_020310875.1 Ceratopteris richardii | reverse complement strand
TTTGGGGTTCCCCTTTCGTGCCTCTTTGCTCTACAACACTCTCTCCCTCTTTGTCTTTGTCGTCTCTTGACAAGGTTTTGCTTCTCATTTGTATCTCGTCTAAGATTTCTAAATACATGCACCCAATGGTCGAAGAAGCAACAAGGACCGTCAGACAATTGGTTATCTTATCCGATATATGTCTTTTGCTTCTGTTTGCCCCTTGATATCCCGTACATCATAAATCTGGGTTGCTGTATTCAGTCGAGCTACCACGCACGCCATCTATGACTAAGAATGTGATGTTCTTAGTCACTCTCTTCAACTTTTCAGCCTCTCCCCTTTCTAGCTTTTGGTCTTCTGATATGTCTTTGTCTTCACACATCTGACCCTGTTGCATTGCTTTGAGCCTGTTTATTTTCTGCCATCGCACGCTATCAGCGGGAGGATTATTACTTGCCAACTATTGTCTTGCACTTCTTCATGGATACTTCCTAGCCCTGGTCCATCCTTCCCATGAAATGTCCTGGTTGTGATTATTCTTTAATTCCATTCCTCAAGACTTGGTTGTTTGGCGTTGTTGCCTGATGCGTGCCCCTACGGGGCTTTGGGCAGAGGATGGTTCTCTTGCTTTATTATCTTCATTCTTTACTGAGCAGTTTTGGTCTTTGATTTTCTTCTTCTTCTCTTCTTGCTTAATTCTCCTTCCACACGTCCCTCCTCCTGAACTTTGTCATCCCCAACAGGCTTTTTGTGGCGACGTGAGTATGTTTGTATGGTAGCTTGCTCTCGTTGATTAAGCAAATTGGTGTGACATATCATGAATTCTTTCCTCTGGCTTGACTTCACTCCATCCTCTGGTGCTTGTCGGTGATCCACAAGAAAACTTGTTTCATAAGCCACCAATCTTGCATTAAGATTTGAATTCAATTTTACAAAAAAAATTTTGAATCAGTTTTAAAGAAGCTAGTAAGAAATGCTTCTTCAAAAGTCTGCATATACGTGCTCGGCAAGAACATAAGCCATGAATAATATGCCATAATGGTTAATCAACTCGGGATGGTGGAAAGATAAAAAATAAGTGCTTCGGGTCCCTGTGTAATGCCGATGAAGTTGAAAAGGTGTATTTGGAGTGTTGGAAGACTTTAATAACTGTAAGTAGCATGTTGAAAATCTTATTAGTCAGTTTGACTGCTAAATCCGGTATAGTGGCATATCGAGCAATCCAAATTCCATGGTTTTCACCATGTATTCTTTCGTTGGAAGGTAATTATGCGGGTAATTGAGCCATTGATTATTTATGTTACCTTGGTGCTGTCCTTCCCAAAAATGCGACCAGGAGTGTCTGCGGGGTACTGGAGAAAAAGATGGATTCACCTGAAGTGCATATGGCGATGCTTCCCATTGTACCCACAGTGTAGGGTTCTTTTCCAAAAGTTTTCACCTATATATCGGATCAGCCCTTTTGAATTCCTCTTGAGTATAGTTGAAAGTATTATCGCTGAACTAGAGGTTGTTGTCAGACTCCTTATTTGTCGTGGTCTTTATATATTGCCTTGTTTGCTCTTTAAGGAGTCCATATGGTACATTAAATGGATTCAATATCTGTTCCAAATTTTTGCTTTCGATCTGAGCTTCCTTCATGATCTGCATTAATTGATCTTCAAATTCTGCAGTGAGCTGGGACACCAGTAGTGCCCTCTCATGTCAGCTCAGTTCTGCAATATCCCGATGATTATGCTCAAATTGGATCTCCATTTCCTCCCTTATCGACGAATGATGTAAGGGGGGACAGAGAGGACGTACCTCAATCTCCTCAGTAGTTGCTGTGGATTTCGGAACTACTGGTGTCCCCTCTATTGCCTTTTGCTCTAGCCGCTCTTGTAGCTGCTTTATTATCTCATCCTTTTGCTTGATTTCTTCATTGGCCTTAGAAATCGTTTCCTTGTTTTTGAGAATTTCTTCGGCTACGACAGTTGATCAGTGACTTCTTTACATTGCACCATATATCTATTCTCGGCCTTTTTCCACTTTGTCCTTAGAGCCACGGTATCATCCATATACATCTTTTCCCATTCGGCAATTACTGCCTACTCTTGCTTGAGCTGATCTTCATACTTGGCTATCTTTTCCTCCATTGCCTTTAGGTCTTTTTCTGGCACTTCCTGAGTCTCTATAGGTTGATTACTTAGAAGAGCTCTCATCAGCTCCTTGTTTCTGTTCCTTAAGTTCTTTGCTTCATCCATGTATATCTTGATTTGTGATTCCAATATTTTGCTTCTTGCATTCATCCGTGTCTTCTCGGTCTCACTAACCTCATATTTCTTCTGTAACTCCTGTAGTTGTTCTTTTAATTTCTCATTTTCTATCTCTAAAGTTTTGCACTACTGCTTGACCTCTTGAACTTCATTTTCTTTGTGTGTTATGTGCTCTTTTGCTAGCCTTAATTGTGCTGAAAGGTTCTTACCCATTTCATGAAGTTCATGCTTTTCCTGCATTGCTTTGTCATAGTCCTCATCGGCCTCAAGCATCAACTGTTGGGTATCCATGGCAGTTCTGATCATATCTTGCACCATTGGCTTGAGCTAAGCGACATCGAAATTCAACCACATTTTAGGAATGCTTGCAGCTTCTCGTGTTTGTACATCCTTTCCGTGCTCCACATAGATAGTCTCGTTATGTGGTTGTCTGATTTGAAGCTGCACTTCTGGTTCTTTGCTTTCTTCTTCTATATTTATAACTTTCGTGGCACTTCCTTGAAATGTGACATCCATATCAGAGGGTTCTGCCACAACCCTTATTGGTGTGAATGGTGCGGAGTCTTCTCCCGCAGCTTCTTTTGGTTCTTCCTTGGAATTCTTGAATCTTGCAAGCTAAGCCTCATGGATTTGAATGTTAGATGTGTCATTTATTTTGATGACATGTACACTTTCCTGGGCTACTTCTTTGTTTGCGGTGTTTTGATTAGGGTTGATGGTAGTTTGATTTACCTTTATGTCCTCTTCTTCAGCATTGTAATTTAATTCATTTAATTCATCCCATTGTCCATCATCTCTCAACTCACTCCAAATATCGGTATTCAAGAAGGATGTGTCTGGTTCTTCATGTGCATCGAAAGAGGAGCTTGAGTTATCCAACCCTATTTCTCTGTATCGATGTACTTTGGTTAGCTTCTTTTTTGCTTCCATATCTTTGTGGGTTTGCTGGTAATGGTGCCCTTGCACTGGTAGATTAACTTGACCCTCTGTGTATTGATGTGTGTCTTCTAGTGCTCTTGTTAATTCCTCTTTTGTAATTGGTCGTTGCTCTTCCATTCTTGACTTCGGGAGCACATGTACTCTTTTTGTGGTTGGGACTTCTGCTTCGACTTGCATTACTTCCCTTAATCACTTTGTACCTCTCATTTTGGGTTGGGAGCTAGTTTCTGCCTCCTCAATGATCTTTACTCCTTTTTTCTTTCTTGGGACTGTGGCGACCTTGGCATATTTAGCCATGGCTGTCGATGATGGCATTTCTTGGAGGTGCTCTCTAATGCCCAAGGCATGATATATCAATATGGTCAGAGGTACACTGCCGTTCAAGAACTTCTTGTGGTTCCACTGCTTCTTTGCTTTGAATAGCCTCTCTTGAATATAAGGAGTCAGATTAATTTGATTCCCAATTTGTTTAATAGAGTGAGACAACATCTGTACTATGATCTTTTGAGGAACAGTGTATCTATGCATGTTAGGGGGAAAAAAGTAATGATGTATAAGTCTTACTTCTTCTTCAATGTTAGTGCGATTAATATCAGTAAATGTCCTTGTCTTTGCACCTCGACTTTCGTCTTTTAATACTGTATTGCCATCCCTCTCCCATCCAAAAGCTTCTTTGATTAAATCATGTGTAAACTGAATCATGGCCCATTCACCTACTGCATCCATGACTCTGGCCTCTAGCACCAATGGATCATGTAGCGCTAGCTGTAAGGTATTCATCACTTGCATGCATCTTTGAAAGTCAGGTTTGTAGATTGGTAATTCAAAATATTTATGGATGTCCACTTTCTTCATGACCTCAATGGTAGACGGGAGCTCATGCACCACCTTAAAATCTTGGGACATGATTGGGAATTGATGATCCGTGTCCATGATTTTGATGGTCACTAGGAAGAGATACTCCCCAGCCGATTGATCTTCTCTAAACCAGTGTCCCTTTGCTTTAGTCATGCTTTGTGGAGGGAATTCCATCACTTCTTCCTGAATTGTTGATTCAGAATCTTTCGAAGCCATCTGCACTTGTAATGAAAAGTGCATTAGCTTCAATAGAAGATATAGCAAGTGTGTTGTGCATTGTAGTGGCATGTTGTCGTTTCTTCACTCTGTTCCCCTTGCTTGTATAAGTGAGATTTCTTACCACATATTTTTCATTTTCTTTTCTGAAAGAAAAAAAGGATTAGTATAGGCGAAGCCTTTATTTATTTACATAGTAGGTCCATTCCTAAGGAAGTTGAAGCTATGACCTATTCTCCATTGGAGAATGTGCACCACTAATTTTATTATGTACTTCAAGTGCCGAATGCCTGGCCTTGTAATGTGGCCCTATTATGCATACTTTAGGTGCATTGCAATCTTCATGAGTAAAACAGAAATCTTCATTGTTCTGGTGTTCCATTCCTCACAGTTTCTTGGGTTTCCAAATCCATTTCATTTTCGCGGTGTTAGGCCATGTATTCTCTTTGGTTCCTTGAGCTGCACGTGTTTCTTTTGTTTTTTTTTGTTCTCCTAGTGATAGAGGTCTTTCTCTTCATGTTTCTATGACGAGTCTATCTTGGCTTTGTTATCTGAACGTGTCGGTGTAATGCATCCTCTTGTTTGCTTATCTCTTGATCGGCTACTTGTCTAACCTCCTTGGGGATCCATATTTGTTGTCGTGCTTGTTGAGCTTCAATCAAAGACCTAGGAAGCCATACATGCCAGAGTCATTTTGGTTCAGATTTTGGTAAAGAAGAATTCTTGCCCTCCTTTATCTCCTTATGAGCTGGTGTTGCGATCTCTGATTTCTCACTTGATCCTTGCATACCCATAAGAAGTTGAACTTTCTTGGATGCGAGTATTTGATGGTGGTTTTCCAAATTGGTGATCCCTCTGTCGTGTGAGAAACTCTAAGAGTGTTGATCTCCTTGGCGTCTTTCCGTTCATCAATTGAATAAAATGAATCCACTTCTTCCGTGGACATGTTAGGGTTTGAACTTTATGCTTCTTTCAGACTTGCTTCTGAGGGATTGGGGTTGGAATCATGTTCTACGTGCTCTTCTTTGAGTTCTTCCACACTTTCGATGGCTTCCGATTTCTGTGAGGGCTTCTCCCCTAATAGACTAAAAATTTCCTTGTGCTATCTTGGCTGAAATGTATCCTTGCGCTAGGTGGATGCTTACTTCATTCTCAATGATCCAATCTTGTCCTAGGATCAAGTTTTCTATTAAGTCTTCATCTTTGCACACTAGGACTCATTGTTCCACAATTGAATTTCCTAGGTGGAGGGATACCATGGCTTCTCCAATGCATGCTATGGCTTGACCTCCAATTCCTATCGTACGAGCTTTCGTGGGAGGCATAATCATTTGAAGATCTCAGATGACCGTATTTTGTATGCAACTGAGTCCTGCTCCTGGGTCTATCAAGGCATCTATCAACCGGTGCTCTGTTATTCCAATCCCTAGGTTTAGGTAGGGTTTAGACATGCTAAGGTTATGGCCATTGGAATGATGAACTTGGTAGTTGGCCATGGGAATAGGCTCTTCACCTAGTAGGTATTGTTTGTCTCTTTGCCTAATCCACTCTTTCAGTTTCTTAATACGTTCCAAGGCTTCTTGCCGTGCCTCTTCTCTAATCCGTTCTTCCTCTTTCTTCCTATTTTGCGCACCTATGAGATGTGCTAATATTTGATCAGTCAATGGCTCCATGAACCATTTCACTCTACATCCACTTATGTAGTTAGGAAGAATATCTTCATCCAAAGTGGCTAGATTAATTGATCCACTCGTCGAGATTCTATTAATGATTAGAGGTCCATATCCGCATTTTTGTAATTACTTGGCATGTTGCTTCAAGGTGTAAACTAGGACCAAGTCTCCTTCTTTTAGTCCTTTGTCCTTGATGTGTGCATCATAATATGCTCTTTGCCTTCTCTTGGCCGCATAGATTCCTGCGATAGCTTGCAACCGAGTTTCATGCAGCTTCTCGATTTGGTCTAGCTCTTGGGATAATTCATGTCCGGTCCATTCATGCTGCTGGGCTACTCTCAAAGTGGGTATCAAAAAATCAATTGGTAGAATTGCGTTCTGTCCATATACTATATTGAATGGGGTAGTTCCAATGGCAGTCTTGTATGTGACTCAGAAGGCCCAAATTGCATGATGCAATTGTTTGTCCCAGTCAGACCTCCCATTATTGACAATTTTTGTCAATACTGTGCATAACACTTTATTAGAACTTTCCGCTTGACCATTGGCTTGGGGGTGGTGTTGAAGCTCAAGGTCAAGGACAAAGCATGGAAGTGCATCAAAGAAGTGGATACACAAGAAAGAGGAGCAAGTAGGGAGCTCCAAGAAGCACATGTCAATTTTTCAGAAGAAATCCCTATAAATATAGTGACTTTTGTCACTAAAAAACCATTGTAAATACCATTTTCCAGTTTTACAACTCCATTTTGTTCAAGCCGAGGAGTCCTCGAGCTTGAGGAGTATTAGAAGTAGCGTCCTACCAATTTTCATAATTTTTAGACTTCGTTTGAGCCCCCAAATAAGCCTTGGAACCTAATTTTCAACTGGGCCGGACACTAGGTTTGGACAGGGCCAAAACTACTCAAAAAACTATAAAAAGGGCTGGAGAGCTCATTTTTGGGGTTAGCTTGTTGTAGATTTCAGCTTTGTAAGAGAGTTCTTTTGTAATTCAAGTCCTTCCATTGTTCCACTCTTTGCTCTTACCTTGTGCACGTGTGTGTGTATGTGTGTGCATGTTTGTATGCTTTCACTCACGCACTTGTGCACTTCACTTGCTCTTGGTCTTCATACCGGTCCTCACGTCTCCGCGGATTGACATTTATGAGGTGAAGCTCCTCACGTTGGTACTTGCCATTGTGCTAGAGTGACACCAAATTTGGCGCCGTTGCCGGGGAGAGAGCTTGGAGGACGAGCGTGTGACGGTAAGACGTAGAGTAGCAACGTTGGAAGGTAAAAAAATCACCATTTTCAGTTCAGTTTCTAAGTTTCCTTCTTCTTCATCATCATCATCACCACCATGTCTCTCTCACCTTCACATTCTCTGTTTTTTTCGCTTTTTTGCCTATACATTTCCGATTTTCGCCTCTTCTTTTTCATCCTTAGCTGTGCGACGAGTTCAGAGAGGGTTCAGAGCTTAGGCGCCTTTGAAATATAGAGATTTGCATTCCTAAAACATCAAAAAACTGAGCAACAGTATCGCGGCATGAGAGGAACAACGTTTGGTATCGCAAGGGTCGTATCATGAGATTGAAGGGTGATTTTGCATCTACAGGCTGATAGGAGTGACAAGGAGAACATAAGGTACACATATTTGTAAATTTTTTTTTGAATTTGGGCTTAAAAATCTCCAAGTATCGTGTTTGGTTGAGTTTTGGTATCGCGATACCAGAATTCCCGTGTATCGTGATACTTGTCGAGGTATCGTCTCGTGCACACCCACTTGAGGTATCGCGATACCATCCTGGTATCGTATCGTCAAGTGCTGGTATCGCGATCGCGGTCGCCCCAGTGGTATTGTATTGCGGTCCACATGGTATTGTATCGTCTCGGTCCTAGTATCGTATCGTTGACCGTGCAGTATCGTATCGCGTGATAGTTTGGTATCGTATCGTCAACTCAGTATCGTATCGTGTAATTTTTTGGTATCGTATCGTCTGTCTCATTGGTATCGTATCGTGATCAATCTAGTATCGTATCGTGTAGTGGTCAAGTATAGTATCGTCCACTAACTTGGTATCGTATCGTGTGAATTCTAGTATCGTATTGTCAGCAGACCAAGTATCGTATCGTCGAGCTATTTTGGTATCGTATCGTGGACTTGGTGGTATCGTCTAGTGAGTGGTATCGTATCGCGGCCATTTTCAGTATCGTATCGTGTGGTTTGGTATCGTGATCTTGGTCCACTCAGTAGTATCGTATTGTGTATAACACAGGTATCGTATCGTGGAAATCTGGCATCGTATCGCCTGTCCTGAGTTCCCAGAGAGATCCTGTTTCCCTGTTTTAACCCCCAGAACCCTGAACTGGCATAACTTTCTCATATGAAATCCGTTCGGAGTGATCTTGGGTTTGTTACGATAAAATTAATACCAAGATTATTAGATAGGGTATTTTTAAGTTGACCCTCAGGTTGGACTAGGAAGCAAGGGGTTCCACAAGATTTTGAGCAATTCAAAGGACAATTGTGGACTTGTAGACAAGGCTTATGAACCTAAGCTCAAGTTGATACTTAGGAAGAGATAGATAAAGTACCAAATCACTTCAAACTAAGGTCAACCACACAACCAAGTCAAGGACTCACAACTCAGTGGTTAACACTACGTGTTGAGTTCATAGACAAGTGAGTCAAAAATGTCATTTAATTGGGAGAGACTCTTGGCCTCTGAAGACATGCATAGTTCAGTGCCTAGGAAAGATTTTATGTCCATAGTGGAAGGGGAATATCGGATGTCTCTTCAATACGTATCCACTAACTTGCAAGGAATACCCATCTACCTCGATGGTCTATACATGTCAGTAGCAAGAATGAGAAACACCATGGAATTAGAAATAGTTCCAAGACCAGCTGTCAAGTACGAAGACGGAGTCTATGTGGACAAGATGGGCCAGATCTATGTAGTAACTTAAAATCCTGATAAGATTAATGAAAGAGGAGAGTTAGCTCGAGATCACGCAACTACCTCTCAAAACCCATTCGAGACCCAGCAAAGAATAGAAAAGGTGATGTTAGGACAAATGAGCCAAGGTAGTATACCCGATATACCACATGGGCAATTCACCATGCCAGGAATTAACCCCCATGACCACACTAGCCAGGGAATGGGAAATGCGAATAGACCTACCTTTAGGATAGAACCACCCCAAGGTGTCCCCATCATAATGCAATCTCTAGAGCCAGACAAAAGAGGGAGACCAATCCAATTGGCCAAATGTATGCGAAATCCTTACGATGGCACAGGAGAGCCCTATGACCACTTAGCAGAATTCAAGCAAGTGTTACGAGCAGAGCAAGTGGATGACTTTTTCATGCAGTATGAATCCTTTGGGCTAACTCTCATGGGAATAGCCTTAGCTTGGTTTCAATCCTTGGACCCAAATTCCTTTGGCAATATCGAACAATTCTTCCAAGAATTTATTTGGGAATTCACTAAGCGAGGGATCAAGCACAATTCATCATCCTTACTACATAGTTTCAAACAAGCTCCCAACGAGACAGTAAAAAATGCAGCACGAAGGTTTAGTCAATATGTGACCCGATGCCTTGTGACAGAGAGACCTTCTCAGCAGAAAATGATATCCCTATTTTTAGAGGGTCTAACCAATGGAACATTAAGAATGTTAGTATACGTAAAACGGTTGCAAACTCTGAGTGAGTGTCTTCAAGAATGTATAGATTTGGAAGACAACTTAGCTGAGGATCTCAAAATCACACAAGATCTTACCAAAACGGAGGACACAAGGAGCAATGGGACTTCTAGTTCCAGTTATGTGGAGGAAGTGGCAGCGTTAGTGGCCAAGAAATTAGGGGTACAAGGACAATGGGACTACCAAATTTCTTCCTTGAGATTGCCAATGATAGGAAGTTGCACACTCTGCAGTGGAGATCATCCATCTCATGTCTGCACCAGAGAAGGATTAGGGTTATCTCAACCTTACCCTTACAGTAGAAAACTGACTCAAGAGCCTAACATATACTCTTATAGTGAGCAGAAGTACCCCAACCACAATATCGAATACTATCCAGTGAATAGACAACCACGACTACTTGCACCACCCCAATGTAGACCATACGGGTACCCTCCTAGAGAACAAGACATAGAAGTTCCTAGGTATAACCCTTGTCCAGGACCACGAGGAGCAACTAGACCATATGAACATGGAGGATATGGCCAACCTCAACCTATACCAGGACAACAACCATCCCACCCACGAGCTCCGACACAAGGACAAAATGTCACAATACAAGTCATTTGTCTTAAGTGTGGCAAAGAATAGCTCTTGAGAGATTGTCCAGGACATCCCTCTAGTGCACCAAAGGTTACACCTGTTAATGTGGTAGGCCTAGTAGGGGATTCAAGTTCTGATAGCGATAAAGTGGCTCCTATCCATGCAGTTACGAGGGCACAAGCCTTACAAAAAGCTAAACTAGCTGAGCAATCAGAGCCAAGTGAATCAGGAGAGCCTAGTAAGAGAAAAACAAGAACATGGAAAGATACTAGGGAGAAAGCCAATCGTAAGTGGACCAAAAAGTTATCTGAACTAGAAGAAAGCCTCAAAGATGCAAAAACAAAAATAGAAGATAGGGCCTCTCAAAACCTCTCGGATGTCAAAAATCCATCCACACCACCTCATCCCCACCCACCAACCACTGTAAATAGACCACCACAAGCAGGATCTATTCTTGTAGATCCAACCCCAGAACACTTGGACATGATGTTCAAGACATACCAGGCTCGACTTCAAGAAGGGCCAACACCTGCAAACCTAGACAAGAGCTACCCTAGAGCAGATTTAGAGATTGAACGAACAAAAATGTGCATAAAAATGGTGGAACTAGCTCAAGCTATGTTCGAGGCCAATCAATCATTCAATCAGACGAATGCTATTACATCGGGATTGCACTTCCAGGGCTTACTAGATAGATTAGAGCAGTTGGTAAATAAACCTCAAGTTTCTTTACCTCCATAGGCTCAACCAACAGTTGAAAGAGAAAGCTCATCACCACAGAAAGTCTATGTTCCTGACTTCGTAGATGAGAGAGATCCTCTTTCAATTCAACAACACACTCAAAAGTTCTTGCGAGAAATACAAGAAGAGAAATGGGCCAAGGAGAAGGATGTTTCCCCTCCTATTCTTGAAATTGATGACCGTCATGATCAATTCCCACAAGACATTCCATCTATTTATGGAGACCAAGTAGAGAACAAGAAGAAGAAAGTTCAAGATTTGAATCCAATTCTTTACAAGAGTTGCCACAGTTCACAGGCCCATGGGAATCTAAATCTCTCCAGATCAGAGCTCCCACAATATTGATAAAACACGAAGACTCAGTGGTTCCATGAAATACTGATGTCGTGAAGAACACTAAGATTCAGTGTCATCTCACTGTAGAAGAGCTGCTCAAAGCAAAACCTGAGCTATGGAATCAGGTGAAGGATCAGGTTCCAGAACTTGCTTCTAATATGCCAAAGGCAGACTCTAAGCAGAAAGTTCCAGAGATACCTCTAGACAAAATAGGGGACATGAGTGAAGGTGAGGAAGGTAATACTTATCTTCCGATCACCTACCAAGGTTACACAACCAAAGCAATCATAGATTCAGGTGCTGGTGTTGCTATTGCGACCACCTCCCTGTGGAAGCAATGGGGTAAACCTGCATTAAGACCAACTAGAATGAAGCTTCAGATGGCTGACGGCCATGTTGAAAGGCCTCTAGGATTGCTAGAAGGGATAAATCTAACCACGTGTGGTGTAGAGTTTGAGCACACCTTTGCTATATGTAACTTGGTAAAACTACCACCTACGAAATGATCCTAGGAAGGCCCTTCCTACGACAATTGCAAGTTGTACAGGATTGGGGAACCAACTCCTTATACTTGCAACGCTTAGGGGTCACAACCAAGGTCAATTTGAAGGATTACACCTTCAGAGATGTACCCCCCCTACAGTGGAATTCTATCCACAAGGAGCAAGAAGATTCGATCTCGATGCATTCCAAAAGTTCATCTGAGACATCCTGGATGCATGAAGATACTCATTTGTGGATGTGCAAGGTCGCGAAGGAAGAGGAGAAACGCCTAAAAGCGAGAGAAAAAGGAACTTCTCAAGGAGATAGACCAGTTAAAGACCCAGCCTATACACCAATGATATTTCTAGATGAGGAATTTGAGCCTCATGGCTGGGCAGAAATCTTAGCTACCATGGACATTGCAGTCAATGAAGAACAATGGACACCTCATTGTGATGAGGAGGGTTATGATATCTCAGTTTTCATGTGTCAGCCCTTGCTCGAAGAATGTGACCCTAGTGACTTCATAGAAAAAAAAGAGAACGATGATGAACTAGAGTCCATTGTGATGGATAGTTGCTTTATTTCAGAGGAGCACTATCTAAAAGACATAGGAGTATTTACCCAACAGGAAGAAGAACCTCTCACAAGCATTAAAACTGTCAATTCAAAGGATGGAAGTGAGGGAGGTCACAAGAAAAAGAAAAGACAAGGAGTGAAACAAGAAGACAACGAATCATTGTTCGAAGTACCAGAGAATTTCAAGAAATACGAAGTTGAAGACCGAAAAATTTTGGTACGAATGCCTAAGAGAGAGGCCATTACGGGAGAAGCGTATGACAACAAAGAAAAGACCAAAAAAATCGTAGTCACCATTGAAGAGAACGAAGAGAGATGTACGTACATAGGAGATGACCTAAGTAAAGAAGAGGAAGCAGAGTTGGTAGCTTTGTTAAGGGAATATAGGGACGTGTTTGCGTGGCACTATAGAGACTTGAAGGGAGTAGATCCGAAGGTTTGTTCTCACACAATCCCCATGATCGCAGATGCCAAGCCCACCAAACAGAAGCCCTACACATATAATGACACCTATGCGGCCAAAATAAAAGAGGAAATCGACAGATTGATTGAAGCGGGGTTCATATATGAGATTGAGCATACTGAATGGGTGTCCCCCGTTGTAGTGGTGCCCAAGAAGAATGGAAAGTTATGTGTGTGTATTAACCTTAAAAAAGTTAATGCTGCAACAATTAGAGATAGCTATCCACTTCCAATCACTGATCATTTATTGGAGCGTGTTGCGGGCGAGGAAGTTTATAGCTTCCTTGATGGATTTTCAGGTTACAACCAAGTAGCCATTGCCACAGAAGATCAACACAAAACGGCCTTTGCCACAGAGTGGGGAGTCTTTGCATTTCGTGTGATGCCATTTGGGCTCACCAATGCACCTGCAACATTCCAAAGGCTCATGTGTCATGTCTTCAAAGAGTTCTTGCAAAAGAACTTAGAAGTATATGCGGACGATTTATGTGCTCATTCCCAAGAAAGGAGATGTCACGTCCCTGAGCTCAGACATATCTTCAACAAATGTAGACAATACCGAGTGTGTCTTAACCCAGAAAAGTGTGTGTTCATGGTACGTCAAGGTAAAATCTTAGGTCATATTGTTTCTAAGAACGGAATATCAATAGATGAGGACAACGTAAAAGCCATCGCGGAGCTACCAAGGCCAAGGAATGTTAAAGAGGTACAAGCCTTTATGGGCCATTGTGGATATTACCGTAGGTTTATTCACATGTATGCAATTATAGCTAAGCCTCTTTATGCCTTGTTGACAAAGTTTGAGTGGAACGACGAATGCGAGAAGTCCTTCAATGAGCTGAAGAGACGCTTGTGCACAGCACCAATACTGACCACTCCGGATTGGAATAAACCATTCCATGTACATGTGGATGCATCCAATTATGCAGTCGGATGTGTGTTGTCACAACCCACATGTGAAGTCAATCTAGATTTGCCCATAGCATATGCGAGCAGACAACTAAATGCTGCAGAACGAAATTATACAACAACTGAGAGAGAAGGCTTATGCATGGTATATGCTGTGAAGAAGTTTAGACACTATCTATTGGCCAACAAGTTCAAATTTTTCATTGATCATCAAGCTTTATTATACTTGGTCAATAAACCTTGCAACACCGGACGCTTAGTAAGATGGTTCCTCTTACTAATGGAATATGACTTTGAAGTGGTTGTTAGACAAGGTAAGACCCACCTCAGAGCGGATCACCTTTCTCGCATCACTTCAGGAGAGCCACCGCAAGGAGTGTCTGATGAATTGCCCGATGCTTATCTGTTCAATCTAGAAGTTGTTCCTAAATGGGCAAATAAGCTGGTACCAGTCCTAACCTTTGGACCTGCAAATAAGAAGGTGAAGACGAACAAGGATGAAATTGTGCGGTCACAAAGCTATCAGATCTTGGCAGGAAGCATGTATAAACAAGATACAGAAGGTGTTCTAGCTTGTTGTGTTGAGGATGATGAACATAGTAGTTGGTTGCAACAAGCCCATGAAGGATTTCTAGGGAATCACTATTCCGAACAACGAACATTGCAAAATCTAAAACGTTTAGGAGTGTATTGGCCTAGTATAGACAAAGAAATTCATGAGTGGATCAAGAATTGTCCAGTGTGCCAAAAGAGACCCCCGATGGAGCATGCGACTCTTTATCACATATCATTAATTCCAGATTGGAGTGCTCCATTGGTAGAATTTATGAGATCAGGAACATTACCTAGCCAGGCTAGTCTAGCAAGAAGACGAAGCTTGGAGCAAGAGGCTAAAGACTATGCCTTTGTAGGAGACAACCTATATAGGAGAGGAAAAGATGGTTACCTAAGATTGTGCATTCACGAATTAGACTATTTGAAAATCTTAGAAACTGCCCATAGCAGTGTTGCAGGTGGACATTTTGGTCCTGATAGAGTAATTAAGACTATTCTATTCTCAGGACTTTGGTGGCCCACTCTTCATATGGATGCACATACCTATGTGAAGAAATGTGACACATGCCAACGTGCCCAGTACCCAATTAGAAAAGATGAGATGTCTTTGAGGCCAATGATGGGAGGACGTGCATTCTCGAAGTGGGGCATAGACTTTGTAGGTCCTATTAACCCCCCAGCTAGAAACTCCCATGCCGAATACATTATTGTAGCCACAGATTACCTCACAACGTGGGTAGAAGTCAAAGCCACAACAAAGAATGATGCTCAAACTACAGCAAAGTTTTTATTCGAGAACGTGTTCACGAGATATGGATTACCAATAGAGTTAGTAAGTGATAGAGGAACACACTTCTTGAATGAAGTCATTGAAAATATCCTCCAAGAGTTCTTGGTGATACATAAGAAGTCTGCCCCCTATCATCCACAAGCTAACGGACAAGCTGAGAGCACAAACAAGATCCTATGTAATGTACTGACCAAACTCGTAAATAATAAACGCTCTGATTGGGACAAACAACTCCATCATGCTGTTTGGGCGTATCGAGTTGCCTATAAAACGGTACTCGATGCAACCCCATTTCACATGGACTTCGGACAAAATGTTGTGCTACCTTTGGACTTCCTAATCCCAACTTTAAAAGTAGCACAAGAGCATGAGTGGAATGGACACGAGTTATCCTCTAGGATCTTTGATCTCGAATGCTTAGGTGAGACAAGACTACGAGCAGCGGCAGGCATCTATGCTGCAAAGAAACGGCAAAAGGCATACTTCGATGCACATATCAAAGATAAAGGCTTGAAAGAGGGCGACCTAGTGTTGGTTTATACACTAAAGCAACATGCCCGTAAATTGGAAAAAAGAGGATATGGACCCATGATCATCAATAGAATTTCCACTAGTGGTGCAGTTCAATTGGCCACACTAGAAGGTGATATCTTGCCCAACTATATTAGTGGTTGTCGAGTCAAGCTATATCAAGAACCTCTTATAGAGGATATGCTACAGAGACTCAACACTGCTAAGAAGCGAAAAGAAGAAGAGTTAAGGGTTAGAGAAGAAGCACAGGCAGAGGCTAGAGAATGCATTAGGAGAAATAAGTTAAGACGCCTAGGCCTAGATATCAATCATGAGGCCCCAAGATACCACATGGCCATGTGTCAAACATCAAGTGCAATTGCTTCTCGAATAATTGATCGACGTCCCTTTGTGACCATAGCGATAGGACAAGGGAAGAATGCAAGGACTGTGAGAGCATTGATTGACTCAGGTGCAGCAATTAGTGCAGTTAGACTTTCATACTGCCAAGACTTGCAATTGAACATAAAGCCTATAGAAGCCTATCTCATAGGTTTGGGAGGTGTGGAAACCCCTTGTTTGGGAGAGGTGGAACTTCCCATCTACCTTCAAAATGTTCCAATGAAAGTCAAAATGCTAGTATGTCATGATGAAGACATTATAGAGCCACTTGTCCTGGGTGAAGATTGGATTTACGACCATGCAGTCAACTTGAACCTACAACATCAACTCCTTCAAGTTTGGGCACCTGAACAATGTATCACATTAGAATTAGAGAATTGCATGAGCACAAAGCCAAGTAGCACACATTCTCTTAGTTCTTCTGAAACTAATCTTCATAAAGAAAATGTCGTGTGTGTCAAAAACCCTACGAACCAAAAGGACTCAATCATGGAATCAAAAGCTCAAACGCCAGCAAACCCCTCTTCTTCTTCACATACTAATGCAAGTGTAACTGGACCAAAGAGGCACGCAAAGATGACATCTGCTATATCAAGTAGACAGATGGAATTCAAGAAGAAAGAAGCTCAGGGCATGACGCAGATTTGGGTACGAAAAGGCGAACAACCACCAACCTTGCCACAACCTTTCCCAATCAGGCAAGTCAACCATGCTAAAAGAAGCACCAAGAAACGAAGACCAGCTCAATCCTATAGTCTTTGACAAATTTGGGTACCAAAGCAATCGAGGGAGGCTGACCATAATAACGTACAAATTTGGGTGCCAAAGAAGTTAGTTGCAGCTCAACAAGGGAGATTACAAATGTGGGTACCCAAGACACTCTTACATGCACAAACACCACAAATCTCCCTCACAAGCAAAGTTTCCACAAAGACGCCAAGGAGAAGCAAGGGTCAACACCACGCACAAAGAACCAAAGCAGATCAGCCCACCTCTTCGACAATCATAAAAAGGCAACCAAAAAGGGTATGGGTTTGGAAGCCAAAAGTATCAGCAGCTTCCACAAAATCAAAGAGCCAACCATGTTGGATACCAAATTTTAGACACCATTCCACGATGAAGGGGCCATAAGTGATCTCCACAAAGCCACGTACCATTCTCAAATGGATCCGTATAAGGAGGTTTACATCATTGCAAGATTCAGTCGACACCTCCAAACAAAGATCAAATCAAGTCTAGAATTAACATTAAAAAAAAGCCTCGACCACAACAACCATGTGCCTTTGGCATAACCTTGTCTTTTGCACCATTCAAGTCATGCATTTCCAAAGTATGCATTAATCTAGGGCCACATTACATGGTCGTGCATAGACACAATTGAGAATCCTAGGCACATATAACACATTGGACATATGTAAAATATTTTATTGATACTAACATCTTTCTTCTTGTTTTGTGACCTTGTTATTTAAAAAGAAAAAAAAGCAACGAAAGAAAGGATGGGCGTGTGTGTTTGACGAATCCCCAATGCAAACCATCAACAACGGAAGACAACCTGATGGTCAATCATCATGATGGAAGTACAACACGAAGAGTTAGAGATCGACGGAATTTTCATCATGGTAAGAATTGTATGCTTCAACAACAACATAACCATGATCGATTAGGAAGCCTCTTTGTCGGCTTACCCTTGAGCACATAGCTCAAGTTCCAACTTCTTGCACCATAATTCTTCCAATGCATTTCCCAAGTATGCATGCATAGGGCTACATTACTGAGCCGTGCACAAGGCACATTGTTCTTCTAACCCATGCACTCATGCACTTACCCATAAGTCATTGTGGGTCACAAGTACTTGGTATGGAAACTAGGGAAGCCATCTTTGGCAGAACCAGAAGACATCACGGCGACAACACCAGAGCCAGGAAGCAATCCACCACAAGAGTTGCTCATTATCAACATTGACAACCTCTTTCTAGTAGCTCACAATTTTTGAAAGCTCACAAAGACACCATCCAGCTCGAATACATGGACGAAGTCCATACAAAGGTCCCAATGACAAAATGATGAACCAGACAATTGCCCAAGCTACAATGGGAAGATGGACCGCTCCTACTGGTACATGAAGGACACTACCCCTCAATGTACTACATGGCACAACCACTACAATAAGGGTCTGTCAGGGACGACAGACTCAAGAGGGGGGGGAGTGTTGAAGCTCAAGGTCAAGGACAAAGCATGGAAGCGCATCAAAGAAGTGGATACACAAGAAAGAGGAGCAAGTAGGGAGCTCCAAGAAGCACATGTCAATTTTTCAAAAGAAATCCCTATAAATATAGTGACTTTTGTCACTAAAAAACCATTGTAAATACCATTTTCCATTTTTACAACTCCATTTTATTCAAGATGAAGAGTCCTCGAGCTTGAGGAGTATTAGAAGTAGCGTCCTACCAATTTTCATAATTTTTAGACTTCGTTTGAGCCCCCAAATAAGCCTTGGAACCTAATTTTCAATTGGGCAGGACACGCTGGAGAGCTCATTTTTGGGGTTAGCTTGTTGTAGATTTCAGCTTTGTAAGAGAGTTCTTTTGTAATTCAAGTCCTTCCATTGTTCCACTCTTTGCTCTTACCTTGTGTGTGTGTGTGTATGTGTGTGCATGTTTGTATGCTTTCACTCACGCACTTGTGCACTTCACTTGCTCTTGGTCTTCATACTGGTCCTCACGTCTCCGCGGATTGACATTTATGAGGTGAAGCTCCTCACGTTGGTACTTGCCATTGTGCTAGAGTGACAGGTGGTATGGGGCTAATTTTTTATGGATCACTAAAAACTCATTCATTAGACACTCTATTACTTCATTAATGAAGTGCGTTCCTCGGTCACTCACAATCTCAATTGGTAATCCGAAACGAGTGAATATATGCTCAAAAAGAGCTTAGCAGTGGTTTGAGCATCGTTTTTTCTAGTAGCCTTTGCCTCTACCCATCTTGTCAAATAATCGATGGCTACTATGATATATTCGGCATGTGACCCTTTTGGCCGGTGGGTTAATGGTCCTATGAAATCAATACCCCATTTAGAAAAGGCTCTGGCACAAACCATAGGTCTCAATGGCATGTCATCTCTCCGAATCGGGTATTTAGCCCTTTGGCATGTCTCGCAACTTCGTACATAGGTCTCTGCATCCATATGTAAAGTTGGCCACCACAAGCCCGCAAAGAGGATCATTTTTACGGTTCTCTCGGCTGAGAAATGAACTCTTGCTGCACTTGCATGTGCCATCTCTAATACGGGTAAATATTCTCCTTCATGCACGCATAGTCATAATTGGTTGTCTTTTCCTCTCCTAAACAAGTGTCTTCCCATGAGTACATAATCCTTGCTCATTTCCTCTAGGATCATTTTCTTACCAAGCTAACTCCTTCCTCATGTTCTCTTGTCTTTAGGAATTTTACCAACGTTTTGCTCTAATCGGGTGCTATCATTGAGAAAGGTATGGATGTATGATCCTCAGGGATATTCTCCTAACATTTTGTGCAATTACTCACATAGTCATGGACATCCTTAGGCATGTCAGGCAAGTATACTCCTAATCGTTTTAGTTCCCTTATAGTTCCATGAGTCCCTTTATGTGTCCTCCATTTGTTCACATGATCTTGTTCAATCAGCATCCTTTGCTCATCCTCCTCAACACATCTCAGTAGTATGCCATTGGGTTCCTTATAGTACACACTTCCCGCTATAATGTGCAAATTCCTTGACTTCTGAATCTCCTTTTTACTCTCTTTATTGATTGCATGTTGTGGGCCATGAGTGAGTATCGGAATTAGTTTTTCTGCCCACTTTGGACACACTTCCAAATTGAACAAATAAGTGTCGGGCAATTCGTCTAGTACTCCACTTGGTGGTTCTCCATGTGTTAACCTAGAGAGGTGATCTGCTCTTACATGGGTATTTCCCTTTTTCACTATTACTTCGAAGTCAAACTCCATCAATAATGGAAACCATCTTACCAGTCTTCCCGTGTTACAGGGCTTATTGACTAAGTACAATAATGCTTGAAGGTCTATGAAGAACTTGAACTTGTTGGCTAAGAGATAGTGTCTAAATTTTTACACTGCATAGACCATTCCTAATCCCTCTCGCTCTGTAGTTGTATAGTTCCTCTTAGCTTGATTTAGTTCTCTACTCGCATAGGTAGTTGGGTGATCTAACTTTTCTTCATCTACTGGCTGGGCTAAGATACATCCTATTGCGTAGTTAGATGCGTCCACATGAATGTGAAAAGGTTTGTTCCAATTTGGTGTTTTCAAAATTGGGGTTGTGCTAAGCCGCTTCTTTAACTCATTGAATGCCTTCTTTGCATTCCTCTGTCCATGTGAATTGAGTCAAAAGCCCATACAAGGGTTTGGCGATTATGGCATACATGTAAAAAATCAACAGTAGTATCCACAATGTCCCATAAATGCTTGCACCTCTTTCGCATTCTTAGGTCTAGGAAGCTCCAAAATAACCTTAATCTTGTCTTCATCTATGGATATTCCATTTCTAGAGACTATGTGTCCTAAGATCTTCCCTTGTCTTACCATCAAGACATACTTCTCTGTCCATGTGAATTGAGTCAAAAGCCCATACAAGGGTTTGGCGATTATGGCATACATGTGGATAAATCGATAGTAGTATCCACAATGTCCCATAAATGCTTGCACCTCTTTCACATTCTTAGGTCTAGGAAGCTCCAAAATAACCTTAATCTTGTGTTCATCTGTGGATATTCCATTTCTAGAGACTATGTGTCCTAAGATCTTCCCTTGTGTTACCATCAAGACACACTTCTCTGTGTTCATGCAGACTCTATATTGTCGGCATTTATTAAATATCTTCTGCAATTCATGAATGTGGTCTTGTCTTTGATTTGAATATGTACATAGGTCATCCACATACACTTCCATGCTCTTCTTTAGGAATTCTTTGAAAACATGACACATCAATTGTTGGAAAGCAGCAGGCACATTAGTGAGTCCAAAAGGCATCACTTGGAAAGCATAGACTCCCCATTCAGTCACGAATGCGGTCTTATGTTGATCCTTAGTAGCAATAGCTACTTGGTTGTATCTAGTGAATCCGTCAAAGAAGCTATATACTTCTTTTCCTGCAACTCTTTCCAATAGATGTTCAGTGATGGGGTAAAGGGTAACTATCGTGAATTGTGGCTGCATTCACTTTTTTTAGGTTAATGCATACTTTGAGTTTTCCATTCTTCTTGGGCACAACCACTAGTGGTGATACCCACTCCGTGTGTTCTATTTCATATATGAATCTAGCTGTTAGTAGTTTGTCTATTTCTTCTTTAATTTTAGCAGCATAGACCTCATTGTATGTATAAGGGCGTTGTATGTATAAGGGCGTTGTTTCGATGGTTTTGCCTCCGTCGTCATTGGTATTCTATGAGAGAAAATCATGGGTTCCACACCCTTGAGATCCTTATATGTCCATGCGAATACATCTTGATATTCTCGGATCAATTGTATTAATTCTTCTTCCTCCTCAGTTGACACATCTTTACCTATGTATGTACATCGTTCTTCTCCCTCTTCCACTGTTACTATGATCTTTTTTGTTTGTTCTTTGTTATCATATGCTTCTCCTTCTCTAGCCTCTCTCTTAGGCATCTGGATGGCTATTTTTCTCTCCTCGATTTTGTACAATTTAAAATGCTGCGGAACCTCAAAAAGATCGAGATTTGGTTCGATTTTACTCATGCTTTCCTCTTGTGCTTGTACTATGGGGGCGGCTTCTATTGCCAAGATCTTGGTCGGTTCGTTCTTATCTTTGGTTTGAATGGTGTCTAGATAGCTTTCTTCTGAATCAAATTTTGGTTCCATTTCTATACTCTCATATTCCTCTTTCCACTCTTTTTATAAAATTTCCCATGCTTCTACTTCTTGAAGGACAACCATGTACAAATTTACGTCATAGCCTTCTTCGTCTATGCACTCATTCATAGTTAGAACTTCCTCATTCACACATACATCCAAGGTGGCTAAGATTTCCATCCATCCATGCGGTTCAAATGTTTCATCAGGGAAGATTTGAGGCATATACCTTGGGTCCTCTATAGGTCGGTAGTTAGGATGTCCTATTGGCCACAACTGCCTTTTATTGTCCTCTTTCTTGGCTTCTTTACACATCCATAATTGGGTGTCCTCATACTTCCATGATTGATCGCTTGATCCAGCGCTATGAATAGATAGGTCATCTTCCTCCTTGTGTATGGGATTCCACTATAATGGGGGTACATCTCTATATGAAAATGTATGTAAGTTTATCTTGGTAGTATTTCCTTGATGTTGCAGGTATAATGAATTTTGTCCCCAGTCTTGCACTATCTGCATTTGTCCCATGAAAGGTCTTCCTAAGATCATTTCGTAATTGTTAGCCTTTTCGAACTTACAAATGGCTAATGTGTGTTCAAATTCAACTCCACAGGTGGTTAATTTGATCCTTTCTAATATTCCTAAGGGTTTCTCCACATGACCGTCTGCTAATTGGAGCTTCATGCGTGTGGGTCGTAAGGCAGGCTTTCCCCATTTCTCCCAAATCTCCTTGGTGGCAATTCCTACTCTTGCTCCTATGTCTAGTATAGCCTTGGTCATGTACCCATTGTAAGTGACAGATAGACATGTATTACCTTTTTCTCCTTCACTAAATTCTCCCACCTTATCTACTGGGATTTGTATCTTAGATGGGTTTTCTTTTCATTTGTTTTCCCTTTCATCCTTCTCCTGCCCTAATTCCAGTTGACTTCCTAATTGTTTCCATATTTGCGGTTTAACCCGAAGTAATTCTTCCACAGTTAGTTTGCATTGTACCTTCGTCTTCTTAAGTTCTGTTAGATTGTGTGAATTCTTATATGAGTTTCCTTTTCCTTTTCCCTGTAATGTGGGTGCTCGGATTATCATGGATTCCTTTTCGTATTCTCCCATGTAATTTGGTAGGGTTGAAATGCTCTGTGCTTCTTCTCTATTTTGGTCTAGTCTTGATACTTCCTCATATACTTCTTCCAGGTTGGGATTCGATTGGTAAACTTCCACATCTAATTCCTCAAAGGGAGGCTTAGTCACTCCATTCCTCTTCCATTGTTCTTCTTGGATTCTATTCCATAATTCTTTTGGCTAGTCCACCTCTAAATCAGGTATTGTTGACATAGGTTCGTCCTTGGTTTGCACTCGCTCACATTTGTCATCCTTCTCTTTAAGTTCTTTGTCCTTGGCTTTAACACACTCCTTGTATTGCTCCTCTGCTATCCTTGTCTCTGGAAGGGCTGGGATAGTCTTTTCTAGGGTTGCTTGTGCCACATCTATAAGTTTCGTGCATAAAGCAAGCCTCTCTTTTTATAATTCTCCTTGTGGGTAAAGCTTTTCGTGTTGTTCCACAGTTGGTCCAGTCTTAATTCTAGCTTGGTAAGCTTTCAACCACATGTCCAAGTCATCCGGTTTTGGGTAAGCTAGAATTGATTCTGGTTTCTCTGCTTCTCGGATAAGCGGTGGAATGGGAACTTCTTCCCGAATCTTTGGTTCTTCATGCTCATTACTACTTCTTGTGTGTTTCTTATTTTCTTGACTTTTGTTTTTCATCCATTTTTGTTTGAGCTTCTCTCTTCTTTCCTTCCATTTTTGCGCTTTTATGTTCTGGGTATTCTCACGTGGATCCTCTAAATCTTCTACTATTTGAATTTTGGGATTTACGGTTCTATTGTTTTCTTGTTCCCGATCCGGTTGTTTTTCCTTTCGTTCCTTTGTTTGAGCTCGTGTAATGGCCTTTAAGGGCATGGTGTATTCCTTGTCACCTCCAGGTGCTTCTATCACTTCAATTACATTAATAGGTGCGGTGTGTTGGGCCTTAGTGGGATTCTTTGGGTAGTCTCTGAAAAGATGTTCCTTCCTAGAATCATTGCAATACCCTTCCCAAGTCCTAGATGGTGGTGGGTTGTAAGGTCGGGTACATTCTCTAATAAAATGATCTCCTCTGCATCTATAACATGGTCCTCTCGGCACAGGCGGTCTAATGGGTGGTCTCCCAGGTGTGGGTGCTTTGGGTGCAGCATACATTAAAGTAGCTACCTCCGTTCCATAACCCTGATCATAGCCTTCATATCCATAGTATGTTGAATCATATGTTGGTTCATACTCCAACATGTTGGTTTCATAGGGATAGTAATCCCTTGGGGATAACTCGTATCCAGGGTTTGCTGATTCTACACTGGTCATTGTTGAGGCTGGCACTATGGCTCTTTCCAAATTTCCTTCTGGCTGGACATACTTTACATGTACCATATGTTGGGGCTGCGATAGTTGTGGTCCTAACACTGGTTGGGGTTGTGGATGTTGTGCTTGCTCGTATGGTCTCGATGCTCCTGGTGGTTATGGGTAGGAATTGTACCTGGGCATATCTCTACCTGGCTCTCTTGGTAGATATCTGTATGGCTGATACTGAGGCGGTTGTAGAGGTCGTGTTTGCCTATTGAATGGGCAGTTTTCTGTGGTGTGATTAGTGTATTTTTGTTCTATGTGACAGTACAAGGAAGCTCCTGGGTAATGCTGTCTATTGTAGGGGTACGTTTGAGGTACTCCGGCTCCACCTCAGATGCACATGTGAGTGGGGTGGTCTCCTCCACATAGACTACATCTTCGTAACATAGGCACTCTTAAGGTTGGGTGTTGGAAATTTCTCTGTCCTTGGACTCCTAATTTCTTTGCCACTAGCTCCGCTAATTCCTCCACATTACTGGAGTTGGATGTAATTGTACTCCAAGAGTCTTTTGATTTAGTGGGGCTGGGCGTGCTCTTGAGGTCCTCAACTAGATTGTCTTCTAGGTTGATACACTCTTGAAGACACTCACTTAGGGTTTGTAACCTCTTCACGTAAACTAGCGTTCTTAGAGTTCCATTCATTAGTCCATCCAAAAACAATGATATCATTTTTTGCTGAGTGGGTCTCTCTACTGCTGGACATCTATCAACATACTGATTGAATCTTCGGGAAGCTGTTTTCACAGTTTCATTAGGATTCTGTTTAAAACTATGGATTAAAGATGCAAAATTGTGTTTAATCCTCTCTTAGTGAATTCCCCAATGAATTCTTGAAAGAATCGCTCCATATTTCCAAATTGGTTGGGGTCTAATGGCTGGAACCAAGTCAGAGCTGTTCTTGTGAGGGTGAGTCCGAAAGACTCATACTGCATAAAGAAGTCGTCTACTTGTTCCACTCTTAGACCTTTTTTAAATTCAGTAATGTGATCATAAGGTTCTCCCAATCCGTCATAATGATTCCTCACACATTTGGCCACCTAAATAGGTCTCAATCTTCTCATTGGTTCTGGCTATCTAGGCATTACAGGGAAGGCGGGAACCGTTGGTCTAATTGGGGGTATTCCAGGCTGCACTCCCATTGGTGGTCGTGGCCTTAACGATGGTCGGTATTGATTACCTACTCCAGGGTGGGTCTGATTGTGTGGTTGCACTCCTGGAGTAGCAAATTGTACGTGAGCACGATTTGGAACACTCCGTTGGCTAGTTTGTCCCGAGATGGTGTGCTCTACCTCTTGTTGGGTTCTGAAGGGGTTGTGAGAGGTGGTTGGGTGCTCTCTTTGAGGGAATATAGGCAATCCCGTGTATTTCAGTCGAGCCCTGTCTATGGCATCTAACAACCAATACCTTCTTTGGTTCTTATCTAAGTATGTTATTCTAGTCTCATCTTCCGGATCCTTGAGCTCATAAAATGTCATTGAGCTTTCTTCTCTTCCTTGGGCCGGTGAGTCAGTTTGAAGCAACAAGTCCAAACCATGGATCAAATAGACTTCCAGTAAGTAGTCATCTTGAGGTATCAAATCCCCTCTCAAGACTTGCATCACTTGGGACTTGCCTCTAGGGGTCATCACTGACTCCTCAGGGTTTGGTCTCCCTGAGTTTTCTTGTCCCACTAATTCTCCCCTCTCATTGATCAAATCAGGGTATTCAGTCACTATGCAGATGTGACCCAACTTGTCCATGTATGCTCCTCCTTCATACTTGACAGTCGGTCTAGGCACAATTGTTGCATCCATGGAAGTCACCATCGTAGCCATAGATCTGTTTAAACCATCCAGGTAGATGGGGATCTCCTGGGCATTAGTAGAAACGTACTGTAAAGAAGTGTGATACTCTCCTTCTACAGTGGTCATGAAGTTTCTTCCGGGAGTGGAACCTTGCATGTCTTCTGAAGCCATGGGTATCTCCTCCTCTGAGTCACTAGAGGTGTTTGAATAGACTGAGTGGTGACTGACCTGAGCGGCACTTCCCATGGAAGATATGACACTTCTTTGGCTACTTAGCACCCTTCCTGATCTCAAGTTCATTCACCCTCCTAGGGCTCTCTAGGTCTCTGAAACTTTCCCTAAGTGACTCCTCACATGCCTTAAATTTGCCTCTGAAAATGCTCCAAAAGCACCAGGCGATACTGCTCGTTAGACGATACGATACCACTTCTCTAAGCGATACGATACTATAGCAACAGACGATACGATACCACTTCTCTAAGCGATATGATACTATAGCAACATGTGATACGATACCAAATCCAATCGCGATACGATACTTATGGAGTCCACAATATGATACCAAAAAACCTCGACGATACGATACTTATGCACTGGGTGATACGATACCGGAATTTTGGCGATACGATACTAAAACTGGGATGATACGATACTAGTAGTCACGCGATACAATACCGCAAAATCAGACGATACAATACCACTTTTTGGACGATATGATACCAAAAAGGGTGACGATACGATAACTGATTTCCCCACGATACGATACCTGATTAATGCACGATATGATACTAGCAGTCACGCGATACGATACTGCAAAACTACACGATACGATACCAATGCAAAATGGCAATATGATACCAAAATCAACCGCGATACGATACTGAAATTTAGCACGATACGATACCTGAGCTTTGCACGATACGATACTGCTACTGGGCATGATACGATACTGGACTTCTCATGGGATACGATACCATTGCAAGTGCCGATACGATACCACCAACTTTCACGATACGATACTAAAATGGTATTGCGATACGATATCGGGAAGAGAGACAATACGATAACAAAAGTGGACCGTGATACGATACCACTTTGGTAAAGTGCAATCGCGATACCAACTAGGCGATACGATACCACAGGTGGTATCGCGATACCAAGGCTGGTAACCGACGATACAATACTTTGGCGAGTATCAAGATACAAGGGAATTTTTGGTATCGTGATACCAAAAACTCAACCGATCACGATACTCAAGCCAAAATATTTCCAAATTCAAAAAATTTTCTCCCCCCTTGCTCTTCTCTCACCCCTCTTCACTCCTAGCCTATTATCTCACTCAAAGAAGTTTAAAAAACACTCTGTCCCACCCTGCGATACCGATCGGAACTTTGATCATGTGGAAATGCAAATTTTCAGTTTGTTGAGATTAAAGTCTGATGTTAGCTTACCTTTAGGTGGTAATACACAAGCCTTGTGGTCACTAGGTAAGGGTGGGGGCTCAGTTTGCACGATACCAACTTGGTGATACCAGTCGCTGCGCTTAGACGATACTAGAAAGAATCAAATGTCAAATGAGCTCTATGGCAAAAAGTCTCTACAAAGAGTCACAAAGTGACTTATATACATGTGCCCTAAAAATGGTCCTTTCACACAAGTGATCGGCACTTTATTAACTAATCTCCATTTTCCTACTATTTTACAAGAAATATATTACAATGATTTGGGATTATGCATCTAGAGGACTCCTCTGGTGCATTTATATGGTTTGAGGGGATTTCCTAAGGCTTTTAAGAAGAAAAATATGCCCATTAATTTGAAAATTTTGGGGCTCCCCTTTCGTGCCTCTTTGCTCTGCAACAGTATATGTATATGTATATGTATGTGTATATGTATATGTATATGTATATGTATATGTATATGTATATGTATATGTATATGTATATGTATATGTATATGTATATGTATATGTATATGTATATGTATATGTATGTGTATGTGTATGTGTATGTGTATGTGTATGTATATGTATATGTATATGTATATGTATATGTATATGTATATGTATATGTATATGTATATGTATATGTATATGTATATGTATATGTATACGTATATGTATATGTATATGTATATGTATATGTATACGTATACGTATATGTATATGTATATGTATATGTATATGTATACGTATATGTATACGTATATGTATATGTATACGTATATGTATATGTATATGTATATGTATATGTATATGTATATGTATATGTATACGTATACGTATACGTATATGTATATTTATATGTATATGTATATGTATATGTGTATGTATATGTATATGTATATACATATACATACACATATACATATACATATAGATATACATATACATATACGTATACGTATACATATACATATACATATACGTATACATTACATATACATATACATATACATATACATATACGTATACATATACATATACGTATACATATACGTATACATATACATATACATATACATATACATATACATATACGTATACATATACATATACATATACATATACATATACATATACATATACATATACATATACATATACATATACATATACATATACATATACGTATACATATACATATACATATACATATACATATACATATACATATACGTATACATATACATATACATATACATATACATATACATATACATATACATATACATATACATATACATATACATATACATATACATATACATATACATATACATATACGTATACATATGCATATACATATATATACATATACATATACATATATACATATACATATACATATACGTATACATATACATATACATATACATATACATATACATATACATATACATATACATATACATATACATATACCTATACATATACGTATACGTATACATATACATATACATATACATATACATATACATATACATATACATATACATATACATATACATATACATATACATATACATATACATATACATATACATATACATATACATATACATATACATATACATATACATATACATATACATATACATATACATATACATATACATATACATATACATATACATATACATATACATATACATATACATATACATATACATACACATACACATATACATATACATATACATATACATATACATACACATATACATATACATATACATATACACATACATATACATATACACATACATATACATATACATATATACATATACACATATACATATACATATACATATACATATACATATACATATACATATACATATACATATACATATACATATACATATACATATACATATACATATACATATACATATACATATACATATTCATATACGTATACATATACCTCAAATATAAAAGGGGATGAGAAAACTCGTGAGACAGAGCCAGACTATGAGATCACTTTGAGAGTGATTCTTTGTGATTAGTGAGTTCAATCCATAGCTCCATCACTATCCTCACATTGTGTAAGTAAACATTGCCAATGTCATTGTATTTCTATGTGATCTAAACATATACATTGATTACTTCTCTACCTCACTTCTCTGATATGATCATCTCATAACAACGAACGTCTCATAGATTGTTCTCTGTGCATGGTTAATCATTTGATGTGATTTAAAGTACTATAGATTCAGTATGCTTTCTAGTCTATACCTATAGAGTTTCATTGTTATTTTTCTTTCCAATCGTGAGATATCTTCATATCTTTACTCTCTAGTCTGCATATTGAAGCACATCGAAAATATCGGGCAAGTTTTTAACTTGCTAAGCATGATTCTCAGTGTGTAGTCCATCTTCTTTATTGAAATAAATCATGGTTGGTACTTATCTAAGTTAATTAGATACCATCAAAAGGAAT
>CM035443.1:101017681-101022681 GCA_020310875.1 Ceratopteris richardii | reverse complement strand
ACAAAAGCTCACGGGAGTTCTCTGCATATGCTTTGAGTAAGAGCATTTTTGGTGTGCTGAGGTGAAAGAAGGATACCTGTGGAGGTCATTCACGCTTCGTCGTTGCTTAGGGGTTGAGATACTTCCCCCATCAGTGGTGTCAGAGCATTTGGGCATCTTGGAGGTATCACATACAAGAAAGAAGACCTCTTGGAGTTGGTGGTTGAAGATTTGCATCAACAAAAGCGTCTTGGAGGTAGCTCACATCAAGGGGGAGCTTTTCTACTCAAATTTGCAAGAGCACAAGGTGTCCATCTAAGGAAAGCTTTGGATTGAGGTAACCTCAGAGCCTCATTTTCATTTTACACACATTGGCCAAGGGCTAGGTCAAGTATCAAAGACTAGATATGGGAGACTTCAACACTCAAATTGAAAAGCTAGACAAAGGTAACTATCAACCATGGAGATTTAGGGTCTCCAACTATCTTATGGGCAAGGGCCTTTGGGGGTTGATTAGTGGAAGTGAACCAAGACCTAGGTTGGATGAGAATCCAACCAATGACCAGAGAAGGGCCTTTAGGGAATGGAATGAAAGAGACAAGAGGGTTATCTTTATTCTTTCCCAACACATTAGCAATAGCATGATCGGCCATATCCAAGACTTGGATTCAAGCATGAAGGTATGGGAGACACTTGAAAGGCTTTATTCAACAAGCACCAAAGCAAGGAAGATCCAACTCAAGAATGAGCTCAACAACCTTAGGAAGAGCTCAGGGAGTAGCATAAATGACTACATACTTAAGGTCAAGGAGTTATCAGATGCATTGGGATCCATTGGAAGCCACATAGACGATGACGATCTTGTGGCTTATACTCTCAATGGTTTGAGAGATGATGAGAAGTGGAAACCCTTTACCACTTCAGTTTATGTAAGGGATAATCTTCCCGATTTTGAGCAATTGGTTGCTCTCATGGTCACCGAAGAAATGAACATAGGTGGAAGTTCAACTAAAAGCAAGGATGCACAAGTTTTCTATGCAGGTAATCAAAGGGGCAAAGGAAGATGAGGACAAGGAAGGGGCAAAGGAAGGTTTGGAGGTAGGCAAGGCCAATCAAGCAATCAAGGACATGACCAAGGCACCTCATCACAAAGAGGGAGAGGAAGAACAAGAGGAAGAGGAGGACGACATCAACAAAACAGGAATCAAGATGGTGAAGGATGTTACATATGTGGCAAGTTTGGCCACTATGCTAGAGACTGCTACCAAGGAGGAAACCAAAGGTTCTATAATCAAGGTTCTTCATACAAAGGCCAAGGTAATTATGCTTCTACAAGTTCAGAAAATGACAATCTCTTGATGATGCACATGAATGGGAATTCAAGCAAAGTAGATAACACTTGGTATATTGATAGTGGATGTAGCAACCATATGAGTTGCAATTCTTCTTGGTTTACTAATCTACATGTTCCCAAAGGTAAAGGACATGTAGAAACAGGTGATGATACAGCCCATGAGATCTCCCATGTTGGAGACGTAGCTTTGGATGACAAGGAGGAAGGAAGATGTCTCAAGGATGTCTTGCATGTACCTACTATCACAAAGAACTTGGTGTCCGTTGGGCAAATGGTTGAAAGAGGCTATCAAGTAAGGTTCAACAAAGGTGGATGCTTTGTGGAGAACCCTAAGAAAGGTTACAAGGTCATAGCAAGAGGAAAGAAGCAAGGGAGACTCTTCACTTTGGAGGTAAATTCTCATTCCACTCAACATGTCTACTTCACATATGGAAACAAGAGGATTTCGGAGTTGGACTTGTGGCACAAGAGGATAGGTCACATCAACATACAAAGAATGAAGGAAATTCAATTCAAGAGGCTGGTTGAAGGTCTTCCCAACTTCCAAGGACAAGGTATGAAGCATTTATGTGAATCTTGTCAACTAGGGAAGCAAGCGAGACTTCCATTCAAGAAGAGTGGCTACATAAGCCAACATCCATTGGAGTTGATACATACAGATGTGTGGGGGCCAACCAAAGAGCAATCCATTGGAGGTAACAAGTACTTTGTCACTTTTATAGATGATTGCACAAGGATGGTTTGGGTTTATTTCATCAAAAAGAAATTAGATGTGTTTACATGTTTCAAAGCATTCAAGGCAATGGTAGAGAAGGAAACAGGTACATATATCAAGAAGCTAAGGTCGGATGGAGGGGGAGAATATTTCTCCAATGAGTTTTTTGATTTTTTAATGGATCAAGGCATCAAGAGGCAAGTAACATGTAGGTACACACCCCAACAAAATGGAGTAGCAGAGAGAAAGAATAGATACATTGCCAAGATCGCTAGAGCAATGCTTAATGAGATGAATGTACCTAACATGTTTTGGAGTGATGCAGCAAATACCGCCGTGTATCTTATGAATAGGGCTCCTACCTCAGGGATCCATGGCTTGACACCATATCAAGCCTATTATGGTAAGAAACCTGATCTTTCCCACTTGAAGATATTTGGATGTACTTGTTATGTACATGTGCCAAGTGAATTGAGGCACAAGCTACAACCAAAGGCAGAAAAGTGTGTGTTTCTAGGATATTCAAATGATCATAAAGGTTACAGGTGCTTCAACCCAAACACAAAGGACTTGAGGATATCAAGGGATGTAGCATTTGATGAGCTACTCCCTTGGTATAAGAAGTATGATTGTATGCAGGACTATGAAGAAGAAAAGCATGGACATGATGAAGAACAAATTGACCTAGAGCTAAGCGGCCCAAGGTGTTCCATCAATGAAGATAGTTCAAGCATGGACTCACCATGGAGGGGGAGATCTTCATCAAGCTATGAAGCACAATCAATCAACAAAGGCAAAGCAACATTGGTGGAGTTGGATGAAGAAGGTAATGAAGTTGAAGATGATGAAGGACACATGATGGAGAAAGAAGCCATGTCAAAGAAAGAGATCAAGTTCCCAAGGCAAAGGAGGTTTATTCCTCCAAAAGGTGAAGAAAGGAAGTCTTCTAGAGTTAAGTATCCAACTCAAAGGTTTACTTATGATTCATACATGGAAACTCATTATGCATATATGAACAAAGTAGTAGAAGATCATGAGCCCGATTGCTATGAAGATGCAAGCAGGTACACCGAATGGAAAGAGGCAATGCAAGAAGAGATCGACGCACTTGAGGAGAATCAAACATGGAATCTAGTGCCCAAGAAGGATAACATGAAGGTAATAGGTAATAAGTGGGTGTATAAAGTAAAGAGGAATTCATATGGATCTATTTCTAGGTTCAAAGCAAGATTGGTGGCCAAGGGTTTTGCACAAACCTATGGAGTGGACTTTGAAGAGACATTCAGCCCCGTGGCAAAGATGAGCACCATTAGGAAACTCATTGCAATGGCTGCTAGCAAAGGATGGAAGCTTTTCCAATTGGATATCAAGAATGCCTTTCTCAATGGAGACTTGGAAGAAGAGGTATACATGGAGCAACCACTAGGTTTTGTTCATAAAGAGTTTCCACATCATGTTTGTAGGTTGAAGAAGGCACTTTATGGCCTAAAGCAAGATCCAAGGGCTTGGAACCAAAGATTGGTGGACTATTTGATCAAATGTGGTTACAATCAATGCAAGGCGGATCCATCTCTCTTCATCAAACAAAGAGGAGAACTTGTAGTCTACATGTGCGTGTATGTAGATGATCTTATCATTACAGGTAATGATACAAAGGGCATTGAGGAGATCAAGGGAAAGCTTGGAAAGGAGTTTAGGATCTCTGATCTTGGAGATCTTAGGTATTTTCTTGGCATTGAAGTTGTATACAAAGAAGAAGGTATTATGCTCATACAAAGGAAGTATATTCTAGACCTACTTGAGAGGTTTGGGATGCTACATTGCAAGCCTATTTCAAATCCCATGGAAGTTAATGTAAAGCTAAGCTCCATTGATGGAGAGCCATTAGAGGATGTAACCTTGTATCGATCTATTGTAGGATCTTTCAATTATGCCACAATAACTAGGCCCGACATAGCATATGGAGTTGGAGTGTTATCACAATTTATGCATAGTCCAAGGACTACACACTTGCAAGCTGCAAGAAGAATGTTACGATATCTCAAGGCCAATATAAATGAAGGATTGTTCTATTCATTTGATGATGATATGCAGGTCAAAGCTTATTCTGATGCCGATTGGGCCGGTTCGAAGGAGGATATAAGAAGTACAAGTGGTTACCTAGTCATGCTAGGTAGCAAGATCATCTCATGGATTTCAAAGAAGCAACCCACGGTGGCATTATCTTCCACGGAGGCTGAGTATAGAGCTTTGGCTCAAGTCACATGTGAGCTAATGTGGATTAAGAAGTTATTTATGGAGCTTAATTTGCAGGTTGACACATATCCAATTTTTTGTGACAACATGAGTAGCATTCATCTAGCATCGAATCCTGTCTATCATGCTAGAACCAAGCATATTGAAGTGCACTATCACTTCATAAGGGAAAAGATTTCAAAATTCAAGCAATGCATCAACATGAAGGAGCTTGGATAAGGACGAAGAATTGAAGCTTGAGGGGGAGTGTTAAAAGTAAAGCTTCAAGCTACAAATTCGTGGGGAATCTTTTATGGACATGTGGAGCAATCAAAGGAAGCCAAAAGCCACGAGATTCCATCAAGAAAAGTCACTCAACCATTCCCCAAGTCATCTCAACTAAGTCCTCCAAGTTAGGAGGCTGATTTGGAAAGGTAGTTCCTAGATTTTAGGGGCTCACTTCTCACTATAAAAGGAGCATGTATCCCGACTTCTTTTGGCCCATCTTCTTGGAGTTTTATCTCATGTAAAGTGAGCACTAAGTTCTGGAGTTGTGATAAGCAAACCCCTTGCTTAAGCTAGCCCCTTGCTTGCTTGTTTGTTTTCTTTTAGTAGGCATATCTATGTGTGTGCGCAGGCAGTGTTGCAACTCTCTACCCCTGAGTTGTTAGCATTGGTTCTCCCTCATATTGTATCCATTTGATGTAATTCTTGTCT
>CM035443.1:100937681-101012681 GCA_020310875.1 Ceratopteris richardii | reverse complement strand
TAACTGACACGGAGAAAAAGAGAGAGAGAGAGAGAGAGAAGAAGAAGAAAGACAATGAGAAAGTGAGTTAGTACTCATTTTGTACGATTGAGTATAGTCGGGCTTCTCTGAGTGAGAAAGCATCTGTAAAACTTCTGAGTTTTCATAGCTATGAGAAAGAACTGAGTAAAGTTCTGTGTATGAGTCTCTCTCCATCATCTCCATAATTACCTACTGTGTGATGAGTTAAAAAGATCAAGTTTTCCAAGCAACTCGATGCTTGGCATCGAATCTCTGTTGATAAGTCATATTTTCATTTATCCTTTTCATTCAGTGCTGAAGTAGTTGAAAACATGATGTTGTTGGAGCAACTCGATGCCTGGCATCGAATTCCAGTTGATAAGTCATATTCTAAGTGTGCATGAAATCACCTATAGTTTTGGTGTCCAAAAGATCAAGGTTTTATGCGGGAAGTCGATGCCCGGCATCGAATCCCTGCTGAAAAGTGGCCAAAAACACCCCAAGTCAATGCCCGGCATCGAATTCTCGTTGCAAGTCGATGCTAGGCATCGAATTCTAATTTTAAACAGGCGCTTTTTACTATAATAGGAAAGATTTCCAGTTTTGGAAGGTCATACAAGGTCATCTTGTGAGAGCAATAACTTGAGTTCTAGAGATCCGTTTGATGCATATGATAGCTTTTTGGAAAGCTCTGCTCTTCTAGTTTGAGCCTATAAAGTTTCATGGAGAGATAATACTTGAGCTAGGAGAAATTAGCAAAATACTGAAGGTATGCCATTTCGGTGACTAGGAATTTCTGTAGAAGCAAAGTTCTCACTTTAGGCTATCATTTCTCAAAGTTTGGAGTGGCAATGAGTTAATGGTGACCATAGAGGTGTTCTAGTGTCACATTAATTCATTTCTTGTGGCGTTTCATACATCAACAAGTGGTATCAGAGCAGAAAGATTCTTGAGAGCAGAAGACGGCAAAGGTACGAGAAGTTTTTGGAAAGTTTTCCATTAAAGTTTCAAAGGTGAAGCATTTGAAGACACAAGGCATCAAAAGATTACTTTCGAAGTATCCTCATACACAAAGAACTTCAAAAGGTATTATCCTTTATCCTTTAAGCTCACAGGTTGCAGCAGAAGGAAAGGAGTATGGCAGATCATATCTCCATTGACAAACTGGACAGAGATAATTACCCCGCATGGGTAATGAGAATGGAAGCCTTACTTATGAGTAAGGATCTCATGGTATATGTAATAGGTGAAGAAGAGAAGCCAGTATTTGAAGATGAAAGCCGACCAAAGAAAGAAGAACTTGATGATTTAAAGCATTGGCAGAAGAAGGATGCAAGTGCAAAAGCCTACATCTACAATACAATCTCAGATCATTTGCTACCACACATCAGAGGATTGGAATCATCTAAAGATATATGGAATGCATTGGAGTATCATTTCCAAAGCACTACTAAATCACGGAAAGCAAGTCTATGGTCAGAGTTTACAACATTCAAGAAGAAGCCAAGTCAAACCATTAGTGATTATGTCACTAAGATGAAGGATCTTGTAGATAGTCTTGGATCCATAGATGAAGATGTTGAAGATCACAGATTGATTGCTCAACTACTTGCAGGTTTGAGAGGGGATGAAAGGTGGAAACCTTTTGTCTTATCAACAGAACTTTCATTAAATCATTATGTTCCAGATTTGAATCAATTACTTGGTTTGATGCTCACATATGAGCAAGACTTGAAGGGAGATGGAGATAAAGGTCAAAGTTTTGCAATGTACATGAAGAATAAGAAGAAAGGAGATAAAGGTAAAGCAAAGGATGAAGAGGAGTCTAGTTCTCAAGCTTATTATGCAAGAGGTAAAGGCACTGGCAGAGGAAGAGCAAGAGGCTTTGGAAGAGGAAGAGGTAATCAAAATAACAACAAGAAGGCTTGATGGATCTGTGGATTGAGTAATCATTTGGCTCATGACTGTTGGCACAATCAACAAGGATCAAATCAGAATCAAAACAACAATAGCAGAGGTCGAGGTGGAAGATATCAAAGTAATTTTCAAAGAGGTAGACAAAGTCAAAGAGGAGGCTATGGTAGAGGTGGAGGAAGAAGTTGGGGACAGAATCAATCCTACAACACCACCTACTACAACTATGCAAATGACACACAGAATGAAAGTCATACATCATTGATGATGAACTCAATCAACACATCAGATAAAGAAGATCTAAAGGTATTTTACATTGACTCTGGATGTTCTAATCATTTGTCAGGAAACATAGAATTGATGTCAGAATTGGAAAAAGGCATTTCTAGTCACACAGTTCAAACTGGTGATATTACAAGACATAGTGTACATTCAATTGGAAAAGTGAAATGCAAGAGTGGAGCAGATTTGCTAACCAATGTTTTGTATGTTCCTACAATACCTAAAAACTTGATTAGTGTGGGACAGATAGTTGAAAAAGGTTTTCAAGTCAGGTTTACAAATGAAGGAGTATTTGTTGAAGATCCAGAGAATGGATATAATCAAATTGTCTCTGGTAAGAAAGAAGGTAGACTCTTTACTTTAAGAGTGCAAGGGAACATTGGTCAAGCTTTGCTCACACATTGTGAAGCAGTGATTACAGAACTTGATCTCTGGCATAAGAGATTAGGTCATTTCAATGAAAGAGGAATTAAAGCTATGGTTGCTAATCAGTCTGTACTAGGATTACCAAATGTGCAAAGTCAACATATGGTTTATAAATGTGAAGCATGTCAAATGGGTAAAGCACACATGTTACCATTTCAAAAGAAAGGTTTCAAACATGATGGAGTACTTGAGCTCATTCATACAGATGTATGGGGACCAACAAAAGAAGGATCTATCAGTGGCTCAAGGTATTATGTTCTTTTCATTGATGATGCTACAAGATGGATAACATTATATGTTTTGAAGGAAAGATCAGAAGTGTTTGGAGCCTTCAAGAATTTTCATGCATATGCAGAGAGAGTCACAGGTCAAAAGCTTAAAAGATTGAGGTCTGATGGAGGGGGAGAATACTTCTTCCAAGAGTTCAATGATTATCTTTGGAATGCAAGTATTAAGAGAGAAATAACTTGCAGGTATACACCACAACAGAATGGTGTAGCAGAAAGAAGGAACAAGACTTTGGTTGAGTTTGCTAGAGCTATGTTGAAGGAGAAGAATTGTCCAAATTATCTTTGGGCTGAGGCTGTAAATACAGCTACATATCTTGTGAATAGATTACCATGTGAAGCTCTCAATGGAATGACTCCATATGAAGCTTGGTGGGGTAAGAAACCAACATTAGATCATTGTAGAGTGTTTGGATCAATTTCATATGCTTATGTGCCATCACAACTTAGGCATAAACTTGAACCAAAGGCAGAAAAATATGTGTTCATTGGTTATGATGAAAAGCAGATGGGTTACAGGTTGTGGAATCCTTTAACCAAACAATTTTTTGTTTCTAGAGATGTTACATTTGATGAACAGAAAAGTTGGTATGCAGATCAAAGTAATACAGCTGAAGAATTTGAAGAAGAGGTAAGAAGATGTGAGAAAGGAAAATCAATTGTGCAGGTAAATAGAGATGAAGACTATATGCAAGCAAGTATATCCATAAGTGGATTAACAAGAAGGAATGAAGAAGCTCCTATATTTGATGAAGAGGTGTATCCAGAAACTTATGAAGAATGTGAACCAAGAAGGTCAAGCAGGACAAGAAGACAACCAGAAAGGTATTCTTATGATACTTCTTACATAACTCAGAAGAACTATGCATATATGGTGAAAGATGATGAAGAACCTCAGAACTATGATGAAGCTAAAGGTAAGAAGCAATGGGAAGAAGCAATGAAGGAAGAGTTTAATGCACTTGAGGAAAACAAGACATGGGAACTTGTTCCTAAACCAAATGGTAAGAAAGTAATTGGAAATAAATGGGTTTATAAAGTGAAGAAGCTTGCAGATGGAAGTATAGCCAGATACAAAGCTAGACTGGTGGTGAAAGGCTATGCCCAGACCTATGGCGTAGATTATGATGAGACATTCAGTCCTGTAGCTAAGATGTCAACTATAAGGACAATTATTGCTATTGCAGCTTCAAAAGGATGGACTCTAAGTCAATTGGATATAAAGAATGCATTCTTGAATGGATACATATCAGATGAGGTATACATGGAACAACCTCAAGGGTTTATAGATTCTAGGTATCCAAATTTTGTTTGCAGGTTGAGAAGAGCATTGTATGGATTGAAGCAAGCTCCAAGAGCATGGAACTATAGACTAGTGAAGTATCTGAATGAACTTGGATATCAAAGTTCAAAAGCAGACCCAAGTCTACTTATCAGAAGAACAGAGGAAGGTACAATCTACATTTGTATTTATGTAGATGACATTATAATCACTGGTACTTCAGATGAAGGAATCAAGGAGGTAAAGAGATTACTTGAGAAAGAGTTTAAGATCAGTGACCTAGGAAAGTTATCATACTTTCTTGGAATGGAAGTTACTTATACAGATCATGGCATATATGTGTCACAAGAAAGGTATCTTCTGAACTTGTTGAAGAAGTTTGATATGGAAAATTGCAGAGAAGCTTCAACTCCACTTGAAGTTAATCACAAGCTCAGTAAATATGATGGTGCAGACTACAAAGATATGAGGAAGTATCAATCTCTTGTGGGTAGTTTGATTTATGCTACACTAACAAGACCTGATCTTAGTTATGCAGTGGGAGTTTTGTCACAATTCATGCGTTGTCCAAAGGACCCACATTGGATTGCAGGTCAAAGAGTTCTCAGATATATCAAAGGAACTATAAAGGAAGGATTATATTATCCTTTTACATCAGATTTGAAGTTGAGAGCCTACAATGACTCAGACTGGGCAGGTAACCAAGATGACAGAAGATCAACTCATGGTTACATGATATACATTGGTGATAAGCTTGTAAGTTGGTGTTCAAAGAAACAACATACAGTAGCATTATCATCAACTGAAGCAGAGTACAAAGGACTTGTGGAAGAAGCTAAGGAAGTCATATGGATGCAGACATTGTTCAAGAGCTTAGGCATTGATCAAGGTACACCTACAATACATGGAGATAATATGAGTTCACTTTATCTTGCAGCAAATCTAGTATTTCATGCAAGGACAAAGCACATAGAGATACAGTATCATTTTCTCAGAGAAAAGGTAATGGAGAAAGAAATTGAAGTGGAGTATATTTCTACTAAAGATCAGTTAGCAGACATAATGACAAAGAGCTTGGATGGTGTGAAGACCAGCAGATTCAAAAGCATGGCAGGAGTTAAAGAAAAGAAGATGATATGAAGAAACAGGGAATGTCAATTAGAGATTGAGGGGGAGTTGTTGGAGAAACACTCACTAATTGGACATATATTTGAAGGTCAGATCTTAGGAAGAAAACCCCATGCCTATGTGAAGGGATAAATTCACAAGTGTATCATATTTGTAAAGTTAGTTCACTTTAGTTCTAGAAGTTTTTTAAAAGTCACGGGAATGAGAAAATCTATATAAGTTAGTTTGTATTAACTGACGCGGAGAAAAAAGAGAGAGAGAGAGAAGAAGAAGAAAGACAATGAGAAAGTGAGTTAGTACTCATTTTGTACGACTGAGTATAGTCGGGCTTCTCTGAGTGAGAAAGCATCTATAAAACTTCTGAGTTTTCATAGCTATGAGAAAGAACTAAGTAAAGTTCTGTGTATGAGTCTCTCTCCATCATCTCCATAATTACCTACTGTGTGATGAGTTAAAAAGATCAAGTTTTCCAAGCAACTCGATGCCTGGCATCGAATCTCTGCTGATAAGTCATATTTTCATTTATCCTTTTCATTCACTGCTGAAGTGTTTGAAAACATGATGTTGTTGGAGCAACTCGATGCTTGGCATCGAATTCCAGTTGATAAGTCATATTCTAAGTGTGCATGAAATCACCTATAGTTTTTGTGTCCAAAAGATCAAGGTTTTATGCGGGAAGTCGATGCCCGGCATCGAATCCCTACTGAAAAGTGGCCAAAAACACCCCAAGTCGATGCCCGGCATCGAATTCTCGTTGCAAGTCGATGCCAGGCATCGAATTCTAATTTTAAACAGGCGCTTTTTACTATAACAGGAAAGATTTCCAATTTTGGAAGGTCATACAGGGTCATCTTGTGAGAGCAATAACTTGAGTTCTAGAGATCCGTTTGATGCATATCATAGCTTGTTGGAAAGCTCTACTCTTTTAGTTTCAGCCTATAAAGTTTCATGGAGAAATAATACTTGAGATAGGAGAAATTAGCAAAATATTGAAGGTATGTCATTTCGGTGACTAGGAATTTCTGTAGAAGCAAAGTTCTCACTTTAGGCTATCATTTCTCAAAGTTTGGAGTGGCAATGAGTTAATGGTAACCATAGAGGTGTTCTAGTGTCACATTAATTCATTTCTTGTGGTGTTTCATACATCAACAATATACATATACATATACATATACATATACATATACATATACATATAAATATGCATATACATATGCATATACATATACATATACATATACATATACATATACATATACATATACATATACATATACATATACATATACATATACATATACATACATATACATATACATATACATATACATATACATATACATATACATATACATATGCATATGCATATACATATACATATACATATACATATACATATGCATATACATATACATATACATATACATATACATATACATATACATATACATATGCATATACATATACATATACATATACATATACATATACATATACATATACATATACATATACATATACATATACATATACATATACATATACATATACATATACATATACATATACATATACATATACATATACATATGCATATGCATATACATATACATATACATATACATATACATATACATATACATATACATATACATATACATATGTTGGTGCATTTTACCCAAGCCTACATGCTTGATATGTTTGATATCATCCTCATTTGTAAGTCACATGAGTAGTCATGTGAACACCTCTTGTAAAAGAAGTTCATTTTTATCTCTTGTAAATGGAAAAAGAAAAAAGGAAAAGGATGGCTTACCTCATCCATGATGTAAAAGCAATTTCGTGGCTCTAACTACCAAAATCACGAATTTTTGAGCTGAGGGAATATCTCCTAACTTTGGGGATCACATTTAGGTGGAGCCATTCGAATTCGAATTCAAAACTCCCTCCAAGAATATAGCTATAAAAGGAGCAAGAAGGAAGAGGCGATTAGCAAGCCTTGTACGTGACCACTTCATGTCATTTTGTAGAGATTGAAGAGCTTACTCCATAGCTCTATCATTCTACTCCCATTGTGAAAAGATTCATTGCCAATGTGGTTGTAATCATATGTGAATCTATACATTTATTATCATCTATCTCTCTGTTTTGTTTTCTACTATACTCACTCAGAGCAGTAACTTCAGAAGATCATATCTCGAGTTCTACTGAATGTTTTTCAGTGATTTAAATTGCGTTGGACAGATCATACTGTGTAATTCCTTCCTATAAATTTTTAATGTCATTGGATTTATAATTTTGGAGATATCTGTATTTTACTGGTCACTGGTCTATCTCTGCAGAGCCCCGAGAATGGTGGGCATGTTCCAGAAATTGATGAAACTTGTTCTCAGTGCTCAGTCCATGATTTGAAGTGTTTTAACTTGGATTGGGAAGCTTGCTGAGTCTATTTGCTATGCCCAAAAGGAATTTTTCTAACTCCTACCAGGTTGAGAGCACTGTTCATTTTTTCTAGCAGATGTATGTCCAAAAATAGCAAGTTTTGGGAGCTAGTCATTTCGCAACTAGTCTGTCTTGACTTAAACTTTTAGGATACATGTTCCAAAGTACTTGGCTGATATTTTGGTGGATTTAGGAAGCACAAAAGGTCTACTAATCAACTCTGAAGTCTCAGTTGGCTGGTGTGAAGCTGGTTGTAGCAGCACCTACTCATCTTTGGATTGCATCCACCATCTCTCTTCACAGTGGTATCAGAGCATAGTCAAGCAACATGGGAGATGGATTTCCATCAACAATTGACAAATTGGATCGAAACAACTACCCGGCATGGTCTCTAAGGATGGAGGCTTACCTTCAAGGGAGGAATCTATATGGATTCATATTCGGAGATGAAGCAATGCCAACCATGAGGAACAAAGGGCAACCATCACATGAAGAAGTGGAAGGACTTTCGAATTGGTGTTCGAAGGATGCACTTGCAAGGTCCTATATTCTAAACTCAATCTCTGATTTTCTTTTACCTCATGTCAAGGGATGCAAGACATCAAGAGAGACCTGGAATGCACTTGCTTCTTTCTTCTCTTCCAACACTCGAGCAAGGAAGAACCAATTGTGGATGGAGTTCACAACAATGAAGAAAAGCCCGAAGCAAAATGTGACTGATTATGTCACAAAGATGAAGGAGATTTCCGACCAACTTGGAAGCAATTGGAGAGGTAATTGAAGAGGAGCAAATCATAAGACAAATCATGAATGTAATCAAAGCAGACGACAAGTGGGAGTCATTCACAACAACCATGGATTTATACATGGATATGCATGTACCCGACCTCAACACACTCATGGGCCAACTCTTCACTCATGAAGCAAAGATTAGCAAAGGTGGTGAGTCCTCAAGAGGTAATCAAACTTCTGCCTTATATTCTGATAAAGCTAAGGTCAAGGACAAGTCAAAGAATAGGAAGAATAAAGATGAAGGAAGCTCTTTCCAAGCAAACTTTGCAGGTAGACGAAGAGCTAGAGGAAGAGGCAGAGGTGGAAAGCAAGGCAGGGGGAGATTCCAATCATCTCAACCTTGCAACATATGTGGCTTATCTAACCATACTACTGAAGAATGTTTCAGGAACCCGAGGAACTCAAAAGGAAGAGGATTCAATAGAGGTGGCTATGGATCAAATAGAGGTAGATACAATAGAGGCTACAACAACAACAACTACTACAACAACAATTACAACAACAACAACAACTATCAAAGTGGCCATAGAGGAAGAAGAGATTACAATAACTATGCAGAGGACCAAAGTCAAGAAGATTCATTATTGATTATGAATCTATCAGCGAAGAAGGGTAAGGATGATGATCACATATTTTACATTGATTCGGGATGCTCGAACCATGTAGCAGGAAATGTGGCTTTACTTTCTGATTCGGAAGATCCTCATAACAAGCATGAAGTGCAGACATGAGATGACACAAAGCACTCAGTGGAGAAGATAGGTAATGTGAAGACATCAGATGGGAATATGAACCTCTTAAGCAAAGTCTTGTATGTCCCTACAATTACCAAAAATTTAATAAGTGTTGGACAGATTGTTGAAAAAGGATTGCAGGTTAGATTCAATCGATTTGGAGCATATGTTGAAGACCCAAGGCAAGGCTTTCGAAGGATTGCCAAAGGAGAAAAGACAAGAAGGCTTTTCACTTTTGAAGTGGAAGATACAAAGAACATAGCTTTGTTTAGCTATGGATCTCAAACTCTAACAGAGTTGGAGATATGGCACAAACGGCTTGCTCACATTGGTGAGAGGACACTCAAACAGATTTGCAGGGACCAAAGTGTACTTGGTTTGCCTAATATCACAAGGCAACACATGATTTATAAGTGTGAAGCTTGTCAACTCGGCAAGGCTCATAGACAACCTTTCAATAAGAAAGGATATATGTATCAAAATCCTTTGGATCTAGTGCACACGGATGTGTGGGGTCCAAGTAAGGAGCCATCTATATCAGGCTCAAGATATTATGTGTCTTTCATAGATGATTGTAGCAGGTGGACCATTCTGTTTTTCATGAAGCACAAGGATGAAGTGTTTGATTGCTTTAAGAAGTATATTTCTCTTGTTGAAAACCAAACAGGCAGGACTTTGAAACGACTCAGATCAGATGGTGGAGGAGAATACTTCTCTTCTGAATTTGATGCCTTCTTGCATGAAAGAGGCATTAAAAGGGAAGTCACTACAAGGTATACACCCGAACTCAATGGTGTAGCAGAGAGGAGGAACAGAGCTATTGTCGAAGCAGCAAGGTCCATGCTCAACGAAAAGGGATTGCCAAACTACCTATGGGCAGAGGCTGTGTCTACAGCCACATATCTCATAAATAGACTTCCATCTAGGTCACTAGATGGAACCACTCCATATGAAGTGTGGAATGGAAGAAGACCTAGTCTAGAGCATTGCAAAATCTTTGGATGCTTAGCCTATGCTCACATTCCTTCTCAAGTAAGAGGGAAATTGGATCCCAAGGCAGACAAGTGTGTATTCATTGGTTATGATCAAAACCAAAAAGGATATAGATTGTACAATCCAGCCAATAAAGGATTTTCTGTGAGTAGAGATGTAATTTTTGATGAAAACAAATCACGGTTTGATGATGACAGGAAAGTGAAGCTGCCTTATGACTTGGATGAAGATTTTCCATCACTTCAACCAAAGGATCCAAAGCAGATTGAAGAAAGTGATTCGGAGATTGACCTAGAAGACTTGGAAAGACTAAAGCTATGGAAGAACAAAGGAAACGCAAAGATGCAGGATGCTACATATGGACCTGAGAGCTCACATCAACCACTTAGAAGGTCTTCAAGGGAGAAGAAGAAACCAGAGAGGTTTGGTTATGATACTTCTTTGGTCACGAAGCACTCAATCTACATTGCAAAGGATTCAACCAATGAAGAACCTACCACATTCGAAGAAGCACAAAGCAAGAAAGCTTGGAGAGATGCAATGGATGAAGAAATGGAAGCCCTGAAGGAAAACGACACGTGGGAGCTTGTACCTAACAAGCCATCTATGAAGGTAATTGGATCTCGATGGATATACAAAATCAAGAGGAATCCAGATGGAAGTATAAATAGACACAAAGCAAGGTTAGTTGCTAAAGGGTTTGCTCAAACCCATGGTATTGATTATGAGGAGACTTTCTCTCCTGTTGCAAAAATGCCTACAATTAGGGTCCTCATTAGTCTTGCTGCATCTAGAAATTGGAATCTTTATCAACTTGATGTAAAGAATGCTTTCTTGAATGGATGGATTTCTGAGGAAGTGTATATGGCACAACCTCCTGGATATGAGGATGCACATCATCCTAACTATGTATGCAAATTAAAGAAAGCTTTGTATGGATTGAAGCAAGCTCCAAGAGCTTGGAATTTCAGATTGGTGACTTATTTGCAGGACCAAGGATTCAAAGCTAGCAAGGCGGATACCTCTTTGTTCATAAAGAGGAATGGATATGAAGTAATCTATTTATGTGTGTATGTTGATGATATTATTATCACAGGCAATGATCTTGAAGGAATCAAACAGGTAAAGAGTCAAATGAAGGAGGAGTTCAAAATAAGTGACCTCGGACCACTCACTTATTTTCTTGGATTGGAGTTGATCTACACAGATTCAGGTATATACATCACACAAAGGAAGTATATCCATGACATGCTCATCAAGTTCAAGATGGAAAATACCAAGTGTGCAGGTACACCTATGGAGAAAAATCATAAGCTTAGTGCTTATGAAGGAGAGCCAATTGAAGACATCACAAGCTATCAAAGCTTGGTTGGAAGTTTGAACTATGCAACACTCACAAGGGTGGATATATGCTATAGTGTTAGCATATTGAGTCAGTTTATGCATAAGCCGAGAAGACCACATATGGAAGCGGCCAAGAGAGTCCTCAAGGACCTAAAGGGGACCATGAATGAAGGTTTGTTCTATTCATATACTTCAGATATTGAGCTAAAGGTCTACTCAGATGCAGATTGGGCCGGATCTAGAGATGATAGAGGAAGCACATCCGGGTATATATCATTTGCAGGTTCAAAAATCATTTCTTGGTCATCGAAGAAGCAACCAACCGTGGCATTATCTTCTATCGAAGCCGAATATAGAGGTTTGGCTAATGCAACTCAAGAAATCATGTGGTTAAAGTCTTTGTACACAGATCTTGGACTTCATTCTTCAACACCTCACATTTTTGGTGACAACACAAGCTCACTACATCTAGCAGCTAATCCGGTATACCATGCTAGAACCAAGCATATTGAATCCACTACCATTACGTAAGGGAGAAGCTAATGAGCAAGGATATTCAACTATCCTATGTCTCTAGAGATATGCAATGTGCAGACATGTTGACAAAAGCTCTTGATGGTACAAAATTAAGTAGATTCAAGTTGATGATTGGCTTGCAGGAAATCAAGGACAATTGAAGACTTATTTGAAGGCCAAGCATGTTAGGCTTGAGGGGGAGCTGTTGGTGCATTTTACCCAAGCCTACATGCTTGATATGTTTGATATCATCCTCATTTGTAAGTCACATGAGTAGTCATGTGAACACCTCTTGTAAAAGAAGTTCATTTTTATCTCTTGTAAATGGAAAAAGAAAAAAGGGAAAGGATGGCTTACCTCATCCATGATGTAAAAGCAATTTCGTGGCTCTAACTACCAAAATCATGAATTTTTGAGCTGAGGGAATATCTCCTAACTTTGGGGATCACATTTAGGTGGAGCCATTCAAATTCGAATTCAAAACTCCCTCCAAGAATAGCTAATAAAAGGAGCAAGAAGGAAGAGGCGATTAGCAAGCCTTGTACGTGACCACTTCATGTCATTTTGTAGAGATTGAAGAGCTTACTCCATAGCTCTATCATTCTACTCCCATTGTGCAAAGATTCATTGCCAATGTGGTTGTAATCATATGTGAATCTATACATTTATTATCATCTACCTCTCTGTTTTGTTCTCTGCTATACTCACTCAGAGCAGTAACTTCAGAAGGTCATATCTCGAGTTCTACTGAACGTTTTTCAGTGATTGAAATTGTGTTGGATGATCATACTGTGTAATTTTTACCTATAAATTTTCAAGGTCATCGGATTTATAATTTTGGAGATATCTGCATTTTACTGGTCACTTGTCTATCTCTGCAGAGCCCCGAGAATGGTGGGCATGTTCCAGAAATTGATGAAACTTGTTCTCAGTGCTCATTCCATCATTTGAAGTGTTTTAACTTGGATTGGGAATCTTGCTAAGTCTATTTGCTATGCCGAAAAGGAAGTTTTCTAACTCCTACCAGGTTGAGAGCACTGTTCATTTTTTCCAGCAGGTGTATGTCAAAAAATAGCAAGTTTTAGGAGCTAGTCCTTTCGCAACTAGTCTGTCTTGACTTAAACTTTTGGGATACATGTTCCAAAGTACTTGGCTGATATTTTGGTGGATTTAGGAAGCGCAAAGGGTCTACTAATCAACTCTGAAGTCTCAGTTGGCTGGTGTGAATCTGGTTGTAGCAGCACCTACTCATCTTTGGATTGCATCCACCATCTCTCTTCACAACATATACATATACATATACATATACATATACATTTACTTGTACATATACATATACCTGTACATATACATATACATATACATATACATATACATATACATATACATATACATATACATATACATATACATATACATATACATATACATATACATATACATATACATATACATATACATTTACATATATATACATATACATATACACATTCATATACTTATACATATACATATACATATACATATACATATACATATACATATACATATACATATACATATACATATACATATACATATACATTATATATATATTGAATGGTTGCCTATGAGATATGCCAAATTGACATGCTCCACATTTGTAAATCATGTGTTCCTTGGACACATTTGGAATACCAAGTACACTCTGATGACTGCATATTTGCTTTAGTGTTCTTTCACCTATATGACCTAGCCTTTTATGTCATATCTCTAGTTTAGGTAGGGTTTGATCCTTGTAATAGAAGAGTGCAATGTTTTTGGTATCTTCAACTTCAAATGTAAAGAGTCTTCTAGATTTCTCAGCTTTTGCAATCCTCTTGAAACCTTGTTGAGGATCTTCCACATATGCTCCATGCCTTGTGAATCTGACGTGTAAGCCTTTCTCAACAATCTGCCAAACATTGATTAGGTTTTTTGTTACAGTTGGACATATAAAACCTTAGTCAAAATATTCATGTTACCATCAGAAGTCTTGACATTTCCAAGTTTCTTAACATAATGTCTAGTTTCATCACATGTCTGCACTTCATGCTTTCCTTTAGGCTCTTCAAGATCAAATAGCAATGTTACATTTCCAACTACATGATTGGAAAAGGTGCTCATCATCTTTACCTTACTTGGATGTCATGTTCATGATGAGTAGAGAATCATTTTGTCCTTCTCTGTAGTTGTTATAATCTCTTCTACTCATAGAGACTCCTTGATAATTGTTGTTGTAGCCTTGGTTGTAGTTGTGATGATAGTTGCTTCCTCCATTGTTAAACCTGCCTCTGGATTGTCCATAGCCTTCTCTATGGAAGCCTCTTCCTCTCTGATTCATTGTGTTCTTGAAGCATTCTTTTGTGGTGTGATTCGTTAGGCCAGAGATATTGCAAGGTGAAGTGTTGCATTCTTACTCTACTTGTGAAGTTCACTTGAGAGGTACTAGGCTCCTCTTCATTCTTTTTGCCTTTACCTTTATCCTTACTTTTATTTCTATTTTTATAAAGGGCAAAAGATTGGTTACCTCTAGAGTTTTCTCCATTCTTGTTGATCTTTGTCACATGTGTGAAGAGTTTCCCCATCAAGGTGTTGAGGTAAGGTATCTGCATATCCACGTAAAGGTCCATTGTTGTGGTGAAGGACTCCCACTCATCATCACCTTTGATGCCATTTATGATCTGCCTTACTATCTGCTCCTCTTCTATCTCTTCTCCAATGCTTGCAAGTTGTCAGCCACATCCTTTATCTTGGATACATAGTCAACTACACTTTGCTTTGGTTGCTTTTTTAGGGTTGTAAATTCCATCCATAGCTGGTTCTTCCTAGCCCTTGTATTTGACAAGAATTATGATGAAAGTACTTTCCAAGTCTCTTGGGAGGTCTTGCAATTCCTTATGTGAGGTAATAAGAAATAAAATATTGAGTTAAGTATATAAGACCTCGCAAGAGCATCCTTTGCACACCATGTGGTTAGCCTTTCTTTCTCTTCCCTTGTAGGTTGATGTTTGCTCCTGAATATTGGCATTTCTTCATCTCCTAAGATATATCCATATAAGCTACTTCCTTAGAGGTACGCTTGCATCCTTAGTGACCATCTTGAATAGTTGCTCCTGTCCAATTTGTCAATGAATGATGGAAATCCATCTCCCATCTTGTTTTGATGTTGTTTTGATGCAACTGTTGGAGGAGATGGTGGATAGATTCGAGAGATGAAGTGCTACAAAACCCTACTTCACACGAGCCAAGAACAAGTTGTGGAGAGTGTAGTAGTCCCCTTGAGATTTCTAATGATCATGAATCCGTCCACAAGATAGACTAGAAATTGTCCAAACAGGTAGCTTGCACCTATGTAGCACTTCCAACACACATACACTTTGGATATATGTTGAGATCAGACTAGAGATCTTTCAAGATCAATATAATGAAGGATAATGAAGAGTTAATAATTAGATTATATCCAAAAGAAAGCTTACAATAATAAGAACAAATTGAGCTATCTTGCACATGAATCAGACTACTACACAAAGAGATATGGTTGATCAAAGATCACTCCCTTTGAGAAAAATCTAGGAAGCAAGGGGCTTGCTTAGCTAGGTGCTATCTTAGACCTAGAGTAAACAATCCTAATGAGAGACTACAAGTGCTCAAATTGTAGAGGAGGATGGCCACAACTTTGCTCCATGTGCTTTCTTATATAATGCTAAAGAAGATGGTTGTAAATTTGAATTAGAAAATTCCCTCCAAATGATCCCGACTTTTCTCTATCAATTAGTTGAGCAATGAGCTAAAATAACTCATGGAAAAGTGGTTGTATATCCTACCAAAAAGTGTGAGTGAGGTGGCACTTTAATTTAGCACGAGTTCCCACACTTGAGTTTGCTAAAATTCTAACACTCCCCCTCAAGCTCAAGTGTAAGTCTCCATTGATCTCCTTCAAGTTGAGGTTGATCTTGAACTTCTCCACTTGTTCATGATATTTTCTAGCTGATCCTTGGTGTTGATGTACTCAATGTCCACTTCTTTTGCTAGTTCCTTCTCTCTTATGAAGTGATAATGGATCTCTATGTGCTTGCTTCTTGCAGTGAACATACTGAAGAGTAGAAGAAAAACTCTGATATGAATCAGGAAGACCATTCAGAACGGTGTGCACAAGTGAGCTATCTGGTATAACCTCATCAGCAGAAATCAACTGTTCCTTCAAATCTTTGATCTTTGTTAGGAAACTGTCCATAGAATCACTTTCATTCATGTGCTCACTCTCCAACTGTTTTCAAAGGTAAGCAAGACGAGCCTCATTCCTAGCTTGGTACAATGTGTTTAGTGTATCCCAAGCATCCCTAGCTGTTCTACAAGAGCGAATATGAGGAATAATGGCACGTTTGACAGACAAAGCTATCAATGCATGTGCCTGGGCATCTCTGCCATCCCAAGGAATTTGCTCTGCAGTAGGTGCAACAGAAACAACAGCACGAACAGGAATCTGCGGAATATCATCTTCGACACCATCTTCATCAGCTCCAGCACCTGTATTTGTAGTACCTGTAGTTGCAAGTATAAGAGGACGTCTTTCAACACCCTACACAATGTTCCACAGTCCTTTTGCAACCAATACATGTCGCAGCATATAAGCCCATAATGGGTAGTTGGTACCATCCAACTTATCCTCAACAGTCAACATACGGAATACATCACTGCTTTCAGCCATGGCCGGTGACTAAAATACCTTGATGCAGAAAATTGACTGTATCTCAAAAAGTTGAACAGAACTGCCCTAACGAGTTCTGTTAGACCAGTAGCAAACTTCGAGATGCTTAAACTGGCAAACAGAAACTGGTATATACCTTTGGCACAAAAAGACGAAATAGCCTGCACAAGTGCTGCGATAGTGCGTTCGGAGGTCAAAACGAGCTCAGATCGCGATTTCGGCACCACATAGCGAAGCTGTTTTGATCTCGGAAACATGTTGAGTATGCTCACCAAAATTCGTGCGATTGTGAGACTGCAAACGGAGGAGTGTCCACGGCGCCCTAGATGAAGCGACGACCTACTCTGATACCAATTGTTGGAGATAGATGTCTGCGGAAGCACGCGAACAGCACAAGGAAGAAGAAGAAGCTTGGAGAACAAACACACAATAGTGAGTCTATTACTAGAGAATGTACAAAGATAAGTAGCCCATTAGGGCAATAGGCGTATATACAAGCCGGGGGAAAAAAACCTCCTAAAGAGGGAAAAAAGTGCCCCGGCGGTCCTAGTGTGTTCCCACACATCACTACCTAAATATATCAACACTCAAACCCTAATGGTTGAGTCATGTAGACTATCTCCTGCAAATCACCATTAAGAAAAGCATTCTTTACATCCAATTGATATGTTGGCCACCCCCTAGATGTGGCAACCCCAATGATTGCCCTAATTGTGGTCATCTTTGCAACTAGGATGAATGTTTCTTCATAGTCAATTCCATAGGATTGAGCAAATCCTTTTGCCACCAGCCTTGCTTTGTACCTAGACATTGAGCCATCATAATTCTTCTTCACTTTATAGACCCATTTGTTGCCAATTACCTTCACCCCTTCTTGTCATGGAACTAGAATCCATGTGTTTTTGTCTTCAAGGGCTTTATACTCTTCTTCCATAGCTTCTTGCCACTCCTTTGTGTCTTTGGCCTCTTCATAGGTATAAGGTTCATGATCTTTGATAACCTTAGTCATGAAAGCATAATGCCTAGCAATATAACTATCATAAAAAACCCCTTGAGATTTGATGTTTTACCCTTTTTTACCTCCTTTCTTCTCCTTTTGGTGGAATGAACCTTCTTTGTCTTGGTGCCTTGATCTCTGCTTTTGATGTACCTCCCCCTTCTAACATAGGTTCTTCAAAGTCTTCAACTTCATGTCCACCTTCATCAAGCTCTACCAATGTTGGCTTTCCTTTATTCACTAATTGATGGGCTGAATCCATGCTTGAACTCTTTTGTATGCTTGGACCACTAATTTTCAAGATATCTTGAAACCTAGCTTCATATCTCCTTTTTGTCTCTTCAATGTCTTCGTCCTCCAACATAACTTTGGAAGCATACCATGGTTTGAGTTCATCAAACACTACATCTCTAGATACCTTTAACTTTGTATTAGAGCTGTAGCACGTGTAACCTTTTTGCTCCATAACATAACCAATAAACATACATCTTTCAGCCCTTGCATCCATCTTAACTCTCAATTCCTGAGGCACATGTGTTTACACACCCAAAGATTCTAATGTGTGAAAGGTCTAGTTTCCTTCCACTCCATGCCTCCTCTAGTGTCATCTCACATACCCTTGATGTGGGATACCTATTTATCAAGCATGCAATAGTGGATATAGCATGTGCCCAATATATTAAAGGCACATTCATTTCATTTAAAATACTCCTAGCAATTTCAACAATATACATATTCTTCGTCTATGCTAGCACATTGTGCTGGGGAGTATAGCTACAAGTGATTTTCCTCCTTACCCCTTGGTCTTGCAAGAAATCACAAAAGGCATGGGAGAAGTATTCTCCCCCTCCATCTAATCTTAGGGTTTTTCGGATGTAGCAACCTATCTCCTTTTCAACTTGTGTCTTGAATCTTTTGAACATATCAAATACATCTAATTTTCCCTTCATACAATACAACCATACTTTTCTTGAGTAATCTATGAAGGTTACAAAGTACCTGTCACCTACAAGAGAGGGCTCTTTGGTTGGCCCCCACACATATGTGTCCACAAGGTCTAACACACCATGTGCTACATATCCACTCTTCTTGAAGGGCTGCCTTGTAGACTTGCCTAGTTCACAAGCTTCACACATCTCATGCAACATTCGTAATGAAAAATGTGGTAAAGCTCTTAACAATTGCCTCTTGAGGTGGTCAGCTCTAAGATGGATCTTTCCTTTCCTCACTACTACTTCAAAGTCGTACTCGATTAGTAATAGAAACCAACATATCAGTCGTCCTGTGTTACAAGGCTTATTGACTAAGTACAATAACGCTTGATGATCTGTAATAGAAACCAATGTATTAGTCGTCTTGTTGTTCAAAATATGATAATGAATCCCTTACATAGAGAGGTTGTGAATGTCTTCCATTTGTCATCTTCTCTAAGCCCGTTAAGTGTGTAGGCAACTAGGTCATCATCATCTACCACACATCATTTTGAACCAAGTGCAACAAAAATCTCTTTTACTTTGAGTATGATGTCATTAATACTATGATTTGATGAATTCGTAAGGTTTTTGAGCTCATCCTTGAGCTGAATTTTTCTAGCCTTTGTAGAGGTAGAGTACAACCTTTCTAAGCACTTCCAAAAATTCTTGGCCGTATCTAGGTCTTGGATATGACCTATCATGTTTCTAAACCAGGTCATTGAATATTTGTTACAAAATTTTATGGTGATTCACAAGAAATCCGCACCATATCATCCTCATGCCAATGAAAGCACTAACAAGATACTTTGTAACGTACTGACGAAGCTCGTGAATAATAAACGTTTAGATTGGGACAAACAGTTACACCACATTGTTTGGGCATATCGAGTGGCCTACAAGACCGTACTCAATGCAACTCCCTTTCAGATGGTTTTTGGTCAAAATGTTGTACTTCCTTTGGACTTCTTGATACCGACCCTTAAGGTTGCACAAGAACATCAATGGACCGGGCATGAATTATCAGCAAGAATAATGGACTTGGAACGATTAGGAGAAACCAGGCTGAAAGCAACAGCATGCATATACACAACAAAGAAACGATAGAAAGCATATTTTGATGCACATGTGAAAGATAAAGGCTTAAAAGAAGGATATTTAGTTCTAGTATATACGCTGAAACAACACGCACGGAAGTTAGAAAAGCGAGGTTATGGACCTATGATCATTAACAGACTCTCGACAAGTGGAACAGTACATTTAGCCACCCTAGAAGGAGACATAATGCCTAATTACATTAGTGGCTCTAAAGTCAAGTTATATCAGGAACCTCTTATTGAGGATATGCTTAGACGACTCACGTTGGCAAAGAAGCGTAAGAAGGAAGAAAATAGGATACCTGTTGAAGCTCAGGCAAAAGCTATAGAACACATTAAACACATGAAGTTAAGAAGACAATGACTAGGGAGAGAACATTATAACAAGCTTGAAACAACACCCAGATACCCCATGGCCATGTGTCAAGCAAAGTCAAGTACTCATCCTAGTATAGTGGATCAGAGACCATTCATTACAGTTAGGCTAGAGCACGGCAACCCTTGCCAAGAGCTCAGGGCTTTAATTGACTCAGGTGCTGCGACTAGTGCGATTAGATGGTCCCACTATAAGGACTCAGGAATAGAAATGCGGCCAATTGAGGCATACCTCATAGGGCTAGGAGGCATGGAAACCCCTTGCATGGGTGAGGTGGACCTTCCTATCCTCATACATGATGTGACCATGAAAGCGAAGATACTAGTGTGCCATGAGGAGGACCTGATAGAACCCCTAATCCTTGGCCAAGATTGGCTATACGATCACTCAGTGGACCTAAATCTTAGACAATGCTCCCTACACATTGGAACCTTAGATCAGAAGTGAGTGATACCGTTTGACTTCCCTAATGGCAATACGCCTGAAGTACACAACCCTAGACCATATGAACAACATGCGAAGGAAGACCGGAAGATTTTTGGGTAGATAAGTCACGTTAAGTTCACACCAACCCACGCGGGCTTGGCGATGGACAATTGTCAATCAGAAGGACATTAGGAAATTTTCCCTTGGCTTTCCTACAAATTAGAAGGGGAAACCACCCAACCGCTTGGTCAAATGGATACCATCAGCGGTCAAATGGACACAATCAGCGGTCAGGTGGGTTACATCAGTGGACAAATGGGGACAATTGCAAGTCAGGTGGACTTCATCAGCGGCCAAATGGACACTATCAGCTGCGGTGCCCATCCTTCCATACTTACTACGGACTGGCCTAGATTAATAGTACAAAAGGGAGCACTTCCTAATGGGCAGATTTCGCAAGTGTTGGACCTCCCTTCTTTTCCAAAGCAGAGTGTCCATCACACCTCTCAACCTCAACCACAAAGGAGTCAATCACAACAGAGGAACCCAGACCGACGATAATATCAGATGACACAAGGAGGAAAGCAGTATCAGTATCATAAAGCAAGAGGCACGTGACAAATATGGGTGCCAAAAGGACAAAAACCACCGACTGATTCCACCAATGCGGACAATGATGAGAAGTTACGGTAGAATCAGAAGCAGTATCCAAAGTCTTGTTGACCTTCTTCTACGAGTATGAACATTCAACAGGTTTGGATTGCCAAGAAGTACCTTATGAATCGACCCACATCCATGCAGATTTGGGTACCCAAACAGTGTATTATAGCTCAACCCTCAAGCCGTGTAATATATACCCCTCAGAAATCTCTTCACCCCTCAATACCACCACATCCGATCTCACCTTTTGTCCCTCAGCAAAAACATATCACCCGCTCAGAAACTCTTAGGAAGTGGATACCGAAATGTATCCAGATGTCTTTTCTGGCCCCCTTATCTAACATTACTCCCACCCCGACTAAACACTACCCTTGTAATAACTCATTCATGGCTGAACCTTGTACAAATCCACACACTATAACCCAACATCACTTGTAATAACATCTCATCAAAGAAATGTATGCATCATCTGAAGCATGTAGGTGTCTAGAGACCTGCATTAGTTTTGCGACAATCATTCCATAAACCACATCACAACACTCGGCTACACGGGTTACATATTGGTTATGGAAAGGGATTGCGGTCTCACTTTAATGGGATCATGATTAATTTCCATACTAATGTGTTAATCTTTTGTAGCAGATCTGCTACACAATCGCATCATTCATCATGCAGGCAGAAGGACCATCTGAAGCTGGCCCTAGTGTACCCATGGAAAATATTGGCGAACTACTCATGGAACCACATCCTATGGCTCAACCACTAGAATTTCAGGGATTTCTAGGACCCATGCCAATTGATGATCCTCCTAGGGGATATACTAAGAAAATTCATCATAACTCACATTGGTTTCAAGGGCTAGCAAGACCGTTGGCAGATGTAGATTTTATCTTTGAGGCCAACTTGACCTTTGATACCCGTACTTGGGGAAAGTACCAATTTTTCTCAAGAGAGTTTGAAGCATTACAAAACACAGAAGATTTAAAGAATGTTTGGGCAAGAGAAGGCTTCACAGAGTATTTCAGTGACCCTTTGCCTAAACTAGACTTCTATAGATGCTATTACTTAGTCACCACTTTGACAGCTTCGGAGAACAAAGATCTGTCGGGAACATTCATTTTGCCGTCTTTGGTAAATGGCTTGCCCTTTAAGAAGTTTTATCTTTCCAAAGATTTGATTAGAGCTGCCATCAGGATACATGGAAAGCACACTCCAACAGAGCGAGAAAGGCTGATCCCAGAGCCAATGAAATGTGGAGATGTCATCAAGTGGGAAGATATTTCAGCGATCACACCTGAGCTCTCTAAACCATTGAGGATATGCATGCAGTATTTCGCTTTCCCTGCTCAGGACCAATTCACAATGCCCCACAAACATATCTCGTTTGGACTGTATTTGTCTTGTATTGGACCCTAGATAGTTGATCTAGCAAGTTGGATCACTGATCAGCTATACTTGGCACACCACTGTTGGGAGAGGAAAAAGGTAATCCATGGATGTTGCGCTCTTACGAGAATTGTATATATGTGCTTGGCATATGACTTGCCAATCGAGCGCACAATGAAAAGCAAGGAGCTGAAAGCATTCAAAGGGACAACAAAGAAAGCTAGGAAGGCCAGCAAAGGACGAGCAGGAAAGCGCATGAGAGGTACTATCCCATGCCTATAGGTCCCAGAATCACCGTCACTACAACCCTCTCTAGAACAGTCTCCGATAGAAGCCACTCCAACTGTACAACCCATTCGTATACGATTATCACGGCCTATGGTTATAGAAGGCACTACTAGTGCGGTTACCTCACAACCAACATCAGTTCAGGAACCTACCACCACTGCAGCAGAAGTTCCCACCACTATTGGTGTGGAAGCTTTTTCTTTTCCGATACCCAACTTGGAAGTAGAACCAACAGACACAACATTCGATTTCAAGATGCAGGATGTCTTTTCAAGTGAATTTCAGTTTTCAGAAGGACAAATATTTTCTCAAGAATATGAACCTCCAAGCTACCCGACCACTCCCTGGACCAACCACAAGGACAAGTAGTATCTAGTTCTGAGGACGAAAGAACAAAAATCGATGAAGACGAGGGCGACGATGAAGTCAGCCAGGGCACTCATGAATCCCAAGAGCATGCACAGACAGATGAACAAGGACAACAAACGGACACCCAGGGTGACACCAATACGCATGAAGATGAAACCTTTGAAGCAGCAGCTTATACGTTGGCCATAAAAAAGTTGTACTGCACCATGGAAAAAGTTTGGGCACTGTTGACCTAAGTATCAACTTAGGGACTTGCGGAGAAAGAGACTATACCTCAATCCCCTCACAAGTGCATATAGTGGGGATACACGCTTTTAAATATCAATCCAAAGAGTATACAAACCTAGCCGAGTGTATGAGGACATGCAATCATGTAATGGTCAATGCAAATGAATTACTCAAAGAATGTAATGATGCAAAGACTTATCCAAACAAGCTCCAACTGTTGGTGAAGGCGAAACGATACTTGGTGCAGCAGCCGTCGGTATTTTGGACTTTTCTCCCAGCTCCGAACTCCAAATATAGCAAATAGCATATGCATTTCAAAGCTCTCGAGAAGACGCATCCAATGGCAGTGATTTCACTCAATTCCGACGCTCCTACTTCAAGTTATGAGCGAAATACTGAGTCGCGGGAATACTTTCCTACACTTCAGCACTTCCTACACTTCGCACACACCTTTCCTACAGCAAAGAAACACTCTCAAGGATAGACAACACTCACAAGCACTCTTTCCAAGCAATGCACATGCATACAAGCTCACGAAGAAGAAGATAAGGAGGGAAGAAGACAAAAATTCGAATTTCTGTGCTCTCTATTCTCACAATGGCAAAAAGTTCTTTACAAAGAGTCACATTTGACTTATATACTAGTGCCCTAAAAATGGTCCTTTCACACAAGTGACCGGCACTTTATTCACTAAGAGACTAATTTCCTACTATTGTACATGGGTATTCTCTACTTTTCTGTGGGGATGCATCTAGAGGACTCCTCTAGTGCATTTACAAGGGAAAATATATTACAAGAATAAATATGATACAAAAAATGTGATGTCCAAATCGGAAAAATTTTGGGGCCCGTCTTTTTCTCTGCTTTGTGCGCTCTTTAGCTCTGCAACACTCTCCCCCTCTTCGTCTCTGTCGTCCCTTGACAGACTTTGCTTCGCGCACGCGTCCAGTGGTCCGTGTTGCCTGATTCTTGATCTTGCATTACGTTTTAGAGGCGCTCTGATTTATCCTGGTTGCACACATTGGACCTGGTTGCATTACTCCAAGCCGATTGATTCGGTTTGCCACGCACGCCATTAGTGCACATATGCGGATGTAGCTCGTAAGCCTTGATCTGAATCCTCTGTAACTCAAGAGGTTGAAGCACCCACATATGTGATACTTGTTGACCCTGATTCCTCCTTTTAGCTGCGTGCTTTTCCTTGGTGTGTGCGCCCCTGCGGGGCTCTGTGCAGAGATGGGTGTTGCGCCCTTGCGGGGCTTCCTGCAGAGATATATCTTCAGATATTGCTTTTTAGTGAAGCTGCTTCTTTCGTTGTCTTCTTCTTTTCTTCTTCTTACTCGATTCTCCCTCAACACTGCCCCCCTCCTGGACTCTGTCGTCCCCGACAGGCTTTGATAAGCGACGGGCATATGTTCGATATACTTGTTGCTCTGTATCATTTAGCAGATTGGCTTCACGTATCATGAGCTGTTTCCATTGTTCAGCTTTTACTCCATCGTTGGGCGGTTGTCTGTGATCTGCGAAGAAGCTTAATTCATATGCCACAAGTCTGGCATTCAGATTGGATGACATCTTCAAAAAGATCTCTGAATCTATTTCAAAAAATCCTGTAAAAAACGCTTCTTCGAATGTCTACATATATGGACTTGGCAAAAACATCAGTCTGGAATAATATGCCATTATAGTTGGTCTGCTTGGCATCACTGATAGATCAAAAATAAGTATGTCGGTGCCCTGATTAATTCCAATAAAATTCAAAAATGTGTATGCTGCGTGTTTGAAAACTTTTAGCACAGTGAGCAGCATACTAAGTATTTTATTTGTCATTTTGACAGCTAAGTCTGGTACTGTCGCATAATTGTGTAGCCAAAATTCTATTGTCTTGACCATATAATCTTCTGTTGGCAAATAATTATGTGGCGGGCTTGGAAGTAGCGGATAATTCAGCCACTGATTATTTATTGTGCCATTCCTTTGCATGTCCAAGAATGCTCTAGCTTCTCTTCTACGCGGCACAGGACAAAATGCAGGGTTTACCTGCAGGGAATATGGAGCGGCTTGCCAGTGTATCCTTAATGTCGGATGTTTCTCCAAAAATTTTCTTCTCCAAACTGGCTGTGCGGCTTCGAATTCTGCTTGAGTAAACTTGAATGTATCATTCTCGAAATTAAGCTGCTCATCTGGACTCTTCCCCGTAATCTTTAGTATATAGCGTCTGGTCTTTTCTTTCAAGAGTCCATATGGAGTATTGAAGGGCCTCATGATTTTATCCAGGTCTTTACCTTTGATCTTGGCCTCTTTCATGACTTTGACCACTTCATCTTCAAAATTTTTGATTAATCGGGACACCACTAGTGCCCGTTCCTTCTGACTTATTTCTGCAGTATATGGCATAGGATGATCATCATGTAGATCCGCCACCTGCTCACGTATGGGAGAATGATAGATCGGTTGAGATAGAGGGCTTACCTCTACCTCGTCAGTAGGATGTTTCTTTTCTGGCACTACTGATGTCCCGATCGGTTCTTTGTCTTGCTTCTGATTCCTCAGCTGTTCTATGCATTCATCTTTTTCTTTTATCTTTTGTATAGCTTCACCGAGTTTTTCTTTGGTTGCTAGGAGCTCCTTACCTATGTCAGCTATGTGATCCATGTTTTCACTGTAGCTCTGTACCAGTTTTGCCTGTGCTGTACTCAGCTGCTTTTTGAGCTCACCTATTTCCTGAGTGTGCCGCCGTTCTGATTCCTCTTGTACTTCTTTCGTTTGTCGCAGCAACTCGGCATACTCTGCTATCTGTTCTCTTAATTCCTGTTCTTTAGCGTCTGAGGGGCCCTGTTGTATCAGTGGTTGATCATATAATAAAGATTTCATTAATTCTTTATTCCTATCGCGCAGGCTGTCGTTCTCTTCTAGATATAGCTTGAGTTGTTGCTCTAATAGCACGCTTCGCATCTTCATTTTTTTCTTTCTCAGCCTCGCTTGCTTTGTGTAATTTTTGCAACTCTTCTAGTTGTGTAAGCAGCTTTTGATTTTGGGCGATGGATGCATCATATTGTGTCTGGATTGCTAGCACTTCAGTATTTTTGTTTGCCAATTCTTTTTGTGCTGCAATTAGCTATGCCGATAGCTGTTCGCTCATGAGTTGAAACTGATTTTTTTCTCTTCTTGCTTGGTCATATTCGGCATCTATATCGATCATTTGCTGCTGAGTGTCCATGGCCGTTTGAATCATCTGTTTGACTACAGGTTTTAACTGCGTGACATCTACATTAAGCCATGTTTTAGGTATTGTTGGTTCTTCTCCGGTATTCACGTCTTTGCCTTGAGCAATGTGTAATGTGGTGTCATGGGGCTGCCTGATCTGAAGCTGGATCCTTGGCTCAGCCCCCATGTCTTCGTTATGTCCTTGAGGTGTGTCGTCAGGCACCTCGATTATGGTTTGTTCTTTTTGTTGGAGCTCCTTCGTTTCCTTACTCACTAGGGTTTGTTCTTCCTCTTTAATAGGTGCTTTGACATGTGTAACCCCAGTGGCCGTATCTTCCTTGATGCTTATTTTTGTAGTGTCATTCAACTGAATGACGTGCTCCGGTTCCCTAGATTCTTCGCCTCTTTTTTCTTCTTCTTCCTGATTTTGTGGCGTGACTTCCACTTGATTGACCTCGTTCCATTCACCTTCATGTGATTCCGTCTGTATATCAGTATCTAATGTATCTTTTTCCTGACTGGAATCTGTGTTCGTGCTGGAGTCATCAATGCCCAGCTCTTTGTACCTTCCCGTTTTTTTTGGTGTTTGCTCTGGGACTCGTTGTGTCTGCTCTTGACTAGCTTGTCTATAGTGGTGTCCTTGAATGTTTAAATTGACTTGCCCTTGCATATACTGATGTGTTTCTTCAAGTGCAGCAGATAAATCTCTTTTTGTAATTGGCATTTGTACTACGGGGATTGTGGGTAACACATGTGTGCGTTTGGATTGGGGTGTAGCCTGAGCTTCCTCCTCCCGTAGACGCTTTGTTCCTCTCATTTTTGGTTGAGAACTGATCCCTGCCTCTTCAATACCTGTAGCGATTTTCTTCTTTTTGGGAACTGTGGCGGATTTCACATATTTAGCCAGCCCTTCTGAGGTTGGCATCTCCCTTAAGCAATTCTTCATATCCAAAGCTTCATATATCAGCAATGTTAAAGGTGAACTGCCATTCAAAAATTTCTTCTGGCCCCATTTCTTTTGGGCTTCAAACAATCGTTCTTGTACATACCCTGTCAGGTTCACTTTGTTGCCTATCTGTCGCATGGCATGGGAGAGTAACTGAACTACTATCTTCTGAGGTGCAGTGTACCTGTGCATGCTTGGAAAACAGAAATGCTGATGTACCAACCTGACTGCATCTTCGATGTCTATCCTGTTGATTTCTAGGAATGATCTTTTCTTGGGGTCGTGGCATTCATCCTTAATGTTAGTAATGCCCTCCTGACTCCATCCAAAAGCTTTATTGATCAATTCATGTGTGAATTGAATCGTCTTCCATGTACCTACTTTATCCAATACCTGTGCTTCTGGAATCGATATCTTTGTTGCAGCAGGTTGCATAGTATTCATTACTTGAGTGCACCGCTGAAAGTCTGGTACATAAATAGGCAATTTCAGAAATGCTTCTATTCCTGCCTGGGTCCATACGTCCTCGATATGTGGTAATCCTTGTACTATCGTTTTGAAATCCTGAGACATGATAGGGAAACAGTGATCCCTGTCCATAATCTTTATTGTTGCCATGAAGAGAAGTTCTGACACTGGTTGGTCATCCCGGAACCAATGGCCTCTTACTCTTGTGATCGACTCTAATGGAAAAAGTTGGACTTCTTCCTCTTGAGTGGCTTCAGAATTTGTCGATGACATCTGCACTCAATATAGAGTGTGAATTAGTGGCCATATATTATCAGAAATGTTCCTTTATTTGTCTTAAGCTTGACATTGCTCCGAGTGAATGGTGTCGTCCCTTTCCCGTGTGTGTGAGAAAGGTAATACCTGGATTTTTTTTTCATGTATTTTTATATTTTTTTTGCTGAAAAGAAAACATAAATGTTAGTCCATAGCCGAAGCGGTTATTATTTCTGGAGTAATTTCCTTAATGTATGTACAAGTGTTCTCCTATTTCCAAAGGGAAAATGTGCGTGACTATCCGGAAGTAGAAGAAGACTGTGCCGAATGCTTGGCCTTGTAATGTGGCCCTATCATGCATACTTTGGGTCCTGATAACTCCTCATGTGTGCAATTGGAAGTAGTTTCTTGATGTATGCAACTTGTCTTGTCTTTCGGCACCCAAATTTGCTTCACTTGGATGGAATGTACTGTATTCTCCACCTCTTTGATGAATGTGGTTCTTCTTCGGTAGTACATCTGCTTATTCTGTTTTGGGAATCTCAAGTTGGTTTGTATTGCATCTGCAGACTCCTTCTTTCTCCAATAGCTATTCCTTTTGGGCTTGTGTGTCTGTGGGCCCTGTTGATGGTGATTGCCCTTCTGAGGATGATCCTTGTTTTGGATGGTCGTCCTTGGAGTACATGACTTTGGGATCCATATTTGTGTTCGATCAGGTTGTGCAGTTATCACTTTCTTTGGAATCCATATTCTAGTGAGTCGTGGTTGACTGAAGTGTTCGAAATTCTTTGTCTTCTTATTCGATTGGACACGCTGATGTCGAAGACTTTTCTGTTGTTGAAGATATGCCTTCTTTTGATCCTTTCTTATCCAAGCTAGTGTAGAATGTGGAATAGGGTATACTTTCACAGGTGTAGACTTCAATTCTTTCAAAGTAATATGCTCTCTTGTGCATTGTGGTTCACTGAGCTTGATTTCATGTTCATGTGCACTCTTGTGACTCTCTATACTCAAAGACGGAAAGCACACAGAATTTACAGTATTCTCACGAGAAACACTAGACAATGGGGTTTCTATATTGCTAGTGATCAGACAATCATGACTTTGTTCATTGGAATGAACTTCTGGCTCTATATTAGCGGTTTTGAGTGGTCGTTCGTCTAGCAAACTAAATACCTCACGATGTCCTATCCTGGCTGAGATGTATCCTAAGGCCAATTGAATGGTTACCTCATATTCATAAATCCAATCTTGTCCTAACACAACATCTTCGAGCAAATCCTGATCATGACATACTAAGAGTCTCTGCTCCATAGTGTTGTTCCCCATATGTAAAGGTATGGTTATCTCACCTATACATTGAGTAATGTTTCCTCCTATTCCTATCAGCTGTGCCTTTGATGGGCGTAACTCCTCTTTAAGTCTCTGAGACAAAGAAAATCTGATGCAGCTTATGGCTGCTCCTGTGTCTATGAGAGCATCCACTAAGTGGTACTCTTTTCGTCCTGCTCCCAGATTCAAGTATGGTTGTCTTCTTTGTTGCCCTGAGTTCTCAGTGGCTCTAAAATTAGCCATTGGGATGAGTTCTTCTCCTTGACGATATCTTTCATCTCGCTCTCTCATCCACTCTTTTCGTTTCTTTATCCTTTCCAATGCTTCTTGTCTCGCCTCTTCCCGTATTCTTTCCTCTTCTATGCGTCTATTTTTACCTTTGAGTAATCGTGACATAATTTCGTCAGTTAATGGTTCTAGGTATTTCTTTACTCTACACCCGCTGATGTAGTTTGGTAACACATCTCCATCTAGAGTTGCTAAGCTGATGGCTCCACCTGTAGATATACGATTAATGATTAATGGGCCATATCCTCTCTTTTGCAACTTCTTGGCATGTTGTTTCAAAGTGTATACCAGAACTAAATCTCCTTCCTTCAATTGTTTGTCCTTGATATGCTCGTCAAAATAGGCCTTTTGTCGTCTTTTCGCAGCGTAAATACCCGCTACTGCTTGTAACCTAGTTTCATGAAGCTTCTCTATTTGGTCCAATTGTGCTGATAATTCATGTCCGGTCCACTCATAAGTAGTTGCAACTCTAAGAGTGGGAATCAAGAAATCAATTGGCAAAATAGCATTTTGTCCATATACTAAGTTAAAAGGAGTAGTGCCTATTGCAGTTTTATAGGCTACTCTGAATGCCCATAAAGCATGGTGTAACTGTTTATCCCAATCTGATCTACCGTTGTTAACGATTTTGGTAAGAACAGTACACAAGATTTTATTTGAACTTTCTGCTTGTCCATTTGCTTGTGGGTGATAAGGAGCAGATTTCTTATGAATTACTAAGAATTCATTCAACAATGCTTCTATCACTTCATTAACAAAGTGCGTACCTCTATCACTCACAATCTCTATAGGTAGTCCAAATCTAGTGAAGACGTTCTCGAAGAGAAACTTGGCTGCAGTTCTCGTGTCATTTTTCTTTGTTGCTTTTGCTTCAACCCATTTGGTCAGGTAATCTGTGGCTACAATTATGTATTCGGCATGTGACCCTTTTGCTGGTGGGCTAATAGGTCCTATGAAGTCTATTCCCCACTTCGTGAAAGCTCTAGCACTCATCATGGGTCTAAGTGGCATCTCATCTCTTGTAATAGGATATTTTGTTCGTTGACAAGTATCACACCGCTGCACATATGTTATGGCGTCTTGATGTAGAGTTGGCCACCACATTCCAGCAAAGAGGATCATTTTTGCTGTTTTGTCTGCAGAGAAGTGTCCTCCTGCAGCTCCTGTATGGGCCATCTCTAAGACAGAGAGATATTCATTTTCATGAATGCACATTCTTAATTGGTTATCTTTCCCGCGTTTAAAGAGTTGTTTTCCTATGATGGCATAATCCTTACTCTGTTCTTCAAGAGCACGTTTCCTTGCTACGGTAGCTCCGTCAGGGTACTCTCGAGTTTTCAAGAACTTTACTAGAGGCATGCTCCACCTTGGTGCTATTGTAGAATAGCATAATGTAGAGTTCTCGTCTGGGATTTGTTCTAGACAGGTTTGACAGGTTGACACATAGTTATGTGCATCTCTTTGCATGGTTGGCCAATATATGCCAAATCTCTTGAGTGTTTGCCACGTTCCATTTGCATTCAAATGAGTGTTCCATTGGTTTATGTGTGCTTTCTGAAGCCACATTTCTTGTTCCTCTTCTTCCACGCATCTCATTAGTAATCCGCTTGAGTCCTGGTGGTACAAACTTCCCGCAATGATGTGAAGGTTTTTAGTCTTCCAGAGATCTTGCGTTTGGTTTGGCATGATCCCATCTTTAGGTCCAAGTGTAAGTATTGGGATCAATTTTTCTGCCCACTGAGGACATACTTCCAGGTTAAAAAGATAAGTATCTGGTAGGTCATCGGGTACTCCTATGGGTGGTTCTCCATGGGTCATACGAGATAAGTGGTCTGCTCTGATGTGGGTGTTTCCTTTCTTGACTATTACCTCAAAATCAAACTCCATTAGCAATAAAAACCATCGTACTAATCGTCCTGTATTGCAAGGCTTGTTGACTAAGTACAATAGGGCTTGATGATCAATGAAGAATTTGAATTTGTTTGCCAGTAAGTAATGTCTGAATTTCTTGACTGCGTATACCATCCCTAGGCCTTCTCTCTCCGTAGTAGTATAATTGCGTTCTGCTTGATTTAACTGTCTACTGGCATAGGCTATCGGGTGGTCTAATTTTCCTGTGTCAGCTGGTTGAGCTAAGATGCAACCAATGGCAAACTTGGAAGCATCCACATGAATGTGAAACGGTTTATTCCAGTTGGGGACTCGAAGAATGGGTGCTGAACTCAATCGATTCTTTAACTCATTAAAAGCTTTTTCACATTCTTCGGTCCAATTAAATAGAGTCAATAATGCATAAAGAGGTCTAGCAATTATGGCGTACATATGTATGAATCTTCGATAGTATCCACAATGTCCCATAAATGCTTGAACTTCTTTAGCAGTCTTTGGTCTTGGTAAATCCAAAATTACTTTAATTTTGTCTTCATCTGTTGAAATTCCATTCTTAGAAACAATATGTCCTAAGATTTTCCCTTGTCGCACCATGAAGACGCATTTTTCAGGATTGAGGCATACTCGATATTGTCGACATTTAGAAAAGATCTTTTTTAGTTCAGGGATGTGCTCTGATCGTATAGCTGAATATGTACAAAGATCGTCCACGTATACCTCCATGCTTTTTCTCAGAAATTCCTTGAACACATGACACATCAATCTTTGGAAAGTAGCTGGGGCATTCGTTAAACCAAAGGGCATGACTCTAAAGGCGTAAACTCCCCATTCAGTTGCAAATGCAGTCTTATGTTGGTCCTCAGGAGCAATGGCTACCTGATTATACCCTGAAAAGCCATCCAGAAAGCTATAAATTTCCTTCCCTGCTACCCTTTCCAAGAGATGATCAGTGATTGGTAAGGGATAGCTATCCCTTATGGTTGCGGCGTTCACTTTCTTCAAATTGATGCACACTCTTAACTTTCCATTTTTCTTTGGTACAACCACCAAGGGTGATACCCATTCCGTGTGCTCAATTTCGTAGATGAATCCAGCATCTAATAACTTATCTATTTCCTCTTTTATCTTGGCTGAATACACATCATTATAAGTATATGGTCTCTGTTTCGAAGGTTTGGCTTCGGATGTCATGGGGATTCTATGCGCACATATAGATGGATCTACTCCCTTTAAGTCCTTATAAGTCCAAGCAAAGACATCCCGGTATTCTCTTATGAGTCGAATTAACTCTTGTTCTTCTTCTAATGAGACATCCTGTCCTATGAAGGTACATCGTTCTTCTCCTCCTTCCATAGTTACAACTATTTTCTTGGTTTGCTCCTTATTATCATATGCTATTCCATGTTGTGCTTCTCTTTTAGGCATTTGAATAGCAATTTTCCTCTCTTCCACTTCGTATTTTTTAAAATGAGCTGGTACCTCAAATTGGTCTTGGGGTTTGTTTTCTTCATCTTCTAATTCCCTTTCAACTTCTAATTCCTCTTTTTGTGTGAGTTCCTTATGTTTTTCATTGGCAATGATATCTATGTTGGTGGTACTAATCCCTAGATCCATGGGTTCTGGTTCCATTTCGATACTCTCGTAGTCCTCCTTCCAGTCTTTCTCGATCACTTCTCCTTCTTCTGCCTCCTGAAGGACTACCATATACAAACTAACATCATAACCTTCCTCATCGATACATTCGTTCATGGTCACTACTTCTTCGTTTACACAGACATCGAGGGTAGCTAAGATTTCCATCCAACCGTGAGGTTCGAATTCTTCATCCAGAAATACTTGTGGCATATAGGCTGGATCTTGTACAGACCTCACTATTCCTTGTTTCTGCTGCCAACTTTTTCTTCTCTCCTCTTCCTTCTTTGCAGCTTGACATATCCACAGATGAGTGTCCTCGTTCATCCAGGATTGATCACTAGAACCTGCACTATGAACCGATTGATCGTCTTCCTCCTTATGGATTTGATTCCATTGTAGAGGTGGCACATCTTGATAAGTGTATGTATGTAGGTTTATCCTAGTGGTGGTTCCTGCGTGTTGTAGATATACTGCATCTTTTCCCCAATCTTGTACGACTTTTAGCTGTCTCATGAAAGGCCTTCCCAAGATCATTTCATAATTGCTTGGCCTTTCGAAGTGACAAATTGCTAAGGTGTGTTCAAATTCCACTCCACATGTAGTGAAGACTACTCGTTCCAACAATCCTAAGGGTCTTTCCGTATGTCCATCTGCCATTTGTATTTTCATGCGTGTTGGTCTTAATGCTGGTTGTCCCCATTTTTCCCAAATTTCTTTGGTAGCAATGCCGACACCAGCTCCTGAATCTAGTATGGCTTTGGTAGTGTAACCCCTATAGGTGATTGGAAGACAGGTATTTCCTTCATCTCCTTCACTAAAGTCTCCTACCTTATCCACTGGAATTCTCACTGTTTTTACTTCGTCAGCTATCTCTTTCTTTTCCTCCTTGACTTCCCATTGATTGATCAATTTCTCTTTTAAGTGTGGTTTTACCTTTAACAGTTCCTCGAATGTTAGGGTACATGGGATTTTCACCTCTCTAAGACGTTGTATGATCTCAGATGTTTGAACTGATGGGTTCGTTTCTCGTCTCGTTATTGATGGAATGCGATACAATTCTGAGTTGTGCTCGTACTCCCCTGTGTAGTTGGGTAGTTCCTTTACATCTTCCTTGTCACTTGCATCCATCGGAAAAATTTCTTCTGAATTTAGTTCAGGTATTGACCCCTCTATTTCGTTTTCTGCTTCTAATTCTTCAAAGGGCGGTTCCATTCCTTCTACCTTTTTCCACTTGTCCTCTTGAACTCGTGCCCATAGATCCTTAGTCCAGTCTCCTTCTACTTCGGGGACTATGGATCCTTCCCTTCTCTCAACACCATGTTCTTCATTTTGTGGTCTATATACTTCAGGCTTTTCTTGAGTGTTTAGGCACTCTTGGAATTTTTCTTCGGAAATTCGGGTATTTGGTAGAGGTGTTGCGGGTTTTTCTAAGGTTTGTTGGGCAACTTCTATCAGTTTTTTGCAGATTTCCAGTCTTTCTTTCTCTAAGTCGCCTCTTGGATATTCTCTCTCATGTTGCTCTACGGTAGGTCCTGCTTTTATTCTCACCTTGTATGCCTGAATCCACATGGCTAATTCTTCAGGCATAGGATCTGCTAATACTGATCCTACCTCCTCCCTTTTATTCTCATTTTTATTTTCTTCTTCCACTTGCGGTTCCTTCGTTGATTTCTGTTTACTCTTTCCGTTTTTCTTTTTTTGTAATAATTTTTTTTCTTTTATCTTATCTCTCCGGTTTTTCCATCTCTGGGATCTTTTACTGGCGATACTTTTCTCTGGTTCTTCAGAGTCTTCTACTTTGTGAGGGATGGGTGCGTCCCTCTCTTTGTCACTTTGATTACTCTCGTCTGTTTTATCAGGGTTCTCTCTAGCCTTGGCTCTTGTTATGGCCTTTAAAGGTACTGTGTACTCTTTGTCGCTCCCTGATGATTCAATCACTTCTATCACATTAATCTGCACGTTAGATGTGACTTTGTTGGGATTCTTAGGACAATCTCTGAAAAGATGTTCCTTACCACAATCGCCACAGTAGCCTTCCCAAAATCGTTGTGGTGGTGGTGGGTTTGGTAATGTACATTCTCTAATATAGTGTTCACCCCCACATCTGTAGCATGGTCCTCTGGGTACAGGCTGTCTATTCATTGGTCGAGGTGGCATGGTTGCTCTAGGAGCTGTGTACATTAAGGACACATAGTCCTGCTCATAATTATATGAACTCTCTGGTGTCTCCATGCCATAAGCATATGGTTCATGCAGTTGTCCATATTCCATTATAGAGCTTTCATAACTAGGGTATGCTCCTTGACTAGGGTCATAAAATGAGTCATATGGGTCATTACTAGTCAAAGGTGTGGCTGGCACTATAGCTCTCTCTAGGTTTTCTTCGGGTTGTGCGATTTTAACTGGGACAACGTTTTGAGGGTGGGGCGGTTGTTGTCCTAATACTGGTTGTGGTTGCGTATATCCCTGATATGCGTATGGTCGTGGTGCTGGTGCCTGCGGCTGATAAGAAGGATACCTAAAAGCTTCACCTCCTTGATCTCTTTGGGATATCCATATGGTCTCACATAAGGCTGGGTGGGTCTGGTTTGCCTATTGTAAGGGCAGTTCTCGGTGCTATGGTTTGTGTATCTCTGCTCTATACTGCAATATTGTAGCGGTCCGGGAACAGAGGGTCTCTGAGGAGCATAGGCAGGTGGTGGGACTACTCCCCTAGTACACAAATGAGAAGGATGATCTCCTCCGCACTGCCTACATCTTCTAAGCATAGGCATCCTCATGGGATTAGTGGGATAATTCCTCTGTCCTTGAATGTTCAGTTTTTTTGCTACTAAATCTGCTATTTCTTCCACATTGTTTTTGGAGTTTGATGTGCTACTGGCTGATTCTTCACTTTTCAAACTACCTTGGGGTATTTTCAAGTCTTCTGCAAGGTTATCTTCTAGGTCTATACATTACTTCATACATTCTTGCAACGTTTGAACTCTCTTTACATACACTAATGACCTCAAAGTTCCGTTCAACAGTCCTTCCAAGAACAATGATACCATTTTATTTTGCGTCGGTCTCTCTTCTACGGGGCATCTATCCACATACTGCTTGAATCTCCTTGCTGCCAATCTTACTGACTCGGTAGGGACTTGTTTGAAGCTGTGGATTAATGATGAAGAATTATTTTTAATTCCTGATTTGGTAAATTCTTCAATCATTTCTTGATATACCTGCTCCATGTTCTGAAAGGTATTCGGGTCCAATGGCTGAAACCAGGCCAAAGCTGTGTCTGACAAGGTAAGGCCAAAAGACTCATACTGAATCAGGAAGTCATCTACCTGCTCGGCTCTAACTACTTGTTTAAACTCAGCTATGTGGTTGTAGGGTTCACTAGAGCCATCATAATGATTTCTCATGCACTTGGCAACTTGGATCGGCCTTAGCCGTCTTCCTGCTTCAGGTTGTCTAGGCATTACTGGGAAAATGGGTCTTCCTATTGGTATACCTGGTCCTCTCACTACCTGCGGTCTGACTGGAGCATGAACTCCATGTCTTGGGTCAATGGCTGGTTGTGGCCGGTAGTTAGGATTAATGGCAGGCATTGCAAATTGCACATGTGGTCTGACAGGGATCTGGGTTTGTTGTGTTTGCTGGGTTTGTCCCGACTGTTGACATGAATCATTCTGCGATGTTCCAAGTGGATTTCTTGAAGTAGTGGCTTGGTCCCTAGGGGGGAACACTGGGATGTTCTGATATTTCAACTCAGCTCTCTCTAATTCTGTTATTGGCCAATATCTTCTGTGATTTTTATCCAAATATGTGGTGATGGTGGGGAACTCAGGATCTTGTAATTCATAGATGGTAACTGGATTAGGAGCAGCTTCCCATATCGAGGAATGGGCTCTGAGCAGGTACTCCATTCCGTTGATTAAATACATATCTATTAGAGTGTCGTCCTGGGGAATCAGGTCTCCTCTCCAAATTTTAGTAACTGTAGACCTCCCTCTAGGTGTAGTTACTTGCTCTTCATTTCCACCTCCATTTAAACTCGAAGCATTATTTTCCTCACCACGCTCATTAATGATTTCCGGGTGTTCTGTGACCATGTATTGAATATCTTGTTTGTCCATGTAAAAACCTCCTACGTATTTGACGGCTGGTCTAGGCACTATGTAGGCTTCTGATGCTTTCTGTAACCTGGCCACGGATCTGTTTAAGCCATCCAAATAGATAGGGATCTCGTTGTGGTTGGTGTTCACATACTCCAAGGAGGTTCTGTATTCTCCCTCAATGATTGACATCGTGCCAATCATGGTTACAGTGTTTTGCATATCCTCTGAAGCCATGGGAATTTCTCCTTCTGACTCACTGGAGGTCTCAGAATAGTGTGAACGGCTACTTGGTTCGGCTACACTCCCTACAGAAGAGATTACACTTCTTCGGCTTCCTAGGGTTCTTCCGGATCTCAAGTTCATCCACCTCTAAGCTCTGATCAGTCTTTGTTAACCTTTTATCCTTTGGCACCCTTCACTCTGAGTTAGAAATATAGGGAGAATTTTGGCTAAAAATTGATTGAAATTCACTTGTCAAGTCACGATACTTAGCCTCCAAAATCCACGATCTCTGGCTACAGACGATACTTGGAACTGGCGATACTCATCCTCTGACGATACACGATACCTAACCCTCACGATCTCTGGCAAACGATCGCTGACGAAACGATCGCTGGCAAACGATCTTTGACCAAACGATACTTGATGGACCCGATACACGATATCTGAGCGAAAACGATACACGATACTTGGACCAAAACGATACTTAACCGACACGATACCTGCACCCAACGATACACGATATCTCGTATGAAACGATACACGATATTTGCTCCCAGACGATACCCGATCTTTGATCCAAACGATCGACGATCTATGGAATCAAACGATCTACGATATCTCACTAGGACGATACTTCAAAAACGATCTCTAATCGGAGCGATACCGATCTCTGATCAATATCGCGATCTTTGAACCAAGCGATACACGATCGCTGATCCGAACGATACACGACCAACGATATCTGACCGAAACGATACCGATCTTTAATCCAAACGATCGACGATCTATGGAATCAAACGATCTCTGATCGAAACGATACCGATATTAGGGAAATATCGCGATACTCGACCACAGGAGTCCACGATACTTGACAAGTATCGCGATACTCAACCGCGGGAGCAAAAACGATACTTGACCCTTTTTTTCAAATTTTTGCAAGATTTTTCAAGGTTTGATTCAATACATTTGTTCTACTAGTCCTTCTACCCACTCCTCACTCTCTGTATCAATCAAAACACAACTTTTCACCTCTGAACAACCCAAACGATACCTGACGCAGATCGTTTTTCTTCCCTAAGTTGATTTTACAGAAAATTTGTGATCCAAAGATGGGTTAGCTTACCTTGGTAGCTCCTCTAACCTCTTTGTTGCTTCCCCTAGCTCTGTGCAACCCCAGCTTGCTTGTATACTCTCTTACGATCGCTGGCGCTGCTCACGATACTCGACACTGGCACTCACGATACCTGCTTAAACAAGTGATTTGCAAAATGAGATTTTTTGGCTTTTATAGTTGGAAGTTTCTAGCTTACAAAAAAGAACCTTTTTTTTGAACAAAACTAAAACCTACTCTAATGATTTGGTCCACTCTCTACTCACTCCTACTCTACTCCTTCTACTCACTTCCCTAAACTAACAACTCACTACACACACTCCAAGAATGAGAAGTAGCAAGTGCGGCTGAAAATGACTTACCAAAGAAGAGAAGATTTCCACTCCTCCACTTACTTCAATGCAAAAAGCTACTTACCATCACACGAACGCCTCGGTTTGATTCGTCACTCCCCGGCAACGGCGCCAAAAAGTGTGTTGACCTAAGTATCAACTTAGGGACTTGCGGAGAAAGAGACTATACCTCAATCCCCTCACAAGTGCATATAGTGGGGATACACGCTTTTAAATATCAATCCAAAGAGTATACAAACCTAGCCGAGTGTATGAGGACATGCAATCATGTAATGGTCAATGCAAATGAATTACTCAAAGAATGTAATGAGGCAAAGACTTATCCAAACAAGCTCCAACTGTTGGTCAAGGCGAAACGATACTTGGTGCAGCAGCCGTCGGTATTTTGGACTTTTCTCCCAGCTCCGAACTCCAAATATAGCGAATAGCATATGCGTTTCGAAGCTCTCAAGAAGACGCATCCAATGGCAGTGGTTTCACTCAATTCCGACGCTCCTACTTCAAGTTATGAGCGAAATACTGAGTTGCGGGAATACTTTCCTACACTTCAGCACTTCCTACACTTCGCACACACCTTTCCTACAGCAAAGAAACACTCTCAAGGATAGACAACACTCACAAGCACTCTTTCCAAGCAATGCACATGCATACAAGCTCATGAAGAAGAAGATAAGGAGGGAAGAAGACACAAATTCGAATTTCTGTGCTCTCTATTCTCACAATGACAAAAAGTTCTTTACAAAGAGTCACATTTGACTTATATACTAGTGCCCTAAAAATGGTCCTTTCACACAAGTGACCGGCACTTTATTCACTAAGAGACTAATTTCCTACTATTGTACATGGGTATTCTCTACTTTTCTGTGGGGATGCATCTAGAGGACTCCACTAGTGCATTTACAAGGGAAAATATATTACAAGAATAAATATGATACAAAAAATGTGATGTCCAAATCGGAAAAATTTTGGGGCCCGTCTTTTTCTCTGCTTTGTGCGCTCTTTAGCTCTGCAACAGGCACGTAAGAAGTTATCTGAAGAAGCGAGCCAAGCGCTCATTGAACAAGAACTTGTCTCAGGCGGTTTCGAAGAAGTATACATCAAAGGCTTTAGGGAGCTTGTTAAATCAGTAGGATCTAACGAAGCATTAAGATATTTGCAGAGGAAACCCCTTCCGCAGTTTGACCCTCAATGCGTACGACTATTATCAAAGCCTGGTGAATACATTCGTGTATCAATAGGACCACAATCTTCAGAATAGGCCAGGGAAGCACGCCTAATTCCTAAAAGTTCTGCGGCCGAAGAAGCTATCCTCATCGACTCCCCGTCGCACACCACTACTGTACATACCACCACTGTAACCAAAGTACCCACCACCCCAACAGCTCCTCCTTCACCTCCCATCCATCCAGTCTCCCCCATACACCCTCCTTCTCCCCGACCATCCACATCTTTCCATAGCGCAGTAGCAGAAGCCTTCCTTACCTCCATTCCTCCCACACGCACTCAACCTAGCCTTCCACCTGGGACATCCACCCTATTGTCTAGTCCATTTTTCATCCCTCCTTTTCTTCATTTCCTACCCCACCACGACCCTTATTCCCGTTTCCCCCTCCATTAACCTTCTCACCTGTTTCACCTTCCCAACCCACCGTAATTCCTCTTTCCCCGTTCCACTCAGGCATACAAGAGACCCCAACTGTAAATTACTCTTCAACCTTTGTAAACCCTATATTTACACCCACACATGCACCCACAATCACTCCACTATTTACAGTCACCACACTAGACACCACATCCAACGACATGGATATATCACCGCCCACCGCACCACCACTCTCTTCATTCATGGCACAACCATATTTAGGCGCTTCACTTTTTTCCACAATAACCATGGCATCCACTTTCCCACCCCCATTCCCCATTCCCTTTGCATCTATACCCACTACATCTTCACTTAGCACGTCGTTAATATTATCACCCACTATAGACACTGCATTCCGACAAATGTTCACATGCATGACTCAAGTGAGAGATGAATTTGCATCTCCGGGCAATAATTACCAGACGCTGCAGCAGACAACAAATGATCTACAGTCGCAACTAAATTCACTATCCATCGAAAACGTCTCACTAAACACCCGCTACCAAGAACTACGCGAGGCATATCATAAACTTGAACTAGAAAGTGAAGCAAAGACAAAAGAGGCCATCACTGACATAGACAACTTGTTAAGGGCCCAGACAATTTGCAATGCGACTCTCACCAGGAACATGGGCTTACTCAGATGAAACTTGGCAACAGCGAAAGAAGAGAACCAACGTTTAGAGGAACAGAACAGAGAGAATTTAGAAGCTGCTCTAGATCAACCAGACCAACCATTAAGTCCCAATCGCTTCAAAGAAGTTCACTGAGAATCGATGAAAATGTTGATAGATGATCATGTCAGATTGTTAGATGAGTACGGCCGCATGAATGAGGAATATCAAAGGCTGAAAGAAGATCATAAATTACTCCAACTAAGAGCACCTATAGAGCAAGGACCACCAGCTCCTACGGACCCTGAGATCCTAGAGGAACTCAATGCTTTACGGGCCTAGGTATCAACTCTTGAATCACGGATAGCTGTATATGAAGCGCCCCCAAGGCCAGACTCCCCACCGGAACTCCCAGCAGAGGAAGAAACAGTGACCATTCCGGTGGAAGAAACTTTTGAAGAAGCATATGAACCCCAGCCCATCCCAGGCGGACGAGTCACGGCCAAAGGCCAGATGACTTTCAAACTTCCAACTCCAGCATGGATGAAGACTCTACGCAGATACATATATGGGCATGAGCTACAATACAAGCCTTACTTTATGTTAATGGCAGAATATCAGCTAGCCATAGAAAAGGAAACAGACAAAAAACCCTCTCACGTGACCCACTTTGTGCCAGAAGATTTGCCACTACACGGGAGAATACGAAAAAGAATCCATAATCTTCCGTGTGGCCACAATACGAGGAAAAGAAAAGGGAATCTCAGACGAGAACTCACACAATCTGACAGAACTTAAAAAGACCAAAGTACAATGCCAATTGACTGTGGAAGAATTACTTCGTGTTAAACCACAATTATGGAAACAATTAGCAGGACAGCTGGAGTTAGAGCAGGAGAAGAACGAAAAGGAAAACAAGGGGAATGAAAACCCATCTCACGTGCAAACACAATGGATAAGGTTGGAGAATTTAGTGAAGTAGATGAGGGTAACACATGTCTATTGGTCACATACAATGGATACATTACCAAAGCTATACTAGACACAGGAGCAAGGGTAGGTATTGCTACTAAAGAGATTTGGGAGAAATGTGGAAAGCCTGCCCTTTGACCCACTTGTATGAAGCTTCAATTAGCAGATGGCCATGTTGAGAAACCCTTGGGAATATTGGAAAAAATCAAATTAACCACCTGTGGAGTTGAATTCGAGCATACTTTAGCCATCTGTCAATTTGGAAAAGCAAATAACTATGAGATGATATTAGGACGACCCTTCATGAGACAGCTTAGGGTACTACAAGATTGGGGACGAGACTCATTATACCTTCAACTTCAAGGAAACACCACCAAGATAAACTTGCACACCTTTGCATATCGAGATGTACCCCCGCTACAATGGAACCCCATACATAAGGAAGAGGATGATTTGTCTATCCATAGTGCTGGATCAAGCGATCAATCTTGGATGCATGAGGATGCCCAATTGTGGATGTGTAAAGAAGCCAAGAAAGATGATAACAAAAGGCAGTTATGGCCCATAGGACATCCAAATTATCAACCGGTAAAGGACCCAATGTATATGCCTCAAATCTTCCCTAATGAAGCATTCGAACCACATGGATGGATGGAGATCCTAGCAACCTTAGAGGTATGTGTGAATGAAGAAATCTTAACAATGAATGAATGTGTGGATGAAGAAGGTTACAACGTAAACTTGTACATGGTTGTCCTTCAAGAAGTAGAAGTAGGAGAAATATTGGAAAAGGAATGGAAAGAAGAATATGAGAGCATAGAAATGGAACCAGAATTTGATTCAAAAGAACGTTACCTAGAAGCCATTAGAATCAAAGACAAGTATGGAATGACCAAAGTGTTAGCAATAGAAGCAGCCCCTATAGTACCAAAACAGGAGGAAAGTGTGAGGAAGATGGAACCAAACCCTGATCTTTTTGAGGTACCGGAGCATTTCAAAAGATATGAAATAGAAGAGAGAAAAATAGTTATCCAAATGTCTAAGAGAGACGCAAGATAAGGCGAGGCTTACGACAATAAGGAACAAACGAAAACAATCATAGTAACTGTAGAATATGGAGAGGAAAGATGTACATACATAGGAAAAGATGTGTCAACAGAAGAGGAAGAAGAATTGATATAGTTGATCCGAGAGTATCAAGATGTATTTGCTTGGACCTATAAGGATCTTAAGGGTGTGGAACCCTCCATTTGTTCGCATAGAATACCAATGACATCGTAAGCAAAACCATCTAAACAATGCCCTTACACGTATAATGAGGTCTATGCTGCAAAAATAAAAGAAGAAATAGACAAAATATTAGCGACGGGATTCATTTATGAGATAGAACATACCGAATGGGTGTCGCCATTAGTTGTTGTGCCTAAAAAGAACAGAAAACTCAAAATATGCATTAATATGAAGAAATTCAATGCAGCCATGATTTGTGATAGTTATCCATTACCCGTCACTGATCATCTTTTGGAAAGAGTTGCAGGAAAAGAAGTCTATAGCTTCTTAGACGGATTCTCTGGATACAACCAAGTAGCTATTGCTATAGAGGACCAACATAAGACCGCATTCGTGATTGAATGGGGGGTCTATGCTTTCAGAGTGATGCCCTTCGGACTCACTAACACCCCTGCTACTTTCCAAAGGTTGATGTGTCATGTTTTCAAAGAATTCCTAAAGAAAAGTATGGAAGTGTATGTAGATGACCTATGTACATATTCAAATCGAAGACAAGAACACATTCCTGAATTGCGAAAAATATTTGATAAATGCCGATAATATAGAGTCTGCCTGAATCCTGAGAAGTGTGTCTTCATGGTAATAGAAGGGAAGATTTTAGGACACATAGTGTCAAGGAACAGAATATCTACTGATCAAGACAAGATCAAGGTAATCATGGAACTTTCTAGACTAAAGAATGCCAAAGAGGCGCAAGCATTTATGGGTCATTGTGGATACTACCATCGATTTATCCACATGTACACCATAGTTGCCAAACCCTTGTATGGATTATTGACTCAATTCACATGGACTGACAGATGCGAGAAGGCATTTAATGAGTTGAAAAAGCGACTTAGTACGGCTCCTATTTTGAAAACACCAAATTGGAACAAGCCTTTTCATATTCATATGGACGCTTCCAATTACGCAATAGGATGCATCTTAGCTCAGCTGGCAGATGAAGGAAAGTTGGATCATCCAATTTCCTATGCGAGTCTACAACTAAATCAAGCAGAGAGAAACTATATGACTACTGAGAGAGAAGGCTTAGGAATGGTGTATGCTGTGAAAAAATTTAGACACTATCTCTTAGCCAACAAATTCAAGTTCTTCATAGATCATCAAGCCTTATTGTACTTAGTCAATAAGCCTTGTCTCTTTACTTTTTCACTTTCATAGATGATGCTACTAGAAAATTTTGGGCATATCCTATCAAATTGAAGGAATGGGAGGAGTAAAATGAAGTGAACAAGAATGTAGAAGTGGAAGGAATGAAGGCAGATCAAATGCCCATCAACTCCAGCCAAGACACGACAGGGAAGGAGGTCTCCCAAGAACGAGTACATGTTATTAAATTAAATGAAGCTTCTAATATTCAAATCCAAGACACTCTGCTTGCGGGAGAGGTCTTATTCAAAAACCCCAAGGAAGAATGAGTGGAAAATACAGTTGAAGAATCAGAACCATTTACACCAATAAGGGTAGTGGCAGAACCATCTCCCATGGACGTCACATTTCAAGGGAGTGCCACAAAGATTGTTAACAAGGAAGAAGAAAGCAAAGAACATGAAGTACAACTACAGATCAGGCAACCACATAACGAAACCATACATGTGGAGCATGGAAAGGATGTACAAATAGGGGAAGATCCGAGCATCCCAACAACTTGGTTAAATGTGGACGTCGCTCAACTCAAGCCAATGGTGCAACACATGATCAAAACTGCCATGGACACTCAACAATTAATGCTTGAGGCTGATGCTAAATATGACAGGGCAATGCGAGAAAAATGCCAATTCCAAGAGATCGGTGAGAATCTCTCTGCCCAATTGATTCAAGAACAAAAGAACATAGTCGAGAAAGGGAAGGCAGTCCAAGCGGTCAAGCAACAATGCAACACACTCGAGATAGAAAATCAAAAACTAAAGGAACAGTTCAAGGATTTACAAAATAAATATGAAGCTAGCGAGGCCGAGAAAACACGAATGAATGCCATAAGGAAAATCCTTGAATTGAAAATTAAAGTATACATGGATGAAGCAGATAATTTGCGAAACAGAAACAAGGAGCTGATGACAACACTTCTATGTAATCAAACAATAGAAGCTCCTAACGGGATAGACAAGGACACATGAGCATTGGAAGAAAAGATAGCAAAGTATGAAGATCAGCTTAGGCAAGAGCAAGCCATCATCGTAGAATGGGAGAAAAGGTATATGAATGACACAGCAGAATTGAGAAAGAAGTGGAAGGTAATAGAGAATAAATACTTTGAGCAATGCAAAGAAGATGTTGATCAACTCGTGGTCATTGGAGAGGAGATCCTCAAAAACAAAGGGACGATTTTGAAAGCCACCAAAACGATTAAAGACAAAGATGAATTAATCAAGCAATTACAAGATCAACTAAAAGAGAAGGTAAAAGAGGGGACACCAATAGTTCCACACTCCACAATAGCTACTGAGGAGATTGAGGTACGTCCTCTCCCCTTACATCATTCACCGATAAGGGAGGAACCAGAGATCCACTTTGAAAGACATCATCGGGATATTGCAGAACTAAGCCGGAATGAGCGGGCACTACTGGTGTCCCAGCTTACCGAAGATTTTGAAAATCAAGTGGTAAAGATCATGAAGGAGGCAAAGAGCAAAAGCAAAAAATCTGGAACAGGTAATGAGACCATTCAATGTACCATATGGTTTACTTAAAGAACAAACATGCCAATATATAAAGGACACAACAAATAAAGAGCTAGATAGCAACCTCCAGTTTAGCATGCACACATTCTCCTACACACAAGAGGAATTTGACAAGCTGATCCTATATCGTGGAGGAGGAAATTTTTGGAGAAGAACCCTACGCTACAGGTACACTAGGAAGCAGCACCATACATACTCCAAGTACATCCATCTTTTTGCCCAGTACCCCAAAGATGCTCCTGGATGCAATTTCGGGAAGGTTAGCACCAAGGAAGCATCAATACTCAATGGCTCAACTATCCACTACTGCCAAGTCCACCTCGTGATTATCTACCTACAGAAGAATACATGATAAAGACCATCGAATTTTGGATCACTCGATATGCAACTATACCGGATTTAGCTATCAAGATGACTAATAAAATTTTGAGCATGTTACTTATGGTAATAAAAGTGTTTCAGCACATTCAATTTACCTTCTTGAACTTCAACGACATAAATCAGGGACCAGACACCCTCATTTTTTATCTCTCAACTATACCCAGCCGATTAACGCTTATGGCTATATACTCAAGGCTTATGTTTTTGCCAAGTACCTACATGCAGACTTTTGAAGAAGCATTTTTCATCGAATTTTTTGAACTAGACTCCGAGATTGTTGTAAAATTGTCTTCAAAGCTTAATGTTAGGATGATGGCCTGAATTGAGTTTCTTTACAGATCATAGACAAGCACCAGAAGACAGGGTCAAGTCGAGCCAATGGAAAGAATTCATGCTATGTCATGCCAATCTGTTTAATCAACGAGAGCAAAATGTCATCCAAACATACTCATGTTGCCACAAAAAGCCTATCGAGGATGACAGAGTTCAGGAGGAGGGACGTGTGAAAGGGGAATCAAGCAAAAAGAGAAGAAGAAGAAAATCAAAGACTAAAACTACTCAGTAAGGAATGAAGATTATAAAAGGAAAGACCTCTTTACCCAAAGCCTCGCAGGGGCAAGCATTAGGTGACAACGCCAAAGATCCAAGTCTTGAGGAGTGGAATTAAAGAAAGATAACAACCAAGACATTTCATGGAGGTTGCACACAGCTTCCTCATCCACCAGGAGCAGGTGGTGAAGCGAAACAAGTCGAGGAGAGAGATAGCACACGAAGGACTCTTCATTGGATAAGACAACCAATTCTCTAAAGGTCCCAGTTGCCTCCTCGTCCACTGGATGCGTGCGCTGGAAAGAAATGGAAGAGGTCCTAGAGGATGACAAAGAAGATTCAAGAATAGGCCTCTAAAACTTAATGCTCTTTAAAAGAGAGTAGAAGTCAGCAAATTAAGGTGTGTGATGAAAGTAAGTAAATAGTCTCCAAGCAATACAACATGGTCAAATGTATGAAGACAAAGACACATCAGAAGACCAAAAGCTAGAAAGAGGTAGAGGCTGAAAAGTTGAAGAGAGTGACTAAGAACATCACATTCTTAGCCCTTGATGGCATGCGTGGCAGCCCAACTTAATACAACAACCCAGATTTGTGATATAAGGAATACCAAGGAGCCAATAGAAGTAAAGGTAATACCTTCGATACAGTAACAAATGTTTTGACAGTCCTTATCACTTCTTCGACCACCGGATGCGTGTATTCAGAAGCCTTAGACAAGCTACAAACAAGAAGCAAAATCCTATCAAGGGACGATAGAGACAAAGAGGGGGAGAGTGTTGCCGAGCAAAGAGGCACAAAAGGGGAGTCCCAAAATTTTCAAATTAATGGGCATATTTCTCTTCTTCAAAATCCTAGGAAATTCCCTCAAAGCTATGTAAATTCACTAGAGGAGTCCTCTAGATGCATAACCCCAAATCATTGTAATATATTTCTTGTAAAATAGTAGAAAATTAGACTCGCATCTACGAAGACGACCTGAGAAGATCTGTGGTCCAGATTAAGAACCCCGATCAACCCCATGGACTAGAACACCTGGTAGTCAAGTTTGAGAATGAAGCATACCTAGATAAAGAGGGGACTATATATGTAGTCACCACTCTTCCTGATACAACATATGAGTTTGGAGATGTGATTGCGGAGATCGACATGGGTGATATAGAGCAAGGGAATTTAGAGAGAGAGCCAAGAACTCCCCGTGGTAAATCCATCTTGACCAGAATCATGACTCCAGAGTGGATTCCACAGGATAATAAAAGAATAGATTTGCTTTTAAACCGAGAAACTGATGAGGCTTTTTGGAGGTATAAACCTACCCAGCCTTAGGAAGTAAGTGCTCTCACAATCTATGAGTTTAAAGACCCTGATAGCCCAGGCAAAGTAACCTACCTAGACAATACATCGGAGAGGATCTTCGTGGTCACCGAGCATGGCAGACATGCCTACACATGGAAGGGTGAATTTGTTTTTCCCCAACCACGGTCCAATATGTCCTACAGTCACCAAGGAGCTGGCACCTCCCAGGCTCATGGAGCTCAAGGAGATAGGAGTAAAGACAGACCTAAGGTAAGCTTTGCCAACTCCCTAGGAAGAGAAAGGATGAGAACAGGGACAGATAGGGAAGAAACCGAGAGACCTAGAGCCCCAAGGAACCAGAGAAATGCTGATGAATTCCCTTTACCAAGGCCTAGAGAACACACTAGGGCTCTGAGACCAACTCAAGTGGTGAAGTCCATGAAGAATTACTTCGATGGCACTGGAGACCCTTATGACCATGTGGCAAAATTTAGGCAAGTCTTGAAAGCTGAACAGGTAGAGGACCTATTCACACAATATAATGCTTTTGGTCTAACCCTTAGGAACACTGCCCTTACGTGGTTTCAACCACTGAACAAGAGGCATTTCAGAAACATAGACCAGCTCCTAGAGGCATTTATCATTGAGTTTTCTAAGAGTGGAATAAGGCACAACACTTCCTCACTAATTCATAGCTTCAATCAAACACCTCAAGAGACGGTCAGACTAGCAGGAAGACGGTTTAGGCAATACCTAGAGAGGTGCTCGATGCCTGAGTTACCCACACCAGCCAAGCAAGTGGCTTTGTTCTTAGATGGCTTGTTGAGCACCAAGCTTAGGTCATATGTGTATTTGAAGGACCCCAGAACTATAGAAGAATGCGTGCGCATGTGCATAGACATTGACGATAATCTAGGCGAGGAGTTAGAGCTATCAAAAATCTATAAGGATTCGGATAGCTCTACTAGTCTCACATCTGGTCAGTCCACATCCATTGAGGAACTTGCAGAGAAGGTAGCTCAGAAACTAGGTGTCTCTAGCAAACAAATTCCAAGATTTGCCCCAGTTAAGCGGTGCTACACTTGTGGAGGTGACCATATGGCAAATGTATGTCCCATTATGGCCCAACCCCAAGTGAATCCTAGTAGCCAGTACTGCACCATAGAGCGAAGGTACACCAACCACACTGCACAGGACTGCCCATATAACAAACAAACTGTTAGGCAAAATTACCCTCAGCCATATCCACAACAGGGTAGATACCAGAATCAGTACCCACCACAACAATACAACAGACCACAGCAACCTTATCAGCCACCTTATCAAGGGCAGCAGAGACCTCAACCAGTCCTAGTGCAGCAACCCCCTGCTCCAACCAATGTGATCCTAGTGAAATATGCATCTGCTGAAGAAAATCCGAACAGAGCCATAGTCCCAGTCACCCCATTGCTATCAGACAGTGATCCAAGTGACCATAGTTTTGACTCCACACATATTGATAGCCCATAGGCTTACTACATGGAGTCACCCGAGCATAACGAGTCATACTATTATGAGGACCCAAGTGAAAATAGTGGGGAGCCTGAGTATGCTAATGTCATGTACACAAACCCCAACTCTAGACCTCAATCTAGGCAAGTACGACCCCCATTTCCTAGAGGACCATGCTTCATATGTCAGGGAGATCACCTTATACGTGATTGTCCACTGCCTGCCCCCACACAACCCGAACCAGTGACAATTCAGGGTTTCTATCAAGACTGCGGAAAAGAGCATCTCCTACGAGATTGCCCAAAGAACCCTAATAACATGCCTAAAATCACTCCTATCAACGTCATTGGGTTAGTGGTAGACTCTACAGGAAGTATAACTTCCACAGCCCCAGTGCATGTGGTCACTAGAGCCCAAGCCTTGCAGCAAACTCAAGGAGTAGGGCAGGAAAAGAGTTTGAAGGTTAGTGAGACAGAGAGTATAACCAAGAAAAGGACAAGAGCATGGAGAGATAGCCGGGAGAGAATGAAAAGACAATGGTCACAGAAAATGAGCAAACTTGAAGAAAGCTTGAGAGAAACCAAAGCAAAGATAAGTGAACTCGCATCTCAAAACCACTGTCACACCACCCCTCCACCACCTTTCCCTTTACCCGCCAATCCATCTTCTTCCATTCCCCAACCTTTCAATACACCACCCTTAACCCACCCACCACCCAGAGTAGGATCAGTCCTAGCCGATCCCACTCCTGAAGATATAGACATGATGCTTAAATCATATCATGCTAGAATCCAAGAAGGGCCCAATGTAACAGATCATGAGAAATGTTACCCTAGAGCCGATCTAGAGATAGAGCGAACAAAGCTTTGTGCTAAAATGGTCAAATTGGCGCAAGCCATGTTTGAAGCCAGTCGCTTGTTCAATGGCTCTAACCCCATCAGAACACCATTGCACTTTGATGGTCTATTGGATAGATTGGAGAGGTTACTTGCAAAGTCTGGAAAAGGAGCCACCTCCCAGGCTAAGGAGAGGGCAAGTGATAGAATAAGCATTCCTCCCCAGGGAGCTTATGTGCATAACGCCACTGAACCAGACACCTCTTCTTCTATGAATAGTATTCACCAGAGTTCCTGAGAGAGATTCAAGAAGAGAAGTGGGCAAAGGAGAGTGAAGTCCCTCCTCCCATTGAACTTGTGGATGACGCACATGATCAGTTCCCACAGGACATCCCTTCTATTTATGAAGAACAGGAAAGTGCCCACTCTCATGAGAGGTTAGACTTTGAGTCTAATTCCTTGCAAGAGTTACCACATTTCACAGGCCCATGGGAAACCAAGTCTACTTGCCTGAGAGCACCCACAGTCATGATAAGAAACGAAGATTCAATCATACCTAGGAATACAGAGGTAGTAAAGAACACTAAAGTGCAGTGCAATCTCACTTTAGAAGAGCTACTCAAAGTTAAGCCAGAAGTGTGGAAACACGTAGCCAAACAAGTGCCAGACATAGCGAAATCGTGTTCCCAGGTAGGATCTCATAGAATAGTGTCTAAAATACCATTGGATAAGATAGGAGACATGAGTGAAGGAGAAGAAGGAAATACCTATCTCCCAGTTACCCATCAGGGATACACAACCAAGGCAATTTTGGACTCAGGTGCAGGAGTTGCAATTGCTACAACTTCCCTATGGAAGCGTTGGGGCAAGCCAACACTCTGACCAACGAGAATGAAATTGCAGATGGCCGATGGCCATATTGAGAGGCCCTTGGGATTGCTAGAAGGCATAACTCTCACTACATGTGGTGTTGAGTTCGAACATACTTTTGCTATATGTGACTTTAGCAGAAACCAAGCCTACGAGATGATTTGGGAAGGCCATTTATGCGGCAATTGCAAGTAGTACAGGACTGGGGAACCAATTCCTTATACTTGCAACACTTAGGTGTTACAACCAAAGTCAATCTCAAGGATTACTCTCATAGAGACGTACCGCCCATTCAATGGAATCCCATCCATAGAGCCAAGGATGACACGGAGTCAGTGCATTCCATAGGATCAGGATCCTCATGGATGCATGAAGACACCCACTTATGGATGTGCAAAGTGGCAGTAGAAGAAGAGAAAAGAGAAAAAGCCAGAGAGGTAGGTGCGAAAGAGACACATAGATCAATTCAAGACCCAGCCTATGCACCTGTAGTATTTCCCGGTGAAGAGTTTGAACCTCATGGCTGGGCAGAAATTTTAGCAACAATGGATGTAGCCATCAATGGAGAGCAGTGGACACCCCACTGTGATGAGGATGGCTATGACATTTCAGTCTTCTCAATAGATTCAATCATGGGAGATGTAGTTTTAGAAGAATGCGAACCTAGCCCTGATACATTTGAGGATGCAAGTGACTCCGACTTAGAGTCAATCATTATGGACCCACCTTTTGCATCAGATGAAGAATACTTCTATGAAGTTGAAGCTTACCCCCAGAGACATGGAGAAATCACGAATGATGTGAGGTTAGCCACACAAGTAGCCACTAAGAGTGGAGGAAAGAAAAGAAAGAAGAAGGAAGTCACTCCGGAGGCAGAAGAATCCTTGTTTGAGGTCCCTGAAAACTTTAAAAAATATGAGGTAGACGATAGGAGAGTCATGATAAGAATGCCTAAACGTGAGGCACAAGCAGGAGAGGCCTATGATAGCAAGGAAACTACCAAGAAAATAGTTGTCGCCATAGAAGAGGGAGAAGAAAGATGCACCTACATAGGGCATGACCTGACGGAAGAAGAAGAGCAAGAGTTGGTAGCTTTGCTAAGAGAGTACAGAGATGTATTCGCTTGGAGCTACAAGGACCTGAAAGGTGTCGACCCAGACATATGCTCACACACAATTCCCATGACCTCAGATGCCAGACCATCTAAGCAGAAGCCCTATACATACAAGCATAACTACGCTGCTAAGATCAAGGAGGAGATAGATAGATTGGTAGAAGCTGGGTTTATCTATGAGATTGAGCACACTGAATGGGTATCCCCCATTGTGGTTGTGCCCAAGAAGAATGGAAAATTGTGTGTGTGTATTAACCTTAAAAAAGTTAATGCCGCCACGACTAGAGACAGTTATCCGCTTCCTATTACTGAGCATCTATTAGAAAGGGTAGCAGGCAAGGAAGTGTATAGCTTCTTGGATGGATTCTCTGGCTACAATCAGGTAGCCATTGCACCAGAAGATCAGCATAAGACGGCTTTTGCCATAGAGTGGAGCATATTTGCCTTTCGGGTAATGCCATTTGGGCTTACCAATGCACCTGCTACCTTTCAAAGATTAATGTGTCACGTGTTTAAAGAGTTCTTGAGGAAGAATTTGGAAGTCTATGTGGATGATCTTTGCGCTCATTCCAACATTAGACAGACCCATATACCTGAACTCAGACAAATCTTTGATAAATGCAGAGAATATCAAGTCTGCCTGAACCCAGAGGACAAGGAGAGAGTGCAAGGACCGTGAGAGCTTTAATTGATTCAGGAGCGGCCACTAGTGCAGTTCGGATTTCGTATTGCCAACAGTTGCAATTGGAGGTAAAACCCCTAGAAGCATATATGATAGGATTAGGAGGTGTTGAAACCCCTTGCATGGGAGAGGTGGAACTTCCCCTCTACATTCAAGAGGTCCTCATGCCAGCAAAAGTACTAGTATGTGAAGACGAGGATCTTACCGAACCTCTCATCCTGGGCCAAGACTAGATCTATGATCACGCAGTCAACCTCAACCTAAGAAGTGGACTTCTTTTGGCTTGGGTAGGCCAAAGCCGCCTTACGATTGAATTAGAAAAGCAAGCACTCAAACCATTAGAACAGGCACCAATTCCTGGTCCCTCCAAGAACCCACATGAAGATAATGTTATTCTTGTCCAAAGTTCTATGGTGCAGAGGATTGTCACTCTTGCCAAAGGTACAGAAGTCGAGGAACTCCCATCTGTTCCAAAGAAGAATCTCAAGGGGAAGGTGTTGCAGAGCTAAAGAGCGCGCAAAGCAGAGAAAAAAGACGGGCCCCAAAATTTTTCCGATTTGGACACACAATTTTTTGTAACATAACCACTTTTGTATATATTTTCCGTTGTAAATGCACTAGAGGAGTCCTCTAGATGCATCCCCTCAAAGATTAGTGATTTACCCATGTACAATAGTAGGAAATTAGTCTTTTTAGAGAATAAAGTGCCGGTCTCTTGTGTGAAAGGACCAAACTTAGGGCATTAGTATATAAGCCAAAAGTGACTCATTGTAAAGGACTTCTTGTCATTGTGAAGAAGAGCACTTCTGAAATTTCGAGTTTGCCTCTTTCATGCTGATTTTGATCTTCATTTTGCTCATGTATGTGTGTGTGATGCTTGAAATGCAAGTGTAGGACTGTTGTCTACCCCTTCCCCCTTGTTTTGAGTGGTTGTAGTGCGTGCGTAAGCTAGGAGAAGCAAAAACGCGGGTGTTAGTAATTCCCGTAATTCACTGTTTCTGCCATAACTTGCAGCAGAGTGGTCAGAATTAAGTGAAACCACTACCGTTGGATTCGTTTCGGCGAGAGCTTCGAAACGAGTACCCTATTGCCTATGTTCGGAGTTCTGGGCTGGGAGAAAACCTCTAAAAACCAAAACTGCTGAAAAGAGGCTTGCGGCAACACTTCCAGTTTTTCAGTAGGTGCGGGTAGTATTAGTCTTTTCTCATGCTTGAATAGCTAACTCACTTCGTTTTCTATCACGTGTGCACATGTCTTCATACACTTGGTAAGTCACTCCTTAGGATTGATAATTAAATGTGTGAAAAGAACTCCACTATATGCACTTGTATGGCAATCGAGGTATAGTCTCATTGGTACAAGTCCTTGAGTCATTGCGGCTCAAGTACACACGTTTTTGGCGCCGTTGCCGGGGAAGCACTCTACCAAGGTGCCTTCGTGATAGTTAGAGAGCAAGTGTGATCGAATCGTACTTGTGGAGGTGAATTTGTCCATTGACGAGTAGTATTCCTTTTCAACACTTGTCACTTCTCATCCTTGAGGTGTGTGTGATAAGTTTTAGGTTTAAGTGTAGGAGGAGGGAAGAGAAGGAGGAGTTAGGGTTAGGTTAGAAGGAGAGGAAGAGTGAGGAAAAGAGGAGTAGGAGTAGGCCAAAATTCTCGGAAAATCATCAAAAATCCCAAAAAATTTTAAGTTCAGTCAAAAAAGTATAAAAACCAAAAAAATTTGGCTCATTTGACACTTCACAGTGTTCTGGTATCGTTTGCGAGCAGCGACCAGTATCGTGGACTTGGTATCGTGGCATTCAGGCAGTAAGAGCTAGGTTTTGAGCTCACATTGCAATCAGGACAATACCAAGGTAAACATTCTCTCAAATTATATGTCAAAAACACTGTAAAAATGATCAAACAAGTGATTAAAAATCTGCGCAGTATCGCGGGGGGGGGAAAACTGATATCTTTTTCATCTTATTGTGTGATACAGAGGACTAGGAAGGAAGAGGAGAGTGAGGAGAGTAAGGGGGTAAAAAAAGTTTGGGAAAAATCTTACTTTTGGCTTGAGTATCGCGATCGGTTGAGTTTTGGTATCGCGATACCAAAATTCCCTTGTATCGCGACACTCGCCATAAGTATCGTATCGCTGGATACCTACCTTGGTATCGCGACACCATTCCGGTATCGCGACACTGAGTTGGTATCGCGATCGCCCTCGATCTTGGTATCGTATCGTCCGGTACTAATACTTGGTATCGCGACACCATTGTGGTGTCGTATCGCCTAAGTTTTTAGTATCGCGACCTCACTTTACCGAGTGGTATCGTATCGTTTGATACGGTGGTATCGCGACACTACCCTGGTATCGCGACACTACTTTAGTATCGCGATCGTGCCCTCACAAGTGTCGTATCGTCTGATCGCTCGTCTTGGTATCGCGACACCATAGTGGTATCGTATCGCCAAGAGTAGTATCGCAATCGCACTTACTGCGGTGGTATCGTAACGTCTCCTGTCCAGGATCGTATCGCGACACCACATTGAGATCGTATCGCCTCAAATCCCTAGTATCGTAACGTCTACTTTGCCGGTATCGTATCGTGGTGTTCCCCAGTGGAGTATCGCGACACTATATCTGGTATCGTATCGTCTGTTAATCTGGACAGTATCGCGACACCAGACTGATATCGTATCGTTTGGGTGTCTGGTATCGTATCGTTTGGAGCTCTAGTATCGTATCGCCGAGAGCAGTATCGCCAAGTGTGGTATCGTCCAGAATTGAACCCTTCTTTTGGCAAACAAACTGAATCATTGGTAGAGCTGTCCCAAGTAAATCTAAGCAGCATAAAGAGAGGCCTCAGAGAGTGAATGAACTTGAGGTCAGGAAGAGTTCTAGGTAGTAGAAGGAGTGTCATATCCTCAGTAGGAAGTACAGCCCAGGCTAGTCATCACTCAGTTTACTTAGAAACTTCCAGTGACTCGGAGTAGGAGTTACTTATGGCTTCAGAAGACATGCAAGGACCTACACCAACAGGAAACTTCATGACTACTGTTGAAGGAGACTACCGTACCTCCTTACAATATGTGTCCACTAATGCCCAGGAGATTCCAATCTACCTGGATGGCTTAAACAGGTCTGTCGCCAGGATGGCAACTGCCCAAAATGTCGCCATCATACCACGACCAGCTGTCAAATACGAGGGAGGTGCTTACATTGACAAAATGGGTCACATCTACATAGTAACTGAATTTCCTGAGAGGATCAATGAAAGAGGAGAATTGATGGATCCCGACAACTCTAAAGAGTTAGTGACCACCCCCAGAGGCAGGTCACAAGTATCACGGGTCTTGAGAGGAGACTTGATACCTCAAGACGACTACTTATTGGAAGTCTACATGATTCACGGAGCAGACTTATTGCTTCAAACTGACGTACCTGTTCAAGGAATAGGAGAGAGTCCCATGACATTCTATGAGTTGAAAGACCCAGATGACGAAACTAGACTCACTTATCTAGATAAGAATCAGAGAAGATATTGGCCGGTAGGTGTCCTAGACAGGGCTCGACTGAGATATATAGGTGCGCCTGTATTTCCTCAGAGGGAGCAGGCAACTACCTCGCAGAATCCTTTTGGAAATCAACAAGAGACGGAACATACCACATCAGGACAGACCAGTCAAAGAAGTGTACCCAACCGTACTCATGTACAGTTTGCAACTCCAGGAGTGCACACACACAATCAGACCCACACGGGGATGGGGAACCATTTTCGACCACCGGTCAGACCACGACCACCTGTGGGAGTGCAGCCAGGAATGCCTCCATTACGACCAGCTGCCCCAGTCTTCCCTGTAATGCCCAGACCGCCTGAACCAATGAGGAGATTGAGACCAATCCAAGTAGCTAAGTGTATGAGAAACCACTATGATGGATTAGGGGAGCCATACGATCATATTGCCGAATTTAAACAAGTTCTAAGAGCAGAACAAGTAGAGGACTTCTTTGTGCAGTATGAGTCTTTTGGACTCACCCTCACAGGAACAGCTCTAACTTGGTTCCAACCTCTAGATCCCAATCAATTTGGAAACATGGAACAATTCTTTCAAGAATTCATTGGAGAATTTACAAAGAGAGGGATTAAGCACAATTCTGCATCTTTGATCCATAGCTTTAAACAAAACCCTAATGAAACTGTGAAGACTGCTGCCCGAAGATTCAACCAATACGTGGATAGATGCCCAATGGCTGAGAGACCGACTCAACAAAAGATGATTTCATTATTCCTGGATGGACTCTCTAACGGGACCCTAAGAACCCTAGTGTATGTGAAGAGGCTGCAAACATTGAGTGAGTGTCTTCAAGAGTGCATCGACCTGGAAGATAACCTTGCTGAGGACCTCAAAGGTACTACCGACCTCACTAAATCAGAAGACTCAAGAAGTACGGTTACGTCCAATTCTAGTAATGTGGAAGAGTTAGCGGAACTATTAGCAAAGAAACTAGGAGTCCAAGGACAGAGAGCCTACCAACATCCAACTCAAAGAGTGCCTATGTTGAGAAGGTGTAACTGGTGTGGAGGAGAACATCCCACACACTTGTGTGCCAGAGGAGGAGTCGGTGCACAACCGACGTATCCATACAACAGACAGCAACAACCAGGGACTCCTTCATACTGCCACATCGAGCAAAAATATACCAATCACACAACTGAGAACTGTCCCTTTAATAGGCAATCACGACCTGTCAATCCACCCCAATACCGACCTTATGGATACCCACCTAGAGAACTTGGTAGGGAGATGCCTAGATACAATCCGTATCCGGTAGGAGCTCCAAGACAATACGAGCAAGCGTCGTATCCACCACCACAACCAGTGTTGGGACCCCAATTGTCACAACCTCAACAAGTTGTACCTGTGAAGTATACTCAACCGGAAGAAAACTTGGAAAGATCCATAATACCAGCCTCAATAGCGACCAATGTAGAATCAACCAACCAAGGGTATGAACCTCCACCAGGAGAGTACTATCCATATGAAGCCAACATGATGGAATATGAACCAGCATATGACGCGGCCTATTATGGATATGAAGGATTTGATCAAACTTATGGAGCGAAAACTGCAACTTTAATGTATACAATGCCCAAAACACAACAACCATTGAGACCTCCCATTAGACCACCAGTACAGAGAGGACCGTGTTATAGATGCGGAGGGGATCACTTCATTCGGGAGTGTCCTCGACCTTACAACCCTCCACCACCCAGGATTTGGGAAGGATATTGTAGTGATTGTGGGAAAGAACATCTTTTTAGAGATTGCCCTAAGAACCCTACAAAAATTCAAGGCACCGCGCCAATCAACGTAATTGAGGTCTTAGAAGAATCTGGAAGTGATAAGGAATATACTGTACCACTAAAAGCTATTACTAGAGCTCAAGCGAAACAACAAAAGGAAAAACAACCGGAAGAAAAACCAGAGAACAATAAAACAGTAGAACCAAACATTCAAGTAGTCGAGGATTCGGAGAACTCATGTGAGAATTCCCAAAACACCAAAGTGCAAAAATGGAAAGAAAGACGAGAAAAGCTCAAAGAAAAATGGGCAAGAAATAAGAGCCAAGACAGCAAGAAACAAGCGAAGGATTCTAGAAAGCATAGTACACAAAAAACACATAAGGAGATCTCTGAAACACCACCAATTAGCTCAGAGGAAAAGAAGCCAGGCTCAATCCTAGCTGACCCAAAACCAGAAGAATTGGACATGTGGTTAAAAGCATACCAAGCTAGAATCACAATGGGACCAAACCTAGAGCAACATGAAAGACTCTACCCTCAAGGGGAATTAGAGAAAGAAAGACTGGCGATATGTAAAAAGCTTATAGAAGTAGCACAGGCGACTCTAGAAAAGACTATCCCAATTTTGCCTAAAACAAGGGTCGCACAGGAACTATATGAAGCGTGCATCCAACCTAAGGACAAGGAACCTAGTCGGGAAGATGATCAAAATGAACGAATGAAATCTCAAGAAGAACAGGTATCCATAATACCCGACCTAGAGGAAGATTGGTCCAAAGACTTGTGGAAAAGAATTAGAGAAGAGCAATGGAAAAAGGATGGAATCAGTCCACCTCCTTTTGAGGAAATAGTTGGAGAAGATAGTCACCATGATCATAACCTGGAGGAAGCCTATGAGGAGATTTCAAGACTTGATAGAGGTAGAGAGGAGACCATAAGCATTTCAACATTGCCTAACTATATGGGGGAGTATGAAGGAGAGTCAGTGGTAATACGAGCACCCACGGTGCATGGAAAAGGATCAGGAAAAGGAAAGGAGAGTTCTCATAACTTGACAGAGTTAAAGAAAACAAAAGTTCAATGCCAATTAACGGTGGAAGAATTGCTTAGACTGAAACCCCAGTTGTGGAAGCAGATGGCAGATCAATTGAAACCACTGCCAAAGAATGGAGGATCAAAAGAAAAAGAACTGGAAAATAAGTCCACAATACAAGTTCCAGTTGACAAAGTAGGAGAATTTAGTGAAGGAGACGAAGGTAATACGTGCTTACCTGTCATCTACAATGGGTACATGACCAAGGCCATCCTAGATACAGGAGCCGGAGTAGGAATTGCCACGAAGGAAATTTGGGAAAAGTGGGGAAAACCAGCCTTACGACCCACTCGAATGAAACTCCAATTAGCAGACGGTCATGTGGAGAAACCCTTAGGAATATTGGAAGGAATCAGACTGACCACGTGTGGAGTGGAATTTGAACACACATTGGCCATATGTAAGTTCGAAAAAGCAAACAATTATGAAATGATATTAGGACGACCATTCATGCGACAGATGCGGGTAGTACAAGATTGGGGCAAAGATTCATTATATCTCCAACATCAAGGAAACACTACCAAGATAAACCTGCACACATTCGCTTATCGGGATGTCCCTCCATTACAATGGAACCCAGTCCACAAAGAAGAAGACGACCTATCCATTCACAGTGCTGGATCAAGTGACCAATCTTGGATGCACGAGGATGCCCAGTTATGGATGTGCAAAGAAGCCAAGAAGGAGGATTGTAAAAAACAAATGTGGCCAATAGGGCACCCTAATTATCGATCGATAGAAGACCCCGACTATATGCCTCAAATTTTTTCAGATGAACTCTTCGAACCACATGGCTGGATGGAAATCCTAGCCACATTAGACGTCTGTGTGAATGAAGAAGTCTTGACGATGAATGACTGTATAGACGAGGAAGGATATGACGTGAACCTCTACATGGTTGTCCTCCAAGAGGTAGAAGCAGGAGAAATTGTAGAAGAAGAGTGGAAAGAAGAGTACGAAAGCATAGAAATGGAACAGGAGTTTGATTCTGAAGAACAATACTTAGAAATCATGCAAAAGGAATCAAAAGAAAGACCGACAAAAGTCTTAGCAATTGACACCATCCCAAGAATACACGAGCATAGAGAGGACACAAGTAAAGTGGAACCTGAACCAGACCACTTCGAAGTTCCAGAACATTTTAAAAGATACGAAGTGGAAGAAAGAAAAATAGCAACCCAAATGCCTAAACGAGAAGCACGAGACGGAGAGGCGTATGACAACAAAGAACAAACAAAAAAAATTATCGTGACAGTTGAAGAAGGAGAAGAAAGGTGCACGTATATTGGTAAAGACGTATCTGAAGAGGAAGAAGAGGAACTCATACAACTCATCCGAGAATATCGAGATGTATTTGCTTGGACGTACAAAGACCTTAAGGGTGTAGAACCTAGCATATGCGCTCATCGAATTCCCATGACAGCAGATGCAAAACCTTCTAAACAACGCCCCTACACGTATAATGAAGTTTATGCAGCGAAAATTAAGGAAGAAATTGACAAATTACTAGCGGCAGGGTTCATATACGAGATAGAACATACAGAATGGGTATCGCCACTAGTAGTAGTGCCCAAGAAAAACGGAAAGCTAAGGGTGTGTATCAACTTGAAAAAAGTAAATGCAGCAACTATACGAGATAGTTTCCCTTTACCCATCACAGACCATCTTTTGGAAAGAGTTGCCGGCAAGGAAGTCTATAGCTTCTTGGATGGATTCTCTGGTTACAACCAAGTAGCTATTGCAACTGAGGACCAGCATAAAACCGCATTCGCTACTGAATGGGGAATCTACGCATTTAGAGTGATGCCTTTCGGGCTCACAAATGCGCCAGCCACCTTCCAACGACTGATGTGTCATGTTTTCAAAGAATTTCTGAGAAAAAGCATGGAAGTATACGTAGATGATCTGTGCACATACTCAAATCAACGACCAGATCACATACCGGAACTGCGGAAAATATTCAACAAATGTAGGCAGTATAGAGTCTGCTTAAACCCAGAAAAATGTGTCTTCATGGTAAGACAAGGAAAAATACTAGGACACATAGTCTCAAGGAATGGGATATCTACAGATGAGGATAAGATTAAAGTCATATTGGACTTACCAAGACCCAAGAATGCGAAAGAAGTACAAGCCTTTATGGGACATTGTGGATATTACCGTAGGTTTATTCACATGTATGCCATAATAGCTAAGCCCTTATACGGTCTATTGACTCAGTTCACTTGGACAGACGAGTGTGAGAAGGCATTCAACGAGCTTAAAAAGAGGCTGAGTACAGCTCCAATTCTAAAATCACCCAACTGGAACAAGCCCTTTCATATTCATGTTGATGCTTCGAACTATGCAATTGGATGTATCCTAGCTCAACCGGCGGATGAAGGAAAGCTTGACCATCCAATCGCTTATGCGAGTAGACAATTAAACCAAGCCGAAAGAAATTACACGACTACAGAAAGAGAAGGCTTAGGAATGGTCTACGCAGTGAAGAAGTTTAGACATTACCTCTTAGCCAACAAGTTCAAATTCTTCATAGACCATCAAGCTTTGTTGTATCTAGTCAATAAGCCTTGCAACACAGGGAGATTAGTACGATGGTTCTTGTTACTAATGGAGTTTGACTTTGAGGTAGTGGTCAAAAAAGGAAACACACATGTGAGAGCAGACCACCTTTCTAGGTTAAAACACGGAGAGCCACCTTGCGGAGTACCTGATGATTTACCAGATGCTTATCTGTTTAATCTAGAAGTATGTCCGAAGTGGGCAGAAAAATTGACCCCTATACTTACGCATGGCCCTCAACATCCAATTAACAGCAATAGCAAAAAAGAAATTCTTCAAACAAGGAATTTACACATTGTTGCTGGAAGCGTATATTATAAGGAACCTAACGGAGTTTTATTAAGATGTGTAGAGGAGGATGAACAAAAACAACTGATCAACCACGCACATGTGAACAAGTGGAAAACCCATCAAGGAATGCATGGAACAATACGAGAATTAAAAAGATTAGGCGTATATTGGCCTGATATGTCCAAGGACGTTCACGAGCATGTAAGTAATTGTGTGGAATGCAAAGAAATTAGCTGAGAGGATCACGTGTCCTTACCCTTTTCTACCATAGCGCCTAATTGGAGTAAATCATTAGTGCAATTCCTCAAAACGAAAGAGCACGAAATAGGAGCTAGCCTAGCAAGAAAGCGATCCCTAGAAGAAATGAGCAAGGATTATGTGATAATGGGGAAACAACTATTTCGAAGAGGAAAAGACAATCAACTCAGATTATGCGTGCATGAAGGAGAATACCTCCCCATATTAGAAATGGCACATGCAGGAGCTGCGGGAGGACATTTTTCAGCAGATAGAACGGTCAAGATGATTCTCTTTGCAGGCTTGTGGTGGCCAACTCTACATATGGACGCGGAGACATATGTGAGAAGCTGTGAAACGTGCCAGAGAGCAAAATATCCCATTAGAAGAGATGACATGCCTTTAAGACCCATGGTTTGTGCGAGAGCATTCACCAAGTGGGGAATTGACTTCATTGGACCTATCAACCCACCTGCAAAAGGATCACATGCGGAATACATCATAGTAGCCACCGACTACTTGACAAAGTGGGTAGAAGCAAAAGCCACTCGAAAAAATGATGCTCAAACCACAGCAAAATTTCTCTTTGAACACATTTTCACACGATTTGGACTACCGATCGAGATAGTGAGTGATCGAGGAACCCATTTCCTAAACGAAGTCATTGAATCGCTAATGAATGAATTTCTAGTGATCCACAAAAAATCAGCCCCATACCATCCTCAAGCCAACGGACAGGCTGAAAGTTCCAACAAAGTACTATGTACTGTTTTGACAAAGATCGTCAATAATGGAAGGTCAGATTGGGACAAACAATTGCATCACGCAATTTGGGCCTTCCGAGTGGCATATAAAACGGCCATTGGGACTACACCTTTCAACCTAGTGTATGGGCAGAATGCAATTTTGCCAATTGACTTCTTAGTGCCTACATTAAAAGTAGTCATGAATTGTCTCAGCAATTAGATCAAATTGAAAAGCTGCATGAGACTAGATTGCAAGCGGTAGCAGGCATCTATGCCGCTAAACGGAGACAAAAGGCATACTATGACTCACATATTAAAGATAAGGGACTAAAAGAAGGCGACTTAGTCCTAGTATACACCCTAAAACAGCACGCAAAGAAGCTCCAAAAACGCGGATACGGTCCCCTGATCATAAATCGAATCTCCACTAGTGGTGCAGTCAATCTCGCCACACTAGACGGAGACATTCTCCCCAATTACATCAGTGGATGCCGAGTGAAACGATTCATGGAGCCTCTGACCGATGAAATGCTAGCTAGACTGTTGGGAGCTCAAAATAGGAAGACGGAAGAAGAACGAATTCGAGAGGAAGCCCGACAAGAAGCACTAGAACGCATTAGAAAACGCAAGGAGTGGATCAGGCAAAGAGATGAACGCTATATCCACGGCGAAGAGCCCATCCCTATGGCAAACTACCAGGTCAAAAATGGCGACGCCACGGGTATATGTAAAACACAACCTTACCTAAACCTAGGGATTGGCCAGACGGAGTATAAATTGATAGACGCATTGATAGACTCAGGAGCAGGCCTTAGCTGCATGCGAAGGAGGATAGCGAACGAATTGCAATTGGAATTGAATCCCACGAAAGCCAAACTAATAGGAATTGGAGGTCACACCCTAGACTGTATTGGAACAACTAATGTGTCCCTCCACATAGGAAATTCCTCCATGGAACAAAGAGTCCTAGTATGTGAAGATAACGATTTAATGGAAGACTTCATTCTAGGACAAGACTGGATCATTGAAACAGAAGCATGTATCCATCTGGCTCAAGGATATATTTCAGCCACGATAGGGCATAAGGAGGTTTTCAGCTTGCTTGAAGAGAAACCATATAACCAAGACATGTCAATACCAAGATCAGAGGAAGTTCAAGAAGCGACGAAAGATAGTAGCGACTGCGCTCAACCCTCAGAAAGCAAATGCATAGAAACTGAAACTTTAATCATTCTGACACCCCCTATAGCGTCGAAGCTACCCGAAGTGAATGAAGATCAGCCAACCATCGAGGAGACGCCCTCTCCTAAACAGGCTCAAAGTATCCAAAGTTCACACTATTGGGAACTAACAAGCAGATACTCGGACAGACCACCATCCAAATATATGTGGGTACGAAAGGATCAGGTACAGAGTCAAAAAATGTCTACAAGCGCTTTGAAGAAGGAAACGGACATCACCAAATCAGCTACAAAGAACTACAAACGAAAAGAACCAGTACAAGTATGGATTCCCAAGCCCTTGCTTGAAGCTCAAGGATCTCGACATCAGATATGGATTCCCAAAAAGGTCATACAAGCAGCTAAACAGAATGTGAAGACCAAAGAGGAAACACCACAGCAGACGAGGCAAAAGTCAACAACACATGTGAATCATCAAAGAGGATCGCCAAGAAAGGCCAAATTCAATCGGACAAGGGATAAGACAAATGGAACACGAGCAGCTGCACGAATAGAGAAAACCCAGCGACCTCTCTCAGTGTTCTCAAAATGGATCTGGAAACCAAAGCTACCACAAGGAGCAAAAGATCGAGGAGATAAAGCACCCGATTGCACTCATGTTGTGTCTGATACACCCAAAGTATGCATGATAGGGCCACATTACAAGGCCAAGCATTCGGCACAGGATGTACATTATCAAATTAGTGGTGCACGATCTCCAAGTGAGACTAGATCTTAACTTTAAACCGATAGGAATGGACATACTATGTACATAAACTACGCTTCGGCTATGGACTAACTTTTATGTTTTCTTTTCAGCAAAAAAAAAATATATAGAAATACATGAAAAATTCAGGTATTACCCTTCTCACACCCACAGGGAAGGGACGGCACCATGCACTCGGAGCAATATCAAATTATTAATCAACACATGGTGGAGGATTTCTGGACAAATATGGATACAATTATTAATCAACACATGGTGGAGGATTTCTGGACAAATATGGATACTAATTCATGCTCTATATTAAGTGCAGATGGCTTCTGAAGACTCTGAAGCTACAATCCAAGAGGAGGTCCAAGAATTTCCTCCCCAATGTCTTACGAAAGCTAAGGGACATTGGTTCAGAGATGAACAGCCTGTGGAAGAGTATCTCTTTTTGGCCAACATAAAGATCATGGACACGGATCACCACTTTCCGATCATGTCCCAGGACTTCAAGATTTTACATGGCATGCCATCTACAATCGATATCCTGAAGAAAGCAGGAATTCACAAGTATTTCGAGCTACCCATCTACAAGCCGGACTTCCAACGATGTACCCAAGTCATGAACACTTTGAGACCAGCGCTACATGATCCATTGGTGCCAGAAGCCAATGTGATGGATAAGAAGGGCGAATGGGTAGTCATTCAGTTCTCCCACGACTTAATCAAGGAAGCTTTTGAATGGGAGAAAGATGGTGTCAACACGGCCAAGGAAGAAATTCGTGGAGCAAATACTAGAACCTTTGTCGACATTAATAGAGTGGATATTGAAGAGGAAGTCAGGTTGATTCATCAACACTTCTGCTTCCCGAGCATGAACAGATACACGGCCCCTCAAAAAATTATTGTCCAATTGTTGTCTCATGCCACAAAACAGATCGGCAATCAGGTAAATCTCACACCATATGTGCAGGAAAGATTGTTTGAGGCCAAGAAGAAATGGGAAAATAAAAAATTCCTTAATGGAACCACTGCCCTCACAATCATGATTTACCATGCATTGGGCATGCGCGAGTACTTGAGGGAGATGCCATCTTCAATGGAGCTGGCTCAGTATGTCAAGAGTGCTACAGTACCAAAACAAAAGAAAGGGAATAAGCAAGCAGAAGAAACAGAAACAAGTTCGCAACCGAGGATGAGAGGAACCATGAGAGGTACAAAGCGGCCTAGAGAAGTTCCGCAGAAAGAAGAAGAAGCACCACAACCAAAAAGAGTACATGTGCTGCCTACCACCACCACTCAAAGACCCAGGAAAATTACGGAAGAAGATTTAACTCAAGCACTGGAGGAGACTCACAAGTATACAGAAGGGCAAATCAATCTACCAGTGCAAGGTCATCATTATCAACAGACTGCAACAGTTCAAAAACCCAAAAGAAAACTTACTAAGGTACACAGGTATCGGGAGATTGGGCTAGACAATTCAAGTTCAGGATCCGACGCCCAAGAAAAGCAAACTACATCGTTACTGGATGTAGATATTAAAAGTGAATCAAAAGATGATGGCCAGTGGGCCGAATTAAATGAAGTCAATTATGACGAAGCCCAAGCTGACAACAAAGAAAAAGATCAATCATCGCTGTCAAACCAGGGCACAACCACGAGGAAGGCAGAAGAAGAAGGACAACAACCCATGCAACAAAAAGATGCCTCCATCACCCACATAGAGGAGGACCCAAATGATAATGAGGTGCATGCAATGATATCTGAGGACAAGCATCAAGAAGAAGAGAAAGAAGACGAAGAACCCTTCACACCACTAAGGGTTGTGGCAGAACCGTCCCCTCTGGATGTAACCTTTCAAGGGAGTGCCACGAAAGTTCGTAAAACGGTCGAAAATGAAGCAGAAGTTAATGTACAACTACAGGTCCGACAACCACACAAAGAATTGATCCATGTAGCACAGGGACAAGATGTACAAACAGGAGAAACACCAGACATAACAAAGACATGGTTGAATGTGGATATAGCTCAGCTCAAGCCGGTGGTGCAGGATATGATCCGCACGGCACTCGACACTCAACAACTGATGCTTGATGCTGATGAAGATTACGACCAGGCCATGCTCGACAAACAAAAGCTTCAGAAAGAAGGTATGAATTTGGCAAAGAAATTATCTAAAGTAGAAGCTCAGGTGTTGAAGAAACAGGAGGAGATAAAAACAACCCAAACACATTGCAAAACATTAGAAAAGGAGAATGCCCACCTGAAAGAGCAAGTATTGGAGCTGACGAAGAAACTGGAAGTAACGGAAAAAGAGAAAACAAGAATACAAACTCGTAGCAAAGTACTCGAGTCGCAGCTCAAGGTGAGCATGGGAGAAGCAGACCAACTCAGGGACAGAAACAAAGAGCTAATGACAGCTCTCCTCAGTGATCAACCATCGACAGAGTTTGACCAAACAAATGAGGACATAAAAGACATGGAAGCAAAGTTGACAAAGATGACAGATCAGCTCAAATAGGAGCAAGAGACAGTTGCAGAATGGGAACAGAAATATATGAATGATACTGCAGCTCTACGAAAGAAATGGAAAAAAGCCGAGAAAGATTATTTCCGACAGTGCAAGGAAGACACAGATCACATGCATATCGTGGCACAGGAATTAATCAAACATCAAGAAAAACTTACCAAGGCTGAAGAGGAGCTCAAGAATCAAGATGACATCATTAAACGGCTGCAGGAGCAGATTGAGCTAAAAGAGAAACAAGGGACACCAGTAGTTCCTCCAGAAACCACGGCTACTGTGGAGGAAGAGGTACGTCCTCTCTCTCCTCCCTTGTATCATTCTCCAATAAGGGCGGAAAAGGAGGTTCCACTAGAACCTAACACACGCGACATTGCAGAATTGAGCAGACCAGAAAGGGCACTACTGGTGTCCCAGCTCACTGCTGATTTTGAAGATCAAATAATACAAATAATGAAAGAAGCTCGAATAGACAATAAACAGCTAGATCAAATCTTGAAGCCCTTCAATGTACCATATGGTCTACTTAAAGAACAGACGCGCAGGTATATAAAGACTACCACGAATAAAGATCCGGACCACAACCTTCAATTCCAGCATGACACTTTCAAGTACACTCAAGAGGAATTCGAGAAGGCGGATCCCATATGGCGAAGGAAAATTTTGGAGAAGAATCCGACTTTGCGGGTACAGTGGGAAGCATCACCATATGCGCTTCAGGTAAATCCATCATTTTGTCCTGTACCCCGCAGACGCTCTTGGACGCAATTTTGGGAAGCACAGCGTCAAGGCTCCATCAATAATCAGTGGCTAAATTACCCGTTACTACCTAGTCCGCCACATAATTATCTACCCACTGAAGAATATATGGTAAAGACAATGGAATTCTGGATTGCCAAATATGCCACAGTGCCGGACTTAGCAGTCAAGATGACAAATAAAATATTTAGCATGCTTATTACCGTGTTGAAAGTCTTCCAGCACGCGAAGTATACATTTTTGAATTTCATTGGCATTACGCAAGGATCGGAAGCTCTCATTTTTTATTTATCAACCATCCCGAGCCGACTAACCATCATGGCATACTACTCACGCCTTATGTTTTTGCCATCAACATATATGCAGACTTTCGAAGAAGCATTCTTCACCGGCTTCTTTGAAATAGATTCGGAGATTTTTGTAAAAATGACTTCCAATTTAAATGCAAGGCTGGTGGCCTATGAAACAAGCTTTTTTGCTGATCATCGACAGGCGCCAGAAGACGGAGTGAAGTCACAGCAATGGAAGGAATTCATGATATGTCATGCAAATCTGCTGAACCAACGAGAGCAAACCGCCATTCAAACATACTCGCGTCGCCTCAGAAAGCCTGTCGAGGACGACAGAGTTCAGGAGGAGGGACGTGTAGAGGGACAATCAAGCAAGAAGAAAAGAAGAAGAAAATCAAAGTCCAAAACTATTCATTAAGAAGAGAAAAAGAACATATCTCTGCAGGAAGCCCCGCAGGGGCGCAACACCCATCTCTGCACAGAGCCCCGCAGGGGCACGCACCAGGCTACAAAGCTAAACCCCAGGGTCCCGAGTCATGGACTTTTCAAACATCAGAGTAGGACCAAAAGTAAGAAAGGGGTAGAGGCTGAAAAGTTGAAGAGGGTGACTAAGAACATCACATTCCTAGTCACTGGTGGCGTGCGTGGCAACCCGAGTCAACAGGCAAGACAACTACATCAGGCTCTCGAGTAGTAGAGCTTGAATCAAGAAGGCCATCGAATCTGCATGTCTGTTTAACTGCAGACAATACTGACCAAGGGAAGCGTGAGGAGAAAAGCAAGATCAAGAATCAGGCAACATAGCCCAAGGGACGCGTTCGCGAAGCAAAGTCTGTCAAGGGACGACAGAGACAAAGAGGGGGAGGGTGTTGCAGAGCTAAAGAGCGCGCAAAGCAGAGAAAAAAGACGGGCCCCAAAATTTTTCCGATTTGGACACACAATTTTTTGTAACATAACCACTTTTGTATATATTTTCCGTTGTAAATGCACTAGAGGAGTCCTCTAGATGCATCCCCTCAAAGATTAGTGATTTACCCATGTACAATAGTAGGAAATTAGTCTTTTTAGAGAATAAAGTGCCGGTCTCTTGTGTGAAAGGACCAAACTTAGGGCATTAGTATATAAGCCAAAAGTGACTCATTGTAAAGGACTTCTTGTCATTGTGAAGAAGAGCACTTCTGAAATTTCGAGTTTGCCTCTTTCATGCTGATTTTGATCTTCATTTTGCTCATGTATGTGTGTGTGATGCTTGAAATGCAAGTGTAAGACTGTTGTCTACCCTTTCCCCCTTGTTTTGAGTGGTTGTAGTGCGTGCGTAAGCTAGGAGAAGCAAAAACGCGGGTGTTAGTAATTCCCGTAATTCACTGTTTCTGCCATAACTTGCAGCAGAGTGGTCAGAATTGAGTGAGACCACTACCGTTGGATTCGTCTCGGCGAGAGCTTCGAAACGAGTACCCTATTGCCTATGTTCGGAGTTCTGGGCTGGGAGAAAACCTCTAAAAACCAAAACTGCTGAAAAGAGGCTTGCGGCAACACTTCCAGTTTTTCAGTAGGTGCGGGTAGTATTAGTCTTTTCTCATGTTTGAATAGCTAACTCACTTCGTTTTCTATCACGTGTGCACATGTCTTCATACACTTGGTAAGTCACTCCTTAGGATTGATAATTAAATGTGTGAAAAGAACTCCACTATATGCACTTGTATGGCAATCGAGGTATAGTCTCATTGGTACAAGTCCTTGAGTCATTGCGGCTCAAGTACACAGAAGGTCTAGCAACACCCGACACTGAGGAGACCGATGAACAAGAAGCATGAGCACCAACTTTGGCAGTATGAAGTGCCTTGTTGCATGAAACAGATATGGATACGCAAGGGGGAAAAAATCACGGCCCCAAAGAAAGGGTCTCAAAAGAGCATCAAGCAAGCCACACTATCAAGGACTAAAACGAAGGAGATCCCTAGTCAACACTCTAGGCATACCTTGTCTATTTGGGTCCCTAAGCGGTCAATGAAGGCTAGCCCCAATGCTAGGCAGATATGGGTGCCCAAGGCCTGCTTACGAGCCCAAATAGCTCCAACTCTAGTCACTAGCACAATTCAACACTCACAAGTCCTCTTGGCTAACAACTCAGGAACTCTACTTACATCCCACTCTAACACGCACTCGATCAAACCTAGGAATGTCTGGAAATGGGTACCCAAAAGGTCCCAAATCCAGCACAATCTAGTCCATGAACCTTTAACCGTCATCAACTCAAGGAGCCACGAATCCTCAAACAAAGTCTGGAGAATTAAACCCTGTATCAAACCCCCAGATCCATTTTGTAAATCCATCCACTCTGAAGTAGATGCATTCTGAGTACCTTGCATATCCAAAGTATGCATCTAGAATGACACTAACCACTAATCCCCACTCACATCTATCACAAACACTTCATCTCTAACCACTAACCATCTCGATTGTCATGTTAGTATTGTGGAGGGAACACCATTACATCCTGTTTCCTATGCAACACTAATGTGCCTTCCTTCTTCTAGCAGATAAGCATCAGAAGTGTCATGGCAGCTGTAGCAGGAACGAGCTCCCAGGCGGGCACTAATACTCAAAGCAATTGGGATACCATGCCTGTGGAAGCGCCACTAACAGCAAGGCCGGAAGAGCTTTTGAATGTGATAAGAATTCCTATCTCCGATCCTCCAAGTGGCCTAACAGAAAGAGTGAAGGGGCATTCTCATTGGTTCAACGAGATGCCAGGAGATTTGGGAGATGCAGACCACATATGGGAGTCCAAGTTGGAATTCGGAGGAGTCTGGTGGACATTTCAATTCTTCTCGAGAGAATTTGAAACATTACAGAATGCAGCCCCTCTTCAGGATATTTGGCTAAAAGCGGGATTGCAAGATTATTTCAGTGCAGCTTTGCCTAGACCTGATTTTCTTAGGTGCTACTACTTGATTGCCACACTGAAGGCGACGGGAGATAAAGATCATTTAGGCACATTCATGGTGCCCTCTCTATCAAACCAGGAGGAAATGAAGAAGTTTGAATTGAATATTACTTTAATTAGGGAAGCCCTTCAGATGTATGGCACCCATGTACCTTCCGATCGAGACCCTTTGATACCGGAGTATATGAAGAACAATAAAATCAAGAAGTTGAAGGAAATGTGTGCTCTCACCCCCAACATCATCATACCATTACGGATGTGCCTTCAACACTTCGCATTTCCGGCGCAAGACCGGTTCACCGAGCCTCATAAGAAGATATGGTATGGATTATACCTAGCAGAGACTGGGAGCTTACCAATTAAAATGCCTGTGTGGATCCTGGACCAGTTATATGAAGCAGGCAAGCGAGGAGTACGGAAGCCTACTTTGAATGGCTGCTGTGCCATTACAAGAATTATCTACAGATGCCTTGCCTATGATGTACCGATTGCAAGGGCCCTTAAGTACTCACAACTGGAATTCTTCAAAGGGCGGAAGTCAGGGGTGCAACCCACAAAAAGAATGCGTGGTTCGCTTTCACAGGTTCTAATCCCTCGTGAGGCCACCACAGAAGCTTCCCTCAGAGAAGAGGAACAAGTAGCCCCTTTCACTATCCATCTCTAAGGACCACAATCAAGGGGTATGGTACAACCCACTCCATCAGCCCCTCCACTACCCACAGATGCTGAGTTTGCATCCATGGCTACTTTGGCAGAGGATCCAAATTTTGACTTTGAAAGCTTCCTGCAGATAGCCCACTTATCTGAGAGTGAGTGTTTCTCTGAGACCGACGGCCCAGAATCTTCATCCCAGAGAGCACGACCACATGGTGAAGCACGAAGAGTACATTGGGAGGATGAGGCACAATGCACGCAGGCGGGAGGCACACATGAACAAGTGGAGATGCAGAGGAATGAATCGGAGGAGAGTGAGGAGGATGCCCCTGCTTACACCGCACAACATAAACGGCTCTACAAAACGATCAAGCAGGTACAAAAGAGGCATAAGCTATCAGAGGAGGCAAATAGAGCGATGGTGAATCAAATGCTTCAAGCAGAGAACACGGACCCCCATTTTGTCGAATCATTGAACCTTTTGGCGGAGACATATGGGATTATAGAAGCTATGAGGATCATGTTACATCGCAACCCTCCTCAATATGATCAACGAAGGATCGATACACGACCACGAAGGGGGAAGATGATTCAAATGGAAGTTTCTACCACCCTCCCTACCACCACTCAAGAAGATGTCCACATGGCCAGCCCAACCAACAGTGAGGAACCAGATGTAAATACACAGGTACCATCTCCACCATCACCTCCCATCCAGCCCTCCGAAACCCTCACCACCAGTATTCCTGAACAATCAGCATTAACCCTTAGTGAAACTATACCACGCACTACCATTTCCCCATCCGCCCCTTTACCTCCTTCCACTAGTTCCAGCCAACTTTCGGAACCCCATATAGGTCACCCTGCCACCGATCAAACTATAATAGGTCACCCTTCATATCTCCCAGCCCTCGGACAGCCACTTGCCACTAGCCAAACCTTAACACACCCAATTCCAATCACTGATACATTTCCTCTTTCCCAACCTCAGACCATTGGGCCCCTCTTCACCCCCTCCAAACCAACACAAGCCACCCTAACTCCATTGTTGGCAAAACTTGTAAATATGATGCGACAAATTGATGATTATAAGAGAAATTCCCTTTCCCAGCACACCTCACCCACATTCACACCCACCACTAACACACCGCCCACCATTCCCGTATTCACGATTCACACAACACACACAATCACGTCCGATCCCATGGACATTTCACCATCCACAGGAGCACCCACCACCGCAATTGTCCCCACATCCTCACATTTCACTTCACTTATAGGCACATCATCCACTTTTCCCTTCCCCATTTCCCAACCCTTTGCATTTTCCACCTCTACCACTGCATCCACATCATTTAGTCATGCACTAGACACCATGTTCGAAGCGGCCAATCAACTTAAGCAAGAGTATAGATTACTGGAAGAAAATAACACAGAGTTGTGCAATCTGTCGGCTCAACTCCAGGCACATGTCAATGCCTTGGAGCTAAGTAATACAACACTACAACATGAGGTGACCACCCTCCAACAATCTCAGGTGGAGCTCGAAGCCAAACATACAGAGGCGACTAGGGCAGCAGAAGAACAACTCAGAGATCAGCTAGCCCATAATGCTAGACTACAACGAAACATGGCTCTACTCCGACGCCACCTAGCAGCTGCACAAGAAGAAAATAGGAGATTACAGCAACAAAATCAAGACAACCTCGAAGCCGCCATAGAAAGTACTCCAGGGGCACCCATTGACCCTGCTAGCTTCCGGGCCGTCCCTTCAAAA
>CM035443.1:100915181-100930181 GCA_020310875.1 Ceratopteris richardii | reverse complement strand
GGAAAAATTTGAAGGGCCTATCTGCCAGATTTGCGTCGACTGCTTTTTCTACTCAATCCTTCACCTCGCTCTGACTCTCTCCGCTGGCTTCCTTGTCTAGTCAGTCCTTGGGTGCCCATACTGCTCTCAACACCCCCCCCTCTCTCGCGTCTGTCGTCCCTGACAGACCCTTGTTGCTGGGAGTGTTGGATGTAATATTCCACAACCTGAGTGGCAAGCTGATGTTCTTGTATGCGTAGTCCTCTGGCCAAGTCTGTCATCATACGATCCCAATCAATTGGTCCTGGAATGTCCGGATGTGGCAGACGTAACTGATCTGCATGGATCGCTTGTTCTACTGCGAATAGATGTAGCAAATGTGTGGGTTTGGGAATGAAAATTTCTGAGTGATATTTCCAGAATCCCGTAGAGAACATTTCCTCAAATGTCTGCTTGAAGCATGCGGGTAAGTACTTTATTCGTGCATGCCAGGCAAAGATTATAGTGACTAAGGGAGTCTGGCTCATGTCGTGATGAGCTCGAATATTTTCATACACATTTTCGCTGCTATGTCGGGTACATTATTTAGACATGTAGACCAGTGCCGAATTGTTGATATCATGTAGGCTACGATTGGGGTCCCTTGAGGTGGAGCAAAATATGGATAGTTAACCCAAGCCGAGCATTCTTTATTGTTGCATATCTTGATCGCAAATGTTTGCCATGATCTACGACGTACCACTGGGCAATAACATGGATTATACTTGATATACAGTGGCATGGTTGCCCAAGTGATCATCATCTCCGGGTAATCGGTTAGTAGACGTGCATGCCAATTAGGTTGGAAGATCGAGCCAGCACGTGCATTAGTCGGTAAATCCTCTAGCTCAAATTGAGTGGCGAATGTGGGCTCCCTCCCTGTATGTCTTTTAACTTCTGCATTATAATCATGTAGCAAGACAAAATAAGGCATGTATTGCGACTCTGATGTTGTGATTAACCGTTGGTGGGATAGGTTCTGAAAGTAAGAAGACCGAAGGACAGTTTCTTCTAGATTTGTGAGAGATTGCATTTGCACTGCAACGCGATCATCATGTGTCTTACCCACTTTCTCGACCCTTTTGACCCAATCTGGAACTTGAATTTCTAAAGTGTCTTGTCCTTCCTCTGTAGTCCGACCACCGGGTGTTGGCATCGGCTGGTACGGCTCTTCATAGCTGTCGTCGACGGGGATTTCCACCACTGTTTCAGGTTCTGGTTCTTTAGTTGGCGAGGGCGGCCTTTCATATGGTAAGAGACGTGCTTGGAGTTCGGTCACCTATTTTCGGAGGGTCTCTAATTCTTCTGTAGAGGGTTGCAAGATTATTGGTTCCTGTTGAGCTGTGGGGGCACTGGCTATCTGCTTCCTTAGATCCGCACATTCAGTCTCTAACTTTTCATATGACTCCAAGAAATTCGCATGCTCCTCGAGTAAGATGCGAATGTCTTCCGATGGGACTGCTCTATACTTGGTAGGGCTAATGGTTGCTCCTGTAGTTCCTTCCATAGCGGCTTCAAAGTTGTCTTGGTTTTGTTGCTGAAGCCTCTTGTTCTCTTCTAGTGCTGCTGCCATATGCTTCCTTAATAGCCCAAGGTTGCGTCTGAGTGTAGCATTAGATATCATTTGTGCTTGGAGCACTGTTTCTAGTTCCTTGACTGCTTGATCATCTACAGTCGATGTCTTTGATTCCAATTCGGAGTGAGCCTGCTGTAAGGTGGTATGCTCGGTTAGGAGCGTTTGGTAATCAGCTTCAAGAGTGTTGACTCTAGCTTGCAGACGCTGAGATTCTGCCTGGAGGGCAGCAGTGCGTTCTTCCAATTGATGGTATTCTTGTTGTAGTTGATGTGCACACTGAAGTAATGTATTGAACGTGCTATTGACATTATGAGGTGCAAGGGGAAGAGTTTGAAATGCAGGGGAGGTGGGATTGGGGAGGGAGGTAGTGAATGCTGTGTGTGCCAATGATGCGGTGAGTGGTGAGGTGGGGAGTAGTGGAGGGGGAGAGGGTGGAATTGTGGGGAGAGGTGCTGTGGTGGGTGAAATGTCCATTGGGTCAGACAGAGTGGTGTTATAGGTGCTACCATGTAGGTGGGTATGGTAGGTGAAGTGAGTGTGGTGTTCGTGTAAATTGATGTCGTTGCGAACATCGGGGAAATGTGCCTTTGAAACATTGGAGAGTGGATGAACTGCTCCACAAAGGACGGGTATTGGGGTGGTGAGGTCAGGTTGAAAGAGGTGTAGGGGCCAGATGGGAAGTGAGGGTCATGGAATGGAGGTACCCGTATTGGGGGATAGGCTGGGAAACACAAGGTGCCTTCTGTGGGTGCCGGGTTTCCAACCGCACTTGGAATTATGGGATGGCCAGTTATGGGTTCGGAGGATAGAAGGGTTGAAGTGTACAAGGGATTGGTGATGAAAGAGAAGAGGGTGTCTTGTGAGGTGGGTTCTCGAAATGAGAATGATGTGAATGAGGATGGTTTATAAGTGAAGGTAGAGGTGATGACTGTCGTTTCTTCCATGGTGGGAGGTGGTGGTGGGGGTGGAGAAGGTGGTGATGGGGGATGCTGGGGTGAGATGGGTGATGTCTGAACGAAGGTTTCAGCAGAGAGGTCAATGGTGGTGGTGGGGGTAGCTGTGGTTTCAATGGGTACTTCTTGTTCTGTGACGGGTATCCTGATAGTCTTACCTGCGCGTGGTAATGTGTCAACTCTGCGTTTGTCATACCTCACGGACTGGCGGACTGCTGTGTGGACAGCCTCCGGAACTCCTAAAGATTCTGACACTAATTTGAGGGTGTCAATGAAATGTTGATCCACCCCATCATCTGATAGCATTTCTTGCATCAAAGCTTGACCTGACACAAGAGAGAGTTGATGCCTTTCTTGTACTGCTTTGATTGTGTCGTATAACCTTTGTAGTTGAGCTGTATATGCTGGTGCACCTACAAGTTCTGGCACTTCTTGTTGCTCATCTTGATGCTCTTGATCATAATCCTCCTCATCTTCCTCCTGTTCTTCATCTTCATCATCCTCTTCATCCACTTCAACTGTGGTGACAGGTACTTGGGAGGTTGTTGCCTGTGTTTGCACATTCTCCACTTGTTGTGCCTCTTCTGCCTCCAGCTCTACATCTTGTAATAATTGTTCGAAGTCTTCATTCGTGAGTTCTTCCAAAGGTGCACCACTAGGAAATTCAAGATCGGTTGGGATGGGAGGGAATATCAAGGTAGAACCATCGGTGCTGCGTCTTGGAAGTCGGAGTGTGAATGGTCGGACTCTTCGGGGTGGAGGGGTGACTTCTGGTGTTAGGGTGGCTCCACGTGGTTGAGCACAAGGGACTTGGACAGTACCTCTCATCTTCTTAGAAGGGGGTCCAGTGCATGTCCTGCCTCTAAACTGCTCTACACGATTCCACATTAGGGCCCGTTGAATAGAGATGTCATAAGCCAAACACCTATAAATTATTCTCGTCAGAGCACAGCATCCATATAAAACCTGTTTCCGCGGCCATCGTTTGTGAGCTAGGTGTATCTGATCAATTATCCAGTGGGGTAAGTTGATGGTGAGGCTCTGTGTCTCTGCCAGATACAAACTAAACCAAATCTTTTTGGGCGGCATGGTGAATCTATCTTGTGCAGGAAAAGCAAAGTGTTGCATGCACATGCGAAGGTGTATTGCAATATTAGGCGTCATGGACACCATGTCCTTGAGTTTGGTGAGGCTTCGATTCTTCATGTAATCCGGCACTAGGGTTTCCTTCTCTGTAGGAATATGCATTCCGCACATATCTAGGGCCTCTCTCACCAAGTTGTTTGATAGCCTGAACCTCTTGAGCTCATTCCCCTTTGTCAGAGATGGAATCACAAATGAGCTTGCACCTTTTGGGTTCTTGTTTGGAGTCAAGGTGTTGATGAGATAGTAGCATCGCATGAAGTCAGGCTTTGGGAGCCGTGCACTGAAATATGCATCCAATCCTGCCTTCTCCCATATCGAACGTAGACCTTCTGCATTTTGTAACTTCTCGAATTCTCTTGTAAAGAAATGGTATTTACCTTGCTTCCCATTGAAGTCCAACTCTGATTCCCATAGGTATGTTCCCTCTCCCAAGGGTCCTGCCACTTCACTAAACCAGTGGGAAGTTTTTCCTACGGGCATGGTATGGCCACTGGGAGGGTCCGCTATAGGTATGATTTTGATGGCCTGCAATTCTTCTGGTCTTTCATTTGTCTCAGGAAAAACGGGTAAACTGTCTAAGTCCACCACTTGCTGGCTCGTTTCTGTTTGAGAGCTAGTTCCTGCTACCTCAGCCATGTTGAAAACTTCGCAGCTGGTTCTGTGAGAATATATGAATAAATGTTAACATTGCAATGGACACAAAAATGACACTGTGTCCCCTGTTACAACATTAACATGAGGTTCGGGAGAGGTTAGGGGGTTAGTAAGTGCTCGGTGCTTGTGTGTGTAGTTAGGAATTGGGTAGACCTAAGAGCTAAGCGGAATGATGTGGTGTGAGAGTGAAGTAGTTAGTAGGTGGACATGGATTTACAATTGGGGTCCGGGGGTTTATTACAAGTTTTAGGTTGCCAAATGCAATGGATAGGTTTTGATTTTGACTTTGTGGAGGCTCTGGAGAGTGTGATAGGGTATTTATTTGAAAAATGGGGCTTTTTAGGGACCCATTTACGAGTGATTCTACTTGTGCCCATGGAAGAATATGTGTTAGTGCGTGATGTGTAAGACTGGGCCTCAGATGTTCGCGTGAGTGAAACATGTTGTACAGGGTTTGGCCTTGGTGTAGCTATTTGAGCCCACAAGCAAGCCTTAGGCACCCAGATTTTTCGTGATTGTGGGCTGGCCTTCATTGACTTCTTGGGTACCCAAATAGACTTCACTTTCACAGAAGAATTTATGAAGGACTTCTTATTAGTGTCATGTTGTTGATTACTAATAAGAGGTTTTGGCCGTGGTGTTGGCCTGGTCGGAACAGGGTGTTCGCCTTTTCGCCTCCATACTTGTTTCATTGGCTGAAACAACCTGCTTTGCTCCTTTTTTTGGCCTCTAGTATAGGTAGTGTTCTGCTTCTTCTGTATTTGATCTGCCGTTGGCTGCTGCATCCTTCTGGCCTTTGGAAAAGAAGGGAGTACCGTCTTATCCTTGACTCCGTTGTTGAGACAATCCTCTTTCTGCATCATACATTTTTGGACAAAAATAACATTGTCAACTTCATGTGCACCCCTGGAAGGACCAGGAGTTCGTGCCTTACCTAGTTCCTTGAGTGCCTCATTTTCCAATTCAGCTGTAATTCGACTATGATTTACCCATACCTGAAGAAGTCCACTTCTTAGGTTTAGGTTGACCGCATGATCATAGATCCAGTCTTGACCCAAGACAAGAGGCTCAGTGAGGTCCTCATCTTGACACACTAGTACTTTGACTGTCATTACTTCGTCTTGAATATAGAGGGGAAGTTCCACCTCGCCCATGCAAGGGGTTTCCACACCTCCCAATCCTATGAGATACGCTTCAATAGGATTGACAGTTAATTTCAACTTTTGACAGTAAGACAATTTAACAGCACTAGTGGCTGCACCTGAGTCAATCAAGGCTCTTACAGTCCTTGCACCCTTTCCTTGTCCTATATCTAAGGTCATAAAAGGACGTCGATCAATTATCCTATGGGAGCTGATACCTGAAACTTCACACATAGCCACGTGATATCCTTGATCTGCATATGCATCTGGCAGAGGTTGCTCTCTACCTTGTCTTCTTAATTTCATTCTCCGTATGCGCTCTAAGGCTTCTGCTTGGGCTTCTTCTCGAATTCGCTTTTCTTCTTCTTTGCGTTTCTTAGCAGTATTGAGTCAACTTAGCATTTCCTCTGTGAGAGGTTCCTGATACAGCTTGACCCTGCATCCGCTTATGTAGCTCGGAAGAATATCACCTTCTAAGGTGGCTAGCTGTACCGCCCCACTCGTTGAGATTCTATTAATGATCATGGGTCCGTAGCCTCTCTTCTCCAGTTTCCTCGCATGTTGTTTCAACGTGTATACTAGTACTAGGTCGCCTGCCTTCAAACCTTTATCCTTAACGTGGGCATCAAAGTATGCCTTCTGTCATTTCTTAGCTGCATATATCCCTGCAGCCGCTCTCAGTCTTGTTTCTCCTAATCATTCAAGGTCAAAAAGTCTTGAGGAGAGTTCATGACCCGTCCATTCATGCTCTTGTGCTACTTTCAATGTAGGTATTAAGAAGTCCAATGGTAGCACTGCATTTTGGCCAAACACCATCTGAAAGGGGGTGGCTTGGAGTACCGTTTTGTAGGCCACTCGATATGCCCAAACAGCATGGTGTAGCTGTTTGTCCCAATCAGAGCGTTTATTGTTCACTAATTTCGTCAGTACATTGCATAAGATCTTATTGGTGCTCTCAGCCTGGCCATTTGCTTGAGGGTGATAGGGGGCAGACTTCTTATGTACTACCAAGAATTCTTGGAGCAGATTTTCAATAACTTCATTCAAGAAGTGAGTGCCTCTGTCACTAACTAGCTCTATAGGTAGCCCGTATCTAGTGAACACATTCTCAAATAAAAACTTAGCTGTTGTTTGAACATCGTTCTTCGTTGTGGCTTTCACCTCTACCCACTTGGTTAGATAGTCCGTGGCAACAATGATATATTCAGCATGGGAACCCTTAGCTGGGGGATTAATAAGACCTACGAAGTCTATTCCCCACTTAGAGAATGCACGTCCACCCATCATAGGTTTCAGTGGCATCTCATCTTTGCGTATAGGATACTGAGTTCGCTGACAGACATCACACCATTTTACATAGGTATGTGCATCCATGTGAAGTGTCGGCCACCAGAAGCCCGCAAATAGTATTGCCTTGATCACCCGATCTGGTCCAAAGTGTCCTCCTGCTACACCTTGGTGAGCAGTTTCCAAGATCTTGAGATATTCACTTTCATGGACACATAGTCTCAGGCAACCATCCTTACCACGCTTGTATAGATTATCACCAATGAGTGAGTAATCTACGGCTTCTTGTTCTAAACTCCTTTTCCTAGCCATAGTCATGTCTGGAGGGAATGTTTTCGTCCTCAGGAAGGATACTAGTGGTTCACTCCAATCTGGCACTATGGACACTTGATAAAGAGTGGCATGTTCCACAGGTGGTTTAGTGCAGCAGATTGGGCATTCCTTGCACAACTTTTGGACATCAGCTTCCATCGTCGGCCAATGCACTCCGAGTCTCCTTAATGTCTGTAGGGTTCGTTGTTTTGAGTAGTGTTTCTCTAATGCACCTACATGTGCTAATTGCAACCATTTAGCGTACTCATCCTCTTCCACACAACAAGCCAAGATCCCTTGATCTGTGTGCTTGTACATACTACCTGCCATGATGTGATACTTTTGAGCTTTTACTACCTCTCTATCCTATGTGTTTACTACTGGGTGGTTAGGCCCGTATGTCAATACTGGCACTAATGACTTAGCCCACTGCGGTACCACTTCCAAATTAAACAAGTAAGCATCAGGAAGGTCATCTGACACTCCTTGTGGGGATTCTCCAGATGTGAGCCTAGAGAGATGGTCTGCTCTCAAGTGAGTCCTACCTTTCCTTACCACAACCTCAAAGTTGTATTCCATTAGTAAGAGAAACCATCTTACTAATCTACCTGTATTGCATGGCTTGTTCACGAGATATAGCAGTGCCTGATGGTCAGTAAAAAATTTAAACTTATTTGCAAGAAAATAATGTCTAAACTTTTTAACTGCATATACCATGCCTAATCCTTCTCGTTCGGTGGTTGTATAATTTCGTTCAGCTGCATATTACCTTCACCAGTAGGTTGCGCAAGTACACACCCAATAGCATAATTGGATGCATCCATATTACCTTCACCAGTAGGTTGCGCAAGTACACACCCAATAGCATAATTGGATGCATCCACATGAACATGGAAAGGCTTATTCCAATCTGGTGTGGTTAAGATTGGTGTTGAACATAATCGCCGTTTAAGCTCATTGAAGGAATTCTCACATTCATCAGTCCACTCAAAGTTAGTCAGAAGTCCGTACATGGGCTTTGCTATGATGGCATACATGTGTATAAACCGTCGGTAATAACCACAATGCCCCATGAAAGCTTGTACTTCCTTGACATTCTTTGGCCTAGGTAACTCTGCTATGGCTCTCACTTTCTCTCATTAGTGGATATGCCATTCTTTGACACTATGTGTCCTAGAATCTTGCCTTGCCTGACCATAAAAATGCACTTTTTGGGGTTCAGGCAGACCTGATATTCTCTACATTTGTCAAAGATTTGTCTGAGTTCAGGAATATGGGTTTGTCTAATGTTGGAATGAGCACAAAGATCATCAACATAGACTTCTAAGTTTTTTCTCAGGAACTCTTTAAATACATGGCACATCAGCCTCTGGAAGGTAGCTGGTGCATTGGTAAGCCCAAATGGCATTACTCTAAAGGCAAAAATGCCCCATTCAGTGGCAAAAGCCGTCTTATGCTGATCTTCTGGAGCTATGGCTACTTGATTGTAGCCCGAAAATCCATCAAGGAAGTTGTACACTTCCTTGCCTGCTACTCTTTCCAAGAGATGTTCTGTGATGGGAAGCGGATAGTTATCTCGAATTGTGGCTGCATTGACCTTCTTCAAGTTAATGCATACACGCAGCTTTCCGTTTTTCTTGGGCACCACTACAATGGGGGATACCCACTCAGTGTGCTCAATTTCATAGATAAATCCAGCTTCAACCTGTCTATCTATCTCTTCCTTGATCTTGGCAGCGTAATTATCGTTATATGTGTATGGCTTTTGCTTAGAAGGTTTGGCATCCGAGGTCATGGGGATAGTGTGTGAGCATATGTCTGGATCAACACCTTTCAAATCCTTGTAACTCCAAGCGAATACATCTCTGTATTCCCTTAGCAAGGCTATCAATTCTTGCTCTTCGTCTTCCGTCAGGTCATGTCCTATGTAAGTGCATCTCTCTTCTCCTTCCTCTATGGCTACCACTATTTTCTTGGTGGTTTCTTTGTTATCATAGGCCTCCCCTGATTGCACCTCTCGTTTAGGCATTCTGATCATGACTCTCCTGTCATCTATCTCATACTTCTTAAAATTTTCTGAGACCTCAACCAAAGATTCTTCCTCTTCTGGTGTGACTTCTCTCTTCTTTTTTTTCTTTCCTTCTTCCTTCGGGGTCACATGTGTGGCTAGTCTTACATCACTTGTAAGCTCTCCATACCTCTGGGGTTGAAATTCTACTTCATGGAAGTATTCTTCATCTGATGCAAAAGGTGGGTCCATAATGATTGACTCTAGATCGGAGTCACTCGCATCCTCAAATGCATCAGGGTTAGGTTCGCATTCTTCTAACACTGCCTCTCCCATGATTGGCTCTATGGAGAAAACTGAAATGTCATAGCCATCCTCATCACAGTGAGGTGTCCATTGTTCTTCATTGATGGCTACATCCATTGTTGCTAGGATTTCTGCCCAGCTGTGGGGTTCAAATTCTTCGTCAGGAAAGGCTACAGGTGAATAGGCTGGGTCTTGAATTGATCTATGTGTTTCTTTTGCACCTACCTCTCTGGCTTTCTCTCTCTTTTCTTCTTCTACTGCTACTTTGCACATCCATAACTGGGTATCTTCATGCATCCATGAGGATCCTGATCCTATGGAATGCACCGATTCTGTATCATCTTTAGCTTTATGGATGGGATTCCATTGGATAGGAGGGACATCTCTATGAGAGTAATCTTTGAGATTCACTTTGGTCGTGACACCTAGGTGTTGCAGATACAAGGAGTTGGTTCCCCAATCCTATACCACTTGCAACTGTCGCATAAATGGTCTTCCCAAGATCATCTCATAAGCATGATTTTTGCTAAAATCACATATAGCAAATGTGTGCTCGAACTCAACACCACAGGTGGAGAGAGTTATTCCTTCTAACAACCCTAGGGGTCTCTCTATGTGACCATCGGCCATTTGCAATTTCATCCTTGTGGGCCTGAGTGCTGGCTTGCCCCAACGCTTCCATAGGGAAGTGGTAGCAATTGCAACACCTACGCCTGAGTCTAGAATGGCCTTGGTGGTGTATCCTTGATGGGTGATAGGAAGATATGTGTTTCCCTCTTCGCCCTCACTCATGTCTCTTATCTTGTCCAATGGTATTTCTGGCACTGTTCTCTGGGATCCTACCTGGGAACGAGGCTTTGCTATCTCTGGTACTTGTTTGGCTACATGTTTCCATAGCTCTGGCCTTACTTTGAGTAGCTCTTCTAAGGTGAGGCTGCATTGTACTTTAGTGTTTTTCACTACCTCTGTGTTCCTAGGTATGACTGAGTCCTCATTTCGTACCATGACCGTGGGTGCTCTCATACAAGTAGACTTAGTTTCCCATGGGCCTGTGAAGTGGGGTAATTCTTGTAGAGAGTTAGACTCAAAGTCTAATCTTTCCCGAGATTGGGTACTCTCCTACTCCTCATAAATGGATGGGATGTCTTGTGGGAATTGGTCGTGTGCATCATCCACAAGTTCAATAGGAGGAGGGACTTCACTCTCTTTAGCCCATTTGTCTTCTTGAATCTCGCGTAGGAATTCTGGTGTGAACCGATTCATAGAAGATGATGTGTCTGGCTCCGTAGAGTTAGGCACATAGGCTTCAGGCACATAGGCTTCCTGGGCAGGAATGCTTACTCTTTCACTTTCCTTGTCCTTGTGTTGAGAGACGGGTTCCTTTTCTGATTGTGCAATCAGCTTTTCTATTCTTTCTAACAGTCCATCAAAGTGCAACTGTGTCTTCGCTGAACTAGAGATGTTAAATAGGCGACTGGCCTCAAACATGGTCTGAGCCAACTCCACCATCTTAGCACAAATTTTGGTTCGTTCTAGCTCTAGTTCTTCTCTAGGGTAACACTTTTCATGATCAGTTACGTTTGGCCCTTCTTGGATTCTAGCCTGATATGCTTTAAGCATCATATTAAGGTCCTCGGGAGTGGGATCTGCTAGGACTGATCCTACTCTTGGGGTTGGTGGAATTGTGTGAGGTGAGTTGGAAGGTGGCGGGTCAGATGGAGATGGGAATGGTGGTGGTGGGGTAGTGTGAGAGGGAGTTTGAGATGTGAGTTTAGTTATCCTGGCCTTTGTTTCTCTGAGGCTTTTCTCAAGTTCACTCATTTTTTTTGCCCATTGTCTTTTCATTCTTTCACGACTATCTCGCCAAGCTCTAGTCCTTTTCTTGGTTATGTTCTCAGTTTCACTAGCCTCTGGGCCCTTTTCCTGGCCTACCCCTTGGTTTTGATGCAATGCCTGAGCTCTAGTCACTACCTGTACTAGTGCGGTGGACGTCACACTTCCTGTGGAGTCTACTACCAACCCAATAACGTTAATAGGAGTGATTTTTGGCATATTATTAGGATTCGTAGGGCAGTCGGTAAGAGATGCTCCTTTCCACACTCCTGGCAATAGCCCTGGATCGTCACTGACTGGGGTTGTGTAGGTGGAGGCAAGGGACAGTCACGAATGAGATGATCTCCCTGACATCTATAGCATGGTCCTCTAGGGAATGGAGGTCTTACTTGCCTAGGTTGGGGTCTTGAGTTAGGGTTTGTATACATTACATTTGTGTACTCTGGTTCCCAACTAGGTTCATTTGGCTCTTCACTATAATAGGACTCACCATGTTCCGGAGATTGCATGTAGTAGGCCTGGGGGCTGTCAATATGCGTCGAATCAAAGCTATGGTCACTCGGGTCACTTTCAGAAAGCAATGGTGGTACAGGGACTATAGCTCTATTCAGGTTCTCTTCTGCAGCTGCATATTTTATTGGGATTACATTAGCTGGGGTAGGGGGTTGTTGTGCTAACACAGGCTGAGGCCTTTGCTGGGCTTGATATTGCGGTTGGTAATTTTGCTGAGGCCTAGTATACTGTTGTGGTGGGTATTGGTTCTGATATCTGCCTTGTTGAGGGTATGGCTGAGGGTAGGTTTTCCTAACAGCTTGCTTATTGTATGGGCAGTCTTGTGCTGTGTGATTTGTGTATCTTCGTTCTATGGTGCAGTACTGGCTACTAGGATTTACTTGGGGTTGAGCCATAATGGGACAGACATTCGCCATATGGTCGCCACCGCACGTATAGCACCTCTTCACTGGGGCAAACCTTGGGATCTGTTTGCTAGTGACACCTAATTTCTGAGCTACCTTCTCTGCAAGTTCCTCAATTGATGTGGATTGTGTGGAAGAGAGGCTAGAGGCACTATCTGAATCTTTGTATATTTTGGAAAGCTCTAGTTCTTCCCCTAAGTTATCCTAGATGTCAATGCACATGCGTACACACTCTTCTATGGTCCTAGGATCCTTCAAGTACACATAAGATCTCAATTTGGTACTTAGCAACCCATCCAAGAACAAAGCCACTTGCTTAGCTGGTGTGGGTAGCTCCGAAACAGGGCATCTTTCTAAGTATTGCCTAAATCTTCTTCCTGCAAGTCTCACGGTTTCTTGAGGGGTTTGCTTGAAGCTGTGAATCAGCGAGGAGGTATTATGTCTTATGCCACTCTTAGAGAACTCAATAATGAAAGCCTCTAGGAGTTGGTCTATATTCCTGAACTGCCTCTCGTTTAGTGGTTGAAACCATGTCAGGGCAGTGTTCCTAAGGGTTAGACCAAAGGCATTGTACTGTGTGAATAGATCCTCCACTTGTTCAGCTCTCAAGACTTGCCTAAACTCAGCCACATGATCGTATGGATCTCCAGTGCCATCGAAGTAGTTCTTCATGGACTTAACTAGCTGAGTCGGTCTCAGGGTTCTTGTGTGCTCTCTTGGTCTTGGCAAAGGGAAATCATCGGCATTTCTTCGATTTCCTGGGGCTCTAAGTATCTTAGGTTCCACCCTATTTGCCTCCATTCTCGTTCTTTCTCTGCCCCCTGGGTTGGCAAAGCTTACTTCTGGCCTATCTCTACTTCTGTCTCGTTGCGTTCCATGAGCTTGGGATGTTCCAGCTCCCGGGTGACCATAGGACACGTTCGATCTTGGTTGGGGGAAAACGAATTCACCCTTCCAAGTATAAGCATGTCTATCATGTTCCGTAACCACAAAGATCCTCTCTGAGGCGTGATCTAGGTAGGTCACTCTGCCTGGGCTATCTGGATCTTTAAACTCATAGATCATGATTGTTCTTATGTCATTTGGCCGCTCAGATTTATACCTCCAAAAGGCTTCGTCAGTCTCTCAGTTCAGAAGCAGATCTATACTCTTGTTGTCTTGGGGAACCCACTCAGGATTGAGGATTCTGGTAAGAACAGATTTGCCTCGGGGGGTTCTAGGTTCTATACCCATGTTTCCTTGCTCCAGGTCACCTAAATCCGCTTCTGAGATCACATTTCCGAATTCGTCTGTCCTATCTGGGTGACTGGTGACTACGTATATGGTTCCTTCTTTGTCCAAGTATGCTCCGTTTTCAAACTTGATAGCGGGGTGCTCTAGTCCAATGGATTGGTCAGGGTTTTTAATCTGGATCACGGACCTTCCTAGGCCGTCCTCATAGATGCTAGCACCTAGTCGGTTAGTCCTAATGTATTCCAATTGCGTCTTGTAGGGGCCTTCCACCCTATATAGATATGGCACTCCTGAACTTCCTGTAGGTCTGTCCATGCCTTGAGACATCTCTGATTCACTTGTCTCAGAGCTAGGGTAATGCGAATGGTGGCTCAGCTGCTCGGCCCAAGACCTAGCAGTGTGATTAACACTAGCCTCTGAAGACCTAAGGCTTTGTCTATCCCTTACTAGATGTCGTCTTGATCTAAGGTTCATAAGCCTAATTGAATAGCCCAAATTTTCCCAAGTACAACCTCGTTGCTGAGTTCTTTTGTATCAGTTACTTGATTCTTTTTAGTGGTTACCGTGTTTATGCTCTTGTCAGAAATCACGTCATTAGGAATACTTGAGTGTATTTTCCGCACTTGAAGTTGATCGTTCCACGTTAGATCCTTTCCTTTAAGGTTATCGCATCACGAAGAGACTATGTTTAATCTTGAACTTGAGTGCATAGGTAGTCTTCAACTTGATTGATGCCTATCGCCGCCCTGGCCTACTCCTATCACTAGTCGTTCTTAGCCTAAGCTAGGAATTGACAGAGGGAGTTGAGGATTTTCCAACCTTGAGTTTCTTTCCTTGTGTTGTTGCCCTGGTGTGCCCAGGATGTGTATTCCCAAGCTTGCACTTACTCTTGCTTATAATGCCCTCAAGTGCTCTTGCTGGATCTGTAAAAGTCCCACGGTTAGCTCAAGACTTAGATTCAAATAACACAATAGACCACTTTCATGCATGTAACTCACAGACCAAATTATCCTTTGCCTTTATGGAAAACAATCCCAAAGATCCCTCAGTTTTCCTACCTCGGGGTATGGTCAACTTCAAAATACCCTATCTAATAATTCTAATATTAATTTTCACATAACCAGTGAAAGTTTTGGTTGTACTCCCCACGAGCTTTCCAACAAAACAAGAATCACAGCAAACGGATTTTGTATGAGAAAGTTATGTCAGTTCAGGCTTCAAGGATTAAAACAGGGTTCAAACAGGCCAACAGGGCAACAGGTTTTCCTCGGCTTATTTGCCTATTGCCTCCTTATGTGCTCTAGAGTCCATTATCCATGTCCAAAAGTAGCCAAAATCTTCAATTTAAAAAACCCTAAAAATTTAGCCGAGAATGGCTGTCAATCGCGATGGACTGGGCTGTCAATCGCGATGGACTGGTGTCAATCGTGATGGACAGGTGTCAATCGCGATGGACAGGTGTCAATCGCGATGGACAGGTGTCAATCGCGATGGACTGGTGTCAATCGCGATGGACTGGTGTCAATCGTGATGGATTGGTGTCAATCGCGATGGACAGGTGTCAATCGCGATGGACTGGAGTCTTCGGGGTTTTCTGTGAGTTTGAGTCAATCGG
>CM035443.1:100900181-100910181 GCA_020310875.1 Ceratopteris richardii | reverse complement strand
CGCCCACACAGGGTGTTTCCACGCCTCCTAATCCTATGAGATAGGCTTCTATGGGTTTGATGTCCAAATGCACGTCTTGGCAGTATGAAAGTCTAACTGCACTAGTTGCTGCTCCTGAGTCAACCAATGCTCTCACAGTCCTTACACTCTTTCCTTGTCCTACCTCTATAGTCACAAAGGGTCGTCGATCAATTATTTGAGAAGTAGTTCTGCCCGATTTTTGGCACATGTCCATGTGATATTTTGGAGCCTTTGTGTTGACATCTAGGCCCAGCCGCCGTAACTTATTTCTTCTGATGCGCTCTCTAGCCTCTGCTTGTGCTTCTTCTCTAACCCTTAACTCCTCTTCTTTTCGCTTCTTAGCAGTGTTGAGTCTTGTGAGCATTTCCTCTGTAAGAGGTTCTTGATATAACTTGACTCGGCATCCACTAATATAGTTGGGTAGGACATCACCTTCTAAAGTGGCCAATTGAACTGCACCGCTAGTGGAGAGTCTATTAATGATCATGGGTCCATATCCTCGTTTCTCCAATTTGCGGGCATGTTGCTTTAGCGTATAAACCAGCACTAGATCTCCTTCCTTCAATCCTTTATCCTTTACATGGGCATCAAAGTATGCCTTTTGCCTTTTCTTTGCAGCATAAATGCCTGCTGCTGCTCGTAGCCTCGTCTCACCTAAGCGTTCTAGATCAAAGATCCTGGAAGACAACTCATGTCCATTCCACTCATGTTCTTGTGCTACTTTCAAGGCAGGGATTAGGAAGTCTAATGGTAGCACAGCATTCTGTCCAAAGACCATCTGAAATGGGGTAGCATTGAGTACCGTTTTGTAGGCAACTCGGTATGCCCAAACAGCATGATGAAGTTGTTTATCCCAATCAGAGCGTTTATTATTTACAAGTTTCGTCAATACGTTACATAGGATCTTATTCGTGCTCTCGGCTTGTCCGTTAGCTTGTGGGTGATAAGGTGCAGACTTCTTGTGTATCACCATGAATTCTTGAAGGAGATGTTCAATGACCTCATTCAAGAAGTGCGTACCTCTATCACTAACCAACTCTATTGGTAACCCATATCTAGTGAACACATTTTCGAATAAGAACTTAGCCGTCGTTTGAGCATCATTCTTTGTCGTGGCTTTTACTTCCACCCACTTTGTAAGGTAATCTGTGGCTACAATAATGTATTCTGCATGGGAGTTTCTAGCTGGGGGGTTAATAGGACCAACAAAGTCTATGCCCCACTTTGAGAATGCGCGTCCTCCCATCATTGGCCTTAAAGGCATCTCGTCTTTTCTTATCGGATATTGGGCACGTTGGCATGTGTCACATTTCTTCACATAAGTATGTGCATCCATATGAAGAGTGGGCCACCAAAGTCCTGAGAATAGAATGGTCTTAATTACTCTGTCAGGCCCAAAGTGTCCACCTGCAGCACCGCTGTGTGCAGTTTCTAAGACTTTCAAATAGTCTGATTCATGAACGCACAGTCTTAGGTAACCATCCTTGCCTCTTCGATATAGGTTGTCTCCTACTAAGGCATAGTCTTGAGCCTCTTGCTCCATGCTCCGTTTTCTTGCAAGACTAGCCTGATTGGGTAATGTTCCCGATCTCATGAACTCAACCAATGGAGCACTCCAATCTGGGATTAATGACACATGATAAAGAGTGGCATGCTCCACTGGGGGTCTCTTCTGGCACACTGGACAATTTTGGATCCACTCCTGTATTTCTTTGTCCATGTTGGGCCAATACACTCCTAAACGTTTTAGATTCTGCAATGTTCGTTGTTTAGAGTGGTGATTTCCTAGCAGTCCCTCATGGGCTTGTTGCATCCAACTAGTATGTTCGTCGTCCTCAACACAACAAGCTAATACGCCCTCGGTATCTTGCTTGTACATACTTCCGGCCAATATTTGATACTTTTGTGATTTTACAATTTCTTCTTTGCTTGTTTTCACATTTTTATTTGCAGGCCCAAAGGTTAGGACTGGTACCAACTTATTTGCCCATTTAGGAACAACTTCTAAATTGAACAGATAAGCATCAGGCAGTTCATCAGACACTCCTTGCGGTGGCTCTCCTGAAGTGATGCGAGAAAGATGGTCTGCCCTAAGATGGGTTCTACCTTTCCTGACAACAACTTCAAAGTCGTATTCCATTAGTAAGAGGAACCATCTCACTAAGCGGCCTGTATTGCAAGGTTTATTGACCAAATATAGCAAAGCTTGATGATCGGTGAAAAACTTAAACTTATTGGCCAATAAATAGTGTCTAAACTTTTTCACAGCGTATACCATACCTAAGCCTTCTCTCTCTGTTGTGGTATAATTTCGTTCAGCTGCATTTAATTGCCTACTAGCATATGCTATCGGCAAATCTAGGTTTCCTTCACCTGTTGGTTGTGCTAGCACACATCCTATTGCATGATTGGAGGCATCTACATGGACATGAAAGGGTTTGCTCCAGTCCGGAGTGGTCAATATTGGTGCGGTGCACAAACGTCTTTTTAGCTCGTTGAAGGAATTCTCGCATTCCTCGTTCCACTCAAAATTTGTTAATAACCCATAAAGAGGTTTAGCTATGATGGCATACATGTGGATAAACCTACGGTAATATCCACAATGGCCCATAAAGGCTTGTACCTCTTTAACATTCCTTGGTCTTGGCAGCTCTGCTATCGCTCTTACCTTGTCTTCATCTGTTGAAATTCCATTCTTAGAAACAATGTGACCTAAGATTTTACCTTGTCGTACCATGAACACACACTTCTCTGGGTTCAGACACACTCGATAATCTCTACACTTGTTGAAGATTTGTCTGAGCTCAGGGATGTGGTAACTTCTTTGTTGGGAATGCGCACATAAATCATCCACATATACTTCTAAGCTCTTCCGCAAGAACTCCTTGAAGACATGACACATGAGCCTTTGGAATGTTGCAGGTGCATTAGTGAGCCCAAATGGCATCACACGAAATGCAAAGATTCCCCATTCTGTGGCAAAGGCCGTTTTGTGTTGATCTTCGGGGGCAATGGCCACTTGGTTGTAACCTGAAAATCCATCAAGGAAGCTATAAACTTCCTTGCCTGCAACACGCTCCAGAAGATGTTCGGTGATTGGAAGTGGATAACTATCTCTGATCGTAGCGGCGTTAACTTTTTTAAGGTTAATGCACACTCGCAATTTCCCATTCTTCTTGGGCACCACTACAATAGGGGACACCCATTCAGTGTGCTCAATCTCATAGATGAATCCAGCTTCAATCAGCCTGTCAATTTCCTCCTTTATTTTGGCTGCATAATTGTCATTATATGTGTAGGGCTTTTGTTTGGTGGGCTTGGCATCAGCGGTCATCGGAATCGTATGGGAGCAAATCTTTGGATCTACTCCTTTTAAGTCTCTATAGTGCCATGCGAACACATCCCTATATTCCCTTAATAGAGCTACAAGCTCTGCTTCTTCTTTTGCACTTAGGTCATCTCCTATGTACGTACATCGCTCTTCGTTCCCTTCAATGGTCACTACAATTTTTTTGGTCTTTTCTTTATTGTCATATGCTTCTCCTATAATGGCCTCTCTCTTAGGCATCCGTACCAAAATTCTTCGGTCTTCCACTTCATATTTCTTGAAATTTTCTGGTACTTCAAACATTGATTCTTCCTCTTCTTGTTTCACTGCTTTTCTCTTCATTTTCTTTTTACCTCCTTCACTTCCTTCCTTTGAATTTATCGTTTTGATACTCGTGAGGGGTTCTTCTTCTTTTTGGGTTAACACTCCTGTGTCCTCTAAATAGTGTTCCTCTGAGTCAAAATAAGTATCCATCACAATGGATTCTAGATCATCGTCATTCTCTTCTTCTTCTATGAACTCACTAGGATCACACTCTTCCAACAGGGGCTGACACATGAACACTGAAATATCATAACCCTCCTCATCACAATGAGGTGTCCATTGTTCTTCATTGACTGCTATGTCCATGGTAGCTAAGATTTCTGCCCAACCATGAGGCTCAAATTCCTCATCTGGAAATATCATCGGTGTATAGGCTGGGTCTTTTATTGGTCTATCTCCTAGGGGAGTTCCTTCTTCTCTCGCTTTTAGGCGCTTTTCCTCTTCCTCTGCGACCTTGCACATCCACAAGTGAGTATCTTCATGCAGCCATGATGGATCAGGTGAACTTCCAGACTGCACAGAGATTGAATCTTCTTTTGCTTTGTGGATAGGATTCCACTGTAGGGGTGGTACATCTCTGAAGGTGTAATCCTTCAGATTGACCTTGGTGGTGACCCCTAAGTGTTGTAAGTACAAGGAGTTGGTTCCCCAATCCTGTACTATTTGCAATTGTCGTAGGAAGGGTCTTCCTAGGATCATCTCGTAGACATTATTTTTCTCAAAGTCACATATAGCAAACGTATGTTCAAACTCTACACCACAAGTGGTTAGAGTTATCCCTTCAAGCAATCCTAGAGGTCTTTCAAAATGACCATCTGCCATTTGAAGCTTCATTCTAGTTGGTCTTAATGTGGGTTTGCCCCATCGCTTCCACAAGGAGGTGGTCGCGATAGCAACACCAGCACCCGAATCTACAATTGCCTTGGTTGTGTAACCTTGATAGGTGATCGGAAGATAAGTGTTACCTTCTTCACCTTCACTCATGTCTCCTATCTTGTCGAGAGGTATCTCTGGAACTTTTTGCTTAGAGCCTACTTTTGGCATATTGGATTCAAGTTCTGGAACCTGATCCTTCACATGATTCCAGAGCTCAGGTTTTGCTTTGAGCAGCTCTTCCACAGTGAGATGACATTGAACCTTAGTGTTCTTCACAACATCAATGTTTCTTGGAATCACCGAGTCTTCATTTCTTACCAATATTGTGGGAGCTCTGATCTGGAGAGATTCAGATTCCCATGGGCCTGTGTAATGAGGCAACTCTTGTAAAGAATTAGATTCAAAATCTAATCTTTCATCTTCTTGTTGCTCAGCTTGGTCTCCATAGATAGACGGAATGTCTTGGGGAAATTGATCATGTAGATCATCAATCTCAGGAATAGGAGGGGAGTTACCCTTCTCCTTGGCCCATTTCTCTTCCTGTATTTCCCGCAAGAACTCTTGAGAGTATTGTTGAATTGAAGGAGGTATTCCAGCATCCGTGGAATTAGGAACATAAGCTCCCATTGGTGGTGAGCTTCCTCTTTCAATAACTGGTTGAGCCTGTGGAGGTAAAGAAATTTGTGGTTTGTTTACCAACTGCTCTAATCTTTCTAGTAAGCCTTGGAAATGCAAATCCGGTTTGACAGAGTTTGTCTGATTGAACTTTTGACTAGTCTCAAGTATAGCTTGAGCTTGTTCTACCATTTTCATGCACATTTTCATCCGTTCAATCTCTAAGTCTGCTCTAGGGTAACTCTTGTCTAAGTTTGCAGCTGTTGGCCCTTCTTGAAGACGAGCCTGGTAGGCCTTGAACATCATGTCCAAGCCTTCTGGGGTTGGATCTGCAAGAACAGACCGTGATTGCGGTCTATTTACAATGGGCGGTGGGTTGGAATGAGGTGGAATGGATGGAGCTTCGGCATGCGAGGGGCTTTGAGATGCAATGTCTTCTATTTTTGTTTTGGCATCTTTTAGACTTTCTTCTAGCTCGGATAGCTTTTTGTTCCACTTGCGATTAGCCTTCTCTCTGGTATCCTTCCATGTTCTTGGTTTCCTCTTACTAGGTTCTCCTGCCTCACTTGACTCCGACTGCTCAAATGGTTTTGCTTGTTGTGCAGCCTGTGCCCTAGTAACTGCCTGTACAGGAGCCACATTATTGCTACTTGAACTTGAATCTGCCACTAAGCCTACTACATTGATGGGTGTAACCTTGGGTACACTAGAGGGATTCCTGGGACACTCTCTAGGAAGATGTTCCTTGCCGCACTCAGGACAAAAGCCTTGTATTGTGATGTTTTGTCCTAGTCCCAGAGCTGATTGGTGGGGACATTCACGAATGAAATGATCGCCCTGACATCTAAAGCATGGTCCTCTAGGGACTTGTGGTCTTACTTGTCTCAATTGGGGCCTAGGATTTGGATTCGTATACATGACATTGGAGTATTCTGGCTCCCAATTTTGTTCTATAGGTGGTGTCCCATATTGATACTGAGAAGTCTCACTTTGCTCAGGTGACTCTATATAATAAGCCTGTGGACTATCTTCATGGAAGTAGTCTGAACCATGAGCGTGAGAATCATTTTCTGAGACCAATGGGGTTAGTGGCACCAATGCTCTATTATGGTTCTCCTCCGCCATCGTATATTTAACTGGGATCACATTGGCAGGAGTTGCTGGTTGGTTTCCAAGGACTGGTTGTGGCCTATATGGTGCCTGATATTGTTGCTGGTATTGAGGTTGATATTGTTGTGGCCTATAATATGGCTGTTGGTACTGATTCTGATACCGACCCTGCTGGTAAGGTTGCTGATAATTTTGTCTAACAGCCTGCCTGTTATAGGGACAATCTTGGGCCGTATGATTTGTGTATTTTCTCTCAATGGTGCAATACAGAGCATTAGGGTTTCCTTGGGGTTGAGTCGTCAATGGACAAACATTAGCCATGTGATCTCCTCCACACATATAACATCGCTTCACTGAGGTGATCCTTGGCATTTGTCTATTTTGGACTCCTAGCTTTTTGGCCACTTGCTCAGCTATCTCATCTATCTCAGTGGAGGTTCTAGAGGTATGACTTGTAGAACTATCAGAGTCCTTATAGAGTTTGGATAGTCCTAACTCCTCACCCAAGTTGTCTTCTATGTCAATGCACATCCGTATACACTCTTCTATGGATCTAGGCTCTTTCAAGTATACATACGACCTTAATTTTGTGCTCAATAGGCCATCTAAAAACAGTGCCACCTGTTTGGCTGATGTGGGTAATTCTGGTACAGGGCATCTTTCCAAGTACTGCCTAAATCTTCTTCCTGCAAGTCGCACTGTTTCTTGGGGTGTCTGCTTGAAGCTGTGGATCAAGGATGATGTGTTATGTCTGATACCACTCTTGGAAAATTCCACAATGAATTCTTCTAGCAGCTGACCTATCTCTCTATAATTGCGACTGTTTAGAGGTTGAAACCAAGCTAAGGCAGTACCCTTAAGAGTCAAACCAAATGCCTCGAACTGGGTGAATAAGTCTTCAATCTGTTCAGCTCTTAGCACTTGTTTGAACTCCGCCACATGATCATAAGGATCTCCAAATCCATCAAAGTAGTTCTTCATTGTCTTAACCACTTGAGAGGGTCTAAGGGTTCTTGAGTGTTCTCGTGGTCTAGGCACTGGGAAATCATGATCATCTCTTTGATGTCTATGAACTCTATGTCTCTCCCTTTCCAGTCTTTCCGTTCCATATCCTGATCTGTCTCTGCCTATAGTGTCTGCAAAGCTTACCTCCGGTCTCTCTCTAGTTCTTTCTCTCTGGGTTTCGTGAGCCTTGGATGATCCGGCTCCTTGGAGGCCCTGAGAAACATTAGATCTTGGTGGAGGGAAAATTGATTCGCCTTGCCAGGTGTAAGCATGTCTGTCATGATCTGATACCAAGAATAGTTTCTGAGATGTGTGATCTAGGTAGACAGCTTTCCCTGGTGTCTCTGGGTCCTTGAATTCATAGATGGTGACTACTGGGCTGGGTTGATCTGGCCTAAATCTCCAAAAGGCTTCCTCCGTTTCTCTATTCACGAATAGTTCTATGCTTTTATTATCTTGAGGAATCCATTCTGGAGTGAGCACTCTGGTTAAGACTGACTTACCTCTAGGGGTCTTGGGTTCTCCTCCTAGGTCCCCTTGCTCTAGGTCTCCTATCTCCTTCTCAGGAATGATATTTCCAAACTCATCTGTCCTATCTGGTAAGTTGGTAACCACATACATGGTTCCTTCCTTATCAATGTAAGCACCCTCTTCAAACTTGACCACTGGGTGTTCAAGTCCAAAGGGTTGGTCAGGATTCTTGAGTTGAACCACTGATCGTCTTAGACCATCCTCATAGATGCGAGCACCTAATTGGTTGGTCCTGATATACTCCAATTGGGTCTTATAGGGACCTTCTGGTGTCTGTAAATAGGCAATGCCTGAGCTACGTGTGGGTCTTTCCATGCTAAAAGACATTTCCGAGTCACTGGTTTCTAAACTTCGTGTGTAAGGATAACCACTAAGCTGTTGAGCCCAAGACTTGGCTGTATGGTTGACACTAGCCTCAGATGATCTAATGCTTTGTCTATCCTTGCCTAAGTGTCTGCCAGATCTCAGGTTCATAAGCCTTGACTTCTGGTCTCAAAGTTCTCTTATATTGCTCAAAATCCTTTGGAACACCTTGGTCTTCCAATTTTCCTGAGGGTCAACTTCAAAATACCCTATCTAATAATCCTGGTATTAATAGTAACATAACCAGTCGATGTTTTGGTTGTACTCCCCACGAGCTTTCCAACAAAACCAAAATCACAGCAAACGGATTCCGTATGAGAAAGTTATGCCAGTTCAGGGTTTTGGGGCTAAAACAGGGAAACAGGGTCTCTCAGAAAATGCTTCAAACCAGTCGATACATGACATTTGTAGGACACGATACTTGATACTTGAGGAACTCGATACACGATACTTGGTATGTATCGCGATACTTGAAGTAGGCGGTACACGATCTTCAACAAGTATCGTGAGCAACTCCACGATACACGATAGTTGAGAAATATCGCGATACTTGAAGTCCACGATACTCGGGCAGAACGATACTTGGCTCAAGACGATACTCGATATTTGGAAGAAAACGATACACGATCTCTGACTTAGGCGATACCCGATCTTCGACCGAAACGATACCGATCTCTCATGCAAACGATACACGATCTATGAACCAAACGATCTTTGGCACCAACGATACTCGATACTTGGCTCAAAACGATACTCGATCGCTGGCGAGTATCGCGATCTCTGAGACGCGATACACGATACTTGGACCAAAACGATACTTGACCGACACGATACATGATACCTGAATCCAGACGATACACGATATTTGATCGCAGACGATACTTGATCTTCGGGAGAAAACGATACACGATACTTCCCCAAACGATCTTTGGCAAAACGACCTCTGGACTCAACGATCTTTGGTCAAAACGATACACAATCGACGATATTTGGTTCAAAACGATACGCGATCTCTGAGTGAAACGATCTACGATCTTTGACCAAAACGATCGCTAAGCACAACGATACCGATCTCACCCAAGTATCGCGATCTCTGGTAAACGATCTCTCACTGAGACGATCGACGATACTTGAGCCAAAACGATACACGATCGATGGGAAATATCGCGATACTCAAAAACCTCAGGAGCAAAACGATACTTGTGAAGTATCGCGATACTCGACCGCGGGAGTAAAACGATACTTGACCCTTAGACAAATTATAACAATTGTTTTTGAATTTTTGATTTTGCCCCCTTGATTTCCTAGCTCTTCTCCCTTATCCTCACTCTCTGTATCAAGCAAAACTCAACATTTAACCTCTGTAAATCCCAAACGATACTTGACGCAGGTCGACTTTTTTTCTGAAAAAACTTGGATTTCCTGAGAGTTCATGAGTATGAAGTGGGTTTGCTTACCTTTGATACTCTCTTCCAACTCTCCTAGCACCCTATTTTGCTCCGCGTAGCTCCCAAAAGCTTTGTTTCTCAAAAACGATACTTGACGCAGGTTTTAGCACTTCCGAAAATGGCCGCTCAAATTCTTGGTGTTTGGAGAGTGTTTCACGAGTTTTTCTTTAGCGATTCAGTTCTGCACCCCCCTCTAAGCCTCTTGTTCACAACCACAAGCAAAAAGCAAGGTGAATGTACTCTAAAAAATGGAAAAAACTGAGAAGATGAAGGTGGGTGGAGATGGTGATGATGGTGAAGATGGAAAATTCAAAAACTGAACTGAAAATGATGATTTTTTTACCTTCCAACGTCGCTACTCTACGTCTTACCGTCACAC
>CM035443.1:100835181-100867681 GCA_020310875.1 Ceratopteris richardii | reverse complement strand
TTATTTTTGTAGAAGGGTTGAGTTTATCTTCTTTTGGTCTTTGTGCTCTGTCCTTACCCTTGGCTTTCCTTGGCTTCTTTGTTGAGGCCTTTTGCATGGTGGGGAGCATAGGCCTTTGTACGTGTAAGAGCTTCTTGGGTACCCACATCTGTAATCGCCCTTGTTGAGCTGTAGCTAATTTTTTAGGCACCCAAATTTGTACCTGATTGTGGTCGGCCTTCATTGATAGCTTCGGTACCCAAATTTGATGGATTCTTCGTGCTTGATCCTGTCGTAGGTGCTTGGTCCTTCTGTAGTCATGGTCGATCTGGTTGGGTGGGAGTCCTTGAGGCAGCATCGATGGTTGTACGCCTTTCTTTACCCAGATCTGTGTCATGCCCAACACTTCCTTCTTCTTGAGGGCTCGTTGTCTATTTGATAGACTGGCTGTCTTGCACTGTCTTGCTTGCTTCTGAGGTTGAGCTCCTGTGGATGCTTTGCTCTTTAAAAAACAAGAAGAAGGTTCATCATGCCTTTGCGACGGTCCTTCCGTGATTGCGTCCGTTTGGATCATAGAGCTTTTGACATCTACAACATCTTGTTTGAGAAGATTAGCCTTAGAGGAACAAAGAGAGTGTGTGGTGTCAGTTTCAGTGGGCATGCAATTCTCCAACTCTAATGTAATGCATTAATTATATACCCACACTTGAAGAAGTTGACTTCTTAGGTTCAAGTTGACAGCATGGTCGTAAATCCAATCTTGACCCAAGACAAGTGGCTCTGTGAGGTCCTCATCATGACACACTAGCATTTTGACTTTTATTGGAACATCTTGAAGGTAGATGGGAAGTTCCACCTCGCCCAAACAGGGTGTTTCCACACCTCCTAGTCCTATGAGATAGGCTTCTATGGGCTTGATGTCCAATTGCAGGTCTTGGCAGTATGAAAGTCTAACTGCACTAGTTGCTGCTCCTGAGTCAACCAAAGCTCTCACCGTCCTTACACTCTTTTCTTGTCCTACCTCTATAGTCACAAAGGGCCGTCGATCAATTATTCGAGAAGTAGTTATGCCCGATTTTTGGCACATGTCCATGTGATATTTTGGAGCTTTTGTGTTGACATCTAGGCCTAGCCGCCGTAACTTATTTCTTCTGATGCGCTCTCTAGCCTCTGCTTGTGCTTCTTCTCTAACCCTTAACTCCTCTTCTTTTCGCTTCTTAGCAGTGTTGAGTCTCGTGAGCATTTCCTCTGTAAGAGGTTCTTGATATAACTTGACTCGGCATCCACTAATATAGTTGGGTAGGACATCACCTTCTAAAGTGGCCAATTGAACAGCACCGCTAGTGGAGAGTCTATTAATGATCATGGGTCCATATCCTCGTTTCTCCAATTTGCGAGCATGTTGCTTTAGCGTGTAAACCAGCACTAGATCACCTTCCTTCAATCCTTTATCCTTTACATGGGCATCAAAGTATGCCTTTTGCCTTTTCTTTGCAGCATAAATGCCTGCTGCTGCCCGTAGCCTAGTCTCACCTAAGCGTTCTAAATCAAAGATCCTGGAAGACAACTCATGTCCATTCCACTCATGCTCTTGTGCTACTTTCAAGGCTGGGATTAGGAAGTCTAATGGTAGCACGGCATTCTGTCCAAAGACCATCTGAAATGGGGTAGCATTGAGTACCGTTTTGTAGGCAACTCGGTATGCCCAAACAGCATGATGAAGTTGTTTGTCCCAATCAGAGCGTTTATTATTCACCAGTTTTGTTAATACGTTACATAGGATCTTATTTGTGCTCTCGGCCTGTCCGTTGGCTTGTGGGTGATAAGGGGCAGACTTCTTGTGTATCACCATGAATTCCTGAAGGAGATTTTCAATGACCTCATTCAAGAAGTGCGTGCCTCTATCACTAACCAACTCTATTGGTAATCCGTACCTAGTGAACACATTTTCGAATAAGAACTTAGCCGTCGTTTGAGCATCATTCTTTGTCGTGGCTTTTACTTCCACCCACTTTGTAAGGTAATCTGTGGCTACAATAATGTATTCTGCATGGGAGTTTCTAGCTGGGGGGTTAATAGGACCAACGAAGTCTATACCCCACTTTGAAAATGCACGTCCTCCCATCATTGGCCTTAAAGGCATCTCGTCTTTTCTTATCGGATATTGGGCACGTTGGCATGTGTCACATTTCTTCACATAAGTATGTGCATCCATATGAAGAGTGGGCCACCAAAGTCCTGAGAATAAAATGGTCTTAATTACTCTGTCAGGCCCAAAGTGTCCACCCGCAGCACCGCTGTGTGCAGTTTCTAAGACTTTCAAATAGTCTGATTCATGAACGCACAGTCTTAGGTAACCATCCTTGCCTCTTCGATATAGGTTGTCTCCTACTAAGGCATAGTCTTGAGCCTCTTGCTCCATGCTCCGTTTTCTTGCAAGACTAGCCTGATTGGGCAATGTTCCCGATCTCATGAACTCAACCAATGGAGCACTCCAATCTGGGATTAATGACACATGATAAAGAGTGGCATGCTCCACTGGGGGTCTCTTCTGGCATACTGGACAATTCTGGATCCACTCCTGTATTTCTTTGTCCATGCTAGGCCAATACACTCCTAAACGTTTTAGATTCTGCAATGTTCGTTGTTTGGAGTAGTGATTTCCTAGCAGTCCCTCATGGGCTTGTTGCATCCAACTAGTATGTTCGTCGTCCTCAACACAACAAGCTAGTACACCCTCTGGATCTTGTTTGTACATGCTTCCGGCCAATATTTGATACTTTTGTGATTTTACAATTTCTTCTTTGCTTGTTTTCACATTTTTATTTGCAGGTCCGAAGGTTAGGACTGGCACCAACTTATTTGCCCATTTAGGAACAACTTCCAGATTGAACAGATAAGCATCGGGCAATTCATCAGACACTCCTTGCGGTGGCTCTCCTGAAGTGATACGAGAAAGATGGTCTGCCCTAAGATGGGTTCTACCTTTCCTGACAACAACTTCAAAGTCGTATTCCATTAGTAAGAGGAACCATCTTACTAAGCGGCCTGTATTGCAAGGTTTATTGACCAAATATAGTAAAGCTTGATGATCGGTGAAAAACTTAAACTTATTGGCCAATAGATAGTGTCTAAACTTCTTCACGGCATATACCATGCCTAAGCCTTCTCTCTCTGTTGTGGTATAATTTCGTTCAGCTGCATTTAATTGCCTACTAGCATATGCTATCGGCAAATCTAGGTTTCCTTCACCCGTGGGTTGTGCTAGCACACATCCTATTGCATGATTGGAGGCATCTACATGGACATGGAATGGTTTACTCCAATTAGGAGTGGTCAGTATTGGTGCTGAGCACAAGCGTCGTTTCAGCTCGTTGAAGGAATTCTCGCATTCCTCGTTCCACTCAAAATTCGTTAGCAACCCGTAAAGAGGTTTAGCTATGATGGCATACATGTGGATAAACCTACGGTAATATCCACAATGGCCCATAAAGGCTTGTACCTCTTTAACATTCCTTGGTCTTGGCAGCTCTGCTATCGCTCTTACTTTGTCCTCATCTGTTGAAATTCCATTCTTAGAAACAATGTGACCTAAGATCTTACCTTGTCGTACCATGAACACACACTTCTCTGGGTTCAGACACACTCGATAGTCTCTACACTTGTTGAAGATTTGTCTGAGCTCAGGGATGTGGTAACTTCTCTGTTGGGAATGCGCACATAAATCATCCACATATACTTCTAAGCTCTTTCGTAGGAACTCTTTGAAGACATGACACATGAGCCTTTGGAATGTTGCAGGTGCATTGGTGAGCCCAAATGGCATCACACGAAATGCAAAAATTCCCCATTCTGTGGCAAAGGCCGTTTTGTGTTGATCTTCGGGGGCAATGGCTACTTGGTTGTAACCTGAAAATCCATCAAGGAAGCTATAAACTTCCTTGCCTGCAACACGCTCCAATAGATGTTCGGTGATTGGAAGTGGATAACTATCTCTGATCGTTGCGGCATTAACTTTTTTAAGGTTAATGCACACTCGCAATTTCCCATTCTTCTTGGGCACCACCACAATGGGGGACACCCATTCAGTGTGCTCAATCTCATAGATGAATCCAGCTTCAATCAGCCTGTCAATTTCCTCCTTTATTTTGGCTGCATAATTGTCATTATATGTGTAGGGCTTTTGTTTAGTGGGCTTGGCATCAGCGGTCATCGGAATCGTATGAGAGCAAATCTTTGGATCTACTCCTTTCAAGTCTCTATAGTGCCATGCGAACACATCCCTATATTCCCTTAATAGAGCTACAAGCTCTGCTTCTTCTTTTGCACTTAGGTCATCTCCTATGTACGTACATCGTTCTTCGTTCCCTTCAATGGTCACTACAATTTTTTTGGTTTTTTCTTTATTGTCATATGCTTCTCCTATAATGGCCTCTCTCTTAGGCATTCGTACCAAAATTTTTCGGTCTTCCACTTCATATTTCTTGAAATTTTCTGGTACTTCAAACAACGATTCTTCTTCTTCTCGTTTTACTGCTTTTCTTTTCTTTTTCTTTTGACCTCCTTCACTTCCTTCCTTTGAATTTATCGTTTTAATACTCGTGAGGGGTTCTTCTTCTTTTTGGGTTAACACTCCTATGTCTTCTAAATAGTGTTCCTCTGAGTCAAAGTAAGTATCCATCACAATGGATTCTAGATCATCGTCATTCTCTTCTTCTTCTATGAACTCACTAGGATCACACTCTTCCAACAGGGGCTGACACATGAATACTGAAATATCATAACCCTCCTCATCACAGTGAGGTGTCCATTGTTCTTCATTGACTGCTATGTCCATGGTAGCTAAGATTTCTGCCCAACCATGAGGCTCAAATTCCTCATCTGGAAATATCATCGGTGTATAGGCTGGGTCTTTTATTGGTCTATCTCCTGGGGAAGTTCCTTCTTCTCTCGCTTTTAGGCGCTTTTCCTCTTCCTCAGCGACCTTGCACACCCACAAGTGAGTATCTTCATGCAGCCAGGAAGGATCAGGTGAACTTCCAGAATGCACAGAGATTGAATCTTCTTTTGCTTTGTGGATAGGATTCCACTGTAGGGGTGGTACATCTCTGAAGGTGTAATCCTTCAACTTGACCTTGGTTGTGACCCCTAAGTGCTGTAAGTACAAGGAGTTGGTTCCCCAATCCTGTACTATTTGCAATTGTCGTAGGAAGGGCCTTCCTAGTATCATCTCGTAGACATTATTTTTCTCAAAGTCACATATAGCAAATGTATGTTCAAACTCTACACCACATGTGGTTAGAGTTATCCCTTCAAGCAATCCTAGAGGTCTTTCAAAATGACCATCTGCCATTTGAAGCTTCATTCTAGTTGGTCTTAATGTGGGTTTGCCCCATCGCTTCCACAAGGAGGTGGTCGCAATAGCAACACCAGCACCTGAATCTACGATTGCTTTGGTTGTGTAACCTTGATAGGTGATTGGAAGATAAGTGTTACCTTCTTCACCTTCGCTCATATCTCCTATCTTGTCGAGAGGTATCTCTGGAACTTTTTGCTTAGAGCCTACTTTTGGCATATTGGATTCAAGTTCTGGAACCTAATCCTTCACATGATTCCAGAGCTCCGGTTTTGCCTTGAGCAGCTCCTCTACAGTGAGATGACATTGAACCTTAGTGTTCTTCACAACATCAGTGTTTCTTGGAATCACTGAGTCTTCATTTCTTACCAATATTGTGGGAGCTCTGATCTGGATAGATTCAGATTCCCATGGGCCTGTGAAATGAGGCAACTCTTGTAAAGAATTAGATTCAAAATCTAATCTTTCATCTTCTTGGTGCTCGGCTTGGTCTCCATAGATAGACGGAATGTCTTGGGGAAATTGATCTTGAAGATCATCAATCTCAGGAATAGGAGGGGAATTACCCTTCTCCTTGGCCCATTTCTCTTCTTGTATTTCCCGCAAGAACTCTTGAGAGTATTGTTGAATTGAAGGAGGTATTCCAACATCTGTGGAATTAGGAACATAAGCTCCCATTGGTGGTGAGCTTCCTCTTTCAATAACTGGTTGAGCCTGTGGAGGTAAAGAAATTTGTGGCTTATTTACCAACTGCTCTATTCTTTCTAGTAAGCCCTGGAAATGCAAATCCGGTTTGACAGAGTTTGTCTGATTGAACTTTTGACTAGTCTCAAGTATGGCTTGAGCTTGTTCTACCATTTTCATGCACATTTTCATCCGTTCAATCTCTATATCTGCTCTAGGGTAACTCTTGTCTAGGTTTGCAGCTGTTGGCCCTTCTTGAAGACGAGCCTGGTAGGCATTGAACATCATGTCCAAGCCTTCTGGGGTTGGATCTGCAAGAACAGACCCTGGTTGTGGGTTATTTACAATGGGTGGTGGGGTGGAATGAGGTGGAGTGGATGGAGCTTCAGCATGCGAGGGGCTTTGAGATGCAATGTCTTCTATTTTTGTTTTGGTATCCCTTAGGCTTTCTTCTAGCTCGGATAGTTTTTTGTTCCACTTGCGATTAGCCTTCTCTCTGGTATCCTTCCATGTTCTTGGTTTCCTCTTACTAGGTTCTCCTGCCTCACTTGACTCCGACTGCTCAGATGGTTTCGCTTGTTGTGCAGCCTGTGCCCTAGTAACTACCTGTACAGGAGCCACATTATTGCTACTTGAACTTGAATCTGCCACTAAGCCTACCACGTTGATGGGTGTGACCTTGGGTGCACTAGAGGGATTCCTAGGACACTCTCTAGGAAGATGTTCCTTGCCGCACTCAGGACAAAAGCCTTGTATTGTGATGTTCTGTCCTAGTCCCAGAGCTGGTTGGTGGGGACATTCACGAATAAAATGGTCGCCCTGACATCTAAAGCATGGTCCTCTAGGGGCTTGTGGTCTTACTTGTCTCAATTGGGGCCTAGGATTTGGATTCGTATACATGACATTGGAGTATTCAGGCTCCCAATTTTGTTCTATAGGTGGTGTCCCATATTGATACTGAGAAGTCTCACTTTGCTCAGGTGACTCTATATAATAAGCCTGTGGACTATCTTCATGGAAGTAGTCTGACCCATGAGCGTGAGAATCATTTTCTGAGACCAATGAGGTTAGTGGCACCAAAGCTCTATTAGGGTTCTCCTCCGCCGTCGTATATTTAACTGGGATCACATTGGCAGGAGTTGGCGGTTGGTTTCCTAGGACTGGTTGGGGCCTATATGGTGCCTGATATTGCTGTTGGTATTGAGGTTGATATTGTTGTGGCCTATAATATGGCTGTTGGTACTGATTCTGATACCTACCCTGCTGGTAAGGTTGCTGATAATTTTGTCTAACAGCCTGCCTATTGTAAGGACAATCTTGAGCCGTATGATTTGTGTATTTTCTCTCAATGGTGCAATATAGAGCATTAGGGTTTCCTTGGGGTTGAGTCGTCAACGTGCAAACATTAGTCATGTGATCTCCTCCACACGTATAACATCGCTTCACTGAGGTGACCCTTGGCATTTGTCTATTTTGGACTCCTAGCTTTTTGGCCACTTGCTCAGCTATCTCATCTATCTCAGTGGAGGTTCTAGAGGTATGACTTGTAGAACTATCAGAGTCCTTATAGAGTTTGGATAGTCCTAACTCCTCACCCAAGTTATCTTCTATGTCAATGCATATCCGTATACACTCTTCTATGGATCTAGGCTCTTTCAAGTATACATATGACCTTAGTTTTGTGCTCAATAGGCCATCTAAAAACAGTGCCACCTGTTTGGCTGATGTGGGTAATTCTGGTACAGGGCATCTTTCCAAGTACTGTCTAAACCTTCTTCCTGCGAGTCGCACTGTTTCTTGGGGTGTCTGCTTGAAGCTGTGGATCAAGGATGATGTGTTATGCCTGATACCACTCTTGGAAAATTCTACAATGAATTCTTCTAGCAGCTGACCTATCTCTCTATAGTTGCGACTGTTTAGAGGTTGAAACCAAGCTAAGGCAGTTCCTTTAAGAGTCAACCCAAATGCCTCGAACTGGGTGAATAAGTCTTCAACTTGTTCAGCTCTTAGCACTTGTTTGAACTCCGCCACATGATCATAAGGATCTCCAAATCCATCAAAGTAGTTCTTCATTGTCTTAACCACTTGAGAGGGTCTAAGGGTTCTTGAGTGTTCTCGTGGTCTAGGCAATGGGAAATCATGATCATCTCTTTGATGTCTATGAACTCTATGTCTCTCCCTTTCAGGTCTTTCCGTTCCATATCCTGATCTGTCTCTGCCTATAGTGTCTGCAAAGCTTACCTCCGGTCTCTCTCTAGTTCTTTCTCTCTGGGTTTCATGAGCCTTGGATGATCCGGCTCCTTGGAGGCCCTGGGAAACATTAGATCTTGGTGGAGGGAAAATTGATTCACCTTGCCAAGTGTAAGCATGTCTGTCATGATCTGATACCAAGAATAATTTCTGAGATGTGTGATCTAGATAGACAGCTTTCCCTGGTGTCTCTGGGTCCTTGAATTCATAGATGGTGACTACTGGGCTGGGTTGATCCGGCCTAAATCTCCAAAAGGCTTCCTCCGTTTCTTTATTCACGAATAGTTCTATGCTTTTATTATCTTGAGGAATCCATTCTGGAGTGAGCACTCTGGTTAAGACTGACTTACCTCTAGGGGTCTTGGGTTCTCCTCCCAGGTTCCCTTGCTCTAGGTCCCCTATCTCCTTCTCAGGAGTGATATTTCCAAACTCATCTGTCCTATCGGGTAAGTTGGTAACCACATACATGGTTCCTTCCTTATCAATGTAAGCACCCTCTTCAAACTTGACTACTGGGTGTTCAAGTCCAAAGGGTTGGTCAGGATTTTTGAGTTGAACCACTGATCGCCTTAGACCATCCTCATAGATGCGAGCACCTAATTGGTTGGTCCTGATATACTCCAATTGGGTCTTATAGGGACCTTCTGGTGTCTGTAAATAGGCAATGCCTGAGCTACGTGTGGGTCTTTCCATGCTAAAAGACATTTCTGAGTCACTGGTTTCTGAACTTCGTGTGTAAGGATAACCACTAAGCTGTTGAGCCCAAGACTTGGATGTATGGTTGACACTAGCCTCAGATGACCTAATGCTTTGTCTATCCTTGCCTAAGTGTCTGCCAGATCTCAGGTTCATAAGCCTTGGCTTCTAGTCCCAATGTTCTCTTATATTGCTCAAAATCCTTTGGAACTCCTTGGTTTTCTAGTTTCCTTGAGGGTCAACTTCAAAATACCCTATCTAATAATCCTGGTATTAATAGTAACATAACCAGTCGATGTTTTGGTTGTATTCCCCACGAGCTTTCCAACAAAACCAAAATCACAGCAAACGGATTCCGTGTGAGAAAGTTATGCCAGTTCAGGGTTCTGGGGTTTAAAACAGGGAAACTGGATCTCTCTGGGATCTCAGAACAGGCGATACGACACCAGATTCTCCACGATACGATACCTCTTTCTTACACGATACCACTTTAGACGACACGATACCACCGGGATTACTGAGATCGCGATACCCACATCACGATACGATACCAGGGGTTTGCCACGATACGACACCAAAAATGGTATCGCGATACACTTCCTAGTAAGGAAACGATACGACACCACTAGTCTTGGCGATACGATACTATTTCAAGTATCGCGATACTACCTTGAGGAGTAGGCGATACGATACTAAAACTTCGACGATACGATACCAGAGGACCAGGGCGATACGACCTCAGAATGGTATCGCGATACCCGTGGGAAAGTGGGCGATACGATACTGCTAGGTAAGGTAAGATCGCGATACCAACTTCAGGACACGATACCAGAATGGTATCACGTTACCAAAATAAGTACCCGACGATACGATACTAGTTTGCAAACGATACGATACCAGGTGGACCACGATACGATACCACCGGGGCGACCGCGATCGCGACACCAACACTTGACGATACGATACCAGAATGGTATCGCGATACCTCAAGTGGGCAGGCACGATGCGATATCTCGACAAGTATCGCGATACACGGGAGTTCTGGTATCGTGATACCAAATCTCAACCGGACACGATACTTGGAGATTTTCACACCCAAATTCAAAAATTTTTGCAGGTTTGTGTACCTTGTGTCCTCCTTGTCCCTCCTATCAGCCTGTGGATGCAAAGTCACCCTCCAAAATCACAATATGATGCTCGCGATACCAGGCGCAGGTCGCTTCAGCCCACGCGATACTGAATTGAATTTTTGGAGTTTTGAAAGGTTTTCCAAGTGATTTTCTTCAGCGCTTTTGGTTCTCAGCTCCTCCTAAGCTTGTTTCTCACAGCCACAAGTAAAAAACGAGTGAATGTAGTGGCGAAAATGGAAAAAATCAGAGAATATGAAGAGGGAAGGAGATGGTGATGATGATGAAGGTGAAGAAGGAGAAAAACTCAGAAACTGAACTGAAAAATGGCGATTTTTCACCTTCCAACGTCGCTACTCCACGTCTTACCGTCACACGCTCGTCCTCCAAGCTCTCTCCCCGGCAACGGCGCCAAATTTGGTGTCACTCTAGCACAATGGTGAGTACCAACGTGAGGAGATACACCTCCTAAATGTCAATCCGTGGAGACGTGAGGACCGGTATGAAGACCGCGAGCAAGTGATGGCACAAGTGCGTGAGTGAAAGCACACAAGCATGCACACACATACACACACACGCGCACAAGGTAAGAGCAAAGAGTGGAACAATGGAAAGCTTCGATTACCAAAGAGCCCTCTTACAAAACTGAAATCTACAATAAGCTAACCTCAAAAATGAGCTCTCCAGCCCTTTTTATAGTTTTTGAGTGGTTTTGGCCCTGTCCAGACCTAGTGTCCGGCCTAGTTAAAAAATAGGTTTCAGGGCTTATTTGGGGGCTCAAACGGAGTCTAAAAATCATGAAAATTGGTAGGATGGTAGATCTAATACTCCTCAAGCTCGAGGACTCCTCGGCTTGAACAAAATGGAGTTACAAAAATGGAAAATGGTATTTACAATGGTTTTTAGTGATAAAAATCACTATTTTTGTAGGGATTTCTTCTGAAAATTTGACATGTGCTTCTTGGAGCTCCCTACTTGCTCCTTCTTCTTGTGTGTCCACTTCCTTGATGCGCTTCCATGCTTTGTCCTTGACCTTAAGCTTCAACAATATGTATATGCATATGTATATGTGTATGTATATATATACATGTATGTATATGTATATGTATATGTATATGTATTTGTATATGTATATGTATATGTACATATATATGCATATGCATATGTATATGTATATTCATATGTATATGTATATGTAGACGTATATGTAGATGTGCATGTATATGTATATGTGTATGTAGATGTATATGTATATGTATATGTATATGTATATGTATATGTATATGTATATGTATATGTATATGTATATGTATATATATTTGTATATGTATATGTATATGTGTATGTGTATGTGTATTTGTATGTGTATGTATATGTGTATGTGTATATGTATGTGTATGTGTATGTGTATGTGTATGTGTATGTGTATGTGTATGTGTATGTGTATGTGTATGTGTATGTGTATGTGTATGTGTATGTATATGTGTATGTGTATGTGTATGTGTATGTGTATGTGTATGTGTATGTGTATGTGTATGTGTATGTGTATGTGTATGTGTATGTGTATGTGTATGTGTATGTGTATGTGTATGTGTATGTGTATGTGTATGTGTATGTGTATGTGTATGTGTATGTGTGTGTGTATGTGTATGTGTATGTGTATGTGTATGTGTATGTGTATGTGTATGTGTATGTGTATGTGTATGTGTATGTGTATGTGTATGTGTATGTGTATGTGTATGTGTATGTGTATGTGTATGTGTATGTGTATGTGTATGTTTATGTGTATGTGTATGTGTATGTGTATGTGTATGTGTATGTGTATGTGTATGTGTATGTGTATGTGTATGTGTATGTGTATGTGTATGTATATGTGTATGTATATGTGTATGTGTATGTATATGTGTATGTATATGTGTATGTATATGTATATGTATATGTATATGTATATGTATATGTATATGTATATGTATATGTATATGTATATGTATATGTATATGTATATGTATAAGTATATGTATATGTATATGTATATGTATATGTATATGTATATGTATATGTATATGTATATGTATATGTATATGTATATGTATATGTATATGTATATGTATATGTATATGTATATGTATATGTATATGTATATGTATATGTATATGTATATGTATATGTATATGTATATGTATAAGTATTTGTATATGTATATGTATATGTTGTTAGAATTTTATCACTCTCAAGTGTGGGATCTCATGCTCATTTGATGTGCACATCACTCACGCGTTTTGATAAGATATACAACCACTTTTCCAAGAGTTTTTTCCACTCTTTACTCGCGTAATTGATGGACAAAAGTTAGGATTATTTGGAGGTATTTTTTAATTTAAATCTACAACTACCTTTTTGAGCATTATATAAGCAAACACATGGAGCAAAGTCGTGGTCATCCTCCTCTACCATTTGAGCACTTGTAGGCTCTCCCTAGGAGTCTTTAGTCTAGGTCTAAGTTAGCCCTTAGCTAATCAAGCCCTTTGCTTGTTGGAATTTTCTCATAGGAAGTGATCCTTGATCACCCATATCTCTCTGTGTAGTCATCCGATTCATTTGCAAGATAGCTCATTTTGTTCCTATGATTAAGCTTTATTTTGGATATAATGTTAGCATCAAGTGTTCATTATCATTGATTATATTGAGCTTGAAAGATCTCTGGTCTTATCTATGCATATTCTCAAGTATATGTGTGTTGGAAGGTACGCATAGGTGCAAACTACCTATTTGGGAAATTTCTGGTGTGTCTTGTGAAGGGAGGTTGCTACGTTTAATATTATTCAAATTGAGAGATCTTTATTGGAAATCCCCTACTATCTATTTGTAGTGTGCAAAATTTCATAGGTTCAGGGCCAGAGAGCAATTGAACTTTTGGTGGACTATGGTAGTGAACTCTTTGGTCCTAGGAAGGGCGTATCATCCTTTTGTTGTAAATAGGAGTGGATATACTCAATCAGTGGTATCACAGATCTTCATTGAGCATTGAGGACATCAGGAGGAGGCCTTGATGTTGCTCAAGATCCAAGGACTGAAACAAAGACTAGGATGATTTGAAGAAGGATTTGAAGCAAGGGGGAGCTTCTATCATCATCGAAAGTTCACAAAAAGTGGAGACTCTTGTGGGAAGGTAACATATCATTCTTTCTGACATCTATCACAATTTAAGGAGGGATTAGGATGCACTTATAGTCTCATACACAATGCGAGACTATAATACTCAGATTGAGAAGCTTTAAAAGAGAAACTACCAACCTTAGAAGTTTAGAATTCCTAACTTCCTCATGGGAAAGGGTCTTTTTAGGTTGGTTAGTAGTACTGAGGTGAAGCCGTACAAAGATCCACATACACCTACTGAGAATCAAATGAGAGCCATTAGAGAATGGGAAGAAAGGGATAGGATAGTGATCTTCATTCTTTCTCAACACATAAGCATCTCCATGATAGGTCATGTCCAAGACCTAGATACATCTAAGGAGGTTTGAGAGTGTTTAGAAAGGTTGTACTCTACATCTACAAAAGTTAGAAAAATTCAGCTCAAGAATGAACTCAACAACCTTAGGAGGTCATCAAATCAGAGCATTAATGACTTCATACTCAAAGTAAAAGAGATCTCGGATGCAGTTGGTTCAATAAGATGTGTTGTAGATGATGGCCTACTTGCCCACACATTTAATGGGCTTAGAGAAGATGATAAATGGAAGGCATTCACAATCTTTGTGTATGTAAGGGATTCATTACCAGATTTTGAGCAACTTACTTCTCTTATGGTTACTAAGGAGCTCAACAATGGAGGCAACAAGTCAAAGGGCAGCCAAGACCAACTCTTCTATGCAAGCAAAGCAGGAAGAGGCAAAAGCAATAGAGGTGCTTCGAGAGGGCGAGGTAGAAGCAACTACTAACAAGGCAACGAAAGCTATCAAGGGAGTCAATCATGCCAATATGAAGGTCAATCATCAAGAGGAGGAGGAAGAGGCAGAGGAGCAAGATATGGAGGTCGGGCTACTCCAACTCAAATGGATGCTTCAATTGTGGGAAGCAAGGACACTATGACAAATATTGGCAAAAGAAAGGTGGGAACAATTACAATGGGCAAGATAATTATGCTAAATCCTCAACAAATTCAAAAAATGAGCATTTGTTAGCTATGAAGCATAGAATTGAAGGTCAACCACATGATGAGGTGTGGTATATAGATAGTCGTTGTAGTAACCACATGTCAGGTAAAGAGGAGTACTTCAACAATCTTCAAGCATCCAAGCAAAGAGGCTTTGTGAAGACAGAAGACAACGTAGAGCATGAGATACAACAAATGGGAGATGTGAAGCTTGAAGGCAACCACAAAGCAAGAGGACTATGTGAGGTATTGCATGTTCCTACTATTACAAAGAACTTAATCTCTATTTGAAAGATGGTTGAAAAGGGATACCAAGTAAAGTTCAATCACAAAGGATGCTTTATTGAAGACCCAAGGAATGGCTATGAGCTGATTTCCAAAGGAAAGAAGGAAGGGAGGATGTTCACTCTTGACATTGGCAATGGATAAAGCAACAAGGCAATGTTCATCACCTATGGCGACAAGAAGATTGGAGTCTTGGATTTGTGGCGCAAAAGGTGTGGTCACATCAATATTCAAAGGTTGGAAGACATGGAGAAGAAGCAGTTGGTAAGAGGTTTACCACATTTTTCATTAAAATGTTTGCATGAGATGTGTGAAGCTTGTCAACTAGGAAAGTCTACTAGGTAGCCCTTCAAGAAGAGTGGATATGTAGCACATGGTGTGTTAGACCTTGTGCATATAGATGTGTGGGGGCCAACCAAAGAGCCTACTCTTGTAGGTAATAGGTACTTTGTAACCCTCATAGATGACTACTCAAAAAATGTATGGTTGTATTGTATAAAGCAAAAATTCAATGTGTTTGATGTGTTCAAAAGATTCAAGGCACAAGTTGAAAAGGAGACAAGTTGCTACATCAAAACCCTAAGGGCAGATGGAGGGGAGCATACTTCTCCCATTCCTTTTGTGATTTCTTGCAGGACCAAGGGATAAGGAGGCAAATCACTTGCAGGTATACTCCGCAACAAAATGGGGTGGAAGAGAGGAAGAATAGGTATATTGCTAAAATTTCTAGGAGTATGTTAAATGAAATGAATGTGCCTTTAACATAGTGGGCAAATGATGTATCTATTGTTGTGTACTTGATGAATAGGTGGCCGACATCAAGGGTACATGACATGACACCTAAGGAGGCATGGAGTGGAAGGAAATGAGATCTTTCACAAATTAGAATCTTTGGATGTGCATGCTACACACATATGCCACACGAATTGAGAGGTAAGATGGATGCAAGTGCTGAAAGATGTATGTTTCTTGGTTATGCTATGGAGAAAAAAGGTTACAAGTGCTATAACCCTAATACAAAGGAGTTAAAGATATCTAGAGATGTAGTGTTTGATGAACTCAAACCATGTTATGCTTCCAAAGTCCCATTGAAGGATGAAGATATTGAAGAGGTAGAGAGGAGATATGAAGCTAGTTTTAAAGATAGCTTGGAAATCAGTGGACCAAGCATATAAAGGAGTTCAAGCATGGATTCAATCTATCATTCACTAAATAAAGGAAAGGCAAGATTGGTAGAGCTTGATGAAGATGGACATGAAGTTGAAGACTTTGAAGAACCTATGTTAGAAGGGGGAGCTACATCAAAGGTAGAGATCAAGGCACCAACGCAAAGAAGGTTCATTCCACCAAAAGGAGAAGAACGGAGGTCAACAAGGGTAAAACATCCGATCTCAAGGCTTGTTTATGATAGTTATACTACTAGCATTATGCTTTCATGACTAAGGTTATCAAAGATCATGAACCTTCCACCTATGAAGAGGCCAAAGACACAAAGGAGTGGCAAGAAGCTATGGAAGAAGAGTACAAAGTCCTTGAAGACAACAACACATGGAGTCTAATTCCAACAAAAGAAGGGATGAAGGTAATTGGCAACAAATGGGTCTATAAAGTGAAGAGAAGTTTGGATGGTTCAATTGCTAGGTACAAAGCAAGGCTTGTGACAAAAGGAGTTGCTCAATCCTATGGGATTGACTATGAAGAAACATTCAGCTTAGTTGCAAAAATGACCACAATTAGGGAAATCAATGGGGTTGCCACATCTAGGAGGTGGCCAATAGATCAATTGGATATAAAGAATGCTTTTCTTAATGGTGATTTGTAGGAGACAGTCTACATGACTCAACCATTAGGATTTGAGAACCCTAAATATTCAAATTTTGTTTGTAAACTTAGAAAAGCATTATATGGTTTAAAGCAAGCTCTAGGGCATGGAATCAAAGGCTTGTGGAGTATTTGTGTAGGGGTGGATACAAGATGAGTGATGGAGATCCTTCCTTATACCTCAAGAAGGAAGGAGGACTTGTTGTCTATGTATGCATATATGTGGATGACTTGATTATAATAGGAAATGATGATGCTGGTATCACATGGATCAAGGAAAATCTTGGAAATGAATTCAAGATTTTAGATCTTGGATTTCTTAAATACTTTCTCGGGATTGAAGTTATTTATGTGCAAAATGGAATTTACCTTGATCAAAGGAAATACTTGCTAGATGTACTTTATAAGAATGGTACGAGTGGATGTAAGCCACTCACACAACCTGTGGATCCAAACACTAAGTTATGTGCAGGTGAAGGACAACCTCTTCAAGATATTTCAGCATACAGAAGCATAATTGGAAGCCTTAATTATGCTACCATCACAAGACCTGACTTGTCTTATGTTGTAGGAGTTCTTTCTCAATTTCTAAATTCACCAACTAATGTTCATATGATTGCAATCAAGAAAGTGCTTAGGTACCTCAAGCACACTAACAACCAAGGTGTTGGAAATTTAGTAGGCCCATAACTAATACCATAGGTCCAAGGTTCCATAGGTCTAGCATATACAACATAGAATCTAGAAATCTTCCAATATTGACAAAACATGACATACCACACTTAATCAAACAAATGATGAGATAAAGATAGAGAGAGACTAGAGAACATGTGTAAAGTGTTACGTAAGCCAAGGCTTACTCACACTATCATATATATCAATGTTTAATGTACAATGTGGGAGCAAAACTCTCAACCACTCTATGTGAACAGAAATAGATGGATGAGTGAATGTACAAATGTAATAAACATATTCAGATGTATGAATAGAAATTTGAATATACATGAGATGTGTGACCTAATAGGTTGTAGAAGAGTGAATATGAGTGACAGAAAGAGGAAGGATCAGTCTAAAATTAATAATCAACAAACTCTCATATGAAGTTAGGCTATGGAAGACCCTAAGTTAGAGATGTGTCTGAAAAGATCACATACTTACAAAAGTAGCAAAGAATGCTAACAAGTTAGCTGCCAAAAATCCTCAAACTCATATGAACATACCTTCTTGAACACCTCATCCAAATATGCATAAAGCATACATGTATTGATTTTCTTGTACCTATGCCGAATAGGACTCCTCGTGATATTGATGTTACTGCCTCCATAAAAACCAAGTAGTGCCTGTGTGCATAAAGAGAATATGTACATGAATACTTAACATAAGATGCAAATCTTATGTTAACCACCATCCAATGTCTTTGAAGTAACCCAAAATCTTCATGTAGAAGACAATCTTCAAATACATCATGTGAATGGCCGATCCACACCATCAAGATGCTAATAGCTTCTCCATAAGCAAGAGTGTGAGCACACTCTTCTTCTCCAAGAAGAAATCCATAGCCGCTCCTCAACATGCTCCAACAAAGCACCATGGATGCCCCATGTGCTAAAAAGCACTACCTCAAAGAGGTACCAAGCTTCCAAAGCTTGTGTTGTAATAAGTGAAGGATACATACAATGAGCCAAGCATGTGTTTATATAGTATTTAGTGTATCTTAAAAATCTCCTCCAAAAGTATAACTCAAAAAGCGCAAGCGATTGCTTAATCTCTACGATTGCTATCATCGTGGAAATATTACGAAAATCACTTCTCCAGATTAATTGTCATCTGTCGTTCGTTGTTTTCCAAAAAGCATGTCAAGATTAAAAACAAGCTCATGTTGCGTCATTGTTGGAGTTGGGGATCGAACCCACACGGGCAGGATGAGAGGGCTTTCGCTTATCCATGGTGCCCAACGCCTTTGGTTGTAAGAGGAGTCATAAACCACTCTATACATGTTGTATAGTCTGAGAAAATGGATCAATGACCATGCACAATGTACCATATGGCATTGTTTCCAACAATCCCCCATGCAATGTCATATTGGTACAATCTAGACTGGATCCACTAACTTCATAAGCTTCAAACCTTTACTCCCCAAATTGACCTTCAAACCTTTTCTTGAAAAGTCTTCTTCAAAACTGAATTTGACTTTCCTTCAAAAAACTTGAACTTGCTGAATATGAACCATAATACTTGAGAAAATATGCAAACTAGATATCCAATAGTGTTCTCATCAAGCAATCACTACTTGATAACAAATGTAGCAAGTACTGATTCTGAACTTGCTATCTCCTATCTTCACAAACCTAAAAACATACACGAGGATCCACATATTTGCATTTACCTTACGAAAGCTTTCTCAACGTATTTCTGCTTCGTCATGTAAATACACTAAACAAAATCAAGAAGTATCCTGGAACCTGTGACTGACAACTCACAACTTCGTGTATTATGAACACTACTGGTTCATCTCTGACTATACTCAAGTCAACTCAACTCAACTCAACTGAAATCAACTGAAATCAACTGAAATCAACTCATAAGCCTCATCAAAAAATCAATGATATCATCATGTCTTCATTCTTGTTCAATGTGTAAATCCTTCATACTCCTTTCCTTCAGAACTTGGTATAAACATATATATGCGCACCTCTAAAACATACCTCTCTAAAATATCAAGCTTCTCTTCAATAGAACTCTAGAACCTTAGGAATACCTGATATAGGAATACCTATAGATATGAGTCTGCATTCTTTTACATATGGCTGAAAATAAGTCTTCATGTTTCATCACCCCCCTAAATGACTTAGCACTAATATCCAAAATTCTTCAAATATATCATAATTTATGAAATCTGGAACGTATTCCTTTATAATTCTGAGCTTTAGTCATCAATACATGTATCTGAAACAAAATCTCTGAACCCTTTTTATTAGCACTATACATATGCCAATAGCTTTCCCTATCATTGCTCAGCTTCCCAAAATCTAGAATAAGGTTAGCTGATCTATCATAAAAACCTTGTTGAAAGCATTTTAGGATTCATAACCTTCTGCAACATAACAAGTATCTTCCTTTATTTTCTATAACACAAATCTGATAGAATCTGAATCTTTGACTTCCTCCAATGCTAAGAACTTTTCAAACAAAGAATAGACATCTGACTCATAAATACTCAAGATCATACAAGATCTATCTAGATCTATCAAGATCTCTCCAATAAAATACATGTGTAGAATCTGCTCTCATCAAACCTTCATGACTGCATGTTTGATTTGCTACCTGAATGTCTCCTAGTGTCCATGCTTCTTACATAAAGTTGTAAAACTTTTCTTCAAACAAATCCTTCCCAAGAATCTGCAACTCCTACTTGAAACATACTTGGAAAAAATTCTCACCTTGAGAACTCCAAAAGCTGCAAGTTGATACTTCATCTTTTCATATTCTAACCAGGTGAAATGTGATAGTACCTACTTGATTTTCTTTTGGCTAACTCCACTTCTCAATCAAGTGCTAGGATCTTATGGAACACCTTTTTGAATACAAGCATGTATCCAAAAAATCAAGACAAACACAGAAAGTAGATTCTCCATTGACATGTACATCAACAAATCTGAATTTTCCGAAGTTTTCTCAAAATACTGAATATGAGGTAACCTTCCCAAACATAAAACCTCAACGCAATTCTTCAACATCTGCTGCAAAAAACTCTTTTACCTCAAGAGTTACATAAAGAAGAAAAATACTTCTCTGCAACTTGTCATATACCAAGTAGCTTTGTATTGACACTCCAAGAATTCTTTGAGGGAACATATAAGCTGCCTTCTCAAACAATCTTCAACTAAAACATAACGCATACACACATGAGTCACAACATATATATGCTGCTTTTCTTTCTCTCAATGCAATTCTTTGTCAAAAACCTACTAAAACATGACCAAGTATAATGCAAAACAAGAAACTGTTTCTTCTTCACACAAGATGTACTCGTAGACTTCTCTTTTGATCTAGAGAATAAAATATGAAAAGTATATGGAAAATATGTGAGAAAAGGAAGTCTTACTTTTCTTTTGGAAATATTGGACTTTCTTCTTCTACATCTTTCTTCCACCTGATGATGTCAACATCTTCAAACTTCTCTTCCATACCTTTTCTTCTCTTCATCTTGAAGTAGCAAGCACTCTTAACTTCTTCAAATGAACTCTTTCTCTTCCTCTAGTGCTAAGAGTAAGAAAACATGGTATACAAATGGAAGTGAACATAGAATCATGTTTCATCATCTCCTCATATCTTTGGATCAAAACTCCGCTTCAAATGTGACTGATATGACTGAATTCACCAAGCTTTTGTCCGAATGATGAATTACCTTTCTAGAGTTACCTCTCTAGATACCTAGATCACATTTTGTATCTAAATAAAAACCTTCCAACCAACTTACAAGATTGGTTGAAAACGAAACTCATCTCATCTCCACATTTGTCTTCTTAGATGAACTTTCTTGCCATGAAAGAGATCTCTCAAGACTCTCTAGAAAAACCTCTAGATACCTGTTTTGATGTAACTAATGCTTTAACTTTCAAAGAATGAAAGTGTATAAAAGCATTCCTTGAATCCTTCAAATCTCTTCATAACTGCTCTTCTAAGATATAACCTGCAAATGATGATCTGATAGTAGAAATTGATACATGTGATTTGATGTTAATCTGATTCCTTCATCTTCTCCAAACCATTGTTTTTCCTTGAATTTGAAGTAGCCTTCTCTTCATCAAGTCTTGGTCTTCAAACAATACTTTTGTAAAGTATTTGCATACTCTTCCAAAAATATTCAGCTACTAATAGATCATCAACTTCATACTCCACACTAACGAATACACATGTGACTGAATTGTCTAATTCTCAAATCTCTTATAATCTAGATTAAGTGTGTATGTTAAATGTCAAATGTTAGAAGATGCTCTTAAATCAATGTTGTAATATGTATATGTATATGTATATGTATATGTATATGTATATGTATATGTATATATATATATATATATATATATATATATATATATATATATATATATATATGTATGTATGTATGTATGTATGTATGTATGTATGTATGTATGTATGTATGTATGTATGTATGTATGTATGTATGTATGTATGTATATGTATATGTATATGTATATGTATATGTATATGTATATGTATATGTATATGTATATGTATATGTATATGTATATGTATATGTATATGTATATGTATATGTATATGTATATGTATATGTATATGTATATGTATATGTATATGTATATGTATATGTATATGTATATGTATATGTATATGTATATGTATATGCTTATGTATATGTGTTGAAGCTCAAAGTCAAGGACAAAGCATGGAAGCACATCAAAAGGGTGGACACACAAGGAAAGGGAGCAAGTAGGGAGCTCCAAGAAGTATATGTCAAATTTTCAGAAGAATCCCCTACAAAAATAGTGATTTTCATCACTAAAAACCATTGTAAATACCATTATCTATTTTTATAACTCCATTTTGTTCAAGCCGAGGAGTCCTCGAGCTTGAGGAGTATTAGAAGTACTGTCCTACCAATTTTCATGATTTTTAGACTTCGTTTGAGCCCTCAAATAAGCCCTGGAACCTAATTTTTAACTAGGCCGAACACTAGGTTTGGACAGGGCCAAAACTAGTCAAAAAACTATAAAAAGAGCTAGAGAGCTCATTTTTGAGGTTAGCTTGTTAGAGAATAGAGCCTTTGTAAGAGAATTATTTTGCAATCGAAGCTTTCCATTGTTCCTCTCTTTGATCTTACTTTGTGCGCGTGTGTGTATGTGTGTGCATGTTTGTGTGCTTCACTCACGCACTTGTGCCTTCACTTGCTCGTGGTCTTCATACCGGTCCTCACGTCTCCACGGATTGACAAGTAAAGGAGGTGGTGCTTACGCTTGAGCTACACCAAATTTTGGCGCCGTTGCCGGGGAGAGAGCTTCGAGGACGAGCATTGTGATGGTAAGATCGTAGATTTGCGACCTTGGAAGGTAAAAAAACTGTCATTTTTGTTCATTTTCTGATTTTTCTTCTTCATCTTCTTCATCATCATCATCTCCACCTTCTTCCATCTTCTTCGTAGAAATTTCTTGTTTTTTAGTGCATTTTCACCATTTTCATACCATTTTTCATGCATTATTGTGTGGGAAGGAGTTAGGAAGTGCAAGGGAGAGCAAGCGCTGTGTTTTTTCATAATTTTTTGCACATACGGAGCTCGCCATTGCTCGGCGCTCAAAAATTCGAAGTTCCCGCCAAAAAACGCGATTCTGTGATGAAAATCGCGATCCTGTGAAAATTCAAATTTTTTTGAAAAATCACGATTTTCTGTTTTCCCGCCTAAAAGTTGGCTGAAAGAATCACGATTCTGTGGTCATTCTCAGAATCGCGATTCTGTGATTGTGCTCAAAATCGCGATTCTCACAAATCACGATTTTCAGCCAAAAAATACGATTCTCAGAAACACGATGTTGTGAAAACACAATTCTGTGAAAACACGATTCTGTGAACCATGATTCTGTAAAAACATGATTCTCTGCTCAAAATCGTGATTCTCACCAATCACGATTTTCAGCCAAACAACACGATTTTCAGCAAAAACACGATTTTGTGAAAACGCGATTTTGTGGTTGTGCTCAAAATCGCGATTCTCACAAATCACGATTTTCAGCCAAACCACGATTCTGAAAAATCACGATTTTCATGTAAAAAACACGATTCTGAGAAAACACGATTCTGTGATTGTGCTCAAAATCGCGATTCTCACAAATCACGATTTTCAGCAAAAACACGATTTTCAACAAAAACACTATTTTGAGAAAACGCGATTCTCTGAGACAAAATCGCGATACTCTAAAACACGATTCTGTACTCAACATCGCGATTTTCAAAAACACGATTCTGTGCTCAACATCACGATTTTCAAAAACACGATTCTGTACTCAAAATCGTGATTTTCAAAGACACGATTCTGTGCTCAACATCGCGATTTTCAAAAACACGATTTTGTGCTCAACATCGCGATTTTCAAAAACACGATTTTGTGCTCAACATCGCGATTTTCAAAAACACGATTTTGTGCTCAACATCGCGATTCTTTGACTTCACAGCATCGCGATTCTCTGATTTCACAATCGCGATTCTCTTGAGGTTTACAAAATCGCGATTCTCTTGAAGCTCACAAAATCACGAATTTTTCCAAAAGGTCCTGTTTGCCTGTTTTGACACCCAAGAGCCTGAATTGACATAACTTTTTCATCCAAAGTCCATTTTTTGAGCTCTATAGCTCGTTGGAAAGCTTGTTTCAAATCCTACACGGTCTGAACTGTTTTTATAAGAATAATGCATTGATTTTCAGATAGGATATTTTGAAGTTGACCCTCCAGTGGGACTAGGAAACCAAGGGGGCCCAAGGGATTTTGAGCAATACAAAGGGGAATTTTGGGACTAGAAGACAAAGCTTATGAACCTGAGGTCTGGTAGACACCTAGGCAAGGATAAACAAAGCATTAGATCTTCTGAGGCTAGTGTCAACCATACAGCTAAGTCTTGGGCACAACAACTAAGTGGTCATCCTTACAGACTACGTTCAGGCACAAGTGATTCAGAAATGTCTTTTAGCATGGGGAAACCTGTAGGTGGCTCAGGAACTGATTATCTACAAACACCAGAAGGACCCTATAAGACACAATCGGTATATATTCGGACCAACCGATTAGGTGCTCGCATCTATGAGGATGGCCTGAGGCGATCAGTGGTCCAACTCAAAAATCCAGATCAACCCTTTGGACTGGAACACCCGATGGTCAAGTTCGAAGAGGGTTCATACATTGACAAGGAAGGAACCATGTATGTGGTCACCAACCTACCAGATAGGATTGATGAGTTTGGAAATGTCATTCCTGAGAATGAAATAGGAGACCTAGAACAAGGAAATGTAGGACAAGGACCCCAGACTCCTAGAGGTAAGTCAGTTTTGACCCGAGTGATCACTCCGGATTGGATCCCTCAAGACAACAAAAGCATAGAACTATTCTTGAATAGAGAAACATAGGAAGCCTTTTGGAGATTCAAGCCAGATCAACCTAGCCAATTGGGCATAGTCATCATCTACGAGTTCAAGGATCTAGAGACACCAGGAAAAGTGGTCTACCTGGATAACACATCAGAGAAAATTTTCTTGGTAACAGAACATGATAGACATGCATATACTTGGAAGAGTGAATTGATTTTCCCTCCACCAAGATCCAATGTTTCCCATGGCCTCCAAGGAGTAGGATCATCCCACGCTCATGAAGCCCAGAGAGAAAGAACTAGAGAGAGACCTGAGGTAAGTTTTGCACACATCGTAGGCAGGAATAGGTCAAGATTTGAAAATGAAAGACCTGAAAGAGAGAGACATCAAGCACATAGGAAACAAAGAGATGAACAGGATTTTCCATTGCCTAGACCCCGAGAGCGCCCAAGAACCCTTAGACCCATTCAAGTGATCAAGGCAATGAAGAACTATTTCGATGGGACAGGGGATCCTTATGATCATGTGGCCGAGTACAAACAAGTGCTGAGAGCCGAACTAATTGAGGACTGGTTCACCCAGTATGAGGCATTTGGTTTGACCCTTAAGGGCACTGCCTTAGCTTGGTTTCAACCACTGAGTAGAAGCAGCTATCGCGATATAGGTCAACTGCTAGACGAATTCATTGTAGAATTTTCCAAGAGTGGTATTAGGCATAACACATCATCCTTGATCCACATCTTCAAGCAGACTCCCCAAGAAACAGTGCGACTAGCAGGTAGAAGATTCAGACAGTATCTAGAAAGATGCCCTGCTCCAGAGTTACCCACTCCGGCCAAACAAGTGGCTTTGTTCTTAGATGGCTTATTGAGCACCAAGTTAAGATCATATGTGTACTTGAAAGATCCTAGATCCATAGAAGAGTGTGTGCGGACGTGCATTGACATAGAAGATAACTTGGGAGAGGAATTAGGATTGTCCAAACTCTATAAGGATTCTGATAGTTCTACTAGTCATACTTCAAAAATCTCCATGGAAATAGAGGAGATAGCTGAGCAAGTTGCCAAGAAGCTGGGAGTCCAAAATAGACAAACACAAAGAGTCACCCCATTGAACCGATGTTATACTTGTGGAGGGGACCACATGGCTAATGTATGCCCAATGCAAAACCAAAACATTAGAGAAAGGAATGCTCCATATTGCACTATTGAGAGAAAATACACAAACCATACAGCTCAAGATTGTCCCTACAATAGGCAGGCTGTTAGACAAACTTATCAGCAACCTTACCAACAAGGTAGGTATCAGAACCAATACCAACAGCCATATTATAGACCACAACAGCAATATCAGGTACCATATAGGCCACAACCTGTCTTGGGAAACCAACCACCAACTCCTGCCAACGTGATTCCAGTCAAGTATGCCGTGGGAGAGGAAAATCCAAATAGAGCATTGGTGCCACTAACTCCATTGATCTCAGAGAATGACTCTCATGCTCATAGTTCAGACTACTCCCATGAAGGTAGTCCACATGCTTATTACACAGAGTCACCTGAACATAGTGAGATTTATCCATATCAATATGAGGCACCACTTATGGAACAAAATTGGGAGCCTGAATACTCAAATCTCATGTACACAAATGCTAACCCTAGGCCCCAATTAAGACAAGTAAGACCACAAGCCCCTAGAGGACCATGTTTCAGATGTCAGGGTGACCATTTCCTTCGTGATTGTCCCCACCCACCATCTCTGAGTCAAGGACAAGCTATCACTTTTTGTCCTGATTGTGGCAAAGACCATCTCCCCAGAGATTGTCCAAGAAACCCCTCCAGTGCACCCAAGATTACACCCATTAATGTGGTAGGCTTAGTGGCAGATTCAAGTTCAAGTAGTAGCAATGTGGCTCCTATACAAGCTGTCACTAGAGCACAAGCCTTAAAACAGGATAAACCAGCAGAACAATTAGAGTCGAGTGAATCAGGAGAGCCTAGTAAGAGGAAAACAAGAACATGGAAGGATACCAGAGAGAAGGCCAATCGCAAGTGGAATAAAAAGTTATCGGAACTAGAAGAAAAAAGCAAAAACAAAAATAGAAGACATTGCATCTCAAAGCCCCTCGCATGCCGAAACTCTATCCACTCCACCTCATCCCACCCCACCACCCATTGTAAATAGACCGCAACCAGGGTCTGTTCTTGCAGATCCAACCCCGGAAGGCTTGGACATGATGTTCAAGGCCTACCAGGCTCGACTTCAAGAAGGGCCTACAGCTGCAAACCTAGACAAGAGTTACCCTAGAGCAGATTTAGAGATTGAACGGATGAAAATGTGCATGAAAATGGTAGAACAAGCTCAAGCCATACTCGAGACTAGTCAAAAGTTCAATAAGACAAACTCTATCAAATCAGATTTGCATTTCCAGGGCTTACTAGAAAGATTAGAGCAATTGGTAAACAAACCACAAGTTTCATTACCTCCACAGGCTCAACCAGTTATTGAAAGAGGAAGCTCACCACCAATGGGAGCTTATGTTCCTAATTCCACAGATGCTGGAATACCTCCTTCAATTCAATAGTACTCTCAAGAGTTCTTGCGGGAAATACAAGAAGAGAAATGGGCCAAGGAGAAGCGTAATTCCCCTCCTATTCCTGAGATTGATGATCTTCATGATCAATTTCCCCAAGACATTCCATCTATTTACGGAGATGAAGCAGAACAACAAGAAGACAAAAGGTTAGATTTTGAATCTAATACCTTAGAAGAACTGCCTCAATTTCCAGGCCCATGGGAATCTGAATCTCTCCAGATTAGAGCTCCCACAATACTGGTAAGAAATGAAGACTCAGTGGTTCCAAGGAACACTGATGTTGTGAAGAACACTAAGGTTCAGTGTCACCTCACTATAGAGGAGCTACTCAAAGCAAAACCTGAGCTATGGAATCATGTGAAGGATCAGGTTCCAGAACTTGATTCCAACATGCCAAAAGCAGGCTCTAAGCAAAGGGTACCAGAGATACCTCTAGACAAAATAGGGGACATGTGTGAGGGTGAAGAAGGTAACACTTATCTTCCAATCACCTACCAAGGTTACACAACCAAAGCAATCATAGATTCAGGTGCTGGTGTTACCATTGTGACCACCTCCTTGTGGAAGCAATGAGGCAAACCCACATTAAGACCAACTAGAATGAAGCTTCAAATGGCCGATGGTCATTTTGAAAGACCTCTCGGATTGCTCGAAGGGATAACTCTAACCACTTGTGGTGTGGAGTTTGAACATACATTTGCTATATGTGACTTTGAGAAAAATAACGTCTATGAGATGATCCTAGGAAGACCCTTCCTACGACAATTGCAAATAGTACAGGATTGGGGAACCAACTCCTTGTACTTGCAGCACTTAGGGGTCACCACCAAGGTCAATTTGAAGGATTACACCTTCAGAGATGTACCACCCCTACAGTGGAATTCTATCCACAAAGCGAAAGAAGATTCCATCTCTATACTTTCTGAAAGTTCACCTGATCCATCATGGCTGCATGAAGATACTCATTTGTGGATGTGCAAGGTCGCAGAGGAAGAGGAAAAACGTTTAAAGGCAAGAGAAGAAGGAACTTTTCCAGGAGATAGAACAATTAAAGACCCAGCCTATACATCGATGATCTTTCCAGATGAAGAATTTGAGCTTCATGGCTGGCCAGAAATCTTAGCTACCATGGACATTGCTGTCAATGAAGAACAATGGACACCTCATTGTGATGAGGAGGGTTATGATATCTCAGTGTTCATGTGTCAGCCCTTGCTAGAAGAATGTGACCCTAGTGATGTCATAGAAGAAGAAGAGAATGACGATGATATAGAGTCCATTGTGATGGATAGTTGCTTTAACTCAGAGCAGCACTATCTAGAAGATATAGGAGTGTTCACCCAGAAAGAAGAAGAACCTCTCACAAGTATTAAAACGGTAAATTCGAAGGATGGAAGTGAGAGCAATCAAAAGAAAAAGAAAAGAAAAGTAGTGAAACAAGAAGAGGAGGAATCATTGTTTGAAGTACCAGAAAACTTCAAGAAATATGAAGTTGACGACCGCAAAATTTTGGTACGAATGCCTAAGAGAGAGGCCATCATAGGAGAATCATATGATAATAAAGAAAAGACCAAGAAGATTGTAGTGACCATCGAAGAGAACGAAGAGAGATGCACATATATAGGAGATGACCTAAGTGCAAGAGAAGAAATGGAGCTTGTAGCTCTATTAAGGGAATATAGGGATGTGTTTGCGTGGCACTATAGAGACTTGAAAGGGGTAGATCCAAGAATTTTCTCTCATACTATCCCCATGACTGCTGATGCCAAGCCCACCAAACAAAAGCCCTACACATATAATGATACCTATGCAGCCAAAATAAAAGAAGAAATTGATAGGCTGATTGAAGCTGGATTCATCTATGAGATTGAGCATACTGAATGGGTGTCCCCCATTGTAGTGGTACCCAAGAAGAATGGGAAGTTGCGAGTGTGTATTAACCTTAAAAAAGTGCCCCATAAGATCAACACAAAACAGCTTTTGCCACAGAGTGGGGAATCTTTGCATTTTGTGTTATGCCATTCAGGCTCACAAATGCACCTGCAACATTCCAAAGGCTCATGTGTCATGTCTTCAAAGAGTTCTTGCGGAAGAGCTTAGAAGTGTATGTGGATGATTTATGTGCTCATTCCCAAGAAAGAAGATTTCACATCCCTGAGCTCAGACAAATCTTCAACAAGTGTAGAGAATATCGAGTGTGTCTGAACCCAGAAAAGTGTGTGTTCATGGTGCGTCAAGGTAAAATCTTAGGTCATATTGTTTCTAAGAATGGAATCTCAACAGATGAAGATAAGGTACGAGCCATAGCAGAGCTGCCAAGGCCAAGGAATGTTAAAGAAGTACAAGCCTTTATGGGCCATTGTGCTATGCCTTAGTAGGAGACAACTTATACCGAAGAGGCAAAGATGGTTACTTAAGACTGTGCGTTCATGAATCAGACTATTTGAAAGTCTTAGAAACTGCACACAGCGGTGTTGCAGGTGGACACTTCGGCCCTGAGCGAGTAATCAAGACCATTCTATTCTCAGGACTTTGGTGGCCCACTCTTCATATGGATGCTCATACCTATGTGAAGAAATGTGACACATGCCAACGTGCACAATATCCAGTTAGAAAAGATGAGATGCCTTTGAGGCCCATGATGGGAGGACGTGCATTCTCAAAGTGGGGTATAGACTTTGTGGGTCCTATTAACCCCCCAGCTAGAAACTCCCATGCAGAGTACATCATTGTAGCCACAGATTACCTTACAAAATGGGTAGAAGTCAAAGCCACAACAAAGAATGATGCTCAGACGACGGCTAAGTTCTTATTCGAGAATGTGTTCACTAGATATGGACTGCCAATAGAGTTAGTAAGCGATAGAGGCACCCACTTCTTAAATGAAGTCATTGAAAATCTTCTCCAAGAATTCTTGGTGATACATAAGAAGTCTGCCCCCCTATCACCCACAAGCTAATGGACAAGCCGAGAGCACCAATAAGATCCTCTGTAACGTATTGACAAAACTGGTAAATAATAAACGCTCTGATTGGGACAAACAACTTCATCATGTTGTTTGGGCTTATCGAGTTGCCTACAAAACGGTACTCAACGCCACCCCATTTCAGATGGTCTTCGAACAGAACGTTGTGCTACCATTGGATTTCCTAATCCCAGCTTTAAAGGTAGCACAAGAGCATGAGTGGAATGGACATGAGTTGTCTTCTAGGATCTTTGATCTGGAACGCTTAGGTGAGACGAGGCTACGAGCGGCGGCAGGCATCTATGCTGCAAAGAAGAGGCAAAAGGCATACTTTGATGCACACATTAAGGATAAGGGTCTGAAAGAGGGAGATCTAGTGTTGGTTTACACACTAAAACAACATGCCCGTAAGTTGGAAAAACGAGGATATGGACCCATGATCATTAACAAAATTTCCACTAGCGGTGCGGTTTAGTTGGCCACTCTAGAAGGGGATATCTTGCCAAACTATATTAGTGGATGTAGAGTCAAGTTATATCAAGAACCTCTTACAGAGGACATGCTAATGAGACTCAACACTGCTAAGAAGCGAATAGAAGAAGAGTTAAGAGTGAGAGAAGAAGCACATGCAGAGGCCAGAGAGCGTATTAGGTGAAATAAGTTAAGGCGATTAGGCCTAGATGTCAACTCAAAAGCCCCAAAATATCACATGGATATGTGCCAAAAGTCAGGCATAGCGACTTCTCAAGTCATTGACCGAAGACCCTTTGTGACCATAGAGATAGGACAAGGGAAGGGTGCAAGGACTGTGAAAGCATTGATTGACTCAGGTGCAGCAAGTAGTGTGGTTAGACTTTCCTACTGCCAAGACTTGCAGTTGAACATCAATCCCATAGAAGCTTATCTCATAGGATTGGGAGGTGTGGAAACCCCTTGTTTGGGCGAGGTGGAACTTCCCATCTACCTTCAAGATGTTCCAATGAAAGTCAAAGTGCTAGTGTGTCAAGATGAGAACCTCACAGAACCACTTGTCTTAGGACAAGATTGGATTTATGACAATGCAGTCAACTTGAACCTAAGAAGTCAACTTCTTCAAGTTTGGATCCAGGGACAATGCATTACAATAGAATTAGAGAACTACATGCTCCCAGATCATGGCACCACACACTCTCTTAGTTCTTCTAAGACTAATCATACGGAAGAAGATGTATGTGTCAAAAGCTCTATGATGCAGAAGGAGTCAATCGTGGAAGAACAGGCTCAACGACAAGCGGACTCCTCCTCTGGGGCAAGGACTAATGCCACCACAACAACTCAACCAACAAAGCAAGCACAACCGAACAGAACAACTGCTATATCAAATAGACAACGAGATTTCCAAAGGAAGGTAGTGCCGAGCATGAAGCAGATATGGGTACACAAAGGAGAGAAACCACCAGCTTTGGCCCCACAAATCCCATCCAGGCAAGCCAACCAGGTCAGAAGACGAAGGAAGCAGCTTGGACAAGCTCAATCACAAGTTATCCAACAAGTTTGGGTGCCTAAGAAATTAGTTGAAGCTCAACAAGGACGATTACAGATGTGGGTACCTAAGAAGCTCTTACATCTACAACAACCTATGTTCTCCCACATACAAAAGGTCTCAACACAGAAGCCAAAAGGAGAAGAGGGTAAGAACCACGTACAGAGACCAAAAGGAGATCAAATCAGCTCTTCAACAATAGTAGGAAGACGCGCAAAAAGGATATGGGTTTGGAAGCCAAAAGTACAAGTAGCCTCCATCGAACCAAAGAGCCAACCACACTGGATACCACAGTTCAGGAAGCATCCAACAAGGAAGATGCCTGAAGTAATCTCTACAGTGCCAAATGCTGTTCTAAAATGGATCCCTATCAAGAGGAAGGATCAGTGGTCATCTCGAGATCCAATGGATACCTCCAACAAAGATGACATCAACATCTGCAGGTGACATCAGGCCTCGACGAGCGACAACCATGTGCTCCTTGCACAACCCTGTCTTTTGCACCATTTAGGTCATGCATTTCCGAAGTATGCATTATATAGGGCCACATTACATGGCCGTGCATAGACACAACTGAGAGTCCCATGCACTAGAGCATATGGACACAGGTCAACTAGTTTTACTGATACTAACGTCTATCTTCTCGTTTTGTGACATTGTTCCAAAAAAAAAAAAAAAAGAAAGAAGAAGAAAAGCGGGAGAGAGCGTGTTCCCAGGTTTGGCTTATGAAACATGAATGAGTCATGCTTAGTTGAAGGTGGAATTGTTGATTACTAGGCAATTATCAATTTGGATAGAAGTGTGTCTCGGCTAGCAGATGATGTAGTTGCTGCCTTATCTAGTAGATGTCAAGAAATTGGCATAAACATGGCATCCACAACTATGGTTTCCTCTTACTATGGTAGGAGTGAAGAGCTTGAAGGTCTGCAACTTGAGTGATGCTTAACTACTGCATG
>CM035443.1:100707681-100830181 GCA_020310875.1 Ceratopteris richardii | reverse complement strand
TCGTATCGTATCATCACTAGTAGAGGTATCGTATCGCCCCATACTCAATATCATATCATGAGAAATTCTAGGTACCGTATCATCTCAAGCTTTGGTATCGTATCATATTAAGATCGATATCGCCTAGAGTGGTATTGCCAAGGTGGTATCGCCGAGAACTTTTCAAGCCAATTGAGGATAGATTTAGAGGCAATTGAGGAGGCACTTGTGGACTAATGGGGAACCAAGATAGCCTCAGGGGAGTGAATGAACTTGAGATTAGGATATGTGCTAAGTAGCCAGAGGAGTGTTATTTCATCGCTAGGAAGTGCAACTCAGGCAAGTCATCACTCTATCTATTCCGACACATCTAGTGACTCGGAGGAAGAAATACCAATGGCTTCAAAAGACATGCAAGGATCTAGCCCTAGGGGAAGCTTCATGTCCATGGTAGAGGGGCATTACCGTACCTCTCTGCAATATGTGTCCTTCAATTCCTAGGAGATCCCCATCTACCTGGATGGTTTAAACAGATCAGTAGCCAGTATGGTAACTTCCACTGATTCAACAATAGTGCCTAGACCGACAGTCAAATATGAAGGAGGAGTGTACATGGACAAATTGGGTCACATCTATGTGGTAACAGAATACCCAGATCTGATCAATGAGAGAGGAGGATTGGAAGGACAAGGAAACTCAGGAAGACCATGCCCTGAAGAGCTAGTAACTACACCCATAGGCAAATCAGTAGTAACTTGAGTCTTGAGAGGAGATTTGATACCTCAAGATGATTACCTACTAGAGGTCTACTTGATCCATGGAACAGATTTATTGTTACAAACTGACTCACCCACCCGAGGACAAGAAGAAAGCCCAATGACTTTCTATGAATTAAAAGATCCTCAAGAGGAGTCTAGAGTCATATACCTAGACAAGAACCAAAGAAGGTATTGGCTAGTTGATGCCATTGATAGGTCTCGATTGAAGTAAATGGGGTTGTCAGTATTCCCTCCACAAGAGCAGGCAACTACCTCCCATAATCCTTTTGGGACGTAGCCAGAGCCAAAGAATACCATGTTAGGACAAACGAGTCAAGGAAGCATTCCTAACCGAACCCATGTGCAATTTACAATGCCAGGGCTGCAATCACACAATCAAAATCACCAAAAATTAGGCACCCAAGATAGACCACCAGTGAGGCCAACACCACCACTAAGAGTGCAGCCTGGAATGCCTCCAATGAGACCAGCAATTCCTGTAATGCCTAGACCACCCAAACCTATAAGAAGATTAAGACCGATCCAAGTGGCTAAGTGTATGAGAAATCATTATGAAGGAATGGGAGAACCTTAGGATCACATACCAGAATTTCAACAAGTTCTACGGGTTGAGCAAGTGGATGATTTCTTTGTGCAGTATGAGTCCTTTGGACTCACTCTCATAGGAACAGCTCTGACTTGGTTCCAGCCATTAGATCCCAATCAATTTGGAGATATTAAGCAATTCTTTCCGGAGTTCATTGGGGAATTCACGAAGAGAGGAATTAAACACAATTATTTATCCTTAATCCATAGCTTCAAACAAAACCCAAATGAAACTGTAAAGACAACTACCCAAAAGGTTTAGTCAATATGTCGATAGATGCCTAGTAACAGAAAGACCCACACAGCAAAAAATGATATCATTATTCTTAGATGGGCTGACGAACGGGACTTTGAGAACTTTAGACTATGTGAAGAGGCTATAGACATTGAGTGAGTGCCTTCAAGAGTGCATTGACCTAGAGGACAACCTAGTTGAGGATCTCAAAAGCACACCAAGCCCTACAAAATCAGAGGACACTAGAAGTATAGTGATATCCAATTCTAGTCATGTGGAGGAGCTAGTGGAGCTGGTAGCCAAGAAGTTAGGAGTTCATGGTCCACGGAACTACTAGCATCCATCACTGAGAATACCCATGTTGCGAAGATGCAGCTTATGCAAAGGAGTCCATCCTACTCACATGTGCATAAGAGGAGGAACGGGCTTGCCTCAAGCTTACCCTTACAATAGGTAGCCACATCAAGGAACCACCCTGTATTGCCATATAGAACAAAAATACACCAATCATACCACTGAGAAGTGTCCATTCAATAGACACTCACGACATTTAACCCAACCTCAGTATAGGCCTTATGGATACCCACCCAGAGAGCCAATAAGGGGGATTCCCAGATATAATCCCTTTTCAAAACCAAAAGAATCACCTAGGCCATATGAGCAAGGGCAATATGCAGAACCTTAGCCAATGTTAGGATAGCAACCACCATTTCCTCAAAATGTAGTACTAGTCAAATATGCTCAACCAGAGGAAAACTTGGAGAGGACTCGCAATACTATGCATGTGAGGGATATGACAATGTCTATGGACCAGAGATGGCAACACTAATGTATAGAACACCGAAGGCACCAACACCCGTAAGACCACCCATCAGACCACCTATGCCAAAAGGACCATGCTATAGATGTGAAGGAGATCACTTCATAAGAGAATGCATTTGGCCATACAACCCACCACCTCATAGGACGTGGGAAGGGTATTGCAATGATTGTTTGAAGGAACATCTCTTTAGAGACTGCCCCAAGAATCCCAATAAGACTCATGACACTGCACCTATTAATGTGATAGAAGTAATTGAAACTTCAGGAAGTGACAAGGAATACACAGTACCATTAACAGCCATCACACGAGCACAAGCAAAAGAACAAGAAAGAAAATTAGTAGACTTGGAACAAAAAAAGAGTAAAATCCTAGAGCCCAGAGTACAAGTAGTGGAAGACTCGGAAGCCCCACGTGAGAATATCCAAATAACTAAAAGCCAAAAGTGGAAGGATAGAAGGGAAAAACTCAAGGAAAAATGGAGGAAAAATCAAAATAAAGAAGACAAGAAGGCCAGAAGAGAGAATAAGAAACCTAAAGAACCTAAAATTTAGGAGGAAGTTCCTACTACACCGCAGACACTAGAGCCAGATGAGCCAGGATCAATTCTAGCAGATCCAAGACCCAATGATTTGGACATGTGGTTGAAAGCTTACCAAGCTAGAATCATGAATGGACCAAACATAGAGCAGCACGAGAAATCTTACCCGCAAGGGGAGCTAGAAAAGGAGAGACTTGCTATATGTAGAAAACTCATAGAGGTAGCTCAAGCCACTCTAGAGAAGACTATCCCAATCCTCCCGGAGACGAGAATATCAGAGCACCTATACAATGATTGTCTCAAAGCCAAGAACCAGAACCCAAAAGAGAAGGACAATAAGGAAGAATTATTGAATAACCAGGACAAATCCATGTCCATAGTCCCTAATTTAGAGGCTGATTAGCCAAAAGAGTTGTGGACTATGATTCGAGAAGATCAATGGAAAAAGAATGGAGTCACAAAACTGCATTTTGAGGAGTTAGATGTGGAAGACTGTTGGCAGTAGTCTTGGTACACCAGGACTTACGAGACGTGAAAGTCAAAGAAGGGAGTCAGAGCGAAGGGACAGCACAAGCAAACAGGGCAGTCAAAGAAGATCTAGCAAGTAGGCCAATATTTTTTCAAGACACTAATGCAGATCAAAGAGATGGACATGCAGGGAGGAAGAGCAAGTAGGGAGCTCAAAGATATGTATGGCAGATCACTAGAAGAAATCCCTACAACAACAGTGATTCTTATCACTAACAATCATTGTAAATATCATTTCACATTTTTGCAGCTCCATTTTGTGCAAGCTAAGGAATTCTTGAGCTTGAGGAGCCTTAGAAGTAGTTGCGTACCAATTTTCGTATTTTTTAGATCTCGTTTGAGCCCCCAAATAAGCCCTGGAACCTAATTTTTAACTAGGCCGGACACTAGGTCTGGACAGGGCCAAAACTAGTCAAAAACTATAAAAAGAGCTAGAGAGCTCATTTTTGAGGTTAGATTGTAATTGAAACAAACTTGTAAGAGCTTTTGAAAGTAATCTAAAAAACTCCATTGATTCTCCCTCTTTGTCTTGCCGTGTGTGCGTGTGTGTGTGTATGTGTGTGCATGCTTGTGTGCTTCTCACTCACGCACTTGTGCCGCCACTTGCTCGAGGTCTTCATACCATCCTCACGTCTTCCCGGATTGACATTAAAGGAGGTGCTACTCATCACTGAGCTACACCAAATTTTGGCGCCGTTGCCGGGGATCGAGCTTTGAGGACGAGCGTGTGATGGTAAGACGTAGAGTTGACGCGTTGGAGTTGTAGGTATTTTCTTCACTCTCATCGATTTTCTTTTACTTTCTTTACCATCTTCATTTCCATCATCATCATCACCATCTCCCACCTCCATCTCCATCATCGCGAAAATTTTCAGTTTTTTTACTATATCCCCATCTCCACCTCATTTCACTTGTGAGAGAGAGCGAGAGAGCGAATTTGCATGTGCTGTTTTTTGCATGTTTTGTGAGCATTCTGCAGGTACAGGCCGCATCATCGTCCCCAGCACCCTGCGCAGGTACGGAAATCTGAGTAACTGTCTGTGTGTCGCCGAGCTCTGTCAATCGCGACCGACAGAAAAATTGCTCTAATTGCTAAACAAAGTGCATATCCATGACCTACAGGCCTAGAGCTTCCCAAAAATGTGTTTAGTTTTTTGAAATTCCACAGATTTCTGTCAATCGCGATCGCTCTGTCAATCGCGATCGACAAACCACGACGGACAGACCTGTCAATCGCGATCGACACGTCAATCGCGATCGACAGCCCACGACGGCTCTGTCAATCGCGACCGACAGAGTCAACGACCGATTGACCGCGACTGACGGATCATACGCGCGACACGTGTCAATCGCGATCGAGTCATCAATCGCGATCGACTCATCAATCGCGATCGACACAGTCAACGACTGTTTGACCACGACGGACAGACCACGACGGCTCTGTCAATCGCGATCGACACAGTCAACGACTGATTGACCACGATCGACAGACCCTTGCGACCGACCTGTCAATCGCGACCGACTCATCAATCGCGACCGACAGAGTCAACGACCCTTTGACCACGACTGATTGACTTTTCGTAACCCCTGTCAATCGCGACTGACCAGTCAATCGCGACTGACCAGTCAATCGCGACTGACAGCCACGACGGACCTGTCAATCGCGATCGACACGTCGATCGCGACTGACCTGTCAATCGCGACCGACAGACTTTGCGAACGCGTTAGAAGGGCAAATTAGGTCAAATCTTCAAGGCAAAATTATTGGTCTAAATTTTGACTAAGTGTGGGACAAACACTAGGGTGTAGTATTGCATCGCAAGGCCGTGCCACAAGCTACTCGAGTATTCCTGTTTGACTGTTAGCTTGTATTGAATCCTGATTTAACCCGCTAAACCCTGAACAGTCCTAACTTTTTCATACGAAATCCAATTTTTGAGCTTTTGGGCTTGTTGGAAAGCTCGTGGCATATACTACACGCCCTCAACTGTTTTTTATAAAGATAATGCGTTGATTTTCAGATAGGGTATTTTGAAGTTGACCATACCCAAGGGGCTCAAAGTCAGGGGTCTTTAGAATTATTTTCCTAAAAGTCACAATGCAAATATGTGTTTATGTTACATGAATGAAAGTGGTGGGTTTTGTCCTTTGAATCTAAGCATTGAGCTAACCGTGGGACTTTTATAGGTCCATTGAGAGCAACAGAGAGCATCCAAAGCAAGGTTTCTTTGCGAGCTTGAGAACCGGGTTCTTGAGCACCATAAAGCAAGGGATCAACAAGTAAGGTTGGACACTTTTAACCCCCTCTGTCAATTCATAGCTTAGGCTAAGAACGACGAGAGGTAGGAGTAAGTCAGAGCGACGGTAGGCAGTTATCAAGTTGAAGAGTACCTAAAAACTCAAGTTCAAGCTAAAAACTTAATCTCTGCACTGTCGATAACATAAAGGAAAAGAACCTAACGTGGAACGATCAACCTAAAGTACGGAAAACATTCAAGTGTTCCTGACGACGTGATATCAGACAAGACCATAAACACAATAATTAACTAAAAAGAATCAAGTGACTGGTACCAATTGATCGGCAACGAGGTTGTACTCTAGAGAAAAATTGGGCTAATCAGTTGGGCATATGAACCTTAGATCAGGACGACACCTAGCAAGAGAGAGACAAAGCCTTAGGTCTTCAGAGGCTAGTGTCAATCACACTGCAAGGTCTTGGGCCCAGCAGTTGAGCCACCACTCATACTACCCTAGCTCTGAGACCAGTGAGTCAGAAATGTCTCAAGGCATGGACAGACCTACGGGAAGTTCAGGAGTGCCTTATTTGTACAGGGTAGAAGGCCCTTACAAAACACAGCTGGAATATCTTAGGACCAACCAGCTAGGTGCTAGCATCTATGAGGACGGCCTAGGAAGATCCGTGGTCCAGATTAAAAACCCTGACCAATCCATAGGACTAGAGCACCCAGAAGTAAGTTTTGCCAACCCAGTGGGCAGAGAAAGAACGAGAACGGAGACGAATAGGGTAGAACCTGAGATGCTTAGAGCCCACAGGAACCAAAGAAATGTAGATGGATTCCCTCTGCCGAGGCCTAGAGAGCACACAAGAACTTTGAGACCCACCCAGCTAGTTAAGTCCATGAAGAATTACTTTGACGGCACAGGAGATCCCTATGATCATGTGGCGGAGTTCAAGCAAGTCTTGAGAGCTGAACAAGTGGAAGATCTGTTCACGCAGTACAATGCCTTCGGTCTAACCCTTAGGAACACAGCACTTACATGGTTTCAGCCATTAGATGAGCGTCAGTTCAGGAGCATAGACCAACTCCTAGAGGCATTTATTGTAGAGTTCTCTAAGAGCGGCATAAGACACAATACCTCCTCATTGATTCACAGCTTCAAACAGACCCCCCAAGAGACTGTCAGATTGGCCGGAAGAAGATTTAGACAATATCTTGAAAGGTGCCCTATTTCGGAGCTACCCACATCTGCTAAACAAGTAGCCTTATTCCTTGATGGATTGCTGAGTACGAAATTGAGATCCTATGTGTATCTAAAGGATCCTAGGACCATAGAAGAATGTGTACGCATGTGCATTGACATTGAAGATAACCTAGGAGAAGAGCTAGAGCTTTCCAAAATCTACAAAGATTCAGATAGTGCATCTAGTCACTCTTCCGCGCAATCCACATCAATTGAGGAACTTGCCGAAAAGGTAGCTCAGAAATTAGGTGTAACTAGCAAACAAATCCCAAGGTTTGCCCCTGTGAAAAGGTGCTATACATGCGGTGGTGACCATATGGCGAACGTCTGTCCCATTATGGCTCAACCCCAAGTTAACCCTAGTAGCCAGTACTGCACTATAGAACGGAAGTACACAAACCACACTGCGCAAGATTGCCCATACAACAAGCAGGCAGTCAAGCAACCCTACCCTCAGCCCTACCAACAAGGCAGATACCAGAACCAGTATCCTCCCCCACCACAATATGCTAGACCCCAACAACCCTACCAACCACAATATCAGGCCCAACAGAGACCCCAACCTGTACTAGCACAACAGCCCCCAAACCCCGCTAACGTGATTCCAGTAAAGTATGCTGTTGCAGAAGAAAACCTGAATAGGGCCATAGTACTAGTAACCCCATTGATCTCAGAAAGTGACCCAAGTGACCATAGCTTTGATTCTACACATGTCGATAGTCCCCAGGCTTACTACATGCAGTCTCCAGAACATGGTGAGTCTTACTATAGTGAAGAACCAAGTGAACCTAGTTGGGAGTCAGATTACACGAACGTCATGTATGCAAACCCCAACCCCAGGCCTCAACCTAGGCAGGTACGACCACCATTCCCTAGAGGTCCATGCTACCGGTGTCAAGGAGATCACCTCATTCGTGATTGTCCCTTGCCTCCACCTACACAACCCCAGCCAGTAACGATCCAAGGTTTTTGCCAAGATTGTGGAAAAGAACATCTCTTACGAGATTGTCCTAAGAATCCTAATAATATGCCAAAAATCACTCCAATCAACGTTATTGGGTTAGTGGTAGATTCCACAGGAAGTGTCACCTCCACTGCTCCCGTACAGGTAGTCACTCGAGCTCAAGCCTTGCAGCAGAATCAAGGGGCAAACCAGGATAAGAACTCAGAGGCTAGTGAAACTGAGAGCGTAACAAAGAAAAGGACTAGAGCATGGAAAGATAGTCGGGAAAGAATGAAAAGACAATGGGCTAAAAAGATGAGTGAACTTGAGGAAAGCATAAGAGAAACCAAAGCTAGGATAACTGAAATCACCTCTCAAACCCCCTTTCACACTATCCCATCACCACCACTTCCACCGCCCTCCGACCCGCCACCTTCCAACCCACGTCATACGATTCCACCATCCCCTAGGGTAGGATCAGTATTAGCTGATCCCACTCCTGAAGACATAGACATGATGCTCAAAGCATATCAGGCCAGAATCCAAGAAGGGCCAAACGTCACAGAACATAACAAATGCTATCCTAGAGCTGACCTAGAGATAGAAAGAACCAAACTGTGCGCGAAAATGGTCGCATTGGCTCAGACTATGTTTGAAGCCAGTCGCCTTTTCAATTACTCGGGCTCAGCCAAAACGCAATTACACTTGGATGGATTCCTAGAGAAGTTAGAGGAAATAATTGCAAGATCTGCCAAGGAAGAAAAAAATCAAGAAAAAGATAAAGCAAGCAAAAACATGAAGCAGTCCCCATCAGAAGTGTATGTGGCCAATTCCATTAAACCAAACACCTTCCCCTCCTTAGAAAGAAAAGAGAGGCTAATTGCACAGTCAGAAAAGGAAAGGGCAAGAGAACAGAAAAACCAGCCTCTTCAGGAAGCCCACGGGCCTCCTCAAGAAGCTTATCTTCCCCCCCAAAAGTCACAGGAGCCTCTCTCGAAAGCTTGTGTACCTCCACAGGTTGCCTACATCCCTTCTCAGGGAGCGTATGAGCCTGTTCGGAAAAGTAATAGAATAAGTAACCCTCTCCAGGGAGCTTGTGCTCCAGCTATCTATGAGAACGAGGAAAGAGCCCACAATAGAATAAGCCCTCCTTCCCAGGTTGCTTATGCGCCCAATTCTACGGAGCCAGACACTTCTTCTTCTATGAATCGGTTTGCACCAGACTTCCTACGAGAGATTCAAGAAGACAAATGGGATAACGAAAGCGAGGTCGCCCCTCCTTTTGAACTTGTGGACGATGCACACGACCAATTCCCACAAGACATCCCATCTATTTACGGGGAACATGAGAGTGCTCAGTCTCACGAGAGATTGGACTTTGAGTCTAATTCCATACAAGAGCTACCCCACTTCACAGGCCCATGGGAAGCAAAATCCACATGTATGAGAGCACCCACAATCATGGTAAGGAACGACGACTCAGTCATACCTAGGAACACAGAGGTAGTGAAGAACACTAACGTGCAGTGTAATCTCAAGTTAGAAGAGCTACTCAAGGTTAGACCTGAATTATGGAAACATGTAGCCAAACAAGTACCAGAGATAGCAAAACCTCGTTCCCAGGTAGGATCCCATAGGACAGTGCCAGAAATTCCCTTGGATAAGATAGGGGATATGTGTGAAGGTGAAGAAGGGAACACCTATCTTCCCATCACCTACCAGGACTACACCACGAAGGCAATTTTGGACTCAGGTGCAGGAGTTGCAATTGCCACTACCTCCTTATGGAAGCGTTGGGGCAAGCCGGCACTCAGGCCGACGAGAATGAAATTGCAGATGGCCAATGGTCACATAGAGAGACCCCTAGGATTGCTAGAAGGAATAACTCTCACCACTTGTGGTGTCGAGTTTGAACATAGTTTTGCTATATGTGACTTCAGCAAAAATCATGCCTATGAGATGATTTTGGGAAGACCATTTATGCGACAGTTGCAAGTGGTGCAGGATTGGGGGACCAATTCTTTGTACCTGCAACACTTAGGTGTCACGACCAAAGTCAATCTCAAGGATTATTCTCATAGAGATGTCCCTCCTATCCAATGGAATCCCATCCATAGAGCCAAAGAGGATACAGAATCGGTGCATTCCATAGGGTCTGGATCCTCATGGATGCATGAAGACACTCACTTATGGATGTGCAAGGTAGCAGTAGAAGAAGAGAAGAGAGAGAAAGCCAGAGAGGCAGGTGCGAAAGAAACTCATAGACCCATTCAAGACCCAGCCTATGCACCTGTAGTCTTTCCTGACGAGGAATTTGAACCCCATGGCTGGGCAGAAATTTTAGCAACCATGGACGTAGCCATCAATGAAGAACAATGGACACCTCACTGTGATGAGGATGGCTATGACATTTCAGTCTTCTCCATAGAGCCAATCATGGGAGAGGCAGTTCTAGAAGAATGCGAACCCAGCCCTGATGCCTTTGAGGATGCAAGTGACTCCGATCTAGAGTCAATCATTATGGATCCTCCATTTGCATCAGATGAGGAATACTTCCATGAAGTAGAATTTCAACCCCAGAGGCATGGAGAAGTTACAAATGACGTAAGATTAGCAACACATGTGACCCCGAAGGAAGGAGGAAAGAAACGGAGAAAGAGAGAAGCCTTACCAGAAGAGGAAGAATCTTTGTTTGAGGTTCCAGAAAATTTTAAGAAGTATGAGATAGACGACAGGAGAGTCATGATTAGAATGCCCAAACGAGAGGCACAATCAGGAGAGGCCTATGATAACAAAGAAACTACCAAGAAAATAGTAGTGGCCATAGAAGAAGGAGAGGAGAGATGCACGTACATAGGCCATGACCTGACAGAAGAAGAAGAGCACGAATTGATTGCCTTGCTAAGAGAATACAGAGATGTATTCGCTTGGAGTTACAAGGACTTGAAAGGTGTTGACCCTGACATATGCTCACACACTATCCCCATGACCTCAGATGCCAAACCCTCTAAGCAAAAGCCTTATACATATAACGATAATTACGCTGCTAAAATCAAGGAAGAGATAGATAGACTGGTCGAAGCTGGATTTATCTATGAAATTGAGCACACTGAGTGGGTATCACCCATCGTAGTGGTGCCCAAGAAGAATGGCAAACTGCGCGTGTGCATTAACTTGAAAAAGGTTAATGCAGCCACAATTCGAGATAACTATCCACTTCCCATCACAGAACATCTCTTAGAAAGAGTGGCAGGCAAGGAAGTGTACAGCTTCCTTGATGGATTTTCGGGTTACAATCAAGTAGCCATAGCTCCAGAGGATCAGCATAAGACCGCCTTTGCCACAGAATGGGGCATTTTTGCTTTTAGAGTAATGCCATTTGGGCTTACCAACGCACCAGCTACCTTCCAGAGGCTGATGTGCCATGTGTTTAAGGAGTTCCTAAGAAAGAGTTTAGAAGTCTATGTGGATGATCTCTGTGCTCATTCCAATGTTAGACAAACCCATATTCCTGAACTCAGACAAATCTTTGACAAATGTAGAGAATATCAGGTCTGCCTGAACCCAGAAAAGTGTGTTTTTATGGTCAGGCAAGGCAAGATTCTAGGACACATAGTGTCAAAGAATGGCATATCTACCGACGAAGAAAAAGTGAGAGCCATAGCAGAGCTACCTAGGCCAAAGAATGTCAAGGAAGTACAAGCTTTCATGGGGCACTGTGGTTATTACCGACGATTTATACACATGTATGCTGTCATTGCAAAGCCCATGTACGGACTTCTGACTAACTTTGAGTGGACGGATGAATGTGAGAATTCCTTCCAAGAACTTAAACGAAGATTATGTTCAGCACCAATCTTGACCACGCCAGATTGGAATAAGCCATTCCATGTTCACGTGGATGCATCCAATTATGCTATTGGATGTGTGCTTGCACAACCTACTGGTGAAGGTAATATGGATCTTCCAATTGCCTATGCCAGTAGACAGTTGAATGCGGCTGAACGGAATTACACCACTACAGAGCGAGAAGGATTAGGCATGGTATATGCAGTTAAGAAATTTAGACACTATTTGCTTGCAAATAAGTTTAAATTTTTTACTGACCATCAGGCATTACTATATCTCGTAAATAAGCCATGCAATACAGGAAGATTAGTGAGATGGTTTCTCTTGCTCATGGAATATGACTTTGAAGTTGTGGTAAGGAAAGGTAGGACTCACTTACAAGCAGACCATCTCTCTAGACTCACGTCTGGAGAAGCCCCACAAGGAGTATCAGATGACCTTCCTGATGCTTACCTGTTTAATTTGGAAGTGGTGCCGCAGTGGGCTAAGCCATTGGTACCAGTCTTGACATACGGGCCTAACCATCCAGTGGTAAACACACGGAATAGAGAGGTTGTAAAAGCCCAAAAGTACCACATCATGGCAGGAAGCATGTACAAGCACACAGATCAAGGGATCTTGGCTTGTTGCGTAGAAGAGGATGAGTACGCTAAATGGTTGCAATTAGCACATGTAGGTGCGTTAGAGCAACACCATTCAAAACAACGAACTTTACAGACTCTAAAGAGATTCGGAGTGCATTGGCCAACTATGGAGGCGGATGTCCAAAAGTTGTGCAAGGAATGCCCAATCTGTTGTACTAAACCACCTGTGGAACACGCTACTCTTTATCAAGTATCCATAGTGCCAGATTGGAGTGAACCTCTAGTATCATTCTTGAGGACAAACACATTCCCTCCAGACATGACTCTAGCTAGGAAAAGGAGTTTAGAACAAGAAGCCCAGGAGTATTCACTCATTGGTGATAATCTATATAAGCGTGGTAAAGATGGTTACCTGAGGCTATGTGTCCATGAAAGTGAGTATCTTAAGATCTTAGAAACTGCTCACCAAGGTGTAGCAGGAGGACACTTTGGACCAGATCGGGTGATCAAGGCTATACTATTTGCGGGCTTCTGGTGGCCTACCCTTCACATGGATGCACATACCTATGTGAAACGGTGTGATGTCTGTCAGAGGACTCAGTATCCCATACGCAAAGATGAGATGCCACTGAAACCTATGATGGGTGGACGTGCATTCTCTAAGTGGGGAATAGACTTCGTAGGTCCTATTAATCCCCCAGCTAAGGGTTCTCATGCGGAATACATCATTGTTGCGACAGATTATCTCACCAAGTGGGTAGAGGTAAAGGCTACGACAAAGAACGATGCTCAAACAACTGCCAAATTCTTGTTTGAGAATGTATTCACGAGATACGGGCTACCTATAGAGCTTGTAAGTGATAGAGGCACTCATTTCTTGAACGAAGTGATTGAAAATCTACTCCAAGAATTCTTGGTCATACACAAGAAATCTGCCCCTTATCACCCTCAAGCTAATGGGCAAGCTGAGAGCACTAATAAGGTCTTATGCAATGTACTGACAAAATTAGTGAACACTAAACGCTCTGATTGGGACAAACAGCTACACCATGCTGTTTGGGCATATCGAGTTGCCTACAAAACGGTACTCCAAGCCACCCCCTTTCAGATGGTGTTCGGCCAAAACGCTGTGCTACCCTTGGACTTCCTGATTCCTACATTAAGAGTAGCACAGGAGCACGAATGGACAGATCATGAGCTCTCCTCTAGGATCTTTCACCTTGAACGATTAGGGGAAACAAGACTGAGAGCCGCCGTAGGAATATATGCAGCCAAGAAGAGACAAAAGGCATACTTCGATGCCCATGTGAAGGATAAAGGCTTGAAAGCGGGAGATCTAGTCTTAGTCTATACACTGAAACAACATGCGAGGAAGCTAGAAAAGAGAGGCTACGGACCTATGATTATCAATAGGATCTCCACGAGTGGAGCAGTACAATTAGCCACGTTAGAAGGTGATGTTCTCCCTAACTATATTAGCGGATGCAGAGTCAAGTTGTATCAGGAACCCCTCACGGAGGAAATGCTGAGCCGACTCAACACTGCTAAGAAACGCAAAGAGGAAGAAAAGAGAATTAGAGAAGAAGCTCAAGCAGAAGCTTTAGAACGCATCAGAAGGATGAAATTACGAAGGCAAGGTAGAGAGCAGCCTAGGACAAATGACTATGCAGATCAAGGATATCATATGGCAATGTGTGAAGTCGCAGGAACCAGCTCACATAGAATAACTGATCGTCGTCCTTTCGTAACCCTAGAGGTAAGACAAGGGAAGAGTGCAAGGACCGTAAGAGCCTTGATTGACTCAGGTGCATCCACTAGTGCTGTTAGAGTGTCTTACTGTCAAGAGTTGCAGTTAACGGTCAATCCTGTGGAAGCATATCTCATAGGATTGGGAGGCGTGGAAACCTCTTGCATGGGCGAGGTGGAACTTCCCCTCTACATTCATGATGAGGCAATGACAGTTAAAGTACTGGTGTGTCAGGATGAGGATCTCACTGAACCTCTTATCTTGGGTCAAGATTGGATCTATGACCAAGCAGTCAATTTAAACCTAAGAAGTGGACTTCTCCAGGTTTGGATCAATCATAGCCGAGTTACAGTAGAATTAGACAATGGAGCACTCAAGGAACTAGGAAAGGCACAGACTCCTGGTCCTTCCAGGGGTACACATGAAGATGACCATGCTGTTCTTGTTCAAAACCCTGTGTTGCAGAGGAATGATGTTTGCAAAAAAGGAGTCAGGGATGCAACGGAACTCCCTTCTTTTCCAAAGGCCAGAAGGAGGCAGCAACCCAAGGTGGATCAAAGGCAGAAAAAGCAAAGTACTACCTATGTCCGAGATCAAAAGTACCTGCTCAGCAGAAGGTCTCAGAAAATAAACCATGTGTGGGTGCGGAAAGGCGAACAACCGGTTGCACATCCGTCAACTACACGGGCGAAGTTTCTTATTAATAACCGACAACATGACACTAATAAGAAGTCTTTCGGAAATTCTTCTGCTAACGTGAAATATATTTGGGTGCCCAAGAAGTCGATGAAGGCTAGCCCACAATCAAGACAAATTTGGGTGCCTAAGGCTTGCTTGATGGCACAAGTAACTACGCTGAGGCCACAACCTAAACAACATAACGCAGCTACGCATACTGCCAGTATTCACTCGTTCTCAACGCTCAAGAACACACCAAGACCCAAGAGCGTGTATGTAATCAATTGTAAATGGGTCCCTAAAAGGCCTCATTTTCAAACCGCGACACCGAGAAAGCTCTCTAGAATCTCTCCGAAACCGAAAGCAAAGCCCATTCACTGCATTTGGCAGCCTAGGGCGTGTAATAAACCCCCCGACCCCAATTTGTAAATTCATACCCACTTACTAACTGCATTAGTCTCCTAGGACAACCCAAGCACTAACTACACACACTGTCTTTGTGCACTTACTAACCACTAACTCACCGTCTACCTCATGTTAATGTTGTAACGGGGACAACAACGGATTTATTCTGTCCATTACGATGTTAACACTCGGTTCTATATTCTCACAGAACCAACCAGCAAACAGGGCCATGGCAGAAGCAGGTACCAGTTCTCAAGCCGGATCTGGTGCCCAGATTGTGGACATAGAGACACTTCTCCTTGAGCCACGTCTCACCGCAAGGCCGCAAGAACTTCAAGCCGTGCATGTGCTCCCCATTCAGGATCCTCCTCAAGGGCACACTTCTCAAGTAGGTAAGCATGCGCATTGGTTCAGTGATGTTGCTGGACCACTGGGCGATGGAACCTATTTCTGGGAAGCAGAATTGGAATTTAATGGCAAATGGGGTCGATACCACTTTTTCACGCGCGAGTTTGAAAGCTATCAAAACGCCGAAGTCATGAGATCAGTTTGGATCAAAGCGGGTGTGGACAGTTATTTCAGGGCCCACTTACCAAAGCCGGATTTCTTACGATGTTCATATCTGATCAGTACCATCACGCCAAGCAGGGCCAAGGGAGGCGACAGCACCTTTGTGTTGCCATCACTGCTGCCGGGTCATGAGCTTAAAAGATTCAAGTTGACCCTCACTTTGGTAAGAGAAGCATTGGGTATGTATGGCATGCACATCCCAACAGAAAAGGAAACCATGGTTCCAGGTCGAATGAAGCACAAAGATCTTAATAAGTTGAAGGATATGGTAGCGATGACACCTACCATTGCGCTTCACCTCCGAACCATCATGCAACATTTTGCTTTCCCCGCTCAGGAACGATTCACAATGCCCCCGAAAAAAATATGGTTCAGCTTATATCTAGCAGAGACAGAAAGCCTTCCCATCAATGTGCCACACTGGATCATAGATCAGATCCACCTAGCCCATCAAAGGTGGAACAAGAAACAGAAGAATGTGCTCCACGGGTGTTGTGCTCTGACCAGAATAATCTATAGATGCTTGGCTTATGACGTGCGTGTTCAGCGGGCACTCGTATGGTCCCGAGTCCAAGAATTCCAGAGAAGACTATCAGCAGCAGGTCCCCCATCAAAGAAGATGAGGGGGGGAGTCCAATTACCCTGTGCTCAACCAAGGGGAGCTACCACTACACCAGAAATCACCCCTCCCCAGACACGACGAGTTAGGCCATTCACAATCCGGCTACCAAGACCAAGCACAGAGGGGCCTAATCTAGTGTTTCCACCCATTCCATCAAATTTGGAATTTCCACAGGGATTTACTCTTGAGGACCTCACGGATGAAGAAATTGCCAGATTGATCTATGACTCTAATCTCGAAGCTGAAGCAGAGCGAGCTCAGGAACCACAACCCCAAACAACAACATCGGCCCCTACCCAACCACAAGTTGTAGAAGTCGATGTGGATGAACAAGAGGCAGGAGGAGACGAAGAAGAAGCCGACGAAGAACAACATCAAGAATATGACGAACTCTCCGAGTTAGCAAGTGCCCCAGCATATTCGGCACAAATCAAGAGACTATATCGAACCATGCGACTGGTTCAGGAACAGCATAAGATGTCACTAGAATCGGGCAAGAGACTCATGAACGACTTGCTAGCTGAGGAAGGTGTGGACGAGTTGTTCATTGAGTCCATGAACCTTCATGCCGACGCCGTAGGACTGGATGAGGCCATTCATGAGGCAATGGCCTACATTCATAGATTTGAGAAGAGGGTTCCTGTTCGTCCCAGGAGGTCCGGGAAGCAAATTCACATCAATGTATCAGCACCAGGCGAGACAGCGCAAGCAGAAGAATATCAAGAAGCACCGTTGTCACCACCATCCCCACCTCGCACTACACAATTCACTCCACCACAGGACACTAGCACTACCATGTCCACTACCACCACCATTGTCATGGGCATCCCACTCTCTCCGGGAATCCAATTCGGGGGAGTCACCATGCCCACCTTCACCACCCTGTTCACCGACGTCACATCCACTCCACCCACGATCCCCATCTACACCGTCACTCAAACAATTGACACGATGGAAACATCACCTGCCACAGCACCGCTCCCTCCCCCCATGCCACCTTCATCGCCCATACCCCCTCCACCCACCTCTCCACTTGCATCCACATCATTCACATCTCCCATTCCCGCCCCGATTCCCCCTGCATCTTCACCCCTCCCAGCATTATTTAATGTAAATAGCATATTTTTAGCATTAAATCAATGTGTATACCAGCTCCAGAATGAGTACAGAGCTCTGGACGACCGGTATCAACAACTGGCAACGCACCATCAGAACTTACAAAGACAATTTCACATTCTACAAACAGAAAATGCAGAACTGAATCAACGCTACACAACGCTTGAGCAGGCTCACCAAACATTATTGGAGGCACCCCAACCATCGACAGACTCAGGTGTCAAACAACTAGAAGCTTTGCTCGAAGTATACCAAGCCGATAATCTCAAAGTCCGGCGTAACCTGGCACTTCTCAGGAAACACATGGCGGCCGCCCTTGAAGAGAACAAGAGACTGCAACAGCAAAATGAAGCAAATCTAGAAGCAGCAATGGAAGGCTCTCCCCACGAAATTGATCCAGAGCAGTTTAAAGCTGTACCCTCAGAGACAATGAAGACCATCTTGGACAGCTATGCAGATCTATTAGAAGCTCATGATGACTTGGAAAGGGAACGTCATGCGCTGCGCAATCAACTCCAAGAGCAACAGACAGCACCCAGAGTCACAGAAACGACCACGACTTCAGAGGAAGTCAAGACATTGAAAGAACAGGTGGCCGAATTACAGGAAAGATTACTCACACACGAAAGGCAGCCCTCTCCAGTTGTCGAACCAGAACCCGAGGATTTGGTACCCATCGAGGTAGATGAGACGTATGAGGAACCATACGTTCCTATGCCAATGCCAGGTGGTGAGCAAACCGCAGAAGGAATGGATACGTTAGAAATTGAAGTACCTGAGTGGCTCCAGACACTAGAGAAAACAGCATCAACTCATGAAGATCGAGTGGCAGTTCAAATCCAATCTATGGCAAAGATAGAGGACACTATTATTAAATCAGAATACTTCCGCAGCATGTCCCACCATAGATGGATCGGAACCAATGATGATCAATACGTGCCATATTGTATACTCCTGGCGGACTACAATGCAGAAATCCAACAAAGATGTGGCAAACCTCCAACGTTTGCTACACAATTTGGGCCAGATGACATCCCCGAGAGCGCTCAAAAAGGATCCATTCATCAACCCACCTGGAGGATCCGACTCCTCGAAACCTACCCGGAGATGGTTCGCACCTGGACGAATATGCCTCTTTTTATTAAATATAACCCTTGTTATGTTCCTGTATTCCGCAGACGCACATGGCCAGAGTTTACCCTTGCAGTCAAGAATATCAAGGGCTGCGCCAAATGGTTAAACTACGTCTATCTAGCACCCCCTCAAGGACCTCCCACTGTCAATTATATGATTTCCACCATACGGCACTGGAGCATCCGATTAAGGAATACCCCTGATGTGATGGCCCAGATGTGCATGAAAATTTTTGAATTAATGCTTATTACATTCAGGACATTCAAGAATATCAAGGACCCACACTTCTCAGGCGTCGGATTCCTTACAGGAAACCAAGATTTAGTTTATGACATGAGCACCACTCCTTCCATAGAGGTGATATATGCTTGGCACGCCAGAATAAAATACCTCCCAGCCTGCTTTAAACAAACATTCGAGGAGATGTTCATAACAGGGTTCTGGGAATACCACTCAGAAATATTTGTACCCAGACCCTCACATCTCCTCCATTTATTTGCTGTGGAGCGAACCATTCACTCAGAACAATTACGGGTGCCACATCCAGATGTCCCAGGGCCAGTCAATTGGGATGCATTGCTGACAGATCTAGCAAGGGGACTCAGGTTAGAAGAACACCACCTCGCCGCAGATGTTGTCCAATATTACGTACAAAAAGCAGCTAGACAAGGGTCTGTCAGGGGCGACAGACGCGAGAGTGGGGGGGGTGTTGGCAGTAGTCTTGGTACACCAGGACTTACGAGACGTGAAAGTCAAAGAAGGGAGTCAGAGCAAAGGGACAGCACAAGCAAACAGGGCAGTCAAAGAAGATCTGGCAAGTAGGCCAATATTTTTTCAAGACACTAATGCAGATCAAAGAGATGGACATGCAGGGAGGAAGAGCAAGTAGGGAGCTCGAAGATATGTATGGCAGATCACTAGAAGAAATCCCTACAACAACAGTGATTCTTATCACTAACAATCATTGTAAATATCATTTCACATTTTTGCAGCTCCATTTTGTGCAAGCCAAGGAGTCCTTGAGCTTGAGGAGCCTTAGAAGTAGTTGCGTACCAATTTTCGTATTTTTTAGATCTCGTTTGAGCCCCCAAATAAGCCCTGGAACCTAATTTTTAACTAGGCCGGACACTAGGTCTGGACAGGGCCAAAACTAGTCAAAAACTATAAAAAGAGCTAGAGAGCTCATTTTTGAGGTTAGATTGTAATTGAAACAAACTTGTAAGAGCTTTTGAAAGTAATCTAAAAAACTCCATTGATTCTCCCTCTTTGTCTTGCCGTGTGTGCGTGTGTGTGTGTATGTGTGTGCATGCTTGTGTGCTTCTCACTCACGCACTTGTGCCGCCACTTGCTCGAGGTCTTCATACCATCCTCACGTCTTCCCTGATTGACATTAAAGGAGGTGCTACTCATCACTGAGCTACAAAGACTGTCAACCAATGCCAAACATGGAGGAAATATATGAAGAAGTCTCTAGGCTAGACTGAAGTAGGGAGGAGGCACACAACATTTCTACCCTACCAAACTACATGGGAGAATATGAGAAGGAACCCATAATCTTTCGTGCTCCCATAGTATGAGGAAAAGAAAAAGAGCCTTCCAACAAGACCTCTCACAATCTAGCAGAACTCAAAAAGACCAAAGTACAATGTCAATTGACCGTGGAAAAATTACTTTGTGTCAAACCACAATTATGGAGAAAACTATCCAAGCAGTTGAAGTTGGAGCAAGAGAAGAACGAGAAGGAAAGCAAGGAAACTGAGAACCCTTCTATGGTACAAATCCCAGTGGAGAAGGTTGGAGAATTCAGCAAAGGAGACGAGGGCAACACATGTTTACCTATCACGTACAATGGATACATGATCAAGGCCATACTAGACACCGAAGCAGGAGTAGGTATTGCCACCGAAGAGATTTGGGAGAAATGGGGAAAGCCAACCCTAGGACCAATGTGTATGAAGCTTCAATTAGCAGATGGCCATGTTGAAAAACCTTTGGGAATATTGGAAAAGATTAGATTAACCACCTGTGGAGTTGCTCTTGAGCACACATTAGCAATATGTCAATTTGGAAAGGAAAATAATTATGAAATGATACTAGGATGACCTTTCATGAGACGACTCAAATTAGTGAAAGATTGAGGACGAGACTCATTATACCTTCAACATCAAGGAACTACCACAAAGATCAATTTGCATACATTTGTGTATAGGGACGTACCCCCATTACAATGGAATCCCATACACAAGAAGATGATTTGCCTGTCCATAGTGCTAGATCAAGTGATCAATCATGGATGCACAAGGATGCCCAATTATGGATGTGTAAGGAAGCAAAGAGAGAAGATGAAAAACTTCAATTATGGCCCATAGGGCATTAAAAATATCGACTTGTAGCAGACCCAATGTACATGCCTCAAGTTTTTCCTGATGAAGCTTTCAAACCTCCCGATTGGATGGAAATCCTAGCAACCTTGGACGTATGTGTGAATGAAGAAGTATTGACCATGAATGAATGTGTGGACGAAGAAGGCTATGATGTAAACTTTTACATGGTAGTCCTTCAGGAGGTAGAAGCAGGAGAAGTATTAGAAAAGGAATGGAAGGAAGAATATGAGAGCATAGAGATGGAACTTGAGTTTGACTCGGAGGAGAACTATTTAGAAGTCATTCAAGCCGAGGAAAGGGGTGGAACACCCAAAGTATTAGCAATCGAAGCAGCTCCTATAGTACCGAACCATGAGGAAAGCATGAGTAAGACCAAACCAACCCCAGATCTATTTGAAGTTCCGGAACACTTCAAGAGATACGAAGGAGAGGAAAGGAAAATAGCCATTCGGATGCCTAAGAGACAGGCAAAAGGAGAAGCTTATTACAACAAGGAACAAACAAAAAAAATCATAGTGACCTTAGAAAACGAAGAAGAAAGATGCACATACATAGGAAAGGATGTGTCACTTGAGGAAGAAGAAGATTTGATAATACTGATTAGAGAATATCGAGATCTCTTTGCATGGAACTACAAGGATCTCAAGGGTGTGGAACCCTCCATCTGTTCTCATAGAATACCAATGACACCTGATGAAAAACCATCGAAACAACACCCATACGCATATAATGATGTATATGCAGCAAAAATTAAAGAAGAAATAGACAAGCTATTAGCTACTGGATTCATTTACGAGATAGAACATACCGAATGCTTGTCACCCTTAGTAGTTGTCCCCAAAAGGAACGGGAAACTAAGAGTGTGCATCAATCTAAAAAAAGTCAATGCAGATAGTTACCCATTACCTATCACTAATCACCTTTTGGAAAGAGTTGCAGGCAAGGAGGTCTATAACTTCTTGGATGGATTCTCTGGATATAACCAAGTAGCCATCGCTACTGAGGACTAACACAAGACCGCATTCGTGATGGAATGGGGGATCTACGCTTTCAGAGTGATGCCTTTTGGACTCACTAACGGCCTTGCCACTTTCCAAAGGTTGTTGTGTCATGTTTTCAAAGAATTCCTAAGGAAGAGTATGGAAGTATACGTAGAAGACCTATGTACATATTCAAATAGGAGGCAGGAACATACTCTAGAATTGCAAAAAATATTTGATAAATGCCGACAATATAGAGTATGTTTGAATCCGGAGAAGTGCATTTTTAGGGTAAGACAATGAAAAATCCTAGGGCACATTGTATCTAGGAACGGAATATCTACAGATGAAGACAAGATCAAAGTAATTCTAGAACTTCCAAGACCAAAAAATGCAAAAGAAGTGCAAGCATTTATGGGCCACTATGGATACTATCGCTGATTTATCCACATGTACACCATAATTGTCAAGCCATCATATGGATTGTTGATTCAATTCACATGGGTGCACAAATGCGAGAAGGTATTTAATGAGCTAAAAAAATGACTTTTTGCACGACTCCAATTTTGAAAACACCCAATTGGAACAAGCCTTTTCATATTCATGTGGATGCTTCCAATTACGCAATAGGATGCATTTTAGCTCAACCAACAGATGAAGGGAAATTGGACTATCCTATTGCCTATGCAAGCAAAAAACTGAATCAAGCTGAGAGAAACTATACAAATACGGAGCGAGAAGGTTTAGGAATGATGTATGCTGTAAAGAAATTGAGACACTACCTTTTAGCCAACAAATTCAAGTTCTTCATAGATCATCAAGCCTTATTGTACTTAGTCAATAAGTCTTGTTTCTATTATTAATGGAGTTCGATTTCGAGGTAATTGTAAAAAAAGGAAATACCCACATGAGAGCCGATCATCTCTCTAAGTTGACACATGTAGAACCACCTAGTAGAGTATCCGATGATTTACTAGACACGTACCTGTTTAATTTGGAAGTATGTTCTAAGCGGGCAAAAAAGCTAATTCCAATACTCACTCATGGACCACAACACTCAATTAACCGGGAAAGTAGAAAGGAGATTCCACAATCATGTAACTTACACATTGTTGCAGGAAGTGTGTATCATAAAGAATCCAACGGTGTATTGTTTAGATGCGTGGAAGAAGATGAACAAAAGAACTTGATTGAACAAGCGCACATAAACAAATGGAGAATGCACAAAGGAACTCATGGAACTCTAAGAGAATTGAAGCGGTTAGGATTCTATTGGCCGGATATGCCTAAGGATGTCCATGAGTATGTCAGTAGTTGTACGGAATGTCAGGAAACCATTCCAGATGATCATACATCTCTACCCTTCTCTACAATAGGACCCAGTTGGAGTAATACGTTAGTGAAATTCCTAAAGACACGAGAACATGAGGAAGGAATCAGCTTAGCAAGGAAACAATCCCTGGAAGAAATGAGTAAGGACTATGTCATCATGGGAAAGAAATTATTCACAAGAGGGAAGGATAATCAACTACGACTATGTGTACATGGAGAGTACTTACCCATATTAGAAATGACACATGTAGGCGCAGCAGAAAAAAATGATCCTCTTTGCACGCTTGTGGTGGCCAACTCTACATATGGATGTAGACACCTATGTACAAAGTTGCGAGACATGCCAAAGAGCTAAATATCCGATTCGACGAGATGATATGCCATTGAGACCCATGGTTTTCACGAGAGCATTTTCCAAATGAGATATTGATTTCACAGGACCCATTAATCCACCAACTAAAGGATCACACATTGAATACATAATATTAGCAACGGATTACCTAACTAAATGGGTAGAGGCAAAGGCGACTAAAAAAAATGATTCTCAAACCACAACGAAGTTTCTTTTTTAGCATATCTTCACTCGCTTTGGACTACCTATAGAAATAGTGAGTGATTGAGGAACACATTTCATTAATGAAGTAATAGAGTCCTTAATGAATGAATTCTTAGTGATCCATAAAAAATCAGCCCCCTTATCATCGTCAAGCCAAAGGTCAAGCGAAAAGCTCCAATAAGGTGTTGCGCACAGTATTGACAAAGATAGTCAATACTGGAAGGTCAGATTGGGGCAAACAATTGCATCATGCAATTTGGGCCTTCTCTGTCACATACAAGACGGCCATTGGAAGTAAACCGTTTAACTTAGTGTATGGATAAAACACAATCTTACCAATTGATTTTTTAAGTACCTACCTTGAGAGTAGCCCAACAGTATGAATGGACGGGGCATGAATTGTCCAAGCAACCAGACCAAATTGAGAAGCTTCATGAGACTAGAATACAAGCTGTTGTGGAAATTTATGTGGCAAAGAGAAGACAGAAAGCATATTATGATGCACACATCAAAGATAAAGGGATAAAAGAAGGAGATTTAGTTTTGGTATATCCTTTGAAACAACATGCCAAGAAGCTACAGAAACACGGATACGGACCTCTAATAATCAATAGGATTTCAACGAGTGGAGCTGTTAACCTAGCTACTCTAGATGGAGATGTTCTTCCTTAGTACATAAGTGGTTGTCGAGTAAAACGTTACATGGAGCCTTTGACGGATCAAATGTTGGCACGGCTTTGTAGGTGCACAAAATAGAAAAAAAGAGGAAGAGAGGATTAGAGAGGAGGCAAGACAGGAAGCCGTAGAGCATATCAAGAAATGGAAAGAGTCGATAAGGCAATTGAATGAACGATATCTACAAGGAGAAGAACCTATCCCCATGGCCAACTATCACGTTCATCAGGCCAACACAAACATCATCAACATTTCCCAACCGTATTTAAATCTAGGGATTGGAATAACAAATTACCAGCTAATATATGCCTCGATAGACTCAAGAGCAGCACTTAGTTGCATACGAAGGACACTCATCACAAATCTTCAAACGACCATAACACCAACTAAAGCTCACATGATAGGCATTGAGGGTCAAGCCATTGAATGCATTGGAGAAGCTTCAGTATCCCTCCACCTAGGAAATTCCACTATGGAACAACGAGTCTTGGTGTGTAAAGACGAGGATCTAATAGAGAACCTAATCTTAGGACAAGACTGAATCATCGAAAATGAAGTGAGCATTCACTTAGCTCAAGGGTACATCTCTGCCAAAATAGGGCATAAGGAAGTCTTTAGCTTGTTAGAAGAAAGAGTCTCTCCTATACATGAAACCATCGAGTGAGAAAAAGAAACCCTAGAAGAGGAAGTAGCAAACAAATCAATCGAAAGTGTTCCAAAGGAGTATCCCAAGAAAGAAGTGACAACTAACACCAATGCATCAGTTGTTGAGGTGAATTCATCCCACATGAACGGAGAATCCAAGAGGGACAGTGAAGACAAAACGACTAAAATCACCTACAAGGGAAGATCATCAACGTGGAAGTCCACTTTTTGATTATCGCAACCAAGAAGTGCTAATCTACAATGGGTTCCCAAGGATCAAGTGAGAGAATCACAGAAGTCAACACTAATACCGGTCATTCATCCTAGGGAGACAAGGGGGAACAATGAATTCTATTCATCACAAGAAGAAGGTCCGATAGATGGTAAATCAAGAGATAGACATGCCAGAAGAAACATTATACCAACAAAACAGGACCATAAAGCCAAACAAGACTAACCAAAGGTACCAGAGGAGTAGGATCCCAACCAATCAGACTTCAAAAAAGAAAAAGGAAACACTTGGAGCACGACAAAACAAAGAGAAGATGAAGCCTCAAACTGCAACTACAAACTGGATATGGAAACTGAAGAGGCAGCAAGGACAGCCACAATAGATCCAACCAGATTCCAATTGCACTCATGATGAGCTGAATGCACCTAAAGTATGCATTATAGGGCCACCCTACAAGGCCATGCATTTGGCACATAATATGTGTAACAAAACTAGTGGTGTACATTTCCCACTTGGGTATAGATCATAGATTCTACTTCCATAGGAATGGACCTACTATGTACATAAATAAATGCTTCGGCTACACTAATTCTTGTTTTCTTTCAGGAATAAAAATGAAAAAAATATGTGGTAAGAGATCTTACTTATGTAAGCAAGGGGAAATGGAGTGGCGCAATGAACCACATGTCATTAGAGCACACATCATAATGACATGCCTTCTATAGAAAGCTGATGCTCTTCTCATTACAAGTGCAGATGGCTTCTGAGGACTTTGAAGCGACCATTCAAGAGGAGATGCTAGAATTTCCCCTACAAAGCGTGACTAAGGCAAAAGTTCATTGGTTTAGAGAAGATCAACTGGTTGAGGACTACTTGTTCCTAGTGACAATTAAAATCATGGACACTGACCACTAGTTCCCAGTAATGTCCCAAGACTTCAAAGTCGTGCATGAACTTCCATCAATGGTGGACATTATGAAGAAAGCTGGTATACACAAATACTTTGAAATCTCGATCTACAAACCAGATTTCCACCATTGTACACAAGTGATGAACACCTTACAACTGGCATTGCATGATCCATTAGTACTTGAAGATAGAATCCTAGATGGAGAAGGCAAGTGGGTCATCATACAATTCACCCATGACCTAATTAAAGAAGCCTTCAGATGGGAAAAAGATGGGACTACAATTTTGAAAGAGGAAAGCCGATGAGCTAAGACCAGAATGTTCACTGATATCAATCATATTGACATAGAGGAAGAGTTAGAATTATTAATCAACATTTTTTGCTTTCCCAACATGCACACATATACTGCTCCACAAAAGATTATAGTGCAAATTCTTTCCCATGTCATCAAACAAATAGGAAATCAAGTTAACATGACTCCGTACATTCAAGAGCGGCTCTTCGAGGCCAAGAAATAGTGGAATCATAAGAAGTTCCTAAATGGAAGCATGGCCTTGACAATATTGATCTATCATGCTTTGGGCATTAGAGAACACTTGAAAGAGATGACATCATCAGAAGCAATGGCTAAATATGCAAAGATTGCCATGGTCCTAAGGAAGAAGAAAGGAGTCAAGATCATAGAGGAAGTTGAAACGAGCTCCCAACCAAGAATGATAGGTACCAAGAGATTTTGGGAAATGATGCAGGCAAAAACTGAAGCTCCAGCTACAAAGAAAGCACATGTACTTCCAAGGACCAGGCTTGAAGAAAATACACCCATTACTGAGGAAGAAATAACAAAAGCAATGGAAGCTACTCACCAGTATATGGAAGGACAGGTAAATCTATCGGTGCAAGGGCATCACTACCAGCAAGCCCATCAAGATTCAGAACAAAGAAAAAGGTTGACCAAGGTTCATAGGTATAGAGAATTGGGATTAATGAATTCAAGTTCATCATCGGCCACAATAGAAGAACATGACACCTCTATGTTGAATGTGGATATACGAAGTGATTCAAAGGATGATGGTCAATGGGAAGAATTAAATCAAGTAAACGATGACTTTGGTGTGGAAGAAACAAAGATTGAGCAGGTGCCTGATAACACAAGCAAGAGCACGACAAGGCAGGAGGCATCTCACGAAGGAATTCATATAATAAAGTTAAATGAAGCATCTAACATTAAAATAAAAGAGACTCTTCTAGAAGGAGAAGCCCAAATAAAGAATCCAATGGAAGAAAAGGTAGAAGACACAGAGAAAGAGTCCGAACCCTTCACACGAATAAGGGTAATAGCAGAACCATCTCTGATGGATGCAACATTTCAAGGGAGTGCTACCAAATCAATCAATAGCAAGAGGAAAGAAGAGACCAAGAAGTACAACTCCAGATAAGGCAACCACATAACAAGACCATACACGTGGAGCAATGAAAAGACATACGAACCGGGGAAGAACCAAGCATCCCCAAAACTTGGTTAAACGTGGATGTAGCTTAGCTCAAGCCAGTAGTAGAACATATGATACAAACTGCCATGGATACTCAACAAATAATTCTTGAGGCTGATGTAGATTATGACAAAGCAATGAGGGAGAAGAATCAATTCCAAGAAATAGGTGAGAATTTATCCGCAAAATTAATTCAAGCACAAAAGATAATATTAGAAAAAGAATCAGAAACCAATGAGGCCAAGAATCAATGTGCCACACTCGAAACAAAAAATCAGAAGCTGCAAGACCAACTGAAAGCACTACAAAGCAGGTATGAGGCTAGCGATGCACAAATGGCATGAATAAATACTAGAAGTAAAATCCTTGAATCTCAAATCAAGGTATACATGGATGAAGCAGACAATCTAAGGAACAGGAACAAGGAGCTGATGGAAGCCCTTTTATGCAATCAACTAATAGAAGCTCCTGAAATGATAGACAACAACACAAAAGCACTCGAAGAGAAGATAGCAAAGTATGAAGATCAGTTGAAAAAGGAGCAAGATATCATAGCTGATTAGGAGACAAGATACATGAATGAAACCATGGAGCTTAGAAAGAAATGGAAGATGTCAAAAAATGAGTACTTTGAACAATGCAATGAAGATGCGAATCAACTCGCTGCCATAGGAGAGGAGCTCCTCAAGAACAAGGAAACGATTATGAGAGGTATTGAAGAAATCAAAACAAAGGATGAATTAATAGCAAAATTGAAAGCTCAATTAGCACAGCAAGTACACGAGGGGACACCAATAGTTCCACACTCCACAATGACTACTGAGGAGATGAAGGTACGTCCTCTTTCTCCCCCTCCCCCACATCATTCACCAATAAGGGAGGAAACGGAGACCAACACTAAAAGAAATACTCGGGATATTACAAAACTAAGCCGACATGAGCGGGCACTACTGGTGTCCCAGCTTATTGAAGATTTTGAAGAACAAGTAATCCAAGTCATGAGAGAAGCAAAGATTGAGAGTAAAAATCTAGAACAGGTAATGAAACCTTTCAATGTGTCGTATGGATTACTCAAAGAACAAACACGATAGTACATGAAAACCACAACAAATAAAGAGCCAGATAGCAACCTACAGTTCAGCATGCAAAAATTTACCTATACACAAGAGGAATTTGACAAAGCAGATCTTGTTTGGAGGAGGACATTTTTGGAGAAGAATCCTACACTATGGGTGCACTAGGAATCAGCACCATATATACTTCAAATCAATCCATCTTTTTTTCCCAGTACTCAGAGGATGCTCTTGGATGCAATTTTAGGAAGAAAAGCATCAAGGAAGCATAAATAATCAATGGCTCAGCTATCCATTACTACAAAGTCCACCTCGTAATTACTTATCAATCGAAGAGTACATGGTAAAAACAATAGAATTTTGGATTGCCAAATATGTAGTTGTACCTGATTTAACCATCAAAATGACTAACAAAATTTTGTTGTAGCTCAAGCGTAAGCACCACCTCCTTTACTTTTGAATCCGCGGAGACTTGAGGACCGGTATGAAGACCACAAGCAAGTGAAGGCACAAGTGTGTGAGTGAAAGCACACAAACATGCACACACATACACACACGCACACAAGGTAAGATCAAAGAGAGGAACAATGGAAAGCTTTGATTGCAAAAGAGTTCTCATAAATAGCTCTATTCTCTAACAAGCTAACCTCAAAAATGAGCTCTCTAGCTCTTTTTATAGTTTTTTACTAGTTTTGGCGTTGTCCAGACCTAATGTCCGGCCTAGTTAAAAAATAGGTCCAAGGCTTGTTTGAGGGCTCAAACAAAGTCTAAAAATTATGAAAATTGGTTGGATGATACTTCTAATACTCCTCAAGCTTGAGGACTCCTTGGCTTGAACAAAATGGAGTTACAAAAATAGAAAATGGTATTTACAATGGTTTTTAGTGATGGAAATCACTATTTTTGTAGGGGATTCTTCTGAAAATTTGACATGTACTTCTTGGAGCTCCCTACTTGCTCCTTCTTCTTGTGTGTGTCCACCTCTCTGATGTGCTTCCATGCTTGTGCTTGACCTTGAGTTCCAACATGCCCCCCCCCTCTGGAGTCTGTCGTCCCTGACAGACCCTTGTTGTAATGGTTGTTCTAGGTAGTGTTGTGAGAGGTGGTGTGCATTCTGTAGAAATGAGAGCCATCTATCTGCCAAATGTGGCAAGATCGATTGGCAAGTTCTTCATTTTTCTCTTTGAGCCTGTGCCAGTGGTAGTCCCGTGATATGTGCTTCATCCTTGGATTCTAGCATGAATGTGTCGTTGTGAGTCTCCATTGATGACCTCAAATTGTCCAAAGATGATGTTCATAGTAGTCATGCCAAGTACTCATAACCCATAATGGATGATGGGTGTGTTCGTGCATGGGTTGAGGAAAATATCTGCCTTGTGCATGGCCTTGTAATGTAGCCCTATGCATGCTTACTTGGAAAATGCATCGGAAGAAGTATGGTGCAAAAATTGGGGGTCTTGAGCTAAGTGCTCAAGGGTATGCCGACGAAGAGGTTTCCTAAGCTATCATGGTTATGATGTTTCCAAAGTAAAGATACTTACCATGGAGAAGGTCAATCGATGTTCATCTCTTCGTGTTGTACACTCGGCCTTTGGGATGGAACATTGTTGATGAATGTCCATGTTGATGGTCCACTGATGAGATCTTTTGAGTGGCTGATCATGTCTCCTCTTTTCAAAGCATCATTTGCCAACTACTGAGAATTGAATTTCTTTATATTCCTTGACAAACAACATTTGATAAATACACCAAGCTTAGTTTCACATATTCTCTTTAGCTCACCATAAGCAGGAGTCTTCTCATCCAGTATACATACAAAGATTTGCAAGGTACCAGAACTACCCCTTGCAAATATCTCCATGGATGCTCTCGTACATGCAGTAGTTAAGCATCACTCAAGTTGCGGACCTTCAAGCTCTTCACTCCTACCATGGTCAGAAGAAACCATAGTTGTGGATGCAGAAATGAAGAAGTTCTGAGACACACTTCTATCAAAATTGGTAAATGCCGAGACACACTTCTATCATTCTGCTAGCTGAGACACACTTCTATCAAAATTGATAAATGCCCAGTAATCAATGGTTCCACCTTCAACTAAGCATGACTCATTCATGTTCCATGAGCCAAACCTAGGAACAAGCTCTCTTGCCCTCTCTCTCTTTTTGTGCTTTTTTATTATATATATATATATATATATATATATATATATATATATATATATATATATATATATATATATATATATATATATATATATATATATATATATATATATATATAACAATGTCTGAACACAAGAAGACAGATGTTAGCATCAGTAAAATAGTGGACATATGTCAATGTGCTCTTGTGCATGGGACTCTCAAAAGTTTCTATGCATGGCTATGTAATGTGGCCCTATATTAGTATACTTTGGAAATGCATGACCTGAATGGTGCAAAAGATAGGGTGGTGCAAGGAGCACATGGTTGTTGCTCGTCGAGGCTTGAGGTCACTTGGAGATGTTGATGCCATCTTTGTTGGAGGTATCCATTGTATCTCGGGATGACAACTGATCATTCCCCCTTATAGGTATCCATTTGAGAATGGTCTGCGACTGGGTAGTGATCACCTTTGGCTTCAGGTTTGAATGATTTCTTGAGGGTTTGATCCATCGTGGTTGGCTCTTTGCTTGGATGGATGCTATTGGTGCTTTCGTCTTCCAAACCCATATCCTTGCAGAAGAGGTTCTTTGATCTGTGCTTGATTCAATCCCTTACCTCGCCTTGGTGTCTTTGTTGTGCAGGTTGTTGCCTTGAAGTCCCCCCTAGATTTTTTCTGAGTTTAGGATTGATTGCTTTGGGTCCTTTGATTGGAAGTGGTCTTTCTTGAGGATAAGTCATGGTAGGCCTAGACCAGAGATTTTGAAGTCTAGTGTGAAGGGGCTAATTGTGTACAAGGGCTTTCTTTGGTACCTGTTGGCTGTATACGAGAAGAAGCAAGTACGAGCATACAAGCAGATCTAGCACTAAGGCAACCCTTTATTTTTTCAAAACCATTACACCAGTTAAAAGTGATTCTCATCACTAAAAACCCCTGTAAATACCATTTTCACCTTTTTGTAGCTCCATTTTGTACAAGCCGAGGAGTCCTCGAGCTTAAGGAGCCTTAGAAGTAGTTGCCTGCCAATTTTCATAATTTTTAGATCTCGTTTGGGCCCTCAAATAAGCCCTGGAACCTAATTTTTAACTAGGCCGGACACTAGGTCTGGACAGGGCCAAAGCTAGTCAAAAACTATAAATAGAGCTAGAGAGCTCATTTTTGAGAGAGCTTCTTGTAGTTGAGCTTGTATGAGAACTTTGTTGCAATAGAAGTGATTCCATTGTCTTACTCTCTTTGTTCTTGCCGTGTGTGCGCGTGTGTGTGTATGTGTGTGCATGTGAGTGTGCTTCTCACTCACACATTTGTGCCTTCACTTGCTCGAGGTCTTCATACCATCCTCACGTCTTCCCGGATTGACATTAAAGGAGGTGCTACTCATCACTGAGCTACACCAAATTTTGGCGCCGTTGCCGGGGATCCGAGCTTTGAGGACGAGCGTGTGATGGTAAGACGTAGAGAGGACGCGTTGGAATGGTAAGTAGTAGGTAAATTTCTGATTTTTTTCCATCTCCATCTCCATCTTCACCTCCTTCTCCATCTCCACCTCCACCTCCTTCTCCACTACATATTCCCTCTTCCTTGTCATTCCCCTCATTTGTTGTGTGCGAGTTTGAGAGAGAGCGAGTGTGTGTGTTCTTGTTTTGTGTGTTTTTTGCATGTTTCTTGCAGGTGGCAGCTCCATCATCATCTCCAGCAAGCTCAGCAGGTACAGAATCTGTCTGCACAGTCCCCGAGGCGTTGAGCTCGAGCTATCGCGACACTCCGGAAATTTCACCCAATCACGATTCTGAGTGCACCACGACACTACGCAGGCCTAGAGCTCCCAGGATCACTAGACAGAACAGAAAAATTCTCCATATCCCGAGCTATCGCGACACTTCGACCTATCGCGATACCTCGACCTATCGCGACACCTCGACCTATCGTGACACCTCACGAGCTATCGCGACACTTCGACCTATCGCGACACCTCACGACCTATCGCGACACTTCGACCTATCGCGACACCTCCGACCTATCGCGACACCTCGACCTATCGCGACACTTCGACCTATCACGACACCTCACGAGCTATCACGACACTTCGACCTATCGCGACACCTCACGACCTATCGCGACACCTCACGACCTATCGCGACACTTCGACCTATCGTGACACTTCCCACCTATCGCGACACTTCGACCCGACCTATCGCGATACACGGCCTTTAACGCATGAAAATTTAGGGTTATTTTTGAGTGATTGGAAGGGTAGTTGAGCTTAATTTTAGGCATCTTGGTATAACTTTAGAACCTTGGAAGTGGGCAAAAGACCGAGAAACCAGAGAGGGATCTCCTGAACCCTGAGAGCCTGTTTTGACCCTTTAGTACCTGAATGGTCATAACTTGACCATACGAACTCCGATTGATGAGATTTTGGTCTCGTTGGAAAGCTCGTTGAGAATCCTACGTGGACCTTGACTGGTTTTTGTAAGAATCATACGTGGAGTTTTAGAACATGTATTTTTAAGTTGACCTTTAGGTGGAACTAGGTGGTCCTAAGATTGTGGGGGTACAGTGAGTTACTCCAGGGGGGACTGAAAATATTGATGTGTGTCTTCCAATTACTTGTGGTAATAGAGCTATACTAATTGGTGAGCCTTTGCAGGAACATTGTGTGCACTCAAGGCAATCCAAAGCAAGCTAGCAAGGGTGAGTACCAAGCTTGGGAGAAGGCTTCCTGGGCTTGTGTAGCAGTCTGGTCAACCAGCTAATTGAGGTTGGAAGATCTCTCAACCCTCCTATGTCAATTCCTAGCCTAGGCTAAGTACGACTTAGGTGTGGTAATTAATTAGGGCAACGTTAGGCACGAATCAAGTCCAAGAGTATTAATCAACCAAGTGCAAGAATTAAGTAGGTCTTAAGTGCGAAAACTCTAAGGGACAAAAGGTAAACTGGAATCGATCACTTATCAAGTGCAGAAATTCACTTAAGTACTCTTGACGACGCGATTTCAGACAAGACCATAAACATAATATTCAACTCAAAAGAACAAAGTGATTGGTGCAAATTAACCGGCAACGAGAGTGTGCTTGGGTCTAAGGGGGTAAATAAATCAGGCATATGAACCTTAGATCAGGCAGACACTTAGGCCGAGACAGACAAAGCCTCAGATCTTCTAAAGCTAGTGTCAATCACACTGCCAGGTCTTGGGCCCAGCAGTTGAGTGATTACCCATACACTCCCAGATCAGAAACAAGTGATTCTGAGATTTCCTATCACATGGAGAGACCAGTAGGTAGTTCAGGGTTGGCTTATCTAGAAAAGCCAGAGGGACCTTACAAGACTCAATTGGAATATATCAGGACGAATCGTCTAGGTGCTCGCATCTACGAAGACGGACTGAGAAGATCGGTGGTCCTGATTAAGAACCCCGATCAACCCCATGGATTAGACCACCCGGTAGTCAAGTTTGAGAATGGAGCATACCTAGATAAAGAGGGGACTATATATGTAGTCACCACTCTTCTTGATAGAACTGATGAGTTTGGAAATGTGATTGCGGAGACCGACATGGGTGATATAGAGCAAGGGAACTTAGAGAGAGAGCCAAGAACTCCCCGTGGTAAATCTGTCTTGACCAGAATCATGACTCCAGAGTGGATTCCATAGGATAATAAAAGCATCGATCTGCTTTTAAACCGAGAAACCGATGAGGCTTTTTGGAGATACAAATCTGCTCAACCCCAGGAAGTGAGTGCCCTCACAATCTATGAGTTTAAAGACCCTGATAGCCCAGGCCAAGTAACCTACCTAGACAATGCATCAGAGAGAATCTTCATGGTCACTGAGCATGGCAGACATGCCTACACATGGAAGGGTGAATTTGTTTTTCCCCAACCAAGGTCTAATGTGTCCTTTGGTCACCAAGGAGCTGGGACCTCCCAAGCTCATGGAGCTCAAAGAGATAGAAGTAGAGACAAACCTGAGGTAAGTTTTGCCAACTCCCTGGGAAGAGAAAGAACGGGAACAGAAAGGAATAGAGTGGAACCTGAGAGACATAGAACCCCATGGAATCAAAGGAATGCTGACGATTTTCCTTTGCCAAGGCCGAGAGAACACACTAGGACCCTGCGACCAACTCAACTGGTGAAGTGAAGAATTACTTCGATGGCACTAGAGACCCTTATGACCATGTGGCAGAATTTCGGCAAGTATTGAAAGCTGAACAGGTAGAGGACCTATTCACACAATATAATGCTTTTGGTCTAACCCTTAGGAACACTGCCCTTACGTGGTTTCAACCACTAAACGAGAGGCATTTTAGAAACATAGACCAGCTCTTAGAGGCATTTATCGTTGAGTTTTCTAAGAGTGGAATCAGGCATAACACCTCCTCACTAATTCATAGCTTCAAACAAACACCTCAAGAGACGGTCAGACTAGCTGGAAGAAGATTTAGGCAGTACCTGGAGAGATGCCCGATGCCGGAGTTACCCACACCAGCCAAACAAGTGGCCTTGTTCTTAGATGGATTGTTGAGCACCAAGCTCAGGTCATATGTATATCTGAAGGACCCCAGAACGATAGAAGAGTGCGTGCGCATGTGCATAGACATTGAGGACAATCTAGGTGAGGAATTAGAACTATCAAAAATCTATAAGGATTCTGATAGCTCTAGTAACCTGACATCTGGTCAATCCACATCCATCGAGGAACTTGCAGAGAAGGTAGCCCGAAAACTAGGTGTCTCTAGCAAACAAATTCCGAGATTTGCCCCAGTTAAGCGGTGTTACAATTGTGGCGGTGACCATATGGCAAGTGTATGTCCCATTATGGCCCAACCCCAGGCGAATCCTAATAGCCAGTACTGCACCATAGAGCGCAGGTACACCAACCACACTACACAAGACTGCCCATATAACAAACAAACTGTTAGGCAAAATTACCCTCAGCCATATCCACAACAGGGTAGATACCAGAATCAGTACCCACCACAACAATACAACAGACCACAGCAAACTTATCAGCCACCGTATCAAGGGCAGCAGAGACCTCAACCAGTCCTAGTATAGCAACCCCCTGCTCCCACCAATGCAATCCCAGTGAAATATGCGTCTGCTGAAGAAAATCCGAATAGAGCCATAGTCCCAGTCACCCCATTGCTATCAGACAGTGATCCAAGTGACCATAGTTTTGACTCCACACATATTGATAGCCCACAGGCTTACTACATGCAGTCACCCGAGCATAACGAGTCATACTATTATGAGGACCCAAGTGAAAATAGTGGGGAACCTGAGTATGCTAATGTCATGTACACAAACCCCAACTCTAGACCTCAACCTAGGCAGGTACGACCCCCATTTCCTAGAGGACCATGCTTCAGATGTCAGGGAGATCACCTTATACGTGATTGTCCACTGCCTGTCCCTACACAACCTCAACCAGTAACCATTCAGGGTTTCTGTCAAGACTGCGGGAAAGAACATCTCCTACGGGATTGCCCAAAGAACCCTAATAACATGCCTAAAATCACTCCTATCAATGTTGTTGGGTTAGTTGTAGACTCCACAGGGAGTGTGACTTCCACTGCACCTGTGCAGGTGATCACAAGAGCCCAGGCACTACAACAAAACCAAGGTGTTGGTCAGGAAAAGAGCCCCGAGGTGAGTGAAACAGAGAGCATAACCAAAAAGAGGACTAGAGCCTGGAAGGATAGTCGTGAAAGAATGAAAAGGCAATGGGCAAAAAAGATAAACGAACTTGAAGAAAGCTTGAGAGAAACCAAGGCAAAAATCACAGAGATCACATCTCAACCGCACTCCCACACACTTCCACCACTACCATCCCCATCACCCTCCATTCCTCCACCCTCTAATACACCCCACATAACCCACCCACCACCCCGAGTAGGGTCAGTATTAGCTGATCCCACTCCTGAAGGCTTGGACATGATGTTCAAGGCCTACCAGGCTCGACTTCAAGAAGGGCCAACAGCTGCAAACCTAGACAAGAGTTACCCTAGAGCAGATTTAGAGATTGAATGGATGAAAATGTGCATGAAAATGGTAGAACAAGCTCAAGCTATACTCGAGACTAGTCAAAAGTTCAATCAGACAAACTCTGTCAAGCCGGATTTGCATTTCCAAGGCTTACTAGAAAGATTAGAGCAGTTGGTAAACAAATCACAAGTTTCTTTATCTCCACACGCTCAACCAGTTGTTGAAAGAGGAAGCTCACCACCAATGGGAGCTTATGTTCCTAATTCCACGGATGCTAGAATACCTCCTTCAATTCAACAGTACTCTCAAGAGTTCTTGCGGGAAATACAAGAAGAGAAATGGGCCAAGGAGAAGGGTGATTCCCCTCCTATTCCTGAGATTGATGATCTTCATGATCAATTTCCCCAAGACATTCCGTCTATTTATGGAGACCAAGTAGTGCAACAAGAAGATGAGAGATTAGATTTTGAATCTAATTCTTTACAAGAGTTGCCTCATTTCACAGGCCCATGGGAATTTGAATCTCTCCAGATCAGAGCTCCCACAATATTGGTGAGAAATGAAGACTCAGTGATTCCAAGAAACACTGATGTTGTGAAGAACACTAAGGTTCAATGTCATCTCACTGTAGAGGAGCTGCTCAAGGCAAAACCGGAGCTCTGGAATCATGTGAAGGATCAGGTTCCAGAACTTGATTCCAATATGCCAAAAGTAGGCCCTAAGCAGAAAGTACCAGAGATACCTCTCGACAAGATAGGAGACATGACCGAAGGTGAAGAAGGTAACACTTATCTTCCGATCACCTATCAAGGTTACACAACCAAAGCAATTGTGGATTCGGGTGCTGGTGTTGCTATTGCGACCACCTCCTTGTGGAAGCGATGGGGCAAACCCACCTTAAGATCAACGAGAATGAAACTTCAAATGGCAGATGGTCATTTTGAAAGACCTCTAGGATTGCTTGAAGGGATAACTCTAACCACTTGTGGTGTAGAGTTTGAACATACATTTGCTATATGTGACTTTGAGAAAAATAATGTCTACGAGATGATCCTAGGAAGACCCTTCCTACGACAATTGCAAATAGTACAGGATTGGGGAACCAACTCCTTGTACTTACAACACTTAGGGGTCACCACCAAGGTCAATTTGAAGGATTACACCTTCAGAGATGTACCACCCCTACAGTGGAATCCTATTCACAAAGCGAAAGAAGATTCTATCTCCGTGCATTCTGGAAGTTCACCTGATCCATCATGGCTGCATGAAGATACTCATTTGTGGATGTGCAAGGTCGCAGATGAAGAGGAAAAGCGCCTAAAAGCGAGAGAAGAAGGAACTCCCCCAGGAGATAGACCAATAAGAGACCCAGCCTATACACCGATGATATTTCCAGATGAGGAATTTGAGCCTCACGGTTGGGCAGAAATCTTAGCTACCATGGACATTGCAGTCAATGAAGAACAACGGACACCTCACTGTGATGAGGAGGGGTATGATATTTCAGTGTTCATGTGTCAGCCCCTGTTGGAAGAGTGTGATCCTAGTGAGTTCATAGAAGAAGAAGAGAATGACGAGGATCTCGAATCCATTGTGATGGATACTTACTTTGACTCAGAGGAACACTACTTAGAAGACATAGGAGTGTTAACCCAAAAAGAAGAAGAACCCCTCGCGAGTATTAAAACGATAAATTCAAAGAAAGGAAGTGAAGGAGGCCAAAAGAAAAAGAAAAGAAAAGCAGTGAAGGAGGAGGAAGAATCATTGTTTGAAGTACCAGAAAATTTCAAGAACTATGAAGTGGAAGACCGAAAAGTTTTGGTACGGATGCCTAAGAGAGAGGCCATTGTAGGAGAAGCATATGACAATAAAGAAAAGACCAAAAAAATTGTAGTGACCATTGAAGGGAATGAAGAACGATGTACGTACATTGGAGATGACCTAAGTGCAAAAGAAGAAGCAGAGCTTGTAGCTCTATTAAGGGAATATAGGGATGTGTACGCATGGCACTATAGAGACTTGAAAGGAGTAGATCCAGAGATTTGCTCTCATACGATTCCAATGACCGCTGATGCCAAGCCCACCAAACAAAAGCCCTACACATATAATGACACATATGCAGCCAAAATAAAGGAGGAAATTGACAGGCTGATTGAAGCCGGATTCATCTATGAGATTGAGCACATTGAATGGGTGTCCCCCATTGTAGTGGTGCCCAAGAAGAGTGGGAAATTGCGAGTGTGCATTAACCTTAAAAAAGTTAATGCCGCTACGATCAGAGATAGTTATCCACTTCCAATCACCGAACATCTATTGGAGCGTGTTGCAGGCAAGGAAGTTTATAGCTTCCTTGATGGATTTTCAGGTTACAACCAAGTAGCCATTGCCCCCGAAGATCAACACAAAACAGCCTTTGCCACAGAATGGGGAATCTTTGCATTTCGTGTGATGCCATTTGGGCTCACCAATGCACCTGCAACATTCCAAAGGCTCATGTGCCATGTCTTCAAAGAGTTCTTGCGAAAGAGCTTAGAAGTATATGTGGATGATTTATGCGCTCATTCCCAAGAAAGAAGTTACCACATCCCTGAGCTCAGACAAATCTTCAACAAGTGTAGAGATTATCGAGTGTGTCTGAACCCAGAGAAGTGTGTGTTCATGGTACGACAAGGTAAGATCTTAGGTCACATTGTTTCTAAGAATGGAATTTCAACAGATGAAGACAAGGTAAGAGCGATAGCAGAGTTACCAAGACCAAGAAATGTTAAAGAGGTACAAGCCTTTATGGGCCATTGTGGATATTACCGTAGGTTTATCCACATGTATGCCATCATAGCTAAACCTCTTTATGGGTTGTTAACAAATTTTGAGTGGAACGAAGAATGCGAGAATTCCTTCAACGAGCTGAAAAGACGTTTGTGCACAGCACCAATATTGACTACTCCGGATTGGAGCAAACCCTTTCATGTCCATGTAGATGCCTCCAATCATGCAATAGGATGTGTGCTAGCACAACCCACAGGTGAAGGAAACCTGGATTTGCCGATAGCATATGCTAGTAGGCAATTAAATGCAGCTGAACGAAATTATACGACAACGGAGAGAGAAGGCTTAGGCATGGTATATGCTGTGAAGAAGTTTAGACACTATCTATTGGCCAATAAGTTCAAGTTTTTCACTGATCATCAAGCTTTACTATATTTGGTCAATAAACCTTGCAATACAGGCCGCTTAGTAAGATGGTTCCTCTTACTAATGGAATACGACTTTGAAGTTGTTGTCAGGAAAGGTAGAACCCATCTTAGGGCAGACCATCTTTCTCGCATCACTTCAGGAGAGCGACCGCAAGGAGTGTCTGATGAATTGCCCGATGCTTATCTGTTCAATTTAGAAGTTGTTCCTAAATGGGCAAATAAGTTGGTACCAGTCCTAATCTTCGGGCCTGCAAATAAGAATGTGAAAACAAGCAAAGAGGAAATTGTAAAATCACTAAAGTATCAAATATTGGCCGGAAGTATGTACAAGCAAGACACCGAGGGCGTATTAGCTTGTTGTGTCAAGGACGACGAACATACTAGTTGGTTGCAACAAGCCCATGAGGGATTGCTAGGAAATCACTACTCTAAACAACGAACATTGCAGAATCTAAGACACTTAGGAGTGTATTGGCCTAGCATGGACAAAGAAATACAAGAGTGGATCCACAATTGTCCAGTGTGCCAGAAGAGACCCCCAGTGGAACATGCCACTCTTTATCACGTGTCATTAATCCCAGATTGGAGTGCTCCATTGGTCGAGTTCATGAGATCGGGAACATTACCCAATCAGGCTAGTCATGCAAGAAGACGGAGCATGGAGCAAGAGGTTCAAGACTATGCCTTAGTAGGAGACAACCTATATCGAAGAGGCAAGGATGGATACCTAAGACTGTGCATTCATGAATCAGACTATTTGAAAGTCTTAGAAGCTGCACACAGCGGTGCTGCAGGTGGACACTTTGGGCCAGACAGAGTAATTAAGACCATTCTATTCTCAGGACTTTGGTGGCCCACTCTTCATATGGATGCACATACTTATGTGAAGAGTTGTGACACATGCCAACGTGCCCAATATCCGATAAGAAAAGATGAAATGCCTTTAAGGCCAATGATGGGAGGACGTGCATTTTCAAAGTGGGGTATAGACTTTGTAGGTCCCATCAACCCCCCAGCTAGAAACTCCCATGCAGAATATATTATTGTAGCCACAGATTACCTTACAAAGTGGGTGGAAGTAAAAGCCACGACAAAGAATGATGCTCAAACGACGGCTAAGTTCTTATTCGAAAATGTGTTCACTAGATATGGGTTACCAATAGAGTTGGTTAGTGATAGAGGTACGCACTTCTTGAATGAGGTCATTGAAAATCTCCTTCAAGAATTCATGGTGATACATAAGAAGTCTACCCCCTATCACCCACAAGCTAACGGACAAGCCGAGAGCACGAATAAGATCCTATGTAACGTATTGACGAAACTTGTAAATGATAAACGCTCTGATTGGGACAAACAACTTCATCATGCTGTTTGGGCATACCGAGTTGCCTACAAAACGGTACTCAATGCCACCCCATTTCAGATGGTCTTCGGACAGAATGCGGTGCTACCATTAGATTTCCTAATTCCAGCTTTAAGAGTAGCACAAGAGCATGAGTGGAATGGACATGAGTTGTCCTCTAGGATCTTTGATCTAGAACGTTTAGGTGAGACGAGGCTACGAGCAGTAGCAGGCATCTATGCTGCAAAGAAACGGAAAAAGGCATACTTTGATGCCCATGTGAAGGATAAGGGCTTGAAAGCAGGAGATCTAGTTTTAGTCTACACATTGAAACAACACGCAAGAAAGCTAGAAAAGAGAGGCTACGGACCTATGATCATCAATAGGATCTCCACGAGTGGAGCAGTACAACTAGCCACTTTAGAGGGTGATGTTCTCCCAAACTATATTAGCGGATGCAGAGTCAAGCTGTATCAGGAACCCCTCACGGAGGAAATGCTAAGTCGACTCAATACTGCTAAGCAACGTAAAGAGGAGGAAAAACGAATTCGAGAAGAAGCACAGGCAGAGGCCTTAGAGCGTATCAGACGAATGAAGTTGAGGAGACAAGGGAGGGATCAGCCTATGACTGACACTCAAGAGTCTCTAGGCTATCACATGGCCATGTGTGAGACTGCAGGTGAACGTACCCATAAGATAGTGGACCGACGACCTTTTGTGACCCTAGAAATAGGACAAAGAGACAGCAGCACAAGCGTGAGAGCATTAATTGATTCAGGAGCAGCCACAAGTGCAGTTCGGCTTTCTTATTGCCAGCAGCTGCAATTGGAGGTAAAACCCCTAGAAGCATACCTGATAGGATTAGGAGGTGTTGAAACCCCTTGCATGGGAGAGGTGGATCTTCCCCTCTACATACAAGAGGTCCTCATGCCAGCAAAAGTACTAGTGTGTGAAGACGAGGATCTGACCGAACCTCTTGTCTTAGGCCAAGACTGGATCTATGATCACGCAGTCAACCTCAACCTAAGAAGTGGACTTCTTCAGGCTTGGGTACGCCAAAGCCGTCTCACGATTGAATTAGAAAATCAAGCACTCAAACCAATAGAACAGACACCAACTCCTGGTCCCTCCAGGAACCCACATGAAGATAACAATGTTGTTCTTGTACAAACTTCTATGGTGCAGAGGATTGTCAATCTTACTGAAGGTACAGGAGTCAATAAGGAGTTCCTAACTGATCCAAAGAAGATTCTAAACGAGCAGACCGAACATCACTCGACACGAAGGAGGCTGTTGATCAAGAGGCAGGAGCGCCAGCCCGTGCAACACGGAGCATCTCGTGGCGCGAAGCAGATCTGGATACGCAAGGATGGGAAACCCACAACTCTAATAGCAGACTCTCAAGGAGACAAGAAACGAGCCTCACTATCAAGGAACAAATTGAAGAAGCCCCCTAGGATAACCCCTAGGCATACCATTTCTATTTGGGTTCCTAAGCGGTCAATAAAGGCCACCCCTAATGCTAGACAGATATGGGTGCCCAAGGCCTGCTTACAAGCCCAAATTACTTCACCTTCAGACACTAGGATGAAGCAACTTTCACAAACACTCGTGGCCAGTAACTCAGAAAATGAAAAGCTACCTACACCTCTCACTGTCTCCACTCCCATCAACCCTAGGAATGTCTGGAAATGGGTACCCAAAAGGTCCCAAATACATCACACTCTCATCCAGAAATCTTCACCTGTCCTTAGTTCTAAGAGCTACGAATCCTCTATTAAAGTTTGGAGAATTAAACTGTGTACTAAACCCCCTGACCCAATTCTGTAAATCCATCCACTCTAACACAGGAGCATTCTGAGCCCATTGCATAACCAAAGTATGCATCTAGGATGACACTGACCTCTAATCAACACTCACACCTATCACAAACACTTTACCACTAACCACTGACCTCCGGAATTGTCATGTTAGTATTGTGAAGGGAACACCATTACATCTTGTTTCCTATGCAACACTAATGTGCCTTTCTTCTTCCAGCAGATAAGCAACCTACTCTCATGGCAACCGCGGCAGGCACAAGCTCTCAGGCAGGCTCTGGTGCTCAAATCAATTGGGATGCCATGCCGGTGGAGGCCCCACCAATAGCTCGGCCTGAGGAGTTCGTGAATGTGCGGAGGATTCCTATCCCAGATCCACCAAATGGCCTAACCGAAAGAGTAAAGGGGCATTCTCACTGGTTCAATGAGATGCTAGGAGATTTGGGGGACGCGGATCATATCTGGGAGTCCAAGATGGAATGTGGAGGAGTGTGGTGGACCTTCCAGTTCTTCACACGAGAATTCGAAGCATTGCAAAATGCAGCTCCACTTCAAGATATCTGGCAAAAAGCAGGATTACAAACTTATTTTAGTGCAGCTCTGCCTAAACCTGATTTCCTCAGGTGCTACTACCTAATTGCCACGCTGAAGCCGACAGGGGATAAAGATCATTCAGGCACATTCTGGGTGCCCTCCTTGTCGAATCTGGAGGAAATGAGGAAGTTTGAATTGAATGTTACTTTAATCAGGGAAGCACTTCAGATGTATGGCACGCATGTACCTTCTGACCGCGACCCATTGATACCTGAGTCGATGAAAAGCAACAGAATCAAGAAGCTAAAAGAAATGTGCGCCCTCACCCCCAACATCGCCATACCATTGCGGATGTGCCTCCAACACTTCGCATTCCCAGCTCAGGACCGTTTCACCCAACCTCACAAGAAAATATGGTATGGGCTATATCTAGCAGAGACTAGAAGCTTGCCCATTAAGATGCCTGTATGGATCTTGGACCAAGCGTATGAAGCAGGCAAGCGGGGAGTGAGGAAGCCTACTCTACATGGCTGTTGTGCGCTTACAAGAATTATCTATAGATGTCTTGCATATGATGTGCCAGTTGCCAGAGCCCTCAAGTATGCACAACTGGAGTTGTTCAAAGGGCGGAAGTCAGGGAGCCAGCCTGCAAAACGAATGCGTGGATCGCTCTCCCAGGTAATGATCCCTCAAGAGGCCACGATTGAAGCTTCTCCCAGACCAGAAGCTCAGGTCGCACCTTTCACGATCCATCTTCAAGGAGTTCAAGCTGGGGAGGTGGTACAACCCGTTCCATCCGCCCCTCCACTACCTACCGATGCAGAGTTTGCATCTATGGCCACCTTCACAGAAGATCCAAACTTCGATTTTGAAAGATTCCTGCAGACGGTCCCCCTATCAGACAGTGAAGATTCCCTTGACAATGTTGATCCGGGTGCATCAGTCCAAAGAGAACAGCCACGGGGTGAGACGAGCAGAGTACATGGGGAAGAAGTGGCACAACATCCTCATGACCCAAACACACAAGTTCAGGAAGGTGCACAAAGAAATGACCCAGAAGACAGTGAAGAGGAGGCCCCTGCCTACACAGCACAACTCAGACGGCTGTACAAGACAATCAAGCAGGTACAGAGAAGACATAAGATGACAGAAGAGGCGAATAGAGCTCTAGTGAACCGGATGCTTCAAACCGAGAATGTCGACTCACACTTTGTGGAATCATTGAATCTATTGGCAGAGACATGTGGGATCGGGGAAGCATTGAGGACAATGGTCTATCAGGAAAACCCTATCTATGATCAACGAAGGATTGATACACGGCCACGACGAGGGAAAATGATTCAAATGGAAGTCTCTACTGCCTTGCCTACCACCATTTCAGAGGATGTTCACATGACGAGCCCAAGTCCCGCTGACGAACAAGAGGTAATTACTCAGGTACCATCTCCACCGTCACCTTCCATTCGACCCTCAGAACCCTTCTCCACTAGCCTTTCTGAACAACCGATGTCCACCCATCATGAAACCATTGTACACACCTCTGTTTTTACATCCTTCCCTTTACCCACATCCATCACTTCCACCCTAAATTTTGAACCTCACACCGGTCATCCTGCCACCGATCAAACCATAATAGGTCACCCTTCCTATCTCCCCGCCCTTGGACAACCACTTGCCACTAGCCAGCACTCATCCCATCCTTTTCCATTCACCCACACCCAAACCCTATCCACCACTTCCCTAGTAACCGCCTCATGCTCAACCCAAGTCACACAACCGTCATTCTGGACGAACCTTGTAAATATACTCCAGCAGGTGGATAATTATAATAAAAAGTCCCTTTCCCAACCCCACTCCCCCACATTCACTGCCACCACTATCACACCACCCACCATTCTTGTATTCACAGTTAAAGAATCACACACTCTCACGTCCGATCCCATGGACATCTCACCATCCACAGGATCACCCACCACCACCGTTATTCCAACATCACCACGTGTCATTTCACTTACGTCGCCATTTCCAAACACTGTAGGCACAGCATCCACTTTTCCCTTTCCCATCTCCCAACCCCTTGCATCTTCCACCCTCACCCCTGCACCCACCTCATTTAGTCATGCACTCAACACCATGCTCGAAGCTGCTGCCCAACTTAAACAGGAATACAGGTTATTAGAAGAAAACAATAAGGAGCTCTGTACATTGTCATCCCACCTCCAGGCACGTGTCACTGCCTTGGAGTTGTCTAATATGGAGTTACAGCAGGAGGTGACCACCCTCCAACAATATCAGGTGGAGCTCGAGTCCACACATACAGAGAAGAGTAGGGCAACGGAAGAACAACTTAGAGATCAGCTAGCCCGTAACGCTAGACTACAACGAAACATGGCTCTACTCCGACGCCATTTAGCGGCTGCCCAAGAAGAAAACAAAAGACTACAGCAACAAAAACAAGACAACCTCGAAGCAGCCATGGAAAATACTCTAGGGGCACCCATCGACCCTGCTAAATTCCAAGCCATCCCCTCAAAGAATATACAACAAATATTAGAAACCTATGCCACTCTCTTAGAAGCTCATGATCAGCTTGCTGACCAAGTCAAAGACCTACAGAAAGCCCAAGTGCCTGCACCACACCAACAAGAACCTAAAGAGATGGCCAACGCTGCAACCTCACCTGAGCCAGAATTATCAGTAACCAATGAGGTACTTGAGCTACGGCAACAGGTGGCAGAACTAAAAATTAAATTGTTACAGTATGAACGACCTCCCTCTCCACCTGATCAAACCATAGAAGAAGACACAGTAGTCATTCTAGTGGAGGAGACATTTGAAGACAATTACAAGCCTCAACCCCTTCCAGGAGGCAGAATTACGGAGGAAGGCCAGGACACATATGAGGAACCCCCGTCGGCATGGATGAAGCAGGTAGAGGAGATGGATCACACTCACGAAGAGCGTGTTGCAACTCAGATGCTAGCCATGAAAGCCATAGAGGAGACCATACTCAAGTCTGAATATTTCTCGAACTTGGCTCCTAGGCGATTGATAACTAGCTCAGAGTTACAATATAAACCTTATTTTGTATTGTTGGCGGACTACAATGCTGAGATCAAACGCATAACCAACAAGTATCCCTCTTTCGCAATACAGTTCGAACCCGAGGACATCCCAGAGGCAGCCAAAAAAGGGGCCATATTCCAGCCCATATGGAGGCAAAAGTTATTGGAGACCTATCCGGAAATGTTACGAACATGGGATCATGCTCCCATGCATCTGAAATATAACCCATGCTTTAGACCGGTACAAAGAAGACGTTCCTGGAAAGCATTCGCCATCAAGGTCCAGAACAACGTGAATTGCAAATAGTGGCTGAACTACCCCAAAATCGCACCACCGACAGGCCCACCTACAACAGCGTACATGATGGCTACCATTCGATATTGGCTACCACGCCTCCACTCCATGCCAGATGTAGCTGCACAGATGCTACTCAAGATATTTGATATGATGTAGGTTGTGCTCAAAACCTTCCGCAACGTATGTAACATTCAGCCTCCGATTCCTGGCTTCATCAATGGCAATTATGACCTCCTGTATGATATGAGCACGACCCCAAGCATACGAGTTGCTTATGCATGGCACGTACGCATCAGATATCTCCCTGCCTGCTATAAGCAAACTTTCGACGATATGTTTACCACGGGGTTCTGGGAGTCACACTCAGAAGTGTTCGCACCACGCCCAACCCACCTGCTACATCTATTCGCGTGTGAACAAACCATGCACTCAGAACTCTACACAACGCCACAACCGGACATACCGGGTGCAGTCAATTGGGAGACCCTCCAAAGAGACTTGGTTCGGGGACTACGCATCAAGGAACAAGAAGTGGCAACCGACCTCCTGCAAGAGTACATTGATCAAACAGTGGAGCAGAGGTCTGTCAGAGGCGACAGACGCTAGGGGGGGGAGAGTGTTGGCTGTATACGAGAAGAAGCAAGTACGAGCATACAAGCAGATCTAACACTAAGGCAACCCTTTATTTTTTCAAAACCATTACACCAGTTAAAAGTGATTCTCATCACTAAAAACCCCTGTAAATACCATTTTCACCTTTTTGTAGCTCCATTTTGTACAAGCCGAGGAGTCCTCGACCTTGAGGAGCCTTAGAAGTAGTTGCCTGCCAATTTTCATAATTTTTAGATCTCGTTTGGGCCCTCAAATAAGCCCTGGAACCTAATTTTTAACTAGGCCGGACACTAGGTCTGGATAGGGCCAAAGCTAGTCAAAAACTATAAATAGAGCTAGAGAGCTCATTTTTGAGAGAGCTTCTTGTAGTTTTGAGATTGTATGAGAACTTTGTTGGAATAGAAGTGATTCCATTGTCTTACTCTCTTTGTTCTTGCCGTGTGTGCGCATGTGTGTGTATGTGTGTGCATGTGAGTGTGCTTCTCACTCACACATTTGTGCCTTCACTTGCTCGAGGTCTTCATACCATCCTCACGTCTTCTCGGATTGACATTAAAGGAGGTGCTACTCATCATTGAGCTACAGTACCCATATCATAGTGCGATTTGGTTGGGCTCTAAGTAATTTCTTGGCCACCCAAATGTACTTGACATTACCAAGAAAATGTGATCATTATCTCTTGATGTAAGGGTCTTTTTGGCCTCCTATGTGAGTTTTTTGAGAAAACTCATCTTTACATGGGGAATGCAACAAAGGTTGATCTTCTATACATACATCATGCTTATGCAAGGGATCAATGGGTTGTGTGGTTTGAGATTGATCTAGAGATGCATCAATACATTTATTTGTATTACACATCAAATCTCTAGATGTAAAAATGGGTGATGAATTGTCATGATTGACCCTAGATTTGACATCATTCTCCACATCAGTGATACAAAGTATTTGTTGATCATCTCCTTCTTGATCATATGAGTGTAGATCATCCTTGCTTATGGTTTCATGAGGGGAATCTAAATTGACAGGAAGAGAGGGTCCTTCCACATCCCCTAAACACTTGGAGTCCTCCATTTCCCCATTCGCAAATGTTTCCTGTGATTTACTCAAAGAAGGATTAGATTCAAAAGCATGAGTAGAAAGAAAATTTTGTGCATGAAAAGCACAATCTTTGAAAAGATGATTTTGTCCCCAATTATCACAAGGGAGATAGTCATTAGGATTTTCAATAAACATAAATGTAGAAGCACGCATACTGGGTGGAGAAGACACCTGAAATTCTTGATGATTTTGTGTAATGAACCTTTTGGTGCCAATGATCAAGTTTTCATCTATAGCATCCATGACAAAGAATGTTTCAAAAAATTGCATATCATCCACCATAATAGGCAACACAACTTGACCCATGCATTCATAATGTTCCCCATCCATGAGGATAGAAGGATGATTTGTTGGTTGAATGTTCACAAAAATAATGGTCACTAGGCCAATATGAATTAAATTCCACTCACAATTAGGGTGGATATAAACACTCAACCTCCTATGGTCGTATCCTATTCTTATATGCACAAAAGTATTGTCATATTCTCTTGTTGCAAATAAGGATCCTACTTCCTCAGATATTTCACCCCTTCCCTTGACTCCATGCAATTTTTCTCTAGCTGTTTCATCCTTATGTGAGATTATTTCATGCATCTCATGTTTATTTTCCTCCTTTTTTTCAATCTTAGCCCCTTTTCTTCTCTCTTTTGCTTTTTTCTTCCCCATGAAACAATTTTTCTCTCCCTTGGCTTCCCAACCCCACCTCAAGGTCAACTTCAAAATACTCTATCTGAAACGAGCTTTCCAACAAGCTATAGAGCTCAAAAAATGGAATTTGGATGAAAAAGTTATGTCAAATCAGGCTCCTGGGGGTCAAAACAGGCAAACATAACCTTTTGGAAAAAATCACGATTTTGTGTGAAAATCGTGATTTTGTGTGAAAATCGTGATTTTGTGAAATCATGAGAATTGCGATGCTGAGTCGAGCTTGAAAATCGTGTTTTTGAAAATCGCGATTGCCAACAGAGAATCGTGTTTGATCACAATCGTGTTTTTGGTTGAAAATCATGATTTGTGAGAATCGTGATTTTGAGCCCACTGAAAATCGTGTTTTCTCAAAGTTGTGTTTTTTTACTTGAAAATCGCGATTTTGGCTGAGAATCGTGTTTTTGCTCAAAATCGTATTTTTTGAGAATCGTGTTTTTGCTCAAAATCACACTTTTGAGGGTGACCATAGAATCGTGTTTTTTAAAAACTTAGAGAATCACGATTCTGAGCACAACTAGAGAATCGCGATTCTGAGAATGACCTGCAAAATCGTGTTTCCTTCAGAGAGCTTTTAGGCAGGAAATACAAAATCGTGATTTTCAAAAAAATTTGAATTTTTCACAGAATCGTGTTTTTTGATGGGAACTTCAAATTTCTGAGCGCCGAGCAATGGCGAGCTCCGTATGTGCAGAAAATCATGAAAAAACACAGGCGCTTGCTCTCCCTTGCACTTCCTAACTCCTTCCCACACAATAATGCATGAATTATGGTATGAAGATGGTGAAAATGCACTAAAAACAAGAAATTTCTATGAAGATGAAGATGGATGAAGATTGAGATGATGACGACGATGAAGATGGAGAAGAAAAATCAGAAAAATAACAGAAATTATAGTTTTTTTACCTTCCAACGTTGCAAATCTACGATCTTACCATCACAACGCTCGTCTTCGAAGCTCTCTCCCTGGTAACAGTGCCAAAATTTGGTGTACCTCAAGCGTAAGCACCACCTCCTTTACTTGTCAATCCGAGGAGATGTGAGGACCGGTATGAAGACCACAAGCAAGTGAAGGCACAAGTGTGTGAGTGAAAGCACACAAACATGCACACACATACACACACAGGTTCACAAGGTAAGATCAAAGAGAGGAAAAATGGAAAGCTTTGATTGCAATTGAGTTCTCATACAATAACTCTATTCTCTAACAAGCTAACCTCAAAAATGAGCTCTCTAGCTCTTTTTATAGTTTTTTGACTAGTTTTGGCCTTGTCCAGACCTAATGTCCGGCCTAGTTAAAAATTAGGTTCCAAGGCTTATTTGAGGGCTCAAACGAAGTCTAAAACTTATGAAAATTGGTTGGATGATACTTTTAATACTCCTCAAGCTCGAGGACTCCTCTGCTTGAACAAAATGGAGTTACAAAAATAGAAAATGGTATTTACAATGGTTTTTAGTGATGGAAATCATTATTCTTGTGGGGGATTCTTCTGAAAATTTGACATGTACTTCTTGGAGCTCCCTACTTGCTCCTTCTTCTTGTGTGTTTCTTCTTGTGTGTGTCTTCTTGTGTGTGCCTTCTTGTGTGTGTCCACCTCTCTGATGTGCTTCCATGTTTGTACTTGACCTTGAGTTCCAACATTTGTGTATACTACTGACAGTAATAAAGGTATTTCAGCATGCACAGTATACATTTTTTAGCTTCATCGGCATTAACCAGGGATTAGATGCCCTCATTTTTCATTTATCAACCATACCTAGTCGATTAACACTCATGGCTATCTACTCAAGACTTATGTTTTTGCCAAGTCTATATATGCAGACTTTTGAAGAGGCATTTTTTATAGGGTTTTTTAAAATGAATTCAGAAACTTTTGCAAAAGTATCTTCAAACCTCAATGCAAGACTGGTGGCCTACCGATTAAGTTTCTTTGCCAATCATAGATAGGCAGTAGATGACGGGGTGAAGTCAACTCAATGGAAACAATTGATGATATGTCAAGCCAATTCGCTTAACCATCGAGAGCAGAAAGTCATACAAACATATGCACGTCACCACAAAAAGCCTATCGGGGATGACAGAGTTCAGGAGGAGGGATGCGTGGAAGGGGAATCAATCAAAAGGAGAAGAAGAAGAAGATCAAAGAATAAAACAGCTTAGTGAAGAACAAAAGCTTATAAAGAAAAGAACAATCCTCTACCCAAAGCCCCACAAGGGCATGCATCAGGCAACAACACCAAAGAACCGAGTCCTGAGGATTGGGAATAAAGAAAGATAACAACCAGGACATTTCATGGGAGGTTGCACACAGCTTCCTCATCCACTAGGTGCATGCGATGGAAAGCAATGAACAAGAAGGGAGATAGTACACAAAAGATCCTTCATCACATAAGATAACCAATTGTTTGAAGATCTTAACTATCTCCTCGTCTACAAGAGTGTATCAAGATGTATTTTCTTGGATTTATAGGGATTTGAAAGGAGTGGACCCAAATATATGTTATCATAGAATCCCTATGGCCTCGAAAGCCAAGCCTACCAAGCAAAAACCTCACACATATAATGATAATTATGCAACCAAAATAAAAAAGGAAATAGAACACTTGGTAGAAGCAGGATTTATCAAATTGAGCATACCGAATGGGTATCCCCCCATTGTGGCATCACCCAAAAATAATTAGAAATTACATGTATGAATTAACTTGAAAAATTAACACAACTACTATAGGAGATAGCTATTTGCTTCCTATCACCGAACCCTAGGAAGTCTATAGCTTCATTGATGGGTTCTCAGGTTAAAATCAAGTAGCCATTACCCTTGAAGACCAACATAAGATGGATTTTGCCATAGAATGGGGCCTCTTTACATTCATTGTTTGCAAGGCACTTGCTACATTTCAAAGGTTGATGTGTCATGTGTTCAAGGAGTTCTTGTAGAAGAACTTAGAGGTCTATGTGGATGACATGTGTGCTCATTCCAAAATCACATAGACACATATACCAGAGATTAAATAGATCTTTGACAAATGTAGAGAATATCATGTCTACTTGAACCTAGAAAAGTATGTCTTCATGGTCAAGCAAGGCAAAACTCTAGGACATGTAGTGTTGAAGCATGGGATCTCAACGTATGAAGATAAGGTTAGAGCTACTGTAGAGCTACCTAGGCCAAATAATTTCAAGGAAGTACAAGCTTTCATGGGACATTGTGGATATCATCAACATTTTATTCACATGTATGCAATAATTTCAAAGACCCTATACAACATCATGACTAACTTTGAGTGGAATGAGATTGTGAAACCTCTTTTTCTTACATGCTCAGTTGTAGGAAGAAGTATACATGGACTAGCCACAAGGATATGAGGATTCAAAACACCCACAATATGTATGAAGGTTGCAAAAGGCTTTGTATGGGCTTAAACAAGCCCCTCATGCTCGACATGCAAGGATTGCTAAATATTTAACCACCATTGGATTTTCTATGCGTGATTATATGCAAGGAAGGGTGATGATGGCATCACAATTGTAGTTATTTATGTTGATGACTTAATTGTAGGTGGTGATGATGAAGAAAGAATTAAAGAGGTAAAGCAACTCCTTATGCAAGATTTTGACATGAAAGACCTTGGTGTGCTATGCTTTTTTTTGGGCATTGAGTTTATACATACAAAAATAGGTATATGGATGTCGCAAAGGCAATATGCCTTGAGCATCCTTCAAAAGTATGGTATGGCTGATTGTAAGAAAATTTCTATGCCATTAGATAAGAATCTAAAGTTGGATACTACATCAAGTGAATCATTGCAAAATGCTACTATGTACATGAAAATTGTGGGAAGTTTGATATATCTCACAATTACAAGGCCCAATCTGAGCTACACTATTGGGTTTGAAAGTTAATTTATGCAGATTCCTAGGAAACCACATTTAGATGCCCTAAGACACACTCTACATTATGTTAGTGCTACTTTGGATTATGCATTATTTTATGAAGCTTGTGCAGAATTGTAGGTTCATGGATACACTGATGCAAATTGTGCTATGTCATCCAGCACAATGATGAGTACCAATGTGAGGAGATCCACTTCATAAATGTCAATCTGCACAAATGTGAGAACTACTTTGATGACCATGAGCAAGTGAAGTGCACAAATGAGTAAGTGAGAAGCACACAAGCATGCACACACATACGCGCACGCACACAAGGTAAGAACAAAGAGTGGAACAATGGAATGCTCTCAATTGCAAATGAAATCTCTTAAAAAGCTTCAATCTCTACTAAGACAACCTCATAAATTATCTCTCGAGCTCCTATTATAGTTTTTCACTAGCTTTGGCCCTGTCTAGGCCTAGTGTCTAGCCTAGTTAAAAACTAGGTTCCAAGGCTTATTTGAGGGCTCAAATGGAATCTAAAAATTATGAAAATTGGTATGTAGATACTTCTTGTATCCTCAATCCTGTGGAATCCTCGTCTTGAACAAAAGGAGTTTCAAAAATGTGAAAAGAAATTTACAATGGTTTTTAGTGATCAAAATCATTGTTTTTATAAGGGTTTCTTTTGAAAATTTGACATATACTTCTTGGAGCTCCTTACATGCTCGCTCTTCTTGTGTGTCCACTTCTTTGAAGCATTCCCACACCTTGTGCTTGACCTCAAGTTCCAACACTCCTCCCCTCTCAAGTCTATCATCACTTGTTGGAGTGGGTGTTCCATGTAGTATTTTAAGAGGTAGTGCCCATCATGTATCAACAAGAGAAGTTTGGCTTCCAAATGTAGCCAAGTTGATTGTCTTTTTCTTCATTTTATCACTACTAGCCTTTGCAAGTTTTAGTCCCTTTGTATGTACTTCTTCCTTGGATTCTAGCATGATGGTGTATTTCTAACCTTTGAAAATTGTTAGGTGCTCAAAAGAGGTTGTCAATGTTAATTTTGAGAAGCTGTCAACTGTGCATTGCTTCATAGGTATTGATGTTGTAAGCTTGAAGTCCTTTGGATCTTTGGAACATGGGTTTCATAGTTATCATGCCAAGTACTCGTGACCCATAATGAATGATGGGTAAGTGTGTTAGTGCATGGGTTGAAGAAAATATGTGCCTTGTGCACGACCTTGTAATGTGGCCCTACGCATGCTTACTTGGGGAATGCATTGTAAGAAGTATGATGCTCAAGGGTATGCTGCCAAAGAGGTTTCCTAATCTATCATTGTTATAGTGTTGCCAATGTAGGGGATTCTTACCATGGTGAAAGGCTAGTCAATATATAAAATCTTCTTGTTGTACTCCCATCATGGTGATTGACCATTGGCTTGTCTTCCATTGTACCATGGGTCTTGAGCTAAGTGCTCAAGGGTATGCTGACAAAGGGATTTCCTAATCTATCATTGTCATAGTGTTGCCAATGTAGGGGATTCTTACCATGGTGAGAGGCCAATCAATATATCAGATAATGGTGATTGACCATTGGCTTGTCTTTCATTGTTAATGAATGCCCTTGTTGCTGGCTCATCGATGAGATTCTTTGAGTGCAAGGTTCTGTCCCTTCTCTTTTTTTCTCTCTTTTTTCTCTTTTTTCTTTGAAAAAGTGTCACAAAAGAAGAAGAAAGAGGTTAGTATCAATAAAATAGTTTACATATGTCCAATGTGTCACATGTGCCTAGGATTCTCAATTGTGTCTATGCATATCCTTGTAATATGGCCCTATATTAATGCATACTATGGAAATGCATGGCATGAATGGTGCAAAAGATGGGGTTATGCAAAGAGCACATGATTTTTGCAGGGCAAGGTTTTAGATATTACTTGTAACATTGATGCAATCTTTATTTGGAGGTATCCATTGGATCTCGAAATGATGTAATCAATCCATGGTTGAATGACAACTGATCATTCCTCCTTATAGGGATCCATTTTAGAATAGTGTTTATCTATGTACGAATCACTTTTAGCCTCTTTATCTTTGGATGGTTTCTTAAATTTTGTATCTCATGTGGTTGGCTCTTTGGTTTTATGGGGGCTACTGGTGCTTTTGGCTTTGAAACACATACCTTTGATGATTGTCTTCTTACTATTGCCAAAGAGGTGAGTTGATCTTGTCTTGATCTCTGTGCTTGGTTCTCACTCGTGCCTCTCTTTGGCTCCCTTGTTGAGGCTTTTCTCGTGAGGGAGAGCATAGGGTTTTGTGTATGTAAGAGTTCCTTGGGTACCCACATTTGTAATCTCCCTTTTTGAGTTGTAGCTAATTCCTTAGGCACCCAAATTTGTCAGATACCTTGTGGTTGAGCTTGTCATAGTTGCTTGGTTCTTCTTTTGGCATGGTTGGCTTGTGTGAATGGGAATTGTTGGGGAAAGGATGGTGGTTGCTTGCTTTTCATCACCCATATTTTTTTAATCTTGAAATGTGGTTCAAGTTTTGTCCTTGTGCACGAGGAACAAGGTTGTGTAGTAGCTTTTGTCACTAAGGTGGCCTCCTTCTTGCCATCTAGTTGCACTTGTCCTCCTCTATTCTTTGAAATTGATTGTTCCAATTGTGATTTTGATACTTTTGGAAGATAATGGGGTTCCAACACTTGCACGACCTACTCGTCAATAGGTAAGGAATGGTGCACATTGGAATTTATAGTGTTTGCAAAGTGTGGGGTACTGAAATCAAAAGGGCCCTTGCCTTCAAATTCAACTATTAGGTATTGCTTGTTAAGCCAGACCTAAAGCGATCACTACCATAGGTTTAAGTCAATTGCATGATTGTACAACCAATCTTGCCCTAGTATAAAATTTTTTGATGTCCTCATCATGGCGAACTAGGAACTTTACTATCAAAGGGACATCCTTTAAGAGGATAAGAATGTCCGCCTCACCGATATAGGGGGTTTCCACTCTTAAGCCCACTAAATAAGCTTCTAATGGCTTAACTTCCATGCCCAATCCTTCATAGCACAAGTATCTAATTGCACTAGTGGCAACTCCAGAATCGATCAAAGCTTTGATCATCTTATATACAGTGTCCTACCCTAGCTCAATCGTGATTTTTGTGATGAATGGTCATCTATCTATGATGCTAGGATGTGTACTCTTTTTGGTGCACATAGCCATGTGATATCTTGGGGCATTCAGATTGACATCTAGGCCTTGTGGCCTTAACTTATTTTGCCTAATCGTCTCTCTAGCCTCTGCTTGTGCTTCTTCTATAACCCTTAACTCTTCTTCTTTTTGCTTCTTAGCAATGTTGATTCTCATTAGCATATCCTTTATAAGAGGTTCTTGATATAGCTTGACTCCACATCCACTAATATAGCTTGCCAAGATTTCACCTTCTAGAGTGGCCAATTGAACTGCACTACTAGTGGAAATTCTATGAATTACCATGGGTCCATATCCTCGTTTTTCCAATTTACGGGCATGTTGCTTCAGTGTATAAACCAACACTAGGTCTCCATCTTTCAATCCTTTATCCTTTATGTGTGCATCAAATTATTCCTTTTGTATTTTCTTTGTAGCGTAGATGCCTATTGCTACTCATAGCTTGGTCTCACCTAAGCATTTTAGATCAAATATCTTGGAGGACAACTCATGTCCATTCCACTCCTGCTCTTGTGTTGCTTTGAAAGTCGGGATCAAGAAGTCTAATGGTAATACAACATTTTCTCCAAAGACCATCTGAAATGGTGTGGCATTCAGTATTGTTTTGTAGGCAACTTAGTAAGCCCAAACAAGATGATGAAGTTGTTTACCCCAATCAAAGCATTTATTATTTACCACTTTTGTCAATACATTACATAGGATCTTGTGCTCTCAGCTTGTCCATTGGCTTGTGAATGATAGGGGGAAGAATTCTTATGTATCACCAAGAATTCTTCGAGAAGGTTTCCAATGACTTCATTCAAGAAGTGCATACCTCTATCACTTACTAACTCTACTGGTAATCCATATCTAGTGAACACATTCTTGAACAAGAACTTAGCTATCATTTGAGCATCATTCTTTGTCATGGCTTTAACTTCTACCTACTTTGTAAGGTAATTTGTGGCTACAATAATGTACTCTAGTCTATACTCCACTTCAAGAATGAGCATCCTTTCATCATTGGCCTCAAAGGCATATCGTCTTTTCTTATCAGATATTGAGCACATTGGCATGTATCACATCTCTTCACATAGGTATGTGCATTCATATGAAGAGTAGGCCACCAAATTCATGAGAAGAGAATGGTCTTAATTACTCAGTCATGCCTAAAGTATCCACCTACAACATCGCTCTATGCAGTTTCTAAGATTGTCAGATAGTCTCATTTGTGAATGCATAGTCTTAAGTAACAATCTTTGCCTCTTTGATATAGGTTTTGTGCTACTAAGGCATAGTCTTGAGCCTCTTGCTCCATGCTTTGTTTTCTCGCTAGACTAACCTCGCTAGGTAGTGTTTTGGATCTCATAAGTTCTTCCAATGGAGCACTCCATTCTGGAATTAATGACACATGATAAAGGGTAGCATCCTCTGCTGGTGGTCTTTTATGACACACTAGAAAATTCTTAATCCTATTATGTATTTCTTTGTCCATACTAGGCGAATACAAGCATAAACATTTTAGATTTTGCAATGTTTGTTGTTTAAAATAGTGATTTCCTAGCAATCCTTCATGGGCTCATTGCAACCAACTGCTATGTTCATCCTCCTTGACACAACAAGCTAGTACACCCTCTGTATCTTGTTTGTACATGCTTCCTACCAATATTTGATATTTTTGTGATTTTATCATTTCCTCTTTATTTGTTTTCACATTCTTATTTGCAAGTCCGAAGTTTAGGATAGATACCAACTTATTTGCCCATTTAGGAACAACTTCTAAATTGAACAGATAAGCATCATGAAACTCATTTGACACTCCTTGTGGTGACTCTCTTGAACTGATGCAAGAAAGATGATCCATCCTGAGGTGGGTCCTACCTTTCCTAACAACCACTTCAAAGTCATATTTCATTAGAAAGAGGAACCATCTTACTAAGTGTCTTTTATTGCAAGCTTTATTGACCAAATATAATAAAGCTTGATGATTAGTGAAAAACTTGAATGTGTTGGCTCCAAACTTCTTCACGAAATATACCATGCCTAAGCCTTCTCTTTCAATTTTTGTATAGTTTCATTGAGTTGTGTTTAGCTGTCTGGTAGCATATGCTATAGGCAAATCCAGATTTCTTTCACCTATGGGTTGTGCTAGCACACATCCTATTGCATAATTTGATGCATCTACATGGACATAGAATGGTTTATTCCAATCAGGACTCGTTAGTATTGGTGTTATGCACAAATGTCTCTTTGGCTCATTAAAGGAATTTTCACATTTTTTTGTTCCACTCAGAATTTGGTAACATAACATAAAGAGCTTTATCTATGATCGCGTAAATGTGGATAAACCTATAGTAATATCCACAATGGCCCATAAATTCTTGTAAATCTTTACAATTACTTGGCCTCTACAACTCTTCTATGACTCTTACTTTGTCCTCATTTGATGATATCCCATTCTTAGAAACAATATGACCTAAGATCTTAGCTTAACGTACCATGAACACACACTTTTTTGGGTTCAGACAAACTCAATATTCTCTACACTTGTTGAAGATCTGTCTGAGGTTAGGGATGTGGTGTCTTCTTTCTTGGGAATGAGCACATAAATCTTCCACATATACTTCTAAGCTCTTTCTCAAGAACTCTTTGAAGACATGACACATGAGCCTTTGGTATGTTGCAGGTGCACTGGTGAGCCCAAATGGAATTACACGAAATGCAAAGATCCCCCACTCTATGGTGAAGGTTATTTTGTTTTGATCTTCTGGGCAATGGCTACTTGGTTGTAACCCAAAAATCCATCAAGGAAGCTATAAACTTCCTTGCATCCAACACACTCGAATAAATGTTCGGTGATTGGAAGTGGATAGCTATCTTTGATCACAATCGCATTAACTTTTTAAGTTTAAAACACACCCACAATTTTTAGTTCTTTTTAGGCACCACTATGATGGGGACACCCATTCAGTATGCTCAATCTCATAGATAAATCTAACTTCAAGTAATCTATCAATTTCTTCTTCTATTTTGGCTGCATAAATGTCATTATGTAGGTAGGGCTTTTGTTTGGTGGACTTGGCAACAACCGTCATGGGGATGGTATGAGAGCATATTTTTGGATCTACTCCCTTTAGGTCTCTATAGGTCCATGCAAACACGTCCCTATATTCCCTTAATAAAGATACAAGCTCTACTTCTTCTTCTTCACTTAGATCTTCTCCTCTGAATGTACATCATTCTTCATTCTCTTCAATGGTTACTACAAATTTTTTGGCCTTCTCTTTATTATCATATGCTTCTCCCGTGATATCCTCTCTCTTAGGCACTCGTACCAAAATTTTCCGGTCTTCAACTTCATATTTCTTGAGAGCATCTCAAACAATAATTCCTCTGCTACTTGTTCCATTGCTTTTCTTTTCTTCTTCTTTTGACTACCTTCACTTTCCTCCCTTGAATTTACAGTTTTAATGCTTGTGATAGGTTCTTCTTCTTTTTGGATAAATATTCCTATGTTTTCTAGATAGTGCTCCTCTGACACAAAGCAAATATCCATCACAATGGACTCTAGATTGTTGTCATCCTCTTCTTCTTGACCTTGGTTTTGATCCCTAAGTGCTACATGTACAAGGACTTGATTCCCAAATCTTGTACTATTTGTAGTTTCCATAAGAAGGGTCTTCCTAGGATCATTTCATAGATAGTATTTTTGCCAAAGTCACATATAGCAAAAGTGTGTTCAAAATCTACACTACCTTCTAGCAATCCTTGAGTTCTTTCAATATGGCCATCAACCATTTGAAGCCTCATTCTGGTTGGTCTTAATGAGGGTTTGCCCCATTACTTCCATAAGGAGGTGGTCACAATTGCAACATGAGCACCTAAATCTAAGATAGCTTTGATTGTGTAACCTTAGTAGGTGATTGGAAGATAAGTATTGCCTTCTTCACTTTCACTCATGCCTCCTATTTTGCCTAGAGGTATCTTTGGGACTTTCTACTTAAATTCTACTTTTGATATATTGGAACCAAGTTCTAGAACTTGATCTACCATATTTTTCCACAAATCAAGTTTTACTTTGAGCAGCTCTTCTAAGGTGAGATGATGATGCACCATAGTGTTCTTCATGACTTCAATGTTTCTTGGAACCATTGAGTCTTCATTTCTTATTAGTATTGTGGGAGTTTTGATCTAAAGAGATTCAAATTCCCATGGGTCCGTGAATTGTGGAAACTCTTGTAAGGAATTAGATTCAAAATCTAATCTTTCCTCTTCTTTTTGCTCTTCTTGATCTCTTTAAATGGATGGAATGTCTTTAGGAAATTGATCATGAAGATAATCAATTTCAAGAATAGGAGGGGGATTACCCTTCTCCTTGGCCCATTTCTCTTCTTGTATTTCCCGTACGAACTCTTGGAAGAACTATTCAATTGAATGAGGTGTTATAGCATCCATGGAATCAAGAACATGAACTTTCATTGGTGGTGAGCTTTGTCTTTCAACAATTGGTTGAGCATGTGGAGGTAAAAAAACTTGTGGCTTTTTTACCAACTGCTCTAGTTTTTTTAGTAAACCATAGAAATGCAAACCCGGTTTGATAGAATTTTTTTGATTGAGTAATTGATTGGTCTCGAGCATAGCCTGAGCTAGCTCTACCATTTTCATCCAAAATTTTTTCTGTTCAATCTCTAAATGTGCTCTAGGGTAACTCGTCTAGGTTTGCAGTTGTCGACTGGTGTAGCTCAATCGTAAGCACCACCTCCTTTACTTGATAATCTGAGGAGACATGAGGACCGGTATGAAGACCGTGAGCAAGTGAAGGCACAAGTGTGTGAGTGAAAGCACACAAACATGCACACACATACACACACACATGCACAAGATAAGATCAAAGAGAGGAACAATGGAAGGCTTCGATCGCAAAAGAGTTCTCTTACAAAATCTCAAATCTACAACAAGCTCTATTCCCTAACAAGCCAACCTCAAAAATGAGCTCTCTACATCTTTTTATAGTTTTTGGACTAGTTTTGGCCCTATCCAGACCTAATGTCTAGCCTAGTAAAAAAACTAGGTTCTAGGGCTTATTTGAGGGTTCAAATGGAGTCTAAAAATTATGAAAATTGGTAGGATGATACTTCTAGTACTCCTCAAGCTCAGGGACTCCTCGGCTTGAACAAAATGGAGTTACAAAAAGGTGAAATGATATTTACAATGGCTTGAGTGATCAAAATCACTATTTTTTAGGGGATTCTTCTAAAAAGTTGACATACACTTCTTGGAGCTCCCTACTTGCTCCTCTTCTTGTGTGTCCACTTCTTTGAAGCATTCCTTTGCCTTGTGCTTGACCTTGAGTTCCAACACTCCCCCCCTCTCAAGTTTGTCGTCCTTGACAGACCCTTGTTGGAGTGGTTGTTCCATGTAGTAAGTTGAGAGGTAGTGTCCATTCTGTATGAACAAGAGCCGTCCATCTTCCAAATGTGGCAGGGCTGGTTATCCAATTCTTCATTTTTCACTACGAGCCTTTGCAAGTTGTAGTCCCTTGGTATGTGCTTCTTCCTTGGATTCTAGCATGACTGTGTCATTGTGAGTCTCCATTGATGTCCTCTAGATCGCCAAATTTGATGTTCGTAGTAGTCATGCCAAGGACTTGTAACCCATAGTGAATGATGGGTAAGTGTGCTAGTGCATGGGTCGAAGTAAATATGTGACTTGTGCATGGCCTTGTAGTGTGGCCCTATGCATGCATACTTGGGGAATGCATTGTAAGAGCATGGTGCAAAAGATTGGGTCTTGAGTTAAGTGCTCAAGGGTATGCTGATGAAGAGGTTTCCTAAGCTATCATGGTTATGTTGTTTCCAAAGTAAGGATTCTTACCATGGTGAATGGTCGATTGATGTTAATCTCTTCGTGTTGTACACACGGATTGTGATGGACCATCAGCTAGTCTTTCATTGTCGATGAATGTCCATGTTGATAGTTCACTGATGAAATTCTTTGAGTGCCTCGTCCTGTCTCCTCTCTTCAAAGCAACATTTGTCGAATACTGAGAATTGGATTTCTTTATATTCCTTGACAAACAATATTACGTAACTACACCAAGCTTAGTTTCACATATTCTCTTTAGCTCATCATAAGTAGGAGTCTTCTCATCCAATATACATACAAGGATTTGCAGGATACCAAAACTACCCCTTGCAGATACCACCTTGGATGCTCTCAGACATACAGTAGTTAAGCATCTCTCAAGTTGCGGACCTTTGAGATCTTCCCTCCTACCATGGTAAGGGGAAACAATAGTTGGGATGCCATGTTCCTGTCAAGTTCTGGACATCTACCTAGATAAGGTAACAATAATATCATCTGCTAGCCAAGACATACTTCTATCAAAACTGAGAAATGCCCACTCATCAACGGTTCCCCCTTCAACTATGCATGGCTCATTCATGTTCGCTGAGCCAAACCTGGGAACAAGCTTGCTCTCTCTCTTTTTTTTTCTTCTTCTTTTTTCTTTCTCTTTTTTTTTTCCCTCTTATTTTTTGTTTTTGCGAAACAATGTCACAAAACAAGAAGACAAATGTTAGTACTAGAGAAAAAACATGGACATATGTCGATGTGCTCTTGTGCCTGGGATTCTCAATTGTGTCTATGCATGGCCGTGTAAGGTGGCCCTATAGTGATGCATACTTTGAAATGCATAACATGAATGATGCAAAAGACATGGTTGTGCAAGGAGCACATGGTTCTCGCTCGTCGAGGCTATCAATGTTGCTTGCAGACGCTGATGTGGACTTTGTTGGAGGTATCCATTGGATCTTGAAATGATGTAAGCCCATGATTGTTGAATGACAACTGATCCTTCCTCTTTATGGGGTTCCATTTGAGAATGGTCTTTGGCTGTTTAGTGATCTCCTTTGGATGCTTCATGTTTGGATGGTTTCTCAAGGGTTTGATCTGTCGTGGTTGGCTCTTTGGTTCTGGGGGGCCTACCGGTGCTTTTGGCTTCCATACCCATATCATTATTGTTGTTCTTCTGACTATTGCCAAAGAGGCGAGTTTATCTTTTTTTGGTCTCTGTGCTCGGTTCTTTCCCTTGTCGCTCCTTGGCTTCTTGGTTGAGACCTTTGGCATGGTGGAGAGCATAGGCCTTTGTCATTGTAAGAGTCCTTTGGGAACCCACATGTGTAATCGCCCTTGTTGAGTTGCAACTAATTTCTTAGGTACCCAAATTTGTTGCAGACCTTCTTATTGAGCTGGTCATGGTTTCTTGGTTCTGGTCTTCACATGGTTGGCTTGCATGGGAGTGAATTGTGTTGGCAAGGCTAGTGGTTGCTCTCCTTTTTGTACCCAGATCTATTTCATGCCCCAAACTACTTTCTTCTTGAACTCCCTCTGTCTATTTGATATAGCAGTGGGCATGTAGTGTTTTGCTTGACTGTTTGGTTGAGTTTTTGCGACGGCATTAGTCTTTGTACTAGAGGAGGAGTCCGCTTGTCTTTGAGCCTGTTCTTCCATGATTGAGTTCTTCTGCATCATAGAGCTTTTGAAACATATCATCTTCTTCTATAATATTAGTCTTAGAAGAACTAAGAGAATGTGTGACACCTGGATTTGTCATCATGCATTTATCTAATTCTAATGTAATGCATTGTTCATGTACCCAAACTTGAAGAAGTTGACTTCTTAGGTTTAAGTTAACTGCATGGTCATATATCCAATCTTGACCCAAAACAAGTGGTTCAGTAAGGTCCTCATCTTGGCACACTAGCATTTTGGCTCTCATTGGAACACCTTGAAGATAGATAGGAAGTTCCACATCGCCCAAACAAAGGGTTTCCACACCTCCCAATCCTATGAGATAGGCTTCTATGGGATTGATGTTCAACTATAGGTCTTGGCAGTAGGAAAGTTTAACTGCACTAGTTATTGCACCTGAGTCAATCAATGCTTTCACAGTCCTCGCACTCTTTCCTTGTCCTATCTCTATGGTCACAAAGGGACGTCAATCAATTATTTGAGAAGTAGTTATTCTTGATTTTTGGCACATGTCCATGTGATATTTTGGGGCTTTCAGGTTGACATCTAGGCCTAGTTGCCTTAACTTATTTTTCCTAATGTGCTCTCTGGCCTCTGCCTGTGCTTCTTCTGTCACCCTTATCTCTTATTCTTTTCGCTTCTAAGTAGTGTTGAGTCTCATTAGCATATCCTCTGTAAGAGATTCTTGATACAGCTTGACTCTACATCCACTAATATAGTTTGGAAAGGTGTCACCTTCTAGAGTGGCCAATTGAACTGCACTGCTAGTGGAAATTCTATTAATGATCATGGGTCCGAATCCTCTTTTTTCCAATTTATGGGCATGCTGCTTTAGTGTATAAACTAGCACTAGATCTCCTTCTATTAGAAGAAGTATTTTTTGAAGTATTTTTGATGGAAAATAATTGTGAAATGCCAAAAACTTGTAAAAATATTTATGCAAATGATGTAAAAATAAGGAAGAGTCTTCCTTATGGAGAGTAGAATCATATGTATTTTTTCTAGAATTTTTGGAAACTCTTAGATAGCATATTTTTAAATCAGAAGAGGAAAGGACCAAAATTCAAGTGTGAAAAGGGACACTTGGAAATGTATAAAAGACAATTTCCTCTACTATGAGAGGGTTGGTTATTTGTATTACATGCTATCCAAGTAAAGAGAGAGTTTCCTGCAGAAAATCGTGTTTCTTCCTTTTATGTGATTTCTTTGATTTGTTGAGTCTATTCTATGTGTATCCATGGAGATTTACAAGCTTCTATTGTGTATTTCTGATGAATGTGTATGAAGAGAGTTGATTACTGATTTGTTGAGTGAGAAATTGATGAAGAATGATGCTGGAGATGAAAATCGTCTGATTTCACAGAATCACGATTGTCTCGTCTGAAGGTTACAGGTATCATTTTTTAGTTTTGACTTTATGATTATAATGTTCTGCTGAGAAAATAACATGCTTTAGACACCAAGATTATTGAAAATGATGGAGTATTGCTCAAGATAATCCAAACCCTAGAAATTCCTCTTCATTTTCATTAATTCTCAGAAATCCAACCAAGTTTCTCTTATTTCTTGGATTCTATCATCTAGAAGGGGCTGTGGTCTCATGTATACTTCCAAGATTGACAAAAATAAGATGTATTGTTGATTCTTTATACTAAATGATTGGAGAGGACAACTCCAAAGGTCTACAACAAACATTTTTTGGCACCGTTGCCGGGAAGTATAGCAAAAGATTCATTGAAGTTGGACCTTGCTGGATCTTCTATTGATGATGGTATTGAACACATTGAAAAGGTAATACTCTTTAATCAAATAGATGGAAACATGAAAGGTAGATTTCTTTGTTTGACTTTTGGGAAAAGAAAGCAATAGATAATCTTTTGAGAATAAGAATGTTGAAATTATTGCAAATTGATAGTTGCTCATATCATTTTTTTGAAGTGAAGTGCAGGTGTGTGAAAAGTTGAATCAAGAAAGCTGAAGATAAGGTAAAATGTGTCTATTCTTGCATTTGTAGAGTGCTCTTTGACTAAGTACCAAGCAAAATTGTTGATCTTGGGAAGATGACATGATTGCTTTAAGGGAAGTCAAGTAAAGTAGCTAGATGCAAGTAGATAAGATCCATTTGTTAACCAAGTCAAAGCAATAATCTTGATAAAAATTCTATTTGTATCTTGAAAAGAAAAATGTTTTGAGTTTATCTTTACAAAAAATTGACATTTGCACTTCTTAGCACTTTTTCCTTTGGGAAGTTTTGCTCATGAACTATTTTGATAGCAAAGCATAAAGGAGTGTAACCAATCAAGAAACACAGGATCAATAGACCACTAAACAAGAAACCCTAAGTGAAGTGTTTACCTTGATTTAGGGCAAAATACTAAAAAAAATTCATTAAAACACTTAAAAAAAAATTCTTTTTTCCTTATAAAGTTGGAATTAAGTTTTGTTGTTAAGAGTAAAGGAGGTCAAGTGGAAGGAAAGCTAAAAATTGCTAAAAATTGGAAAATCAGAAAAATACGATTCTCTTCACAGGAGCGCGATTTTCTGGATTAATTCTTTGTGAATGATGTAAAAATTGGAGGTGATAGCTGATTTGGAGTGGAAAGAATTTGGAAGAGTTGTAAGAAGAAAGAAGACCTAAAATTGCAAAAAACAGGAAGTACAAGAAAAATACGATTCTCTGCACAAAATCGCGATTTTCTGTAAGATAATTTTTTTTTTTTAAAAAGAATTTTGAGCATATTTGGGTTTTGAGATAGGTAATTGTAAGAGATTTCATTAATTTGAGCAAGTGAAGGAAGTCAAATTCCAAAAATCAGTGAGGATTAAGTATCAAGAGGGAAAAGTGGAAAAGAAGTACAAAATCGTGATTTTCACCAATGGGATAATGGGAGTGATTAATGATGAAAAATTAGGAATTGAGGATTAAAACCATAAAATTGTTGAAGAATAAAATTGGATAAGTAAAAAGTGAAAATTTTGAGGAAATAGCACAGGATCGCGATTGTGTGAACACTATAAAACCCTGGAATCTCAGAAAAAAACTCATTTGAGTGAGGAAGAGAGGGAGTGAGAGCAAGAACAGGATCGCGATTGTCTGCAACTATAAAGTTTTGGAGATTTCTGGATCAAGCAAGCAAGGTAAGGAGTTCTCAATACATTTTTTTGTATTTCTTTAAACTTACCTGATGATCAAAGCACAAAAAAACACAAAATAGCCAAAAACACGGAATCACGATGTTCTGCATTTTTTGAGTTTTCTGTGAAAAAAATAATAATATTAAGTAAATTCTTTTATTGCATGTTAAAAGATAACTAAGGCGATTCTATTGAAGAAACAAAAATTTGAAAATCAATACTTAAAAATTTTCAAAATCTGAATAGAATCGCGATTCTGTAGTCAAACATAAAATCGCGATTCTCTGAAACAAAGCACAAAATCGCAATTCCCAGAGCACGATTTTCATAAGAGAATCGTGTTTCTAACGATTGTGAGCAATCACGATCGTCTGGGAATAGAATCGTGAAAAACACGATTCTCATCACAGAATCGTGGAAAAACACGATTCTCATCACAGAATCGTGAAAAACACGATTATCATCACAGAATCATGGAAAAACACGATTCTCATCACAGAATCGTGAAAAACATGATTCTCATCACAGAATCGTGGAAAAACACGATTCTCTTCACAGAATCGTGAAAAACACGATTCCCATCACAGAATCGTGAAAAAACACGATTCTCTCACAGAATCATGAAAAACACAATTCTCTTCACAGAATCATGAAGAAACACGATTCCCATCACAGAATCGTGAAAAACACGATTCTCTCACAGAATCGTGGAAAAACACGATTCTCATCACAGAATCGTGAAAAACACGATTCCCATCACAGAATCGTGAAAAAACATGATTCTCTCATAGAATGGTGAAAAACACGATTCTCTCACAGAATCGTGAAAAACACGATTCTCTTCACAGAATCGTGAAAAAACATGATTCTCTCACAAAATCGTGAAAAACACGATTCTCTCACAGAATCGTGAAAAACACGATTCCCATCACAGAATCGTGAAAAACACGATTCCCATCACAGAATCGTGGAAAAACACGATTCTCTCACAGAATCGTGGAAAACACGATTCTCATCACAGAATCGTGAAAAATACGATTCCCATCACAGAATCGTGAAAAACACGATTCCCATCACGGAATCGTGAAAAACACGATTCCCATCACAGAATCGTGAAGAAACACGATTCTCTCACAGAATCGTGGAAAACACGATTCTCTTCACAGAATCGTGAAAAACTCGATTCTCTTCACAGAATCGTGGAAAACACGATTCTCTTCACGGAATCGTGAAATTAATTGAATTAGGTTTGGTAATAAATTATACTCACATTCCAAGCAAGAACTAGGAAGGAAGGAAATAGAGCCAGTGGTAGGGGGATTGCAAGAAAGAGATTTAGGGCAAGAAATCAACATGGAAAATTTAAATGAAACAAATGAATCCTCTGAAATTGGGGACTATAGAAACATCCTCAAATACATGTATACAAATAGGTTTGGAACCTATGTATATCAAGATGGAATGCATAAGTTTCTCAGTACATTGAGAAACTTAGAAGTTCCCCTAAACATAACACCAGTAGCACAATTTAAGGATGGTAGATACGAGGATAGGTAGGGATGTGTATACATCTTCTCACAAGACCCAGAAAATTCTAATGACCTAGGGCAATGTGCAGACAAGAGACCTTGGGAACAGAACCTAGGGCAATCAGACTTGCCAAGACCACATGAAATTCACAATAATGGTGAACAACAACAAGGTAGGAGAACACATACTTCCCCAAATCCTTTTGAAAAGGAACCAGAAGGATTTAATGATTTTCCTTTGAGAAGAAGACATCATTGGCAAAATCAGGGCAGAATGCTTAGACCCTATCAAGTAGCCAAATGCATGAAAAATCAATATGAAGGATATTCTGATCCTCATGCTCATGCTGCGGAATTCAGGCAACTAATTAGAGCAGAAGAGGTTGAGGATTACAAAGTACAATTTGAGGCATTTGGTCTAACCCTAACAGGACATGCATTATATTGGTTCATTCCCTTGAGAAAGGAAATGTATCTAGATATTGAATCCTTCCTAGAAGCCTTTATTGGGGAATTCTCAAAAACTCGAATAAAACATAGCACAACTACATTGATACATAGCTTTAAACAGCAAAAAGATGAAAATGTCAGAGAGGCAGCTAGGAGATTCAAGCAGTACATTGACAGATGTCCCAGAGAAGAAGTATCTTCCATGGCAAGACAAGTATCCCTATTCATAGAAGGATTAAGAAGTGCCCAGTTAAGAACCCTGGTGTATTATAGGAGATGCCCTGACCTAGGAGCATGTGTGAAAGAGGCAATAGATTTGGAAGACAATAGAGGACAAGACCTGCTAGCATTTGATCAACCTAGAACAAATGAAGATAAAATTCCACCAGTAGAAGAATTGGCACAAGCCATTGCTAAAGCCCTAGAAGTAAGCACCAAAACCAATTTGATAAATACCAAGATAACTACAAATAAAAAATGCTATAATTGTGGAGAAAATCATTTGGTACAACAATGCCCATATCAAAAACCACCACATTTGCAAGATAGGAAAACACTCAAATACTGTACACTGGAGAGAAAATGGACAAATCATACCAGAGAAGAATGCTTCGACAATAAACAACCCATTAAGGAGAGAGATTATGCAAGCCAAAGAGAATCTGGATATATTGAGCAACCAAGAACTGTACTAGGGCAACAACCTCCACTACCAACAAATGTGGTACCAGTTCAATACACACCAATAGAGGAGGGAAACTTAAGAATAAGATCACCTTACAAGGAAGATTATCAATGGAATGAAGGATATCAGGAAGAGTGGGAAGGATATGAGTTGAGAGAACCGGAACTACAAGCCCTAGATTTGGGAAATGGGAGAATTGAGATGGATACAACCACATTCATGTATATAACCAATCATTATATGTCCAATCAAAAACCTCAGTTCAAAGGGAACCAAAAGATAACTTGTTATAGATGTGGGGGAGAACATTTCATTAGAGACTGTCCAAAACCTCCTACATTAAGAATAGAAGGAGCTTATTGCAAGGATTGTGGCAGAGATCATTTAATAAAGGATTGTCCAAAAAATCCTCAAAAACAACAAAACACATCTAATAACATACCATTGAAAACAGTCAACATCATGGAGCAAGAAGAAGTGAGTGACGGTGACCAAGTAAATGTAAATGCTATAACAAGGGCACAAGCTAAACAACAAGAAACAACTAAAGAACAAAATAAAGGTTCAATTTCAAAGGTGAAGGAAATAAGAGTTCCTCGATCGCTCACTAACTCTATAGGCAATCCATATCTTGTAAAGACATTTTCAAATAAGAATTTTGCCATCATGTGAGCATCATTCTTCTTTGTGGCTTTTGCCTCTACCCATTTGGTAAGATAATCCGTCACAACAATAATGTATTCGGCATATGTACCTTTTGCAGGGGAGTTAATGGGTCCTACAAAGTATATACCCCACTTAGAAAATGCACGTCCTCCCATCATGGGTTTCAATGGCATTTCATCTCTGTGAGTAGGAAATTGAGTTCTTTGGCACACATCACATCTCTTTACATAGGTATGTGAAGAGTGGGCCACCATAATCCTGCAAAGAGGATGGCTTTGATAATCCTATCGGGTCCAAAATGACCTCCTACTACACCTTGGTGTGCAGTCTCTAGTATGCTCAAATAATTGCTCTCATGAACACATTGTCTTAAGTATCCATCTCGTCCTCGTTTGTATAGATTGTCGCCAATAAGTGAATAGTCTTGAGCTTCCTGCTCTAGAATGCGTTGTCGTGCTAACGTCATTCCTTGAGGGAATGTCTTTGTCCTCAAGTATGTCACTAAGGGCTCACTCCATTCTGGTGTGAGAGACACGTGATATAATGTCGCATGTTCTACTGGTGGTCTTTCACAGAAAACATGGCATTCTTTACACAACTTGTAGACATCTGCTTCCATAGAAGGCCAATAGACTCCTAGTCTATGTAGAGTCAGCGATGTACGATGTTTTGAATGGTGTTGCTTTATTGCACTTACATGTGCTAATTGCAACCAATTCGCATGTTCTGATTCATCTACACAACAAGCAAGAATCTTTTGACTATCCTATTTATATATACTTCCTGCTATTATTTGATATCTCGGAGACTTTGTAATCTCTCCTTCCTTGATCCTTATCTTAGGATTCTTGGGTCCATATGTTAGAATAGGGATAATAGGCTTAGCCTATTCTGGTGCTATCTCAAGGTTAAACAAATATGCATGTGGTAATTCATCCGCTATTCCTTGAGGAGCTTCTCCTGAGGTTAGTCTCGAAAGGTGATCAGCTCTAAGATGTGTCTTTCCTTTCCTGACTACTACTTCAAAGTCATACTCCATGACCAGTAGAAACCAACGTATCAGTCGTCCTGTCTTACATGGCTTATTGACTAAGTACAATAATGCTCGATGATCTATAAAGAATTTGAACTTATTCGCCAACAAATAATGCTTGAATTTCTTTATTGCGTAAATCATTCCTAATCCTTCTCCTTTTGTAGTGGTGTAATTTCTTTCGGCTGTGTTCAACTGTATACTCACATAAACTATGGGGAGATCTATATTACCTTCATGCGTGGGTTGTGCTAACACACATCATATGGCATAGTTGGATGCATCCACATGTACATGGAATGGCTTACTCCAATCCGAGGTTGTCAATATAGGTGCTGAGCACAAACATCGTTTCAGTTCATTGAATGAATTCTCACACTCATCTGTCCATTCAAACTTGGTCAAAAGAGAGTACAAAGGCTTGGCTATGATTGCATACATGTGTATGAATCATCTCTAATAACTGCAATGGCCCATAAATGCCTGTACCTCTTTTACGTTAGTTGGCCTAGGTAGATCTGCAATTACCTTTACTTTTTCTTCATTTGTCGAAATTCCATTCTTTGACACAATGTGTCCTAGAATTTTGCCTTGTCTGACCATGAAAACACACTTTTCTGGGTTTAGACAAACCTGATATTCTTGACATTTGTCAAATACTTGTCTTAACTTTGGGATATGTGTCTGCCTGATATTCGAATGAGCACATATGTCATCGACATAAACTTCCAAATTCTTGTGTAAGAATTCCTTAAAAACGTGACACATGAGTCGCTGGAAAGCGCCGGGTGCATTTGTTAAGCCAAATGGCATCACACGAAATGAAAATATGCCCCATTCTGTGGCGAAAGCCATCTTGTGTTGATCTTCTGCGGCAATGGCTACTTGATTATAGCCTGAGAACCCATCAAGAAAGCTGTAAACTTCCTTGCCCGCAACTCTTTCCAATAAATGTTCTGTGATAGGAAGAGGATAACTGTCTCTAATCGTGGCGGCATTAACTTTTTTAAGGTTAATACACCCACACAATTTTCCATTCTTCTTGGGCACAACCACAATGGGGGATACCAATTCGGTATGCTCAATTTCATAAATTAATCCTGCTTCTATCAAACAATCTATTTCTTCTTTAATCTTTGCGGTGTAGTTATCATTGTACGTGTATGGTTTCTGTTTCGTAGGTTTTGCATCTGGAGTCATAGGGATTCTATGAGAACATATATCCGGGTCTACTCCTTTTAAGTCTTTGTAACTCCAAGCGAACACATCTCTATATTCATGCAGTAGGGCAACTAATTCTTCTTCTTCTTCATTCGTCAAATCGTGCCCAATGTATGTACATTTTTCTTCTTCTCCTTCTATGACCACTATGATTTTTTTGGTTTTCTCTCAATTATCATATACTTCTCCAACGTCAGCTTTTCTGTTAGGCATTCCTACCATGATTCTTCTATCTTCTATTTCATACTTTTTGAAGTATCGTGTCATTTTTGGTATCGTATCGCGGGTACATATGGTATCGTATCGTGCACCCAAGATCGTATCACTCATTCTTGTGGTATCGTATCGCATAGTGCAGAGGTATCGTATAATGGACTATTCTGGAATTGTATCACGGGTACATCTGGTATCATATTGTGGTTTACATCGGTATCGTATCGTGTCTTCAGGTGGTATTGTATCACCTGAACACATAGTATCATATTGGGGCAGAAGCAGTATGGTATCGGGGTAGAAGCAGTACTTCGTATCGCCCACGATAGCAGTATCGTATCGTCCAAAAACTTGGTATCACCTTGTGCAGTATCACTCATCTGGTATCGTCCAGAAAAATTTTAGCAATTCTGAAGGTTCAAGTTGAGACTTGAGAGAAGCCAAATAGGGAGAGAATTAGAGCCCTTGATAGCCCTAGGAGGGTGAATGAACTTGAGGTCAAGAAGAGTTCTAAGTAGCCAGAGAAGTGTCATATCATCAGTGGGAAGTACCGCTCAGGTCATTCACCATTCTACCTACTCCGACACCTCTAGTGATTCGGAGGAGGAGATACCCATGGCTTTAGAAGACATGCAAGGTCATGGTCCCGGGAGAAGCTTCATGTCTATGGTAGAAGAGGAGTACCGCACCTCCTTGCAATATGTGTCTACTAATGCCCAGGAGATTTCGATCTTCCTGGATGGGTTAAATAGATCAGTTGCTAGGATGGTGACCTCCACCAATGCCACCATTGTGCCCGGACCAACTGTCAAGTATGAAGGAGGAGTATGTATAGATAAGTTGGGTCACATCTATGTGGTGAAAGAACACCTAGAATTGATCAATGAGAGAGGAGAATTGGAAGGACAAGAACATTCAAGAAGACGAGACCCTGGAGAGTTAGTAACTACTGAAAGAACTTGGAGAAGCTTGTAGAAGGTAGAAATGTTTCGAAGCGACGAAGTTTGGTCAAGCCAACCGGCACAAGACCAGCCCTTGAGCTTATGGAGACTCAAATAGACCTTATAGGCATGAAATAAGTGCAAAGAAACACACTATGTACTTTGGAGCATCAAGGAGAATGAGCCGATACAAAACAGATAGGTTCGCGGGCCGACTAGCTCAAAAAACTTACTATCTATGGAAGAGACAATGAACTTCAAATGCCCATAGCGACTAGCGTGATTACAATTATAAAAAATCTTTTTATTGGAGTGATACACATAGGGTTGAGTGTATGGAATGCACAAAATTATAAGGAATAAACAAAATATTCTATAGGAATGAATGCGACATTCACCGGTGGTACTTCCTATTTTTCAGGAATATATAGAGATTGACACTGAGATTGAAAAACTCCAATTTCTCCCAATCTACAAAACCAAATGCTATGAAAACTCATAGCCATAAACTAGACACTAATACCTTTCCAATGAGCCATGTTGCACTTAATTTGGAGCTTTGGAGAGAGAGCAGCAGCCTCTGCAAGATTATTGTTGGCGAAGAAGATGATGCAGAGAATTGAAGGAGCAAGACAATGATGGTCACAAGTGTATGTATATTGCTTCCATGTAATGTACAAGTGATTTCAAGTCTTTATATAGCCTCTAGGAGTGTTCAATGACTTTTACAAGTTGAATTTGAATTCAAATGAAGGTGGGAATGGTTGTTGGAGGGAATCAATTCACTTTCCTACAATCTAGGAAAAGTGAAGATCTAGTTAGATCTACTTTTAGGTGATTGATTGATTGATTGAATGCAACTTCAACCACCACAAAGTCGTGGGATTTGGGCTCTATCTTTCTACCTCTACATGTGTAAAGCTCAGGGCTTTTACAACGATAAATGAACCATCAAGAGTCTCTAAAAAAAAATACAATAAATGAGCATAAGAAAAAGAACTCTCCAACGGATATTCTTTCGATGCGATAGCCTTTGATGTAGATCAAATCCACCTCAAGCATAGTGTAAGCTTGATGTTCCAACAACTCCCCCTCAAGCTAAACTATGCTTGAGTCTTCATTCTCTGATAGGTTGAATACCTGCCATAGCTTTGAATCTACAAAGCTTTATTCCATCAAGTGCCTTCGTCATCATATCTGCTACTTGCTTTTCAGTTGGAACAAAAGAAATTTCAATCTGTTTTGCCATGAGCTTCTCCCTGATGAAGTGGTAATGAACTTCTATGTGCTTGGTTCTCGCATGGAAAATAGGATTTGCTGCTAGATGCATGGAACTTACATTATCTCCAAATATGTGAGGTTTGGAACTCACAAGTCCCAAATCTGTATACAATGCTTTTAACCATATTGCCTCTTGAGTTGCTATGGTCAAGCCTTTGTACTTTGCTTCAGTTGAGGATAAAGCAACTGTTGGTTGCTTCTTGGAACTCCATGACAGTAGCTTCGAACCTGCAAATGCTAAGTAACCAGATGTACTTTTTCTATCATCCTTAGCTCCTGCCCAATCTGCATCTGAGTAGATTTTGATATCCAAATCTGAAGAGTAAGGATAGAATATACCTTCGTTGATTGTATCGTGAGATACTTAAGTACTCTCCTAGCCGCATCCATGTGTGGTCTTCTCAGTGAGTGCATGAACTGACTAAGCACTCTCACACTATATGAGATGTCTGCCCTTGTATGAGTAGCATATATCAAGCTACCTACCAAGCTTTGATACTCTTTAATGTCTTCAATTTTCTCACCTTCATAAACACTTAGTTTATGATTCATCTCCAAAGGTTTACCTGCAGGTTTAGTGTTCTCCATTTTGAACTTGAGAAGAAGATCCTAAATGTATCTTCTTTGAGTCAACTACATTCCTTCATCTGCATATATCACCTGCATACCTAGGAAATATGTGAGCTCACCTAGGTCACTGATTTTGAACTCCTCTTGCATGTGTCTCTTGATCCTTTGAATGCCATTTAGATCATCACCTATCACAATAATATCATCTACATATACACATAGATAGATAACCTCATTGTGATCCCTTTTGATGAATAGAGAAGGATCTGAGCTGCTAGCTTTGAACCCTTGATCTTGAAGATATGTAACCTACCTATAATTCCAAGCTCTAGGAGCTTGTTTCAATCCATACAATGCTTTCTTAAGTCTGCAAACATAAGATGGATGATTAGGGTTTTCAAAACCTAGTGGTTGTGACGTGTATACCTCTTCACTTATCCAACAATTTAAGAATGCATTTTTCACATCAAGTTGGAGGAGTCTCCAATTCCTTGCAGCAGCCACACTTATCAATGTCCTGATTGTAGTCATCTTTGCAACTGGTGAGAATGTTTCCTCATAGTCTATACCATGAGTTTGTGAGCATCCTTTGGCAATTAATCTTGCCTTATACCTACAAACAGATCCATCTGAATTTTGTTTAACTTTATATACCCATCTGCAACCAATTACCTTTTGATTCGATGATATTGGAACCAAATCCCAAGTGTCCATTTCCTTCAATGCATCTATCTCTTCTTTCATGGCCTTTTCCCAGGGTTTCCCTTTGCCTCTTCATAGGTTGAGGGTTCCTCTAAAATAGAGTCTTTTGCCAAGTATATTGAATGCTTCGTAACGAATGTGGAATCATATCCATACCTTTCTTGTTGTTTCTTCTCTCTTGCTGATCTTCTAGGTGCTTGTTTGGAGCATTCTCCAACCTCTTGCATCTTTGCTTTGCCTCTTGACTTCCATAGCTTGTAATCCTTTTCTCTTTCATCTTGGTCATCGTCTCTATCACTTCTTGGATCCTAGACCTATGTATCATGCTTGCTTCCTAATTGATGAGAGTCAAAATCAAGATCATATGGTAGTGTTACCTTTTGTTTGTCTTCATCATACCAAGATCTGTGTTCTTCAAACACATCTCTACTTGTAGTGAATTGCTTGGTTGAAGGATTGAAGAACCTGTAACCCATCTGAGTTGAATCATATCCAATAAACACTGCCTTTGTTGCCCTTTCATCTAGCTTACCTCTTATTTGTGATGGTACATGAACATAAGCTAAACAACCAAAAACCTTGCAATGTCTAAGACTGGGTTTTCTTCCATGCCATGCTTCATAAGGAGTCATATCTTGAAGTGATTTGGATGGTAGTCTATTGACAAGGTACACAGCAGTTGAAATAGCTTTTGCCCATAGATAATGTGGCAACTTCTTCTCTTCAAGCATTATTCAGGCTGATCCAACCAGTGTCGTGTTTCTCCTCTCTGCAATTCCATTTAGTTGAGGAGAGTACCTAGTAGTCACTTCCCTTTTGATACCTTTTTCCTGCAAGAACTCATCAAACTCGTTGGAGAAGTATTCTCCCCCTCCATCAGATATGAGCTTCTTTAGTGATCTACCTGTATGATTCTCCACATGTGCAAGATACTTCTTGAAGCAATCAAACACTTCATTCTTACTCTTGATAAAGTATAGAACAGTCCATCTACTATGGTCGTCAATAAATGAGACATAATACCTTGATCCTGCCAATGAAGGTTCTTGACTTGGTCCCCATACATCTATATGTACTAAGTCCAATAAGTTGTTGTGGATGTAGCCTTTGTGGTTGAATGGTTGTCTTTGTGCCTTCCCAATCTCACATGCATCACACCTGTTGATCATGTGTTGCTTTGATATGTTCGACAGTCCTAGAACACTTTGATCCCTGCATATATCCTTCAAGGCTCTTTTATTCACATGAGCAAGTCTCTTATGCCACACTTCAAGCTCACTTAGGGTTTGAGATCCAAAGTTGAATAGAGCTATGTTCCTGGTTTCTCCTACTTCAAAAGTAAAGAGCCTACCATGCTTCTCACCTCTGGCTATCTTCTTGAAGCCTTGACATGGATCTTCCACAAAAGCTCCATGTTGAGTGAACCTAACTTGTAAGCCTTTTTCAACTATTTGGCCTACACTTATTAGGTTTTTAGTGATAGTGGGTACATAGAGAACCTTACTTAGAATGTTTGTCTTGCCATTGGAAGCTTTGACATTACCAATCTTCTCCACGTTGTGCTTTGTGTCATCCCCTGTTTGCACTTCATGTCTATGCTTTGGACTTTCCAAATCAAATAGAAGAGCAATGTTGCTTGCAACATGATTCGAACATCCTGAATCTATGTAGAACAAATGATCATCTTATTTGCCTTCTTTATGGCTTAGATTCATGAGAAGCAATGAGTCTTCATGTGGTTGATCTTCTGAATAATTGTTGTAGTCCATTCTATTATAGCTTCTATTGTTATTGTTGAAGTTGTGTCCACCTCTGCCTCTATTGCTTCCATATCCACCTCTTCCACTTCCTTTCTGGGTCTTCCCATTGAACCAATAATTCTGAGTGGTGTGGTTGGTCTTATCGCATATGGCACAAGGTTGAACATTCTGACCTTTGGCTTTGTCTTGCTTTGGCCCTTTCTTCTTCCCTTTCCACTTACTCTTGCTTGTGAAGTTGGCTTGAGAAGTCTCTTCTTCATCTTCTTCCTTCTTCTTGCCTTTCTGCTTCTTATCCTTCTTATCAGTATATAGAGCACTAGTTGAATTACCATGTGTTGCTCTAGCACAATGGTGAGAACCACGTTAAGAAGCTTCACCTCCTTAATGTCAATCCGTGGGAGAGGTAGGAGTGATATGAAGATCGTGAACGTGAGATGATGTGAGAGTGAAGGTGAGAAGCACAAAGATGCACACACACGTACACACACACAATGAAGAGACAAGCAAGACACAATGGAAGGTGGGAAATTAACTCTATTACTCAAAAATGCTCTTACAAGCTCAAACTAGCTCTATGCTCACACTAACCAAAATGAACCAACCTCAAAAATGAGCTCTCTAGCTCTTTTTATAGTTTCTAGACTAGTTTTGACCGGTTTCACATCTAGTGACCGGCCTAGTTAAAAATTAGGTCCTAGAGGCTATTTGGAAGGGTAAACGATGTCTAAAAATAACGAAATTTGGTACGAGCATTCTACCTAAGCTCCTCAAGCTCGAGGACTCCTCGGCTTGCACAAAATGGAGCTATGGATTACAAAATGGGGTTTTCTATGATACATATGTTACAATTAGTGATAATAATCACTGTTGAATGTTTGGAGAAATAAGAAATATATTTGTTTGAAAAATTGATCCTCCTGGCTCCCTGCTTTGTCTTCACATGCTTCCGTGGCGTCTGTGCCTCTGGCTGCTGCCAACACCCCCCTCCCTCTCGCTTTTGTCGTCCCTGACAGAACCTTGTTGTGAGGTCTGCCGGATGTAATTCTGTAGGAGGTCTTGAGCGAGGGTGTGCTCTGATATACGAATGCCTCGGGCTAGATCAGCCTCGAGTTTCTCCCAGTCGATAGGTTGTGGCTCGTCTGGTGGTGGGAGCTGATAATGTGTGGAGTACACCATTCGTTCACAGGCGAATAATTGCAATAAGTGTGTGGGCCTGCTTATAAATACCTCTGAATGGTACTCCCAAAAGCCGGTGGTGAACATTTCTTCGAATGTCTGCTTGTAACATGCCGGTAGATATTTGATCCTGCAGTGCCAGGCGTAACACACCCGTAGCGATGGCGTTGTGCTCATATCATAGACTAAATCAAAATTGCCATGCTCAAAGCCCGGGGTGTTTACATGGGGAGCCTTGATGAGTCGGAAGACTTTAAAGACCATCTGCATCATGTCAAAGATTTTGACAGTCATGTGCGCGGCAACATCATCCATATGTTTTAATCTAGGGAGCCAGTGGCGGATCGTCGCCATCATGTAGCCTACTGTGGGTAACTCGATTGGTGGCCTGAAATAGGGATAGTTCAGCCAGTCTTGGCACTGCTTATTGTTCTGTACCTTAATGGCGAAGGCAGTCCAAGAGCGGCGTCGTGGGACTGGTCCCCAGCATGGGTTAAATTTTAAATGTAGCGGCGCTTTTACCCATGTGCTCATCATCTCGGGATAGTTTTGCAATAAATCTCTGCGCCAGTTTGGTTGAAGGATTTCACCTCTCTGCGCCCTTGGTGGCAAGTCCTCTGGCTCGAATTGAGTGGCATGCGTGGGTTTCATGCCTGTTTCTTTCTCTATGGTTAACTGGTATTCGGCCATTAACATGAAGTACGGTTTATATTGGAGCTCATGCCCAGATATGTATCGTCGCGGGGCCAATTGAGCAAAGAATGGTGACTGTAAAATTTTCTCTTCAATTATGGCCATGGCATGTAGCTGTGCCTCTACTCTGGCCGAGTGTGTCGTTCCGAGTTCTTCCACTGTCTTCATCCACGCGGGGGTAGGTAATTCGTAGGTCATCTGGCCTTCGGCCGTGACACGTCCGCCTGGGATGGGTATCGGTTCATATGCCTCTTCAAATGTCTCCTCCACCGGGATAGTGACGGTTTCTTCCTCAGCTGGTAGCTCAGGTGGGGAGTCTTTTGCTTCCAAGTTCTCTCTATTTTGCTCTTGGAGTCTCTGGTTCTCCTCTTTTGCTGCGGCTAAGTGTCTTCTTAGTAAGCCCATATTTCTAGTAAGCGTTGCATTGCGGACAGTCTGGGCTCGAAGGAGATTATCCAAATCCGCGGTGGCCTCTTTGGTTTTCTCCTCACTTTCTAGTTCTAATTTGTGATAGGCCTCTCGTAAATCTTGGTATCGGCTATTCAGTGAGGCATTCTCAATTGATAGTGAGTTAAGCTGCGTTTGTAGTTCATTCGTTGTCGTCTGCAGCTGTTGATAGTTGGTGCCGAGTGAGGCAAACTCCTCGCGGACTTGCGTCATGCATGTGAACATGTGTTGAAATGCGGTGTCTATGGTGGGCGATAGTAGTAGTGAAGTGCTAAATGAGGATGCAGTGGGAGTGGATGCAGTGGGAATGGGAAATGGGGTTGGGACAGTGGATGCAGTGGTGATTGTGGAAAATTGTGAAGTGCCTAAATATGAGGGTGCTGTGAGTGGAGTGGGTGGTGGTGAGGTGGATGGTGATATGTCCATGCCATTGGACGTGTTTAGTGTTGTGACTGTGAAAAGTGGTGTAATCGTGGGTGGTTGTGTAGGTGTGAATACGGGATTTACAAATGTAGAGTAGTTTACAGGGGGGATGGTAGGAGCACCTTGGTGAAACGGGGAAATAGGGGTTATGGTAGGTTGGGGGGGTGAGACTGGTGAGAAGGTTAGTGGGGTTAGGAAGGGGAATGGGGGTCTTAGAGGTGGGGGAAACGCTGGGAAGGATGAAGGGGTGAAGGGGTTAACATATGGATGCGGAGGGTTGGGTGTGGGCATGGTGGTATGAATGGGTAAGGAAGAGGTTGTGGCTATGTTGCTTTGTACAGGTGTGGATGTGGGGAAAGCAGGTGGGTGTGTGGGGGATACGGGATGGGTTGGTGAAATATGAGGTGAGAGAGGAGTAGAAGGGGTGGATGTTATTTCGAGGATAGTAGTGGTATGTACAATGGTGGTACGGGGTGGCGAATCTACAAGGATGGTTTCTGCGGTCAATGAACTTTCTGGGGCGAGGCGTGCCTCCCTGGCTTGTGCTGAGGATTGAGCTCCTGTTGGTACACGAATATACTCTCCGGGCTTTGAAAGTAGTCGCACTCGGCGGGGATCAAACTGTGGTAGTTGCTTTCTTTGTAAAAACCTGAGTGCTTCATGGGAGCCTACTGATTTGACTAACTCTCTGAACCCTCTGATGTATGCGTCTTCGAATCCTCCGGAGATGAGTTCTTGTTCAATTAATGCCTGGCTCTCCTCTTCAGTTAACTTCTTTCGTGCCCAGACTTTCTCCATGGTACGATATAATTTCTTTATAGCCAGTGTGTATGCTGCGGCTTCGAAAGTTTCATCTTCATATGTGCTGGTGTCGCCGTGTGTGTCAGTCTGTTGGCCTTGGCCATCTGTCTGTCCCTCTTGTGAGCCCTGGCTGGCTTCATCGTCGCCTTCCTCGTTGTCTGTTTCGGTTCTCTCTTCTTCAGAGCTCGACACAGCTTGTCCCTGTGGCAAATCTCGCGGCGTAGTAGGGTAGCTGGGACGTTCATATTCCTGGGAGAACAGTTGTGCTTCTGAATACTGGAATTCGTTTGAGAATGCATCAGGCATCTCAAAATCAAATGTCGTGTTTATGGGGTCGGCCTCCATATGTGGTATCGGGAAAGAAAACGCTTCCGCACCAATAGTGGTGGGAGCTTCTGCTGTTGTGGTGGTGGGTTCTGAGGTGGCAGCTGCCTGAGGTGCAGCGGTACTAGTGGTGGCCTCTATAATCACTGGTCTGGACAACCGTATGCGAATAGGTTGTACAGTGGGAGCCGCTTCTGTCTGGGGTCGCTCGGGAGAAGGTTGTGGTGATGGCGACTCTGGCACTTGAAGGCAAGGGATGGTGCCTCGCATACGCTTACCTGCCCGTGTCCTACTGGGCTTCCTGGCTTTCTTCGTTGTGCCCTTGAATGCCTTCAATTCCTCTCCTGTTAATGCACGCTCGATGGGCAAGTCATACGCCAAGCACATATACACAATTCTTGTGAGTGCACAACATCCGTTAAGCACTTTTTTACGCTCCCATCTGTGCTGTGCCAGGTACATTTGATCTATGATCCAGCTTGCCAGATCAACAGTTTGAGGTCCTGTGCATGCCAAATATAATCCGAACCAGATTCGTTTATGGGGCATGGTAAATCTGTCCTGAGCTGGAAATGCGAAATGTTGCATGCATATCCTTAGTGGCTTTGATAGCTCAGGGGTAATGGCGGAGATCTCCTCCCACTTCGTGACGTCCCCACGTTTCATCGGTTCTGGAATTAATCTCTCTCGATCTGTGGGTGTGTGGGTTCCATGAATCTTGATGGCTGCTCTGATTAAGTCCTTAGAGAGATAAAATCTCTTGTAAGGTGGATCATCCACTAGAGTAGGCAATATGAAGGTTCCTGGGATGTCCTTATTCTCGGATGCCAGCAGGGTAGTGATTAAGTAATAGCACCTGTAAAAATCCGGTTTGGGCAGGGGGTCACTGAAATACTCTGTGAAGCCTGCTCTGGCCCAAACATGAGTTAAATCCTGGGTGCTCTGTAGGGCTTCGAACTCTCTGGAGAAAAACTGGTACTTTCCCCACGTGCGGTCATCAAATGTCAGAGAGGATTCGAATATAAAGTCCGCGTCCGCAAGGGGTCCTGCAAGGCCCTGAAACCAATGAGAGTTTCTGTGTATCTTTTCGGTGTAGCCCATGGGTGGGTTGTCGATAGGCATTGGCCCTGGAAATCCCTGAAATTCCGGCGGTGGAGCAGTCGGGTGGGACTCTGCTCGTAGCACGTTGAGGGGCACAGCCGCTACACTGGGGCCTGCTCCTGATGTTCCTTCGTCGGTTTGCATGGTGGCTGATGCGCTAGTGAGAAAGATCTGCTACAAAAGATTAACACATTAGCATGGAAATTAATTATGATCCCATTAAAGTGAGACCGCAATCCCTTTCCATAACTGATGCGTAACCCGTGTAGCCAAGTGCTGTGCTGTGATGGATGCAATGTTTCTTGCAGCACCAGTGCAGGTCTCTAGACACCTATACGTTTCAGATCATGCATACATTTCTTGATGAGATGAGATTACGAGTGGTGTGTGATGATGGTGTGTGAATTTATACAAGGTTTAAAGGTTAGTGATTTAGTACAAGGTTGTATGTTAGTCGGGGGGTAGTTAGACAATGGGTTAGGGGAAGACGGTTGGACACGCTTCGGTATCCATTTCCTAAGGATCTTGGAGTGGGTGGTGGGTTTCTGCTGAGGGGCAAAGGGTGGTGTCGGGTGTGGTGGTATCGAGGGATGAAATGAGTTATGGGGGTTATATATTACATGGCTTATGGGTTGAGCTATGATACATGGTTTGGGTACCCAAATCTACGTGGGCGTGGGTCTATTGGTAAGGTACTTCTTGGCGATCCAAATCTGTCGAATGCTCGGACCTGTAGAAGAAGGTCGAGGGGATGGTGGATATCGATTCTGTTTCTGTACTGCCTTTTTTTTGTCGATTTCTGCTTGGCTGGAGTTCTTTGGTGCTTTTTGTCCTTTTGGCACCCATATTTGTCTGGTGCCGCTTCCTTTGGGTGGCCTAAGCTGCTTTCCTTGTTGTCTCCTCCGATACTGCAATCGGTCTGGGTTCCTTCGTCGTGATTGACTCAGTTGTTGCTGGGGGTGAGAGGTCGGATGGACACTCTGCTTTGGAAAAGAAGGGAGATCCAAGACTTGCGTGACCTGCCCATTAGGAAGTGATGCCTTATTTAACTTTAATCTAGGCCCGTCCGCAACAAGTTTGGAAGGATGAGCACCGCAGGGTGTCGTGCTCATTTGGCCGCTGATGCAACCCACCTGACCACTGATTGTGTCCATCTGCCCTTGCTGTTGGGTAACTGTCTCTTCTAGTTTGCAGGAAGTCCCAGGGAAGATCTCCTGTCGTTCTTCTGATTGACAACTGTCTATAGCCAAGTCCGAGTGGGTTGGTGTAGACGTAATGTGACTGGTCTGCTTAAAGATCTTTCGGTCTTCCGTCGCATGCATTTCATAGGGTCTAGGGTCACAACCGTCAAGCGGAATGTCGTTAGGGAAGTCAAGCGGTATCACTCGCTTCTGCTCTAAGGTTCCAATCTGTAAGGAGCCTTGTCTAAGATTTAGGTCCACTGAGTGATCGTATAGCCAATCTTGGCCAAGGATTAGGGGTTCTATCAGGTCGTCATCATGGCACACTAGTAGCTTCGCCGTCATGGTCACATCCTTTATGAGGATAGGAAGGTCCACCTCACCCATGCAAGGGGTTTCCATGCCTCCTAGGCCTATGAGGTATGCCTCAATTGGCCGCATTTCTATTCCTGAATCCTTATAGTGGGACCATCTAATCACACTAGTAGCAGCACCTGAGTCAATCAAAGCCCTGAGTTCTTGGCTATGGTTACCGTGCTCTAGCCTAACTTTAATGAATGGTCTCCTGTCCACTATACTAGGATGAGTGGTTGACTTTACTTGACACATGGCCATGGGATATCTGGGTGATGTTTCCAGATGGTTATAATGTTCTCTCCCTAGTCCTTGTCTTCTTAGCTTCATGCGCTTAATGCGTTCTATGGCTTCTGCCTGCGCTTCAGCTCGTATTCTATTTTCTTCCTCCTTACGCTTCTTTGCCAACGTGAGTCGTCTAAGCATATCCTCAGTAAGAGGTTCCTGATATAGCTTGACTCTACAGCCACTAATGTAATTAGGCATTATATCTCCTTCTAAGGTGGCTAACTGTACTGCTCCGCTCGTCGAGAGTCTGTTAATGATCATAGGTCCATAACCTCGCTTTTCTAACTTCCGCGCGTGCTGTTTCAGCGTATATACTAGAACTAAATCTCCTTCTTTTAGGCCTTTATCTTTCACATGTGCATCAAAATATGCTTTTTGTCGCTTCTTCGCTGCGTATATTCCTGCTGCTGCCCTCAGCCTTGTTTCTCCTAATCGTTCCAAGTCCATTATTCTTGCTGATAATTCATGGCCGGTCCACTGATGTTCTTGTGCAACCTTAAGGGTCGGTATCAAGAAGTCCAAGGGAAGCACTGCATTCTGACCAAAAAGCATCTGAAAGGGAGTTGCATTGAGTACGGTCTTGTAGGCCACTCGATATGCCCAAACAGCGTGGTGTAGCTGTTTGTCCCAATCTGAACGTTTATTGTTCACGAGTTTCGTCAGTACAGTACAAAGTATCTTGTTAGTGCTTTCAGCTTGACCATTGGCCTGAGGATGATATGGTGCAGACTTCTTGTGAATCACCATAAAATCCTGTAACAAATATTCAATGACTTGGTTTAGAAAGTGAGTGCCTCGATCGCTCACTAACTCTATAGGCAGTCCATATCTTGTAAAGACGTTTTCAAATAAGAATTTTGCAGTCGTGTGAGCATCATTCTTTTTTGTGGCTTTTGCCTCTACCCATTTCGTCAGATAATCTGTAGCAACAATAATGTATTCCGCATGTGTACCTTTTGCAGGGGGGTTAATGGGTCCTACAAAGTCTATACCCCACTTAGAAAAGGCACGTCCGCCCATCATGGGTTTCAATGGCATTTCATCTCTGCGAGTAGGAAACTGAGTTCTTTGGCACACATCACATCTCTTTACATAGGTATGAGCATCCATGTGAAGAGTGGGCCACCATAATCCTGAAAAGAGGATGGCTTTGATTATCCTATCTGGTCCAAAATGACCTCCTGCTACACCTTGGTGTGCAGTCTCTAGTATGCTCAGATAATCGCTCTCATGAACACATTGTCTTAGATATCCATCTCGTCCTCTTTTGTATAAATTATCGCCAATAAGTGAATAGTCTTGAGCTTCCTGCTCTAGACTGCGTTGTCGCGCTAAGGTCATGCCTTGAGGGAATGTGTTCGTCCTCAAGTAGGTCACCAAAGGTTCACTCCAGTCTGGTGTGAGAGACACATGATAGAGTGTAGCATGCTCTACTGGTGGTTTTTCACAACACACCTGACATTCTTTACACAACTTGTAGACATCTGCTTCCATCGTAGGCCAATATACTCCTAATCTATGCAGAGTCTGTAAGGTTCGATGTTTTGAATGATGTTGCGTTAGTGCACCTATGTGTGCTAATTGCAACCAATTCGCATGTTCTGATTCATCTACACAACAAGCAAGAATCTTTTGATTATCCTGTTTATATATGCTTCCTGCCATTATTTGGTACCTCTGAGATTTGGTAATCTCTCCTTCTTTGATCTTTAACTTAGGATTCTTGGGTCCGTATGTGAGAATAGGGACTAAAGGCTTAGCCCATTCTGGTGCTATCTCAAGGTTAAACAAGTATGCATCTGGTAGATCATCCGCTACTCCTTGAGGAGCTTCTCCTGAGGTTAATCTTGAGAGGTGGTCAGCTCTAAGATGCGTCTTTCCTTTCCTAACTACCACTTCAAAATCATACTCCATGAGTAATAGAAACCAACGTATCAGTCGTCCGGTGTTACATGGTTTGTTGACTAAATATAATAGGGCTTGATGATCCGTAAAGAACTTGAATTTGTTGGCCAACAAGTAATGCCTAAACTTCTTTACCGCGTAGATCATCCCTAATCCTTCTCGTTCCGTCGTGGTGTAATTTCTCTCTGCTGCGTTCAGTTGTCTGCTAGCGTAAGCTATGGGGAGATCTATGTTACCTTCATTCGTGGGTTGTGCTAATACACATCCTATGGCGTAATTGGATGCATCCACATGTACATGAAATGGCTTACTCCAATCTGGAGTGGTCAATATAGGTGCTGAGCACAAGCGTCGTTTGAGTTCATTGAATGAATTTTCACATTCATCTGTCCACTCAAAATTGGTTAAAAGAGAGTACAAAGGCTTGGCTATGATTGCATACATGTGTATGAATCTCCTATAATAACCGCAATGGCCCATAAATGCCTGTACCTCTTTCATATTAGTTGGTCTAGGTAAATCTGCAATTACCTTCACTTTTTCCTCATCCGTAGAGATTCCATTTTTTGACACAATGTGTCCTAGAATTTTGCCTTGTCTGACCATGAAAACACATTTTTCTGGGTTCAAACAAACCTGATATTCTTGACATTTGTCAAATATTTGTCTCAACTCTGGGATATGTGTCTGTCTTACATTTGAATGAGCACATAAGTCATCGACATAAACTTCCAAGCTCTTGCGTAAGAATTCCTTAAAAACATGACACATAAGTCGCTGGAAAGTGGCGGGTGCATTTGTTAAGCCAAATGGCATCACACGAAATGCAAATATGCCCCATTCTGTGGCAAAAGCCGTCTTATGTTGATCTTCTGGAGCAATGGCTACTTGATTATAGCCTGAGAATCCATCAAGAAAGCTGTAAACTTCCTTGCCCGCAACTCTTTCCAATAGGTGTTCTGTGATAGGAAGAGGATAACTATCTCTAATCGTGGTGGCATTAACTTTTTTAAGGTTAATACACACACGCAATTTTCCATTCTTCTTGGGCACAACCAAAATGGGGGATACCCATTCGGTATGCTCAATTTCGTAAATGAATCCTGCTTCTATCAATCGATCTATCTCCTCTTTAATCTTCGCAGCGTAGTTATCATTATACGTGTACGGTTTCTGTTTTGTCGGTTTTGCATCTGGAGTCATAGGGATTCTATGAGAACATATATCTGGATCTACTCCTTTCAAATCTTTGTAACTCCAAGCAAAAACATCTCTATATTCGCGCAGTAGGGCAACTAACTCTTCTTCTTCTTCAGTCGTTAAATCATGCCCTATGTACGTGCATTTTTCTTCTTCTCCTTCTATGGCAACTATTATTTTCTTGGTTTTCTCTCGGTTATCATATACTTGTCCATCCTTCTCTTTTCTATTAGGCATTTGTACCATGATTCTTCTATCGTCGATTTCATATTTCTTGAAGTTCTCGGGTACTTCAAACAAAGATTCTTCTTTTTCTGACATGGTTTCTTTCTTCTTTCTTTTCTTGCCTTCACTCTTAGTAGTCACTTCTGTGGCTAACCTTACCTCGTTCGTAATGTCCTCGTGTCTCTGAGTGTGAGTCTCTACTTCATAGAAATATTCTTCCTCTGATGCAAAGGGTGAGTCCATGATAATTGATTCTAAATCAAAATCACTTGCATCCTCAAATGCATCAGTGTCTGGTTCACACTCTTCTAAAATTGCATTGCACAGGATTGGCTCTATCGTGAAAACTGAAATTTCATAGCCATCCTCGTCACAGTGGGGTGTCCATTGTTCTTCATTGATGGCTACATCCATGGTTGCTAGAATCTCTGCCCAACCATGGGGTTCAAACTCTTCGTCTGGGAATACTACCGGTGCATAGGCTGGATCTTGAAGGGTTCGTGGATGTTGTTCTGCACCTAAGGTCCTGGCTTCTAATCGTTCTTCCTCTTGCTTGGCTACTTTACACATCCATAAATGGGTATCCTCATGCAACCAAGAAGGATCTGATTCTAATGAGTGCACGGATTCCGTCTCTGCTGGTGTTTTATGGATGGTATTCCATTGTATTGGGGGTACATCTCTGTGTGAATAGTCTTTAAGATTGACTTTGGTAGTCACTCCTAAATGTTGCAAGTACAAAGAATTAGTTCCCCAATCTTGTACGATTTGCAACTGACGCATGAATGGTCGTCCCAATATCATCTCATACGCATGATTTTTAGCAAAGTCACAAATGGCGAAAGTATGCTCAAATTCTACACCACAAGTGGTGAGAGATATGCCTTCTAGTAAGCCTAATGGTTTTTCTATGTGTCCATCAGCCATTTGTAGCTTCATCCTGGTGGGTCTGAGTGCTGGCTTACCCCAACGTTTCCACAAAGCGGTGGTAGCGATGGCTACTCCGGCTCCTGAATCTAAGATGGCTTTCGTGGTGTAGCCCTGATGGGTTATTGGAAGATATGTGTTACCTTCCTCTCCTTCGCTTACGTCTCCAATCTTTTCCACGGGTATCTCTGGTACCTTCTTATGTGATCCTATCTGAGAGGGTGTGGTAGCTAGCTCAGGGACTTGATTTGCTACATGCTTCCACAATTCTGGTTTTACCTTTAACAATTCCTCCAAAGTGAGATTACATTGTACTTTCGTGTTCTTGATCACTTCCGTGTTCCTAGGGATCACTGATTCTTCATTCCTCACTATTATCGTGGGTGCTCTCATACTAATAGACTTTGCTTCCCAAGGTCCCGTGAACTGAGGTAATTCTTGTAAAGAATTAGATTCAAATCCTGTGGGTTCACACAGTTGTTCCACCTCTTCATCATCATATATAGAGGGGATGTCTTGGGGAAATTGTTCCTGCAAGTCGTCTATTTCTTGAATAGGAGGATGAGTTCCTTGTTCTTTTCTCCATTTCTCTTCTTGGATTTCTCTTAAAAATTCATGTGAATACCTATGTATGGAAGACAAATTGTCTTGGCTTTCTGTATTGGTTACTTGAGATAGGGATGGTGCATTCCTTTCCTGTGTCTCTAGAACAGTAGGGTTCCTAGACTGATCCTTTTTCTCTTTGCTTTCTATTAAGTGTTCTAGCCTCTCCATTAGTCCTTGAAAGTGTAGTTCCGGTTTTGCCATGTTATTCCAATTAAGATATCTAGAGGCTTCGAACAAAGCTTGTGCTAACTCTACCATTTTCATGCACAGTTTAGTTCTCTCAATTTCTAGATCAGCTCGAGGGTAGTTTTTACTCATTTCCGTTACTTGAGGTCCCTCTTTTATTCTAGCCTGATATGCACGAAACATCATGTCTAGGTCTTCGGGTATGGGTTCCGCTAAAACTGATCCTGATTTTTGAGCTGGGATTTCTTGGTTTAATTCTTGTGAAGTCAATTCTTGGATTCTGGCTCTAGATTCCCTTAAACTTCCTTCCAACTCACTTATCTTTTTACTCCATTTTCTCTTTATTCTTTCTCTAGAATCTTTCCAAGATTTCGTTTTTTTACTACTCGATTCTGCAACTTCACTAGTTCCGGCTACTTTCTCTTGATTAAGCTGTTGGTTTTGTAAAAGTGCCTGGGCTCTGGTTATAGCTTGGATAGGCACGTACGTAGTATTGGATCCATCTGCGTTATTTACAATACCTATCACGTTGATCGGTGTCACATTTGAAGTGTTAACTGGGTTCTTAGGACAATCTTTGATTATGTGCTCTTTGCCACAATCGGCACAAAAGCCTTGTATGTTATAGTACTGTGATTGCCTTGCTATTGGGGGATGTGGACAGTCCTTTATGAAGTGATCTCCTTGGCACCTAAAGCATGGTCCTCTAGGGCCCTGTGGTCTCTGTTGTCTCAGTTGGGGCCGTGGGTTTGGGTTTGCGTACATCACATTAGCATAGTCTGGCTCCCAACTAGGTTCCATTGGTGGACTATCATAATGATAAGTCTCCATTCTGGTGACTCCGTGTAATAAGCGGGTGGACTAGTTACATGAGTAGAGTCAAAACTGTTTGAGTTCGGGTCACTTTCTGTGATCAAGGGTGAAGAAGGCACTAAGGCCCTACTTAGGTTCTCTTCTGCAGCCGCGTATTTGACTGAGATGACATTCGCTGGTGGGGGTGGCTGCTGAGCTAAGACGGGTTGAGGTCTCTGTTGAGCCTGGTAAGTGTAGTTCTGGGGAGGCCTATAGTAATAAGGCTGAGCATTGTATGGGCCTTGATACCTACCTAGCTGCTGGTATGTTTGCGGGTAGTTCTGTCTCACGGTTTGTTTGTTGTATGGGCAGTCCTGAGCCGTATGATTCGTGTATCGTCTCTCAATTGTACAATATTGGCCACTAGGGTTGGCTTGAGGTTGAGGTGCATTGGGACACACGTTTGCCAAATGATTTCCACCACAAGTGTAACAACGTACATTGGTTGGTAGTTTGGGCACCTGTTTACTAGAAACTCCTAGTTTTTGGGCCACTTTTTCTGCTAGGTCCTCTATCGAATTAGACAATTTTGTGGATGCTAGAGAAGAACAATCTGAGTCTTTATAGACCTTTGAGAGTTCTAATTCCTCTCCTAGGTTATCCTCAATGTCTATACATATTCTTACACACTCTTCTAGCGTTCTGGGTTCTTTTAGGTACACATAGGAGCGTAGTTTAGCGCTCAACAAGCCATCTAGGAACAAAGACACTTGCTTAGATTGTGAGGGTAGCTCTTGCATTGGACATCGTTCAACATATTGTCTGAACCTACGTCCTGCCAGTCTTACTGTTTCCTGAGGGGTCTGTTTAAAACTATGAATCAACGAGGACGTGTCATGTCTAACCCCACTTTTAGAGAATTCAGTGATGAATGACTCTAAAAAGTGATGGATGTCTCTAAATTGCCTTTGTTGCAAAGGTTGGAACCAAGTTAAAGCGGTATTCTTTAACGTTAGTCCAAATGCGTTGTACTGCGTGAACATGTCCTCGACTTGTTCTGCTCTCAGTACTTGCTTAAATTCTGCGACATGGTCATAGGGATCTCCTGTCCCATCAAAATAATTTTTCATTGATTTTACCAACTGTGTGGGTCTCAATACTCTTGCGTGTTCACGTGGTCTAGGTAGAGGAAAATCATCTCTACCACCTGGTATTCCATGTTCTCTTTGTCTATCCGTCCTATTAGTGTTTGTGGTTGTTCTATCTCTCCCTATGGGGTGATTGAAGCTTACTTCCGGTCTCTCGTGATTTCCTTCTCTTTGATTTCCATGGGCTGAGGATGTTCCTGCCCCTTGTTGATTTGCATTCATGTTTGTTCGAGATGGAGGGAATATCAATTCACCTCTCCATGTGTATGTGTTTTTAGCGCGCTCAGGCACCACAAAGACTCTTTCTGAAGTCTCATCCAGGTATACAACCTTTCCAGGTGTATCTGGGTCCTTGAATTCATAAATTGTAATGATGCCTACCTCACCAGGGTTTTCCTTTCTGTACCTCCAAAAGGCTTCATCTATCTCCTTGTTTACAAACAACTCGGTGCTCCTGTTATCTTGAGGGATCCACTCTGGGATGAGTACTCTCGTTAATACGGATTTCCCTCTAGGTGTTCTAGGTTCTTCTAACGGTTCTTTTCCTTGAAATTTCGCTTCCGTCTCTAATTGGATTGTGCCAAACTCATTAGTATCGTTTGGTTGCGTACTTAGGATGTACATGGTTCCTTCTTTGTCTATGTAAGCGTCTCTCTCAAATTTCACCACTGGTCTTTCCAATCCAATGGGTTGATCAGGGTTGTGCAGTTGCACCACTTGCCTTCGCAAACCATCCTCATAGATGCGAGCACCTAGTCGGTTGGTTCGGAGAAACTCTAATTGCGTTCTATAGGGTCCTTCTGATTTTTCTAGGTATGCTACATGAGACCCTCCTTCTGGTCTGTCTGCACTAAATGCCATTTCAGATTCGCTAGTATCTGAGCTCAACTCGTAGGGATAACTACTATTCAATTGCTGAGCCCAAGATCGAGCTGTGGTTCTTACACTAGCCTCTGATGATCTAAGGCTTCTTCTGTCCGACTTACCTATATGTTTGCCCGATCTAAGGTTCATTAATTTCCTTCCTTGCTCACTCAATTACACACTTAGATCGTCGATAGTCCTTTGTTATTACTTCCTTAATTCTTTTCTTATTTTTCTTTGGATTCTTGTCGTAATATATGCATCAGGAATTCGACTTTCGTTATGATTTTTGAGTTCTCGTTCCGTCAGACTTAGGTTCTTTTCTTTAGGTTTTCGTCACACACACCTTTACTTTAAGTCTTAAACTGAAAGAATTAGGTATCTTGAACTTGAGGCGTTCCTATCGTCGTTAATCCACCACTACCATCTAGCCTAAGCTAAGAATTGACTGAGGGGGTTGAGTAATCTTCCAACCTCAAGTCGACCTTTCTGGTTGCTCTGATGCCCTGTTGCCCAAGAAGCCGTGCTTCCCAAGCTCTGCTGTCTTCGCTGCCTCGCTTGCTTGCCTTTGATTGCCTTTGCTAGACCTGGAAAAATTCCAATATTAGACCAATTCACAAGATGATCAAACACTTGAGTATACACACCTTTTAATCCCTTCCCTTTTTGCCCAAATTTTAATGTGTGCCCCCTGGGTTCCTAGTCCCAAACTAGGTGAACCTCAAAATAGCTTATCCAAAAATAGAAGTATCCTTTATGAAAAAAACAGTTGAGGTCACGTAGTACTCGTCACGAGCTTTCTAACGAGCTATTAAGCTCAAAAAACGGACTTCGGATGAAAAAGTTATACGCGTTCAGGCCCTGGGGGGTAAAAACTAACAATCAAATTTTCCTTCAAATATGAGCTAAGGGGTCTCCTATGAGTCTAATGGTCCAAAAATTTTTCAAAAATACCCTCAAATTTGGTCAAAAAATTGGAGTCCAAAATTTGCGATGGGGGTGGGCAATCGCGATGGTCCGGGACCGTCGCGATGGTCCAAGCGAACCGTCGCGATGGCGTGGGATTTGGACAATCGCGATGGCCCGAAAAAGCGAACTATCGCGATGGCGCGGGTCAACGGTCAAAGTTGGACAATCGCGATGGCGCGAAAAGGTGAACCGTCGCGATGGTCCGAAGTGAACGATCGCGATGGCGTGGAAATGGACCGTCGCGATGGTCCGAAAAATGAACCGTCGCGATGGCGTGATCAGGCGGACAATCGCGATGGCGCGGTCAACGGTCAACGGTGGACAATCGCAATGGTTCGAAATGAACCGTCGCGATGGTCCGCGATGCGATGGCTTGAGCCAATCGCGATGGTCCGATTTTGGGCTGTCGCGATGGTCCGAAAAACGAACCGTCGCGATGGTCTATCGAGACACGTGGCACTATCGTGGCGATGGCATGAGCCAATCGCGATGGTGCAGGGTCAACTGGACAGTCGCGATGGTCCAAGTGGACCGTCGCGATGGCTCAAGTGAACCGTCGCGATGGTCCGAAAAAGCGAACCGTCGCGATGGTCCGGCCGAGCCGTCGCGATGGCGTGAGCCTATCGCGATGGTGCGACACAATCGCGATGGTCCAAGCCAATCGCGATGGTCCACCAAACAACGAATTTTTGAAATGCAAAAATGGTTCCGTGTATGCGCAAGTATCGCCTATCTAGTGGTGTGGTCGCCTACCTCAAAATCCGAAAATTGCAAACCATCGCGATGGTCCGCCACACTCGGAAATCTCTGACAGAAAGTACATTTTTTACCTTTTGGAAGCTTTCCTGATGCTCTGAAGCTCTGTACCTGCAAGAAAACTCAAGAAAACACAAGCACACACAAGCACAAAAGTTCTCTCTCGCTCTCTCGCATGCACAAATGAGGGGAAATGAGGTGAATGGGTGGATATGATGAATTTTCTGATTTTTTTGGAGATGAAGATGATGATGCGATGATGAAGATGGATTGTGGGGGAGGTGAAAAACACTAAAAACTAAGTAAAAACAACAACAAAAACTGAAATTTTTACCTTCCAACGCCACTTCTTGCTATACTCTTACCATCACACATTCGTCCTAGACTCGATCCCCGGCAACGGCGCCAAATTTGGTGTTGCTCTAGCACAATGGTGAGAACCACGTTAAGAAGCTTCACCTCCTTAATGTCAATCCGTGGGAGAGGTAGGAGTGATATGAAGATCGTGAACGTGAGATGATGTGAGAGTGAAGGTGAGAAGCACAAAGATGCACACACACGTACACACACACAATGAAGAGACAAGCAAGACACAATGGAAGGTGGGAAATTAACTCTATTACTCAAAAATGCTCTTACAAGCTCAAACTAGCTCTATGCTCACACTAACCAAAATGAACCAACCTCAAAAATGAGCTCTCTAGCTCTTTTTATAGTTTCTAGACTAGTTTTGACCGGTTTCACATCTAGTGACCGGCCTAGTTAAAAATTAGGTCCTAGAGGCTATTTGGAAGGGTAAACGATGTCTAAAAATAACGAAATTTGGTACGAGCATTCTACCTAAGCTCCTCAAGCTCGAGGACTCCTCGGCTTGCACAAAATGGAGCTATGGATTACAAAATGGGGTTTTCTATGATACATATGTTACAATTAGTGATAATAATCACTGTTGAATGTTTGGAGAAATAAGAAATATATTTGTTTGAAAAATTGATCCTCCTGGCTCCCTGCTTTGTCTTCACATGCTTCCGTGGCGTCTGTGCCTCTGGCTGCTGCCAACACCATGATAAGAGTTACCTTCCTTTATGCTATTGTTGGATTCTTGATTGAAGAGTTGTCCAAGAAAGATGTTGACATTTGGAGTTTGCACATCCATGATGAGATCATAAGCCATCGTGAAGGATTGCCATTGCTTATCACTTCAAATGTCGTTGAGAATTTGCCTCATGATGAACTCTTCTTCAATCAGCTCTCCAATGGATGCTAACTGATCCGCAACCTCCTTGACCTTGGTAACAAACTCTGTGATGGTTTGTTTAGGCTTCTTCTTCATTTGGTTGAACTCGTTCCAAAGATGATTCTTTCTTGCTTTGGTACTAGCAGAAAAGAAAGTCTCGAGGGCATCCCAAGTCTCTTGAGATGTCTTGCATTCTCTAATAGGTGGTAATAGAAAGTCAGAGATAGAGTTTAGTACGTACGACCTTGCTTGAGCATCCCTTGTGCACCAAAGTGTGAGCTTATCTGTCTCCTCTTGTGTAGGCCCTCCTTTGGATCTTGGAATAGGCATAGCTTCATCACCTGCTACAATTCCATAAAGATTTCTACCTTGCAAATAGGCCTCCATTCTGATTTTCCAAGCGGCATAGTTGTGTCAATTAAGCTTCTCGATCATTGAGGGAAAGCCGTCACCATCTTGATCTAGCTCGGATACCATTGAAAGAACTTGGAGAAGCTTGTAGAAGGTAGAAAAGTGTGTTTCGAAGCGACAAAGTTTGGTCAAGCCAACCGGCACAAGACCAGCCCTTGAGCTTATGGAGACTCAAATAGACCTTATAGGCATGCAATAAGTGCAAAGAAACACACTATGTACTTTGCATCATCAAGGAGAATGAGCTGATACAAAACAGATAGGTTCACGGGTCGACTAGCTCAAAAAACTTACTATCTATGGAAGAGACAATGAACTTTAAATGCCCATAGCAACCAACGTGATTACAATTAGAAAAAATCCTTTTATGGGAGTGATACACATAGAGTTGAGTGTATGGAATGCACAAAAGTATAAGGAATAAGAAAAATATGCTATAGGAATGAATGCCACATTCACCGGTGGTACTTCCTATTATTCAGGAATACATAGAGATTGATCCCAAGACAAAAAAACTCAGATTTCTCCCAATCTATGAAACCAAATGATATGAAATATTATAAGAATAAACTAGACACTAATACCTTTCCAATGAGCCATCTTGCACTCAATTTGGAGCTTTGGAGAGAGAGCAAAAGCCTCTACAAGATTACTATTGGCGAAGAAGATGATGCAGAGAATTGAAGGAGCAAGACAATGATGGTCACAAGTGTATGTATATTGCTTCCATGTAATGTACAAGTGATCTAAAGTCTTTATATAGCCTCTAGGAGTGTTCCACGACTTTTACAAGTTGAATTTGGATTCAAATGAAGGTGGGAATGGTTGTTGGAGGGAATCAATTCACTTTCCTACAATCTAGGAAAAGTGAAGATCTAGTTTGATCTACTTTTAAGTGATTGATTGCTTGATTGAATGCAAATTCAACCACCACAAATTCGTGGGATTTGGGCTCTATCTTTCTACCTTTACATGTGTAAAGCTCAAGGCTTTTACAACGGTAAATGAACCATCAAAAATCTCTCAAGAAAATACAATAAATGAGCATAAGAAAAAGAACTCTCCAACGGATATTCTTTCGATGCGATAGCCTTTGATGTAGATCAAATCCACCTCAAGCATAGTGTAAGCTTGATGTTCCAACAACTACTCCCAAAGGCAAGTCAGTAGTGACACGAGTCTTGAGAGGGGATTTGATACCTTAGGATGAATACTTATTGGAGGTCTATTTGATCCATGGAGCAGATTTATTGTTACAAACTGACTCACCTACACAAGGACGGGAAGAAAGCACGATGACATTTTACGAGTTAAAAGATCCTGAAGAAGAGTCTAGAGTAACCTATCTAGACAAGAACCAAAGAAGATATTGGCCAATCGATGCCTTAGATAGAGCTCGACTGAAGTGCGGGACAAACAAGCCATCGGAGTATTCCAAAAAGAGCACATGTACAATTTACAATACCTAGAATGCAAGCACACAATCAGACACACCCTAGATTAGGCAACCAACACCGACCACGAGTAAGACCAATACCTTACACCAGTAGTCCCTGTAATACCTAGACAGCTAGAGCCATGAGAAGATTAAGACCTATTCAGGTGGCCAAATGCATGAGAAATCATTATGATGGATTGGGAGAACCTTATGAACACATTGCTGAATTTAAACAAGTCCTAAGAGCTGAACAAGTGGATGACTTCTTTGTGCAGTATGAGTCCTTTGGGCTCACTCTCACAGGAACAGCTCTGACATGGTTCCAACCATTAGATCCAAATCAATTTGGAGATATTGAACAATTCTTTCAAGAATTCATAGGGGAATTCACTAAAAGAGGGATTAAACAAAACTCTTCATCTTTAATCCATAGCTTTAAATAGAGCCCCAATGAAACTATGAAAATAGTTGCATGAAGATTCAATTAGTATGTTGATAGATGTCCGGTAGTTGAATGACCTAAGCAGCAAAAAATGATATCATTATTTTTGGACGGATTAACAAACAGAACTCTAAGAACATTAGTCTATGTGAAGAGACTACAGACATTGAGTGAATGTCTCCAAGAGTGTATTGATCTGCAGGACAACCTAGCAGATGATCTCAAGAGTACGACCGGTCTTACTAAATTAGAAGACACCCGAAGCACAGTAACCTCCAACTCAAGCAATGTCGAAGAGCTAGCAGATCTGGTAGTGAAGAAGTTAGGAGTTCTCGGGCAAAGGAACTACTAGCATCCATCTCTGAGAATACCTATGTTACGAAGATGTAGCTCATGTGGAGGTGATCACCCCACTCACATGTGTGTTCGAGGAGGAACAGGTGCACCTCAAGCGTACCCTTATAATAGGCAACCCCATCAAGGAACGGCCTTGTATTGTCACATAGATAAAAAATACACCAATCACACCACATAAAATTACCCATTCAATAGGCAGACGTGGCCTCTACAACCACCTTAGTATCGACCATATGGATATCCACCCAAAGAGCCAGACAGAGAGATGCCTAGGTACAATCCCTACCCAACACCAACAGGAGCACCTAGAACATATGAGCAAGCACAATATACACAACCTCAACCAGTGTTAGGACCACAACTGTCACATCCCCAACATGTGGTACCTCTCAAGTATACCCAACTAGAGGAAAACTTAGAAAGAGCCATAGTGCTAGCATCGCCAATAGCCAGTGTAGAGTCAACGAACCCAGGATATGAGCAATACCAAGGGGAGTACTATTCCTATGATACTAGTATGATGGAGTACGAGCAAGTTTATGATCCGCAATACTATGGATACGAAGGATATGACAATACATATGGACCAGAAGTGGCGACATTAATGTACACCGCACCTAAAGCACAGGCACCCGTAAGACCACCCATCAGACCACCTATGCCAAGAGGGCCGTGTTATAGATGCGGAGGAGACCACTTTATCAGAGAATGCACTCGGCCATACAACCCACCACCTCTTAGGACTTGGGATGGGTATTGTAGTGATTGTGGAAAGGAACATCTCTTCCAAGATTGCCCCAAAAATCCCAACAAGGCTCAAGACACTGCACCTATTAATGCGATCAAAGTGATAGAAGCATTGGGAAGTGACAAGGAATATATTGTACCATTAAAGGCCATTAGACAAGCACAAACAAAGGAATGAGAAGGAAAATTATCAGACCTTGAACAAGAAAACAATAAAACCTTAGACCCCAAAATTCAAATAGTGGAAGATTTAGAAGACCCTCGCGAGAGTACTCAAGCAACGAAAAGCCAAAAGTGGAAGGAAAGAAGAGAAAAGCTCAAGGAAAAATGGATGAAAAACAAACTCAGAAACAAGAAACATACATGAAGCAATAAGAAGCCTAAAGAACTAGAGATTCGAGAAGAAGTTCCCATTCCACTGCCTATCTGAGAATCAGAAAAACCAGGATCAATTCTAGCCGACCCAAAACCAGATGATTTCGACATGTGGTTGAAAGCATACCAAGCTAGAATTAAGATTGGACCGAATTTGGAGCAACATGAAAAGCTTTACCCACAAGGAGAGTTAGAAAAGGAGAGGTTTGTGATATGTAGAAAGCTCATAGAGGTAGCACAAGCAACCCTAGAAAAGACTATCCCTGCCCTCCCCAAGACAAGGATAGCGGAGGATCAATACAAGGATTGTGTTAAAGCCAAGGACAAGGAACCGAAAGAGAAGAATGATAAATGTGAGCTAGTAAAAACCCAAGACGAACCTATGTCAACAGTACCGGATTTAGAAGTAGACTGTCCAAAAGAATTATGGAATAGAATCTAAGAAGAACAATGGAAGAGGAATGGAGTAGCTAAGCCTCCTTTTGAGGAATTATATGTGGAAGTTTATCAACCAAGTCCCAACATGGAAGAAGCATATGAGGAAGTATCGAGACTAGACCGAAATAGGGAAGAAGCTCATAGCATTTTGACCCTACCAAATTACATGGGAGAGTACGAAAAAGAATCCATGATCTTCCGAGCACCCACAGTACTAGGAAAAAGGAAAGGGAAACTCAGATAAGAATTCACACAGTCTAACAAAACTTAAAAAGACAAAAGTACAATGCCAATTGACTGTGGAAGAACTACTTCATGTTAAACCGCAATTATGGATACAATTAGCAGGTCAACTGGACTTAGGGAAGGAGAAGAACGAAAAGGAAAGCAAGGGATATGAAAACCCACCTAAGGTACCAATTCCAGTGGATAAGGTCGAAGAATTTAGTGAAGGAGATGAAGGTAACACGTGTCTACCTGTCACTTACAATGGCTATATGACCAAAGCCATACTAGATACAGGAGAAGGAGTAGGTATTGCTACCAAAGAAATTTAGGAGAAATGGGAAAATTGTGCCTTATGACCCACCTGCCTAAAGCTATAGTTAGTAGATGGTCATGTTGAAAAACCATTGGGAATATTAGAAAAGATCAAATTAACCACCTGTGGAGTTGAATTTGAGCATACTTTAGCCAAATATCAGTTTGGAAAAGCAAATAACTATGAGATGATATTAGGACGACCCTTCATGAGACAGCTTAGGGTAGTGCAGGATTGGGGATGAGACTCTTTATACCTCCAACATCAAGGAAACACCACCAAAATAAACTTGTACCTTTGCATATACAAATGTACCACCACTACAATGGAACCCCATACATAAAGAAGAGGAGGATTTGTCTATCCATAGTGCAGGATCAGCGATCAATCATGGATGCATGAGGATGCACAATTATGGATGTGTAAGGAAGCGAAGAAAGAGCATAATAAAAGGAAATTATGGCCAATAGGACATCCTAATTATCGGCCCATAGAAGATCCAAGGTACATGCCTCAAATCTTCCCTGATGAAACATTTGAATTGCACGGATGGATGGAAAGGTTGTATACTTAGATGAGACTTCAGAAAGAATATTTGTAGTGCCAGATCACGCGAGAAATACCTACACATGGAGAGGCAATTTAGTATTCCCTCCATCACGAGCAAATGTAAACACGAGCCATCAAGGTGCTGGAACATCCTCAGCCCATGGCAATCAAAGAGACAAGAACAAAGAGAGACCAGAAGTAAGTTTCACTCACCCCTTAGGGAGAGATAGAGCCACAATGGACAACGATAGAGTGGAAAGACAAAGAGAACCTAGAATACCAGTTGGTAGAGATGATTTTCCTCTACCTAGACCACGTGAGCACCCAAGGGTAATAAGATCCACTCAGTCAATAAAGTCAATGAAAAACTATTTTGATGGGACAAGAGATCCCTATGACCATGATGCGGAATTTAAGCAAGTTTCTAAACGTGGAATCAGACATGATACTTCTTCATTGATTCATAGCTTCAAACAGACCCTACAGGAGACAGTTAGACTTGCAGGACGTAGTTTTAGACAATATGTGGAGAGATGTCTGATGCAAGAGCTACCCTCACAAGCCAAGCAAGTGTCATTGTTTTTAGATGGCCTTTTGAGCTCTAAACTACGCTCCTATGTCTACTTGAAGGAACCCTGAATGCTAGAGCTATGTGTAAGAATTTGTATAGACATTGAGGACAACTTAGGAGACGAGTTGGAACTCTCAAAAGTCTATAAGGACTCAGATTGTTCATCTGTAGCATCCTCAAAACTGTCTAGCTCAATAGAAGACCTAGCAGAAAACGTGGCCCAGAAACTAGGAGTTTCTAGTAAATAGATGCCTAGGTTAACAACAAACAAGCGTTTTTACACCTCTGGTGGTGATCATATGGCAAATGTGTGTCCCAATGCAACACAATCACAAGCCAACCCTAGTAGCCAATACTGTACAATTGAGAGGCGATACACAAATCACACGGCTTAGGACTACCCATACAACAAACAAGCAGTAAGACATAACTACCTGCAAGCATACGCACAGCCAGGTAGGTATCAAGCCCAATACAATGCTCAACCTCATTACTATAGGCCTCCTCAAAACTATCCTTATCAGGCTCAACAAAGACCACAACGTGTCTTAGCTCAGCAGCCACCCCCACCAGCTAATGTCATCTTAGTCAAATACGCTACTGCAGAAGAAAACCTTAATAGGGCCTTAGTGCCTTCATCACCCTTGATCATAGAGAGTGACCCAAACTCAAAGAGTTTTGACTCGACTCATGTAGATAGTCCACTCGCATATTACACAGATTCACCAGAACATGTGGAAACATATCAATACGATAGTCCACCATTGGAACCTAGTTGGAAGCCCGATTGCCTCAGAGACACAGGAAAGGAACACACCATCCCTATCTCAAGTACTAGCTATAGAGGGTGAAGACAACCTGTCTTCCATACATAAGTACTCACATGAATTCCTAAGAGAAATCCAACAAGAGAAGTAGAGAAAAGAAGAAGGAACCCATTCTCCTATTCAAGAAATAGATGACTTGCAAGAGCAATTTCCCCAAGACATTCCCTCTATTTACGATGATGTAGAGGAAGAACACCTAAGTGAAAAAACAACATTTGAATCCAATTCTTTGCAAGAATTACCTCAGTTCATAGGACCTTGGGAAGCCAAGTCTATTAGCATGAGAGCACCCACAATAATAGTGAGGAAAAAAGAATCAATAATCCCTAGAAACACAGAAGTGATCAAGAACACCAAAGTACAATGTCACCTCACTCTAGAGGAATTGTTGAAGGTTAAACCAGAATTGTGGAAGCATGTAGCAAATCAATTCCCTAAGCTTTCTACTACTCCCTCATAGATAGGATCACATAAGAAGGTACCAGAGATACCAGTAGAAAGAATTGGAGACGTAAGCAAAGGAGAGGAAGGTAATACTTATCTTCCAATAACCCATCCGGGCTATACCACCAAAGCCATATTAGATTCAAGAGCCGGAGTAGCCATTGCTACTAATGCTTTATGGAAACATTGGGGCAAGCCAACATTAAGACCCACCAGGATGAAGCTACAAATGGCTGATGGACGCATAGAAAAACCATTAGGCTTACTAGAAGCCATATCTCTCACCACATGTGGTGTGGAGTTTGAGCATACTTTCGCCATTTGTGATTTTGGGAAGAATCATGCTTACGAGATGATTCTAGGACGACCATTCATGTGTCAGTTGCAAATTGTACAAGATTGGGGAACTAATTCTTTGTACTTGCAACATTTAGGAGTGACTACTAAAGTCAATCTTAAAGACTATTCCCATCAAGATGTACATCCGATACAATGGAAGACCATCCATAAGACACAAGAAGAAATAGAATCCATACACTCATTGGAATGAGATCCCTCATGGTTGCACGAGGATACTCATTTATGGATGTGTAAGGTAGCAAAGCAAGAGGAAGAATGGTTACAAGCCAGAACCTTAGGCTCAAAACAACATCCACGAACCCTTCAAGACCCAGCTTACGCACATGTAGTATTTCTAGACGAGGAATTCGAGCCTCATGGTTGGGCTGAAATATTAGCAACAATGGATGTAGCCATCAATGAAGAACAATGGAAACCCCACTGTGACGAGGATGGCTATGACATTTCAGTCTTCACAATAGAGCCAATCACGTGTGATTCGATTATTGAAGAATGCGAACCTAGCACTAATGCATTTGAGGATGCAAGTGACTTTGATCTAGAGTCAATTATTATGGACCCTCCTTTTGCATCAGAGGAAGAATATTTCTACAAAGTAGAAGCTCACCCTCAGAGACACAAAGAAATGATGAATGAGGTGAGACTAGCCACACAAGTGACTACCAAAAGCGAAGGTAAGAAAAGAAAGAAGAAAGAAACCACGTCCGAGGAAGAAGAATATTTGTTTGAGGTACCGGAGAACTTCAAGAAGTATGAAATAGAAGATAGACGAATCATGGTACGAATGCCTAACAGAAAAGCTAATGTTGGAGAAGTATATGATAATCGAGAGACAACCAAAAAAAGTATAGTCACCATAGAAGGAGAAGAAGAAAAATGTACATACATTGGGAATGATTTGATGAATGCAGAAGAGGAAGAGTTAGTTGCCCTATTGTGTGAATATAGAGATGTGTTTGCTTGGAGTTACAAAGATTTTAAAGGAGTAGACCCGGATATATGTTCCTATAGAATCCCTATGACTCCAGATGCAAAACCGATGAAATAGAAACCATACACGTACAATGATAACTACGTTGTGAAGATCAAAGAAGAAATAGATCAATTGATAGAAGCAGGATTCATTTACGAAATTGAGCATACTGAATGGGTATCCCCCATTGTGGTTGTGCCCAAGAAGAATGGAAAATTGCGTGTGTGTATTAACCTTAAAAAAGTTAATGCCGCCACGATTAGACACAATTATCCTCTTCATATCACAGAACATTTATTGGAGAGAGTTGGGGGCAAGGAATTTTATAGCTTTCTTGATGGATTTTCAGGCAATAATCAAGTAGCCATTACTCCAGAAGATCAACACAAGACAACCTTTACCACAGAATGGGGCATATTTGCATTTTGTGTGATGCCATTTGGCTTAACAAATGCACCGCCACTTTCCAGTGACTCATGTGTCATGTTTTCAAGGAATTCTTACGCAAGAATTTGGAAGTTTATGTCGATGACCTATGTGCTCATTTGAATATGAGGCAAACTCATATCCCAAAACTAAGGCGTAATTTGATAAATGTCGAGAATATCAAGTTTGTTTGAACCCAGAAAAATGCGTTTTCATGGTCAGACAAGGAAAAATTCTAGGACACATTGTGTCAAAGAACAGAATCTCTACAGATGAGAAAAAAGTGAAAGTAATTGCAGATCTACGTAGAAAAAATAACGTAAAATAAGTACACGCATTTATGGGTCATTGTGGTTATTACAGAGGATTCATACACATGTATGCAATCATAGCCAAGCCTATATACTCTCTTTTGACCAAGTTTGAATGGATGGATGAGTGCGAGATTTCATTCAATAAACTTAAATGACGTTTGTGTTCAACACCTATATTAACAACCCCAGATTGGAGTAAGCCATTCCATGTACATGTGGATGCATCCAACTATGCCATAGGATGTGTGTTAGCACAACCCACGAATGAAGGTAATATAGATCTCCCCATAGCATATGCGAGCAGACATTTGAACGCATCAGAAAGAAATTACACCACTACGGAATGAGAAGGATTAGGAACGATCTATGCAGTAAAGAAATTCAGGCATTATACTCAAGATTAACTACAAGAGAAGCTCCTTAAGGAATAACAGATGAATTACCCGACGCATATTTGTTTAAGCTTGAAGTAGTACCAGAATGGGCTAAGCCTATCGTACCTATTCTCACATATGGACCCAAGAACCCCAGGATAAGGATCAAGGAAGGAGAGATTACCAAGTCTCAAAGATATCAAATCATAGCAGGAAGTATATATAAACAGGATAATCAAAAGATTCTTGCTTGTTGTGTAGATGAATCTGAACATGCGAATTGGTTGCAATTAGCACACGTAGGTGCATTAAGGCAACATCATTCAAAACATTGTACACTGCAGACTCTACATAGACGAGGAGTATATTGGCCTTCTATGGAAGCATATGTCTACAAGATGTGTAAGGAATGCCCAGTTTGTGGTGAAAGACCACCAGTAGAACATGCTACGTTATATCATGTGTCTCTCACACTAGAATGGAGTGAACCATTAGTGACGTACTTGAGGATGAAAACATTCCCTCAAGGAATGACCTTAGCACGACAACGAAGTCTAGCGTAGGAATCTCAAGACTACTCACTTATTGGCGACAATCTATACAAAGGAGGACGAGATGGATACCTAAGACAATGTGTTCATGAAAGCGATTATTTGAGTGTACTAGAGACTACACACCAAGGTGTTGCAGGAGGTCATTTTGGCCCCGATAGGATAATCAAAGCCATCCTCTTTGAAGGATTATGGTGGCCCACTCTTCATATGGATGCACATACCTATGTTAAAAGATGTGACGTGTGCCAAAGAACTCAATTTCCTACTCGCAGAGATGAAATGCCATTGAAACCCATGATGGGAGGACGTGCATTTTCTAAGTGGGGTATAGACTTTGTAGGACCCATTAACCCCCTGCAAAAGGTACACATGTTGAATACATTATTGTTGTGACAGATTATCTTACCAAAATGGGTAGAGGCAAAGGCCACAAAAACGAATGATGCACACACGACTACAAAATTCTTATTTGAAAATGTCTTTACAAGATATGGACACCTATAGAGTTAGTGAGCGATCGAGGAACTCACTTTCTAAACCAAGTCATTGAATATTTGTTACAAGATTTTATGGTGATTCACAAGAAATCTGCACCATATCATCCTCAGGCCAATGGTCAAGCAAAAAGCACTAAGAAGATCCTTTGTAATGTACTGACGAAACTCGTGAACAACAAACGTTCAGATTGGGACAAACAGTTACATCATGCTGTTTGGGCATATCGAGTGGCCTAAAAGACTGTACTCAATGCAACTGCCTTTGAGATGGTTTTTGGTCAGAATGTTGTGCTTCCTTTGGACTTCTTGATACCGACCCTTAAGGTTGCACAAGAACATCAGTGGACCGGCCATGAATTATCAGTAAGAATAATGGACTTGGAACGATTAGGAGAAACCAGGCTAAAAGCAGTAGTAGGCATATATGTAGCAAAGAAGCGACAAAAAACATATTTTGATGCACATGTGAAAGATAAAGGCTTAAAAGAAGGAGATTTAGTCCTAGTGTATATGTTGAAACAACATGCACGGAAATTAGAAAAGCGAGGTTATGGACCTATGATCATTAACAAACTCTCGACAAGTGGAGCACTACAATTAGCCACTTTAGAAGGAGACATAATGCCTAATTACATTAGTGGCTGTAGAATCAAGCTTTATGAGGAACCTCTTACTGAGGATATGCTTAGACGACTCACATTGGCAAAGAAGCGTAAGGAGGAAGAAAATAGAATACGAGCTGAAGCTCAGGCAGAAGCCATAGAACGCATTAAGCGCATGAAGTTAAGAAAACAAGGACTAGGGAGAGAACATTATAACCATCTGGAAACAACACTCAGATATCCCATGGCCATGTGTCAAGAAAAGTCAAGTACTAATCCTAGCATAGTGGATAGGAGACCATTCATTACAGTCAGGCTAGAGCACGGTAACCCTTGCCAAGAGCTCAGGGCTTTAATTGATTCAAGTGTTGCGACTAGTGCGATTAGATGGTCCCACTATAAGGACTCAAGAGTAGAAATGCGGCCAATTGAGGCATACCTCATAGGGCTAGGAGGCATGAAAACCCCTTGCATGGGTGAGGTGGATCTTCTTATCCTCATAAACAATGTGACCATGACAGCGAGGCTACTAGTGTGCCATGAGGAGGACCTGATAGAACCCCTAATCCTTGGCCAAGATTGGTTATATGATCACTCAGTGGACCTAAAGCTTAGACAAGGCTCCTTGCAGATTGGAGCCTTAGATCAGCAGGGAGTGATACCGCTTAACTTCCCTAACAACACTCTGCCTGAGGTATGTAACCCTAGACTCTATGAAACGCTTGCGACGGAGGACAAGAAGATCTGTGGGTAGATCCCTCGGCCAAGCATGCTCATTCCAAAGTCAACCCATGAGATCTTGCCGATGTATAGGGTCCAGATAAGAAAATGTCAAGAGATTTTCTCCTAGTCTTCCAACAGCGGACAAATGGGGACCATTGCAGGTCACGTGGGTTACATCAGCGATTAGGTGGACTGATCAGCAGCCACATGGGCACAACATCCTATAGTGCCCATCCTTCCACACTTATTGTGGACTGGCCTAGACTTTTGATACAAAATGAAGCACTTCCTAATGGTCAGGTTTCACAAGTGTTGGACCTCCCTTCTTTTCCAAAGTAGAGTGTCCATCCGACCTCTCAACCGCAACCACGAAGGAGTCAACCACAACGAAGGAACCGAGACCGACGACAATATCAGACGATGCAAGGAGGAAAGCAGTATTAGTATCACAAAGCAAGAGGCACGCGACAGATATGGGTGCTGAAAGGATAGAATCCACAGATAGATTTCAACAATGAAGACCAGGATAAGAAGAAGTTTCAATGGAACCAAAAACAGTATCGAACGTCTCCTCGACCTTCTTCTACGACTAAGAACAGTCGACCGATTTGGATTGCTAAGAAGTAACTTACGAATTGACCCACACCCACACAGATATGGGTACCCAAACCGTGTATCATAGTTCAACACTCAAGCCATGTAATATATAACCCTCAAATTCTTTTCACCCCTCACCACCATCGCATCCAATATCATTTTTTGTCCCTCAGCAGAAACATACCACCCCATCAACAGCCCTTAGGAAATGGATGCCGAAATGTATCCAGATGTCTTCTCCAAACTCCTTATCTAACAGTACTCCCATCCCGACTAAACACTACCCTTGTACTAACTCATTCACAACTGAACTTTGTACAAATCCACACACCACAACCCAACATCACTTATAATAACAATCGCATCAAGGAATGTATGCACTATCTGAAGCATGTAGGTGTCTAGAGACCTGTATTAATTTTGCAAACATCATTCCATAAACCACATCACAACACTCGGCTACACAGGTTACACATCGGTTATGGAAAGGGATTGCGGTCTCACTTTAATGGGATCATGAGTAATTTCCATACTAATGTGCTAATCTTTTGTAGCAGATTTCTCCGCACTTGCATCATTCATCATGCAAGCAGAAGGACCACCTGAAGCTAGCCCTAGCGTACCCATGGAAGATATTGGCGAACTATTGGCTGAACCACATCCGACGGCACAACCCCCGGAATTTCAAGGATTCCCAAGACCGATGCCCATTGATGATCCACCAAGGGGATATACCGAAAAAGTCAATCGTAATTCACATTGGTTCCAAGGTCTAGCAGGACCTTTGGTAGATGCAGATTTTATTTTCGATGCCAATTTGACCTTTGACAATAGTAAATGGGGCAAGTATCAGTTCTTCTCCAGAGAGTTTGAAGCACTCGAGAATACAGAGGACTTAAAGCATGTTTGGGCAAGAGCAGGCCTCATAGAATACTTCAGTGATCCGTTGCCTAAACCAGATTTCTATAGATGCTACTACTTGGTAACCACATTAACACCTTCTGAGAATAAAGACTTGTTAGGCACATTCATTTTATCATCTTTGGTAAATGACCCATCGTTTAAGAAGTTTTATCTTTCCAAAGATTTGATTAGAGCGGCATTCAAGATACATGGAACCCACACGCCGACAGAGCGAGAAAGGCTAATTCTAGATCCTATGAAGCATGGGGACATTACCAAATGGGAAGATATTTCGGCTATCACACCTGAGCTATCTAAGCCACTAAGAATCTGTATGCAACATTTCGCATTCCCACCTCAGGATCGATTCACCATGCCTCATAAACACATTTGTTTTGGATTGTATTTATCTTGTATTGGACCACAAACGATAGATCTAGCAAGTTGGATAATTGATCAATTGTATCTAGCACAACAACGATGGGAGAGAAAGAAAATTATCCATGGATGTTGTGCTCTCATGCGCATTATTTATATGTGTTTGGCATATGACTTGCCAATAGAGCGTGGTATGATGAGTGAAGAGTTAAAGGCATATAAAGGGACAACCCAGAAAGCTAGGAAAGCTAGCAAGGGACGAGCAGGAAAGTGCATGCATGGAACTATCCCATGCCTACAAGTTCCAGAATCCCCTTCACCTCAACCCTCTCCAGAGCAATCTCCTACAGAACCCCCTACATGTGTACAACCTATTCGTATACGCCTATCAAGACCAGTGACTACAGAAGGCACTACCAGTGCAGTTACCTCTCAAGCAACCACCACCCGGATCCTCCCACCACTCCAGTAGAAATTCCCAACACTATTGGTGCGGAAGCGTTTTCTTTTCCGATACCCAACCTTAAAGTAGAACCAACAGATACAAATTTTGATTTTGAGATGTTGGATGCCTTTTCAAATGAATTTTAGTTCTTGGAAGGACAATTTTTCTCTCAAGAATATGAACAACCAACCTACCCTACCACTCTGCTTGATCAACAGCAAGGACAAGTAGTATCCAGCTCAGGAGAAGAAAGGATAGAAACAGATGATGAAGATGGAGATGATGAAGATAGTCAAGGAAGCCAAGAATCTCAAGAGAATGCATAGACGGATGAACCAGAACAACACATTGATACCCAGGGTGACACTAGCACTTATGAAGATGAAACATTTGAAGGAGCTGCCTACACCTTGGCGATCAAGAAGTTATATCGCACCATGGAAAAATTTTGGGCACATAAAAAGCTATCTGAGGAAGAAATCCAAGCGCTTATAAAACAGGAACTCGTCATAGGAGGCTTTGAAGAAGCGTACATCAAAGGCTTCAGAGAACTAGTTAAGTCAGCAGGCACAAATGAAGCATTGAGATATTTGTAGAGAAAACCACTCCCATAGTTTGACCCACATCGAGTTTGATTATTATCCAAACCAAGTCAATACATTCGTGTACCAACAGATGGCCAATCTTCAGAATAGGCCAGGGAAGCCCGTCTCATCCGGGAAGAATCTTTGGTAGAAGAAACCATCATCATCGACTCCCCACCTTGCACCTCTACTGTACAGACCACCATATTTTTTGAAGTACCCACCTCATCAACCGCTCCTCTTTCACCCCCTACCCATCCAGTATCTCCTGTACACCTGCCTCTCCAAGACCATCCACATCCTTTGATAGTGCGATAGCAGAAACCTTTGTCATCTCCATTCCTCTCACACTTTCCACACCTACACAACCTAGCCTTCCCCCTAGGACTTCACCCTTTCTATCTAGTCCATTTCTACACCCATCCTTCCCTTCCTTTCCCACCCCTCCAAGACCCCTATTTCCCTTTCCACCTCCATTGACTTTCTCCCCAATCTCACTTCCCCGACCCACCGCATTTCCTCTTTCTCCTCTCCACCAAGCAATAAAAGAGACCCCCTCTATCAATTATTTTGCCACTTTTGTAAATCCTGTATTTACACCCACGCATGCACCCACTCACTCCACTATTCACAGTCATTGCACTTGACACCACATATAGTGACATGGATATATCACCTCCCATAGTACCACCACTCACTTCATCCATTGCACCACCACATTTAGGCACATCACATTTTTCCACTATTACCACTACATCCACATTCCCATCCCTATTTCCCCTTCCACTTGCATCAACACCCACACACACAGCATCTGCATTCACTACACCATTAATTCTATCACCCACTATCGACACCGCATTTCGTCAGATGTTTGCATGCATGAAGTGAGAGATGAATTTACATCTCTTGGAACTAGTTACCAGATGCTGCAGTAGACAACGAACGATTTATAGTCACAGCTAAACTCACTGACAATCGAGAATGCATCGCTTAACACCCGCTACCAAGAGCTACGCCAGGCCTACCACAAACTAGAACTTGAAAGTGAACAGAAGACTAAAGAGGCCATCACTGATATTGACAACTTGTTGCGGTCACAGAATATTCGCAATGCAATGCTTACTCGAAACATGGGACTGCTCAGATGCCACTTAGCAGCAGCTAAAGAAGAGAACCAACGCCTATAGGAACAGAACAGAGAGAACTTGGAAGCTTCTCTAGATCAATCAGACGAGCCCTTGAGTCCTAGTTGCTTCGAAGCTGTCCCCTCCGAATCCGTAAAGATGTTATTAGAAGATCATGTCAGATTATTAGAGGAGTATAATAGTATGAATGAGGAATACCAAAAGCTCAAAGAAGACCATAAGATATGGCAATTACGAGCACCTGTACAACAAGAACCACCAACTCCTGCGGACCTATCTCCTGAAATTATCGAGGAACTCAATGCTCTATGGGCCCAGGTAGTAACTCTCCAAACATAGATTGCCCCATATGAAGCACCCCCCAAGTCAGACTCCCCACTAGAACTACCAGCGGAGGAAGAAATAGTGACTATCCCAATGGAGGACACTTTTGAAGAAGCATACGAACCACAACCCATCCCAGGTGGATGCGTCACGGCCAAAGGCCAGACGACTTTTGAACTTCCTACTCCTGCATGGATGAAGATTGTCGAAGAGCTTGGAAGGACACACTCAGCAAGGGTGGAAGCTCAGTTACACGCAATGGCCATGATAGGAGAACAAATATTACAATCACCTTACTTTTCTCACTTGGCCCCTTGAAGGTACATATCTGGGCACGAGTTACAATATAAAACATATTTTATGTTAATGGCAGAGTATCAGTTGGCCATCGAAAAAGAAACAGGCAAGAAACCCTCCCACGCAACTCAGTTTGATCCTAAAGACTTGCCGCCAAAAGCGTAGAGAGGTGAAATATTTCAACCAAATTGGCACTAGGATTTATTACAAGAATATCCCGAAACGATAAGCACATGGGTCAAGGCACCACTCCACTTGAAGTACAACCCATGTTGGGGACCCATGCCACATCGCCGCTCTTGGAAGCCCTTTGCAATTAAAGTACAAAACAAAAAGCAATGCCAAGACTGGCTCAATTACCCATATTTCAGGCCACCCACCTGACCACCAACCCTAGGATATATGATGGCAATGATTCGTCACTGGCTCCCTCGCTTATGACGCATGGATGATGTAGCAGCACATATGATTGTCAAAATCTTATACATGATGCAGATTGTATTTAAAGTCTTCCGTCGCATCAAGGCACCACATGTGAACACCCCAAGTCTCGAGCATGGAAACCAAGATTTAGCATATGATATGAGTATGACACCATCACTCCGGGTGTGTTATGCCTGGCACTGTCGAATTAAATATTTACCAGCATGCTACAAAACGACCTTTGAAGAAATGTTTACTACATGTTTTGGGGAGCATCACTCAGAGGTGTTCATAAGCAGGCCTACACATCTACTGCAATTATTTGCCTGTGAACAGCTGGTGTACTCCACACATTATAGACTCCCGCTACTAGGGGAACCTAAACCCATCGATTGGGAAAAGCTCGAAGCAGATCTTGCACGAGGTATCCGCATTTCAGAACACACCCTCGCTCATGACCTCCTACAAAATTATATCCGACAGACCCCACAACAAGGTTCTGTCGAGGAAGACAAAAGCGAGAGGGAGGGGGTGTTGGCAGTAGTCAGAGGCATAGACGTCAAAGAAGCATGTAAAGACAGTACACAACGAAGTACTGGGGAGCCAAATGAATGATTTTTCAAACAAATATGTTTTATGAATACTTTTCAAAAACTCCCAACAGTGATTTTCATCACTTTTGTACCATATGTAACATAGAACTACCACTTTTCTAATTTGTAGCTCCATTTTGTGCAAGCCGAGGAGTCCTCAAGCTTGAAGAGCTTAGGTAGAGCGAGCCTACCAATCTTGGCTATTTTTAGACTTTGTTTACCCTTTCAAATAGCATCTAGAACCTATTTTTAAACTATGTGAGTCACTAGATGTGAAACCGGTCAAGACTAGTCTAAAAACTATAAATAGAGCTAGAGAGCTCATTTTTTAGGTTAGCTAGTGTAGAGTTGTGTAAGCTAGAGTGAGCTTGAGCTTGTAATTGATCTTGAGAATAGAGTCTATTTTCCTACCTTCCATTGTGTCTTGCTTGTCTCTTCATTGTGCTAGAGCAACAGGCTTCCTAAGCCTTTGATTGAAGCGCAAAAAACACGGCAACAAATATGGATTCTCAAGAAGGTCAGACAAGTGTCCATTCAAGAGATAAACAAGCATGACGAAACATTATATCGAAACAACAGTACCATAAGGACTAACATGATTCATCATAGATACCCCAAGAGAACAAAACCCACAACTCGGATAACAAAAGAGAGAAGAGATACACATGTAGCACGATAAAACGAGCAAAAGACAAGGCTTAAAACCTCTACTACAAAATGGATCTGGAAACCAAAGCCACAGCAAGGAATGGAACACCTGAACCAAGAAGTCTTTTTTGCACTCATGAAGCTTCCAATGCACCTAAAGTATGCATAATAGGGCCACATTACGAGGCCAGGCATTCGGCACATGATGTACATAATAAAATTAATGGTGCACATTCTCCAATTGGGGACAGGTCATAGCTTCTACTTCCTTAGGAATGGACCTACTATGTAAATAAATAATTGCTTCGGCTACACTAATTCTTGTTTTCTTTCAGAAGTGAAAATGAAAAAAAGATGTGGTAAGAAGTTCTACTGATGCACACATGGGGAATGGAGTGACACAACACATGCAATATCACTACAACACACATCACTAAACGACATGTATTCTACAACAGCTAATGCTCTTTGCATTACAAGTGCAGATGGCCTCTGAAGACTCTAAAGCTACCATTCAAGAGGAAGTGTTGGAATTCCCTTTACAAAGTGTGACTAAAGCAAAAGGACATTAGTTTAGAGATGATCAACCAGCTGGGGATTTCTTATTCCTTGTAACCATTAAAATCATGGATCCAGATCACCAGCTCCTTGTGATGTCCAAAGATTTCAAAGTAGTGCATGAGCTCACATCAACCATGGACATTCTGAAGAAGGCCGGCATTCATAAATACTTTGAGTTACCGATCTACAAGCCCGATTTTTAGCGATGTGTCCAAGTTATGAATACTCTGTAGCCTGCCTTGCATGACCCATTGGTGCCAGAGGCTAGAGTCATGGACGCAATTGGTGAATGGGTCATAATTCAATTTACTCATGAATTAATCAAGAAAGATTTTGGATGGGAGAAGGACGAGGCTACAGTCTTGAAAGAAGAAAGTCGAGGAGCCAAGACGTGAACCTTCAATGACATCAATCGTATTGATATTGAAGATGAAATGAGGCTTATCACTCAGCATTTTTGTTTTTCGAACATGCACAGGTATACGGCTCCACAAAAGATCGTAGTACAAATGTTGTCACACACTATTGAACAAATCAGAAATCAAGTCAACATGACTCCTTATATTCAAGAGAGGTTGTTTGAGGCAAAGAAGTAATGGAATCACAAGAGATTTCTGAATGGCAGTGTGGCTCTAACTATATTGATATATCATTCCTTGGGCATTAGAGAGCATTTATGAGAAATTCCATAATCGGAAGCCATGGAAAAATATGCAAATGTTGCAACTGTCCCTAGGAAAAAGAAGGGAGTAACAACTATAGAGGAAGCAGAAACCAGCTCACAACCTAGAATGAGAGGTACAAAGAGGTTAAGGGAAATGATGCAGACAAAAGCCGAGGTGCCAGCCACAAAGAGGGCACATGTACTTCCAAGGACAAGAATTGAAGACCATCGACTGATTACAGAAGAGGAATTGACGTGAGCCCTGGAAGACACACATCAATATACCGAAGGTCAAGTAAATCTATCAGTGCAAGGACACCATTACCAGCAAGCCCATCAAGATATGGAATAAAAAAAGAGGTTGACCAAGGTGCATAGATACAGGGGATTAGGGTTAGTAAATTCAAGCTCATCTTCAGATGCACAAGAGGAACTAGACACCTCCTTATTGAATGTGGACATTCGAAGTGAGTCCAAAGATGATGGACAATGGGAGGAGTTAAATGAAGTGAACAAGAACGTGGAAGAGGAAGGCACAAAGTTAGAGCAACCGCCCATCAGCCCCAGCCAAGATAAGGCAGGAAAAGAGGTCTCCCAAGAACGAATACATTTCATTAAGCTAAATGAAGCTTCCAACCTTCAAATCCAAGAGATTATGCTTGTAGGAAAGGCATTATTCAAAAATCCAAAGGAGGAACCAGAAGATCATACAGCGGAAGAGTCAGAACCCTTCACACCAATCAGGGTAGTGGCAGAACCCTCCCCTATGGATGTTACATTTCAAGGGAGTGCCATGGAGATTGTCAACATAGAAGAAGAAAGCAAAGAACCGAAAGTACAACTACAAATCAGACAACCGCATAATGAGACTATACACATGGAGCATGGAAAGGATGTCCAAACATGGGAAGCTCCAAGCATCCCAAGAACTTGGTTAAATGTGGATGTCTCTTAGCTCAAGCCAGTGGTGCAACGTATGATCAGAACTACCATGGACACTCAACAGTTAATGCTTGAGGCTGATGCCGACTATGACAAGGCAATGCAAGAAAAGAATCAACTTCGAGAAATGGGTGAGAATCTCTCTGTCCAATTGATTCAAGCTCAAAAGAACATAGCAGATAAAGAGCAGGAAGTCCAAGAAGCCAAGCAACAATGCAATACACTAGAGATGGCAAATCAAAAACTGGAAGACCAGCTCTAGGATTTACAAAGGAAATATGAAGCTAGTGAGGCCAAGAAATTATGCATGAATGCTAGAAGCAAAATACTAGAATCACAAATCAAAATATACGTGGAAGAAGCACAAAACTTACGGAACAAAAAAAAGGAGCAAATGACAACTCTTCTATGTAATCAACCTATAGAAGCTCCTAAAGTGCCAGAAAAGGACACAAAGACATTGGAGGAAAAGATAGCTAAGTATGAAGATCAACTCAAGCAAGAGTAGGCAAGCATTGCAGAATGGGAGAAAAGGTATATGGATGACACAACAGAACTGAGACGGAAGTGGAAGGTGGCAGAAAACAAATATTTTGAGCAATGCAATGAAGATGCAAATCAACTTGCGGTCATTGGCGAGGAGCTCCTAAAAAAAAAGAAACCATTATGAAGGTCATCGAGGAACTCAAAAACAAAGATGAATTGATCAAGCAACTACAAGATCACATAGCATAGAAGACAACAGAGGGGACACCAATAGTTCCACACTCCACAGCGGCTATTGAGGAGATTGAGGTACGTCCTCTCTCTTCCCCCTTACATCATTCGCCAATAAGGGATGAAACGGGGATCCACTTTGAAAGAACTCATGTAGATATTGCAGAACTGAGCCAAAACGAGAGGGCACTACTGGTGTCCAATCTTACTGGAGAATTTGAAGATCAATCATCAAGGTCATGAAGGATGCAAGAATTGAAAGCAAAAATTTGGAACAGATCTTAAAACCATTCAATATACCATATGGACTACTTAAAGAGCAAACACGCCAATATATAAAGACCATGACAAATAAGGAGCCCGACAAAAACCTCCGGTTATGTAGGAATACATTCAACTACACTCAAGAGGAATTCGAAAGAGCTGACCCTGTATGGAGGAGAAAATTTCTGGAGAAAAACCCTATGCTTCGGGTACAATGGGAATCATTTCCATACGTACTTCAGGTAAATCCATCTTTTTGTCCAGTACCATGCAGACGCTCCTGGATGCATTTTTGGGAAGGACAGTGCCAAGATAGCATTAATAACCAGTGGCTCAACTATTCACTATTGCCAAGTCCACCGCATAACTATCTACCGACTGAAGAAAACATGGTTAAAACCATGGAATTTTGGATTGCTCGCTATGCCACTGTACTTGATTTAGCAGTCAAAATGACTAATAAGATTCTAAGCATGTTACTTACAGTCATAAAGGTCTTCCAACATGCCAAATATACTTTTTTGAACTTCATCGGGATTACTCCGGGATCCAAAGCACTCATTTTTTATCTCTCCACTGTCTCGAGCTGATTAACGATTATGCCATTCTACTCATGACTTATGTTTTTTCCAATCACATATATGCAAAATTTTGAAGAAGCATTTTTCACAGGCTTCTTTGAAATTGATTCTGAAATTTCCAATCTTAATGCAAGACTAGTGGCCTATGAAACAAGCTTCTTTGCTGATCATTGACAGGCACCAGAGGATGGGGTGAAGTCAGTCAATGGAAAGAGTTCATGATATGTCACGCCAATCTGCTTAATCAACGAGAGCAAGCAACAATACAAACGTACTCACGTCACCACAAAAAGCCTGTCGAGGATGACAAAGTTCAGGAGGTGGGACATGTGGAAAGGGAATCAAGAAAAAATAGAAGAAGAAGAAGATCAAAGAATAAAATTGCTCAATAAGGAAGGAAGATTATCAAGAAAACAAACAACTCTTTGCCCAAAGCCCCACAGGGGCATGCAACAGGCAACAATGCCAAAGATCCAAGTCCTGAGGAGTGGAATTAAAGAAAGATAACAACCAGGACATTTCATGGGAGGTTGCACACAGCTTCCTCATCCACTAGGAGCTGGCGATGAAGCAAAACAAACTGAGGAGTGAGACAAAACACATAGGACTCTTCATCGGATAAGACAACCAATTCTCTGAAGGTCCTAGGTGCCTCCTCATCCACTGGGTGCGTGTAGTGGAAAGAAATGGAACAGGTCCTAAAGGATGATAAAGCAGATTCAAAAATAGGGCCTTTGAAATGTAATGCTCTCTTAAAAGAGAGTAGAGGTCAGCAAATTAAGGCGTGCAGTGGCAGAACGTAAACACGCTCAAAGCAATACAACACGTCAGGTGTGTGAAGATAAAGACAAATCAGAAGACCAAAAGCTAGAAAGAGGCAAAGGTTGAAAAGTTGAAGAGAGTGATTAAGAACATCACATTCTTAGCCATTGATGGCGTGCGTGGCAGCCCGACTTAATACAGCAACCCAGAATTGTGATATAAAGAATACCAAGGGACAAACAAAAGTAAAGGACATACCTCGGATAAAGTAACAAATTGCCTGACAGTCCTTATCGCTTCTTTGACCACTAGGTGCGTGTATTCAGAAGCCTTAGACAAGCTACAAACGAGAAGCAAAAGCCTATCAAGGGACGAGAGAGAGAAAGAGGGGGAGAGTGTTGCAGAGCAAAGAGGCACAAAAGGGGAGCCCCAAAATTTTCAAATTAATGGGCATACTTTTCTTCTTCAAAATTTTAGAAAATTCCCTCAAAGCTATGTAAATGCACTAGAGGAGTCCTCTAGATGCATAATCCCTAGTCATTGTAATATAGTTCTTCTAAAATAGTACGAGAATAGAGATTAGTCAATAAAGTGCCGGTCACTTGTGTGAAAGGACCATTTTCAGGGCGCATGTATATAAGTCACTTTGTGACTCTTTGTAAACACTTTTTGGCCATTGTGAAGAAGGAGACCTCCTGGATTTCAAATTTGCTTCTTTCCTACAGATTTGCATCTTCTCTATGATATTTTGTGTGTGTGTGAAGCTTGGAATGTGTGTGTAAGACTGTTTTCTACCCCTTCACATCACGTTTGAGCTACTGTAGTGTGTGTGTGAGCAAGTAGGAGTTATGGAGTGAGTGTGTGTGTTTCTTGCCATTCACTGTTTTGGTCATAACTCGAAGAGCGGTTGTTTGATTCGAGTGAAGATACGTCCAATAGATGCGTCTCATCCAGAGCTTCAAAACAGCTCGGTATTGGCCATATTCGGAGTTCAAAGCTGGGAGAAAAATTTGAATTTGTAAAAACTGCTATAAGTGGTATTGCGGCAGACACTTTCAAAGGCTAACTGAGTTGTAGAGGTAGATTAGTCTTTTCTCAGGCATTTTAGCTAAGCCACTTCAATTTCCATCATGAGCACACATGTTCTCATACACTTGGTTAGGTCGGTTCTTCGGATTGATAATTAAGCGTGTGTCAAATGAGATTTAGTCTCTTTGGCACAAGTCCCTAAGACTTCGTGACTTAGGTACACAGAGCCCAAAGGACTCATACTGCACAAAGAAATCATCCACTTGTTCAGCTCTTAGAACTTGTTTAAATTCCGCTATGTGGTCGAATGGTTCTCCCAATCTATCATAGTGATTTTTCATACATTTGGCCACTTGAATTGGTCTTAATCTTCTCATGGGCTCTGGCTATCTACGCATTATAGGAACTGCTAGTCTGATTGGATGCATTTCGGGCTGCACTCCTAGTGGTGGTCTTGGTATTACTGGTGGCCGATGCAAGTTGCCCACTCTGAGGAGTGTTTGATTGTGTGTTTGCATTCCTGGCATTGTAAATTGTACATGGGTTTGGTTTGAAACACTCCGATGGCTTGTTTATCCCGACATTGTATGTTCAGACTCGTGTTGTGTCCCGAAAGGGTTCTGAGAGGTAGTTGCCTGCTCCTGTTGAGGGAATACAGGCAAGCCCATATACTTCAATCGAGCTCTATCTATGGCATCAACAAGCCAATACCTTCTTTGGTTCTTGTATAGGTATGTTACTCTACACTCGTCTTCAGGATCTTTTAACTCGTAGAATGTCATCAGACTTTATTCTCGTCCTTGTGTTGGTGAGTCAGTTTGGAGTAATAAATCTGATCCATGGATCAAATAAACCTCCAGTAAATAGTCATCTTGAGGTATCAAATCCCCTCTCAAGACTCGAGTTACCATTGATTTGCCTCTGGGAGTGGTCACCAACTCCTCAAGGTCCAGTCTTCTTGAATTTTCTCATCCTCCTAACTCTCCTCTCTCATTGATCAATTTCGGGTGTTCTGTCACTACGTAGATGTGACCCAACTTATCCATGTATACTCCTTCGTACTTGATAGTTGATCTGGGCACAATTATGGATACGGTGGAGGTTACCATCTGGGAAACTGATCTATTTAAACCATCCAGGTAGATGGGAATCTCCTGGGCATTAGTAGACACATATTGCAAAGAGGTGCGATATTCCCCTTCTACTATAGACATGAAGTTTCTTTCAGGAACTAGACCTTGCATGTCTTCTGAAGCCATGGGTATCTCCTCCTCTGAATCACTAGAGGTGTCGGAATAGGCAGAGTGGTGACTGACCTGAGCTGTACTTCCTACCGATGATATAACACTTCTCCGGCTACTTAGAACCCTTCCTGACCTCAAGTTCATCCACCCTCCTAGGGCTTTCTTGGGCTTTAATTCTCTCCCTAACTGGCTCCTCAAATGCCCCAAATTTACCCTTAAAAAATGCTCAAAGTGTTTTGGACGATACCACTTTGGCGATACTGCACTAGGCGATACCAGATGGTCGACGATACGATACTTGGGTAGTTGACGATACGATATCGAAAAGTTGAGTGATACGATACTGCGTTTCACCCGATACGATACCACTACTCTACGCAATACGATACTATGTGCTCAGGCAATACGATACCACCTGAAAGCACGATACGATACTGCTTCAGTGTACGATATGATACTAGGAATCCTAATGGTACGATACAAGTGCAAGTCATGATACGATACCACAAACCCACACGATATGATACTAAGACTTGTCACGATACAATACCAAGAATACTCATGATACAATACTGATGCACAGTGGTGATACGATACCGCAACAATGCACGATATGATACCTCAAGAGGCAACGATACAATATTCGATTTGTACACGATACGATATCGCTCGATCGACAATAGGATACCGTGATCAGGGCAATACGATACCAAGTGGACTGCAATACGATACCACTGGTAGATCGCGATCGTGAGACCAACTTGATGACACAATACCAAAAATAGTATCGTGATACCTCAAGTGGTATGCGACGATACGATACTTTGGCGAGTATCATGATAGAAGGGAATTTTGGTATCGCGATACCAAAACTCAACCGATCACGATACTACAGCCAAAATAGCTCCCTTACAAAAAATTTTTCACCCCTTGGTTTCTCTCTCACTCCTCTTCACTCCTCATCCTCTGTCTCACTCAAGAAAACTCTGAAATCTTTCTATCCCACCCCACGATACCGCATGTGCCTTTAATCACATGTTACTACATTTTTACAGTGTTTTTGATATTAAAGTCTTGAAGTAGCTTACCTTGGAGATGTGTTGCTTAGAATTAGAGCTCAATAGGATGCTTTGAGGGCTTGTATAGCGTGATACCACACGAGAAATACTGGTTGCTGTCTGTAGGTGATACCATTCTCTGAGCAAGTGTCAAATGAACTACTTTTTTTTTGTTTTTATAGTTTCTAATGACTAAGGCCTATCCTACATTAACTTGACAATTTTTTTGGGATTTTTCTTGGTACTTTTCCACTTACTCCTACTCCACTTCTCTTCTTGACCTAACCCTAACTCTTTCTTCTCTCCCTCTCTCCTAACCCTAAA
>CM035443.1:100362681-100700181 GCA_020310875.1 Ceratopteris richardii | reverse complement strand
AACTTCTGTAGCTTTGGTCCATCCAAGCTTTTTGTAAGCATATCAGCTATCTGATCCTTTGTTGAAGTATGTATGACTTCAATCTCCTTATCCATCACTTTCTCTCTTAGAAAGTGATACTGAATCTCAATGTGTTTGGTCCTGGCATGAAAAACAGGATTAGCAGCTAAATACAATGAACTCATGTTATCTCCATATATGATTGGTATCCCATGCATAATATCAAGACTCTTCATCAATGTCTTGACCCAAATTACTTCTTTTGCAGCTTCAACCATGCCTTTATACTCTGCTTCTGTAGATGATAAAGCAACTGTATGTTGCTTCTTAGAACACCATGAGATAAGTTTATCTCCCACATAACACATATATCCAAATGTAGATCTTCTATCATCTGGATTACCTGCCCAATCTGCATCACTATAAATTTTGATATTTGTATCTGAGGTAAACCCATAATACAAACCTTCATTGAGTGTACCCTTAATGTACCTCAACACCCTTTGTCCTGCAATCCAATGTTCTTTCCTTGGGCAATGCATAAATTGAGACAAAACCCCTACTGCATATGATAAATCAGGTCTAGTTAGAGTAGCATAGATAAGGCTACCAACCAAACTCTGATATTGTCTCATGTCTTTGAATTCTTCACCTCCATACTTACTCAATTTGTGATTCACCTCCATTGGTGTAGGTGCTACCCTGCAATCATCCATTTTAAACTTGATTATCAAGTTCTTCAAATACCTTTCTTGGGTCACAAATACTCCATGTTGAGTATATGTAATCTCCATGCCCAAGAAGTATGACAAGTCTCCCAAGTCACTTATCTTGAACTCCTTTTCCATTTGCCTTTTGAGCTTTTGTATTCCTTCTTCATCTGTACCTGTAAGAATTATATCATCAACATATATGCACATGTATATGAAACCATTTTCATTTGCCTTGACAAGCAAGCTACTATCTGCTTTAGACACCTGAAATCCAAGTTCTTTTAGGAACTTCACAAGTCTATAGTTCCATGCCCTTGGGGCCTGCTTCAAGCCATACAAAGCTCTCTTGAGCTTGCACACATGATCTGGATACCTTTTATCTCTGAACCCTTGAGGTTGCTCCATGAATACATCATCTGAAATATAACCATTCAAAAAAGCATTCTTCACATCAAGTTGACATAGCTTCCAACCTTTACATGCAGCAATAGCAATAAGTGTCCTTATGGTTGTCATCTTTGCCACAGGACTATAGGTCTCATCATAATCAATACCATATGTCTGAGCAAAGCCTTTGACCACAAGTCTAGCTTTGTATCTAGACACACTTCCATCTGCAAACCTTTTTGTCTTGTAGACCCACTTGCATCCAATAATCTTCTGACTATTTGGTTTAGGAACCAAATCCCAAGTTTGATTCTCCAATAGTGCATCATATTCTTCCTGCATAGCACTCTCCCATTTTTCCTTACCTTTTGCCTCTTCATATGTAGAAGGGTCTTCATCTGTATTCACCATATAAGCATAATCTTTTGTGGCTAGAAATGAAGTATCATAACTATACCTTGTAGGTTGCCACTTATTTCTTGTTGACCTTCTGAGCTCTCCACTCCTTGAGGTTTCTGGCTCTTCACATTCAGGATCAAATCTTGGTGTTTCTTCCACTTCAACCTGCACTTCATTATTCTCTTGCTCATCAAATATTTGAACTTTTGATTTACCTTTTCTTTGACTCACTTCTTCTTCATCACCTGTATTGATGTTGATTGTACCTGCATACCAAGTGCTTTGTTCATCAAATGTAACATCCTTAGAAACCATAAATTGCTTTGTTGATGGACTCCACAATCTATAGCCCATCTGCTTATCATCATAGCCAATGAAAACATACTTTTCAGCTTTGGGTTCCAACTTGTGCCTTAATTGTGATGGCACATATGCATATGCCACACACCCAAATACTCTACAATGATCTAAGGTAGGTCTCTTACCCCACCAAGCCTCATATGGTGTCATACCCTGCAAGGCTTTACATGGTAACCTATTGACCAAATAAGTGGCTGTATTTACAGCCTCAGCCCACAAATAATTAGGGCAATTTTTCTCCTTCATCATGGATCTTGCAAACTCAACAAGAGTTCTATTTCTCCTTTCTGCAACACCATTTTGTTGAGGAGAGTACCTGCAAGTAACTTCCCTTTTTATACCTGCATTCCATAAGTAATCACTAAACTCATTTGAGAAATACTCTCCCCCTCCATCTGACCTTAGTCTCTTCAACTTATGACCTGTAATTCTTTCTGCATATGCATGATAGTGTTTAAATGTATTAAACACTTCTGACTTATCTTTGATCACATAGATAGTGATCCACCTAGTAGCATCATCAACATAAATCACATAATACCTTGATCCATTTATACTGAAATCTTTTGATGGTCCCCACACATCTGTGTGTACCAACTCAAGCTTCTCTGAGTGCATAAAACCATGCTTGGAATAGGAATGTTTATGAGCCTTACCTAATTGACATGCCTCACATTTGTATGTCATATGTTGACCTGCAACATTAGGCAATCCAAGCACTGAACCATTGTTAACCATATCTTTAATACCTCTTTCATTGAAATGTCCAAGCCTCTTGTGCCAAAGATCTAACTCAGAGATCTTATGTCCTCCATATGTGAACATTGCATGACCAATGTTACCCTGAATCTTCAATGTAAATAGTCTTCCTTCTTTTTTCCCTGAAACAATCTGTTTATACCCTTGGCTAGGGTCTTCCACATATACTCCATCATTAGTGAACCTTACTTCATATCCCTTTTCAACAATTTGACCTACACTTATCAAATTCTTAGGGATTGTAGGAACATACAAGACCTTACTCAATAAGGTGCTTCCATCCTTGGCCTTCACTGATCCTATTGACTTCACATTGTGCTTTGTGTTGTCACCTGTTTGAACAACATGATTAAAAACTTTACTTTCCAAATCAGTCATCAAAGATATGTTACCACTCAGGTGATTGCTACACCCTGAGTCAATGTAGAAGACTCTTTGATCTTCACTCTGCCTTTCACAAGTTGCATTCATTATCAATGTTGAATCTTCCTTTTGATCTGAAGCATAATTGTAGTAGGTGTTGTTGTATTGTTGACTTTGGAATCCTCTACCTGCATTTCTTCCAAAATAATTTCTTCCACCTCTACCTCTGTAATTACCTCTTTGATTTCTGCCACCTCTTCCTCTTGCATTATAATTTTGATTATATCCACCATTATTCTGATTATTATGCCAACAATCATTAGCTAAATGATTTGTCTTACCACAAATCCAGCAAGCTTTGCCTCCATCTTTGTTATTCCTGCCTCTTCCTCTACCTTTGCCACCTCCTCTTCCTCTTAGGAAGTTGGCTTGAGTAGTTGTTCCTTCATCTTCACCTGCTTGTTGTTTTCCTTTGCTATTCTTCTTCTTATCCTTTGAGTACATTGCATGACCTGTACTCTTGTCACCATCTCCTTTAACATCCTGCTCAAATGTTAGCATATGACCTAACAATTGATTTAAATCAGGAGTGAAATGGTCAAGTGATAGTTCTGTAGACAAAATAAATGGCTTCCATTTGTCATCACCTCTCAATCCTGTAAGGATTTGCCTTACCAATTTATCTTCCTCAATGTCTTCATCAACAGCTCCTAAAGCATCTGCAATATCTTTCATCCTTGTCACATAATCTGAGATGGACTGAGAGGCCTTCTTCTTGAAGGTAGTAAACTCTGTCCATAAGGATGGCTTCCTTGACTTTGTAGTGTTCTGAAAATGCTCCTCCAAAGCATTCCATATGTCAGTTGCACTTTCAAGACCTCTAATGTGAGGTAACAAGTAATCATTGACTCCCATATAAATAATGCTCCTAGCTTGAGCATCTTTCTTCATCCAAATTTTCAAATCTGCTAACTCTTCCCTAGTTGGAACACTAGGATCTCTGAACTCTGGCTTCTCTTCTTCTCCTGTGATGTAACCAATTAAATCTTTGCTCATAAGATGAGCTTCCATCCTCATTGACCATGCAGGATAGTTTTCCCTATCCAATTTCTCTATCTGTAGAGCATCTCCCATCTTGTTTCCACCTGTGTATTGAAAACTTCAAGCTTTACAAGCAATGTATGTACCTTTACTTCAAGTTAGACTCCTTTTGCCTTTCTTGATGTCGAGTAGTCTTCTCTTTAGGCTTTTGACTCCAAGCTTTCACTTCTTAGTTCTTCAAATGTTGAACTTCTTGAATCTGCAGCAGTCGGGACCTTCCTTTCCTTGATTTTGATGTCTCCTGCTCTGATACCACTGATGGAGAGTGTTAATCTCCAAAAGAACAACCTACTCTTGAATTTAGAACACCTCTATATCAAGAGTAAGTCAAAACCTTCACTAAATTATAGGTCCAATCTCCAAATTATCAAAATTAAGAAAATCTGTGAAGAAGATGAAAACACAGAAAAGTCTGCTGCAGAATTTCTTCACATTGACTTATCAAACATGTAAAGTTTTTGATGAAACTTTGTACGAATCATCTCCTAGGGATTACGCATCACCTCCAAGTTAAATTACTTCAAAAGCTATAGTATAACTTGAGAAATCAATTTCACAAGTTACCTATGTCAGAAACTGTTACTCAGAACAGTCGATTCTACACCCCTAACTTCTTAACTTTGGTTCTCACAATGTCGAACCCGTTTTGCCAAATCCTTTTGACTGAAGATAGCTTATCTCTCAACTTAGATTTTAAGCTATCATATGTGTAAAACTTTACACTGTGCACTGAGCACTACTCATTTCTTTGGACTCGAAATGTGCGCCTGTTTCAGAGAGCTGTGAACACTCAATACATGTGAATGTTCCTATCAGCAATTCTCTTCACCTGTTCACAATTAGACTCTAAAATTCAAACCACAGACTCATTAACTAACAACTTAGATATCCTCAAAAGGATTTCACAAATGATCTACCACAGACGGAGTAGACGCAGAAACATCGGGCGCAACATTTCCTTCATTTCAGGAGAAGACTACAACTAAAAGTGAGAGAGACTTCAACTTCTTTCTCAACTGTCTATTGACATTTACAATCACTAATTTCTCTATTCCTATGCTCATACATGGTCTCTCTTTGTCTTCTCTCTTCTGCTCTCTATTTACCCGACATTTTCCAAAAGTATTTATAGACATCTATGTACAAACTCTCATCAAAACATAAGTATATGTAACCTATGTTATAACTAATGTACATATGTGTACATGTCCTTCACTCTTGTGAATGTGTCCATTTTCTTCACTCCAAATCTTCAATTGGTGATTGATATGCACCAACAACAGGGCCATAGCATGGATTATAGAGGAGATGTAATGGCGCATTGTTCCAGGTGCGGAGCATTTCAGGATAGGTTTCAAGAAGTTTCTGCCACCATGTTGGTTGATGGATCTTGCCTTTTTGCACCTCTAGAGGAAGGTCTTCGGGTTGAAATTGGGTTGCGAAGGAAGGTATCTTCCCTGTGACTCTCTGTATTTCTGCGTTATAATCTGCCAAAATCATATAGTAAGGCCTGTATTGGAGTTCGGATGAGAGGATAAGGCATCTCGACGACAGGTTTTTGAAGTAATTGGGTTGTAATACAGTCTCTTCTATGACTCTCATAGCCTGATTTTGCACGACGGTTCGCTCTTCATGTGAACTCCCGATTTCCTCCACTTGTCGTAGCCATGGGGGTCGTGGTGCTTCAAATGTGTCCTGACCTTCTTCCGTTTGTTGACCTCTTGGGAAGGGTTGTGGGTTGTATTCTTCTTCAAATGTTTGTTCCACAGGAATTTGTACTATTTCTTCGTCGGTGGGAGCCTCTGGAGGGGAAGGTGGTCTCTCATATTGTAGTAGATGTGCTTGCAATTCGGTGACCTATTTCTGGAGATCTTTTAAGGCCTCTGAGTCTGTGAGAAGTGAAGCCATGGAGGAGGTGGTTTGAGAGGCAGCTGTTGTTTCTTTTTGGTGTTTCTGCTTCAGTTGACCCAGTTCCTCTGATAGCTGGTCATGTGCTTCAAGCAGCATGGCATAGTCTTCCAATATGATCTTGATATTGTCGGGGGTCATTGCTTGAAACTTTGATGGGCTGATGGGTGCCCCTGGTGTGCTTTCGATGGCTGCTTCTAAGTTCTCTTGGTTCTGTTGCTGTAGGCGTTGATTCTCCTCGTGAGCAGCTGCAAGGTGTCTTCTAAGAAGTGCCATATTTCGTTGAAGCCTTGAATTGTGTTCTAGTTGTGTCTTTAGATGGCCTTCTACCACTTGTATTGCTTCTTGGTCTGTATTCTGCAATTGTACTTCCAATACACTATGAGCCTCTTGTAAAGTTTGGAATTGTGTATGGAGGCGAGCATTCTCCTCTTCTACTGCAGCAAGACGATTTTGTAGCACCTCTGAGTGCTCTTGCAGTCGTGCGTTATGTTGCTGGAGCTGATTGTACTCTGTCCTTAACTATGATATACATGTGAGCATGGTGTCCAATGCATTTCCTATGGATGATGGTGTGGTTTGTACAATGGAGGATGCACAAGAAGGGGATTGGGGAAGGGGAAGAGTGAATGATGTGTTTAATGGAGATGTGTGTGTCGGTGAAATTGGTGGGAGGGAATGGGAGAAGGTGGAAGTGTGGGGGGTGGGGGAGGTGCCGTGGGTGGTGAAATGTCCATATTTTCAGGAGTGGATGCGAGTGTGGGGTCTACCATATACATTGGAATGGTAGGTGGTGTGTGTGTGAAAGTGGTGAATGGATGAGAAGTGGGGTTGGGAGCTGAAAATAAAGGGAATGGTTGAGAGCTGGGTTGAAAAGTTCTAGCAAGGAAGGCATGGAGGGATTGGAGAAGTGGAGAGATGGGGGTTGGGGGTTGAGGTCGTAGAGGCGGGGAGGTCATGAAAGGTGGCGTGGTAGTAGGGAAACCAAAGAATATAGATCTAGAGTCAGGATGACCTATGGCTGAGGGTATGGGGGATGGTTGTCCTAGGGCAGGCTCTATGAGTGATTCGGTGGATTGTGTAGTGATGGTGGTAGCTTCGTAAATTGGGTTTTCATGGGTGGAGAATAGGGTTGAACTAGAGGTGGGAGTACGGAAGATGAAGGTTTGTTCGGTGGGTTGAGTGGTCGAGGTGATCTCCACGGCTTCTATTCTAGGAGGCGATGGTGGGGGTGTGGGTGGTAGTGGCTCAGTTGACCCTTCATGGATGATTGTATGCTCTTGGCTAGCCGTTTCTGTTGCTTGGGAGGTTGTCCCAATGGGTTCGGATGTACTAATCGGCCCTTCTGCCGTTGTAATGGGGATCTAGATGTTTTTACTTGACCGTGGTCGTGTTTGGAATCTTCATGGATCATATTGAACTGGAGACCTCCTAATGGCGGTCCGAACTGCTTCTACTACCCCATATGTTTCTGCCATTAATAAGAGACCTTCACTATATTCTGAGTCAACTCTTGCTTCTTCCAACAGCTGAGTCATGAGTACCCTACTGCTCTGTTCGGTGAGCAATTGTTGCGATCGCACTCGTTCCATGATTTGATACAGCCTTCGGAGTTCTGCTGTATAAGCTGGGGCTTCAGTGGTCTCCTCTTCGTCTGCTCCTTCTTCTTCTAGGTGTCCTTGTTGTTGACCTTGCTGATCGTCACCCCAATGTACATGGCGACCCTCTGTGGATTTTCTCCTTCTTTGTGAAGATGTGCCTTGTTCTTCTGTATCTGAATAAAACTCTACATCAGAGAGTTGTGTACTTTGTAAGAATGCTTCGAAGTCATGGGGATCCATCCCTTCAGCATCTCCAGTTGTAGCAAATTCAAATTTAGATGGAGCTGGGGGAGCCGAAGGGGCAGCTTGTGTTGTAGTTTCAAATCCCAACCTGGGTATTCTAATGGTAAAGGGAGGTACAGTGGCCTCCCCTCGTGGCGATACTTCAGAAGTAGTCAGAACTTCACGTGTCTGGACACAAGGGATCCAACCCCTCATGCGCTTGGATTGATGTGTGGACGTCTTGAGCTTCTTAAACATTTGTAATTGTGCCCAAGTTAAGGCACGTTCAATGGGTACATCGTATGCTAAGCACTGGTAGATAATGTGTGTGATTGCACAGCAACCATTCACCACTAATTTCCTAGAAGACCTTTTATTTGCTTCATACAAGTGCTCTATAATCCATACAAGAAGCTTAATTGGTAACGCACCTGTCTCCGCTAAGTAGAGAGCGAACCAAATTCTTTTGTGCAGTTGTGTGAAGCGGTCTTGACCGCGGAAAGCAAAATGTTGCATGCACATACGGAGAGGGATGGACACGTTTGGTGTGAGTGTTGCCATGTCTTTAAGCTTCAGTAGTTTCCTATCCTTCATGTTAGTAGGAACGAAAGCATCCTTCTCAGAAGGTACATGTGTGCCGTGCATATTCAAAGCAGAGCTCACCAACTCCAAGGTAAGTTCAAACCTCTTTAACTCATTGTTGCCCAGCAAGGAAGGAAGAACAAACGATCCTGGTTTGTCCTTTTCTGCATTAGCCTGTAATGTTGAGACCAGATAGTAGCATCGGAGGAGGTCTGGCTTGGGTAATGGTGCCTCGAAGTACTCAGCTAGCCCTGCACGTTGCCATATGGTCTGAAGATCCTGTGTGTTCTGTAGAGTCTCAAACTCCTTGGAGAAGAATTGGAATCTGACCCAAGATCTGTCATACTCGCACTTAGACTCCCATATATACTTGGCCTATCCTAATGGGCCTAGCATGCCATTGAACCAATGAGAATTGGCATGGACTCTTTCTGTGATCCCTGTGGGTGGATCCGGTACCAGGATCTGCTGAAGGTGTTGCAGCTCCACAGGTCGTTCAGTTGGTGGCACATCAACAGGTAGACTATCCACATCAATTCTTGCAGTAATTATTCCTGCCTGTGAGCTCGGACCTGTTGCTTCTGCCATGAGAGTGCTTGTAGTTGCTGATGCTTATCTGCTAGAAGAAGAGAGAGGCACATTAGCATTGCATTGGAAACAGGATGTTATGGTGTTCCCTCCACAATACCAACATGACATTTCAAGTGGTTAGAGTTTAGTGGGTGAAGTGTTCGTGATGTGTGTACATGTGGGTTAGTAGGTTAGGGTTCACTCTAGATGCATACTTTGGTTGTGCAATGTTCTCAGAATGCACCTACATCAAAGGGGAAGGATTTACAGAGGTGGGTCAGGGGGTTTGACATGGGGTTTAGGTCTCCCAACTTTGATGCTGGAATCGTTGCTTTTATTGGCGATGATGTGTGAGGGTTTGCGGACTGGAGTGTGTTGGGTTTGGGTCTTTTTGGGTACCCATTTCCAAACATTCCGAGGCGTGACCGAGAATGTGGTGGTGTGGAGTGTAGATGGTTGCCTTTGGATGGGAGCCAATAGGACTCGTGAGTGTTGGTTTGATCTTGTGATTGGAGGTGAAGTTATTTGAGCTAGTAAGCAGGTCTTGGGCACCCATATTTGTCTAGCTTTTGGGATCGCCTTCATTGACTGCTTTGGAACCCAAATAGAAATGGTTTGTCTAGATTGATGTCTAGGGTACTCCTTCGCTGTAGTCCTCGACACTGTAGCTTGCTTGATGCCTCTTTGGAATCCTGTCTCCAAAGCCGAGGGTTGTTCACCTTTGCGTATCCAGATCTGCTTCATGCCATGGGGTATTCTGTATTGTATTGGTTGGTGTTCATTCTTCTTGGTCCTCCGGCTCCTCTGTATCTTGTATTTTCCGGCTTGCTTTCCTCGAATTCTCTTTGGAAAAGAAGGGAACTCCTTGTTGACTTCTGTACCTTCGTCATGAGTGGCAATCCTTTGCACCATAGAACTTTGGTCAAGAGTAGCATGGTTCATTTCAGGTGGACTCCTGGAAGGACCAGGATTCGGTGCCTCTTCTAGTGGCCTATGTGCTTGATTTTCTAATTCAATCGTTATGTGATTTTGGCCTACCCATGCCCGAAGAAGTCCACTTCTTAGGTTGAGGCTGACTGCATGATCATAGATCCAGTCTTGGCCCAGGACAAGAGGTTCGGTAAGATCCTCGTCTTCACACACTAGCACTTTGACTGCCATTAGCACCTCTTGAATGTAGAGGGGAAGTTCCACCTCACCCATGCAAGGGGGTTCCACACCTCCCAATCCTATGAGATATGCCTCTATAGGATTGATTTGTAATTGAAGCTCTTGGCAGTAAGAAAGTCGAACTGCACTAGTGGCGGCCCCTGAGTCAATTAAAGCTCTCACTGTCCTTACACTTTCTCCTTGTCCTACTTCTAGGGTTACAAAAGGCCGTCGGTCGATTATTCTATGGGAATGTCCACCTGAAGCCTCGCACATGGCCATGGGATAGCCTAGAGGTTCTTGAGTGTCAGGCATAGGCTGGTCTCTACCTTGTCTCCTCAATTTCATTCATCGGATGCGTTCTAAAGCTTCTGCCTGTGCTTCTTCTCTAATTCGTTTCTCTTCTTCTTTACGTTTCTTGGCAGTGTTGAGTCGATTTAGCATCTCTTCAGTCAGGGGTTCTTGATATAACTTGACTCTGCATCCACTTATGTAACTTGGTAGAATATCACCCTCTAGAGTGGCTAGTTGAACTGCTCCACTGGTGGAGATTCTATTGATAATCATTGGCCCGTAACCTCTCTTCTCTAACTTCCGTGCATGTTGCTTCAAGGTGTAGACTAGGACTAGGTCTCCTGCTTTCAAGCCCTTATCCTTGATGTGTGCATCAAAATATGCCTTTTGCCTCTTCTTAGCTGCATAAATTCCTGCTGCAGCCCTCAATCGTGTTTCACCTAATCGTTCAAGATCGAAGATTCTAGAGGACAACTCATGGCCTGTCCAATCATGCTCTTGTGCTACTTTCAAGGTTGGTATCAAAAATTCCAATGGTAGCACTACATTCTGGCCGAAAACCATTTGAAAGGGCATGGCTTGGAGTACCGTTTTATAGGCAACTCTATATGCCCAAACAGCATGGTGTAGTTGTTTGTCCCAATCCGAGCGTTTGCTATTCACTAATTTCGTCAGTACATTGCATAAGATCTTATTTGTACTCTCAGCCTGGCCATTAGCTTGGGGGTGATAGGGGGCAGACTTCTTATGTACTACCAAGAATTCTTGGAGCAGATTTTCAATACCTTCATTCAAGAAGTGAGTCCCTCTATCACTGACTAGCTCTATAGGTAATCCATACCTGGTGAACACATTCTCAAACAAGAACTTAGCTGTTGTTTGTGCATCGTTCTTTGTTGTGGCTTTTACTTCTACCCACTTGGTTAGATAATCCGTGGCCACAATGATATACTCAGCATGTGAACCCTTAGCTGGGGGATTAATAGGACCAACAAAGTCTATTCCCCACTTAGAAAATGCACGTCCACCCATCATAGGTTTCAGTGGCATCTCATCCTTGCATATAGGATACTGAGTTCTCTGACAAACATCACACCGTTTCACATAGGTATGTGCATCCATGTGAAGGGTCGGCCACCAGAAGCTCGCAAATAGTATTGCCTTGATCACCCGATCTGGTCCGAAGTGTCCTCCTGCTACACCTTGGTGAGCAGTTTCCAAGATCTTGAGATATTCACTCTCATGGACACATAGTCTCAGGTAACCATCTTTACCACGCTTGTATAGATTATCACCAATGAGTGAGTAATCTAGGCCTTCTTGTTCTAGACTTCTTTGTCTCGTCAGGGTCATATCTGGAGGGAATGTTTTCGTCCTCAAGAAGGCTACTAATGGTTCACTCCAATCTCGCACTATGGACACTTGATAAAGAGTGGCATGTTCCACAGGTGGTTTAGTGCAACAGATTGGGCATTCTTTACACATCTTATGTACATCAGCTTCCATAGTAGGCCAATGCACTCCGAGTCTCCTTAGTGTCTGTAGGGTTCGTTGTTTTGAGTAGTGATGCTCTAATGTACCTACGTGTGCCAACTGCAACCATTTAGCGTACTCATCCTCTTCCACACAACAAGCCAATATCCATTGATCTGTCTGTTTGTACATACTTCCTGCCATGATATGGTACTTCTGGGCTTTTACTACCTCTCTATCTTGAGTGTTTATGACTGGGTGATTAGGCCCGTATGTCAATACTGGCACTAATGGCTTAGCCCACTGAGGTACAACTTCCAAATTAAACAAGTAAGCATCAGGAAGGTCATCTGATACTCCTTGTGGGGCTTCTCCCGATGTGAGCCTAGAGAGATGATCTGCTCTCAAATGAGTCTTGCCTTTTCTCACCACTACCTCAAAGTCATATTCCATTAGTAAGAGGAACCATCTCACCAATCTACCTGTGTTGCATGGCTTGTTCACCAAGTAAAGTAGAGCTTGATGATCATTAAAAATTTAAACTTATTTGCAAGCAAATAATTTTTAAACTTTTTAACCGCATACACCATGCCCAATCCCTCTCGTTCGGTAGTGGTATAGTTTTGTTCAGCCGCATTCAACTGTCTACTAGCATAGGCAATTGGAAGATCCATGTTGCCTTCGCCCGTAGGTTGTGCAAGTACACATCCAATAGCATAATTGGATGCATCCACGTGAACATGAAAAGTCTTATTCCAATCTGGTGTGGTCAAGATTGGTGCTGAACATAATTGCCGTTTAAGCTCATTGAAGGAATTCTCACATTCATCAGTCCACTCAAAGTTTGTCAAAAGTCCGTATAAGGCTTTGCAATGATGGCATACATGTGTATGAAACGTCGGTAATAGCCACAATGCCCCATGAAAGCTTGCACTTCCTTGACATTCTTTGGCCTAGGTAGTTCTGCAATAGCCCTTACCTTCTCTTCGTCAGTGGATATGCCATTCTTTGACACGATGTGTCCTAGAATCTTGCCTTGTCTGACCATAAAAACGCACTTTTCTGGGTTCAGGCAGACTTGATATTCCCTACATTTGTCAAAAATTTATCTGAGTTCAGGAATATGGGTTTGTCTAATGTTGGAATGAGCACAGAGATCATCAACATAGACTTCTAAGTTCTTCCTCAAGAACTCTTTAAATACATGGCACATCAATCTCTGGAAGGTTGCGGGAGCATTGGTAAGCCCGAATGGCATTACCCTAAAAGCGAATATGCCCCACTCTGTGGCAAAAGCCGTCTTATGCTGATCTTCTGGTGCAATGGCTTCTTGATTGTAACCAGAGAACCCATCCAAGAAGCTGTATACTTCCTTGCCTGCTACCCTTTCTAATAGATGCTCAGTGATTGGAAGCAGATAACTATCTCTGATAGTGGCTGCGTTGACCTTCTTCAGGTTAATGCAGACACGTAATTTGCCATTCTTTTTGGGCACCACTACAATGGGGGATACCCATTCACTGTGCTCAATTTCATAGATAAATCTGGCTTCCACCAAGCGATCTATCTCTTCTTTGATCTTGGCCGCATAGTTGTCATTGTATGTGTATGGCTTTTGTTTAGAGGGTCTGGCCTCTGAGGTCATGGGGATTGTATGTGAGCATATGTCCGGGTCTACCCCCTTCAAGTCCTTGTAACTCCATGCAAACACATCCCTATATTCTCGTAGTAAAGCTATCAACTCCTGCTCCTCACCTTCACTTAAGTCGTGTCCTATGTATGTGCATCGCTCCTCTCCTTCTTCTATGGCTACCACTATTTTCTTGGTGGTTTCTTTGTTATCATAAGCCTCCCCTGATTGCGCCTCTCGTTTAGGCATTCTGATCATGACTCTCCTGTCATCTATCTCATACTTTTTAAAATTTTCAAGGACCTCAAACAAAGACTCCTCTTCTTTTGGTGTGACTTCTTTCTTCTTTCTTTTCTTAATTTCGCTCTTAGGGGTCACTTCTGTGGTTAACCTTACATCATTTGTAAGCTCTCCGTGCCTCTGGGGTTGAAATTCTACTTCATAGAAGTATTCTTCATCTGATGCAAAAGGTGGGTCCATAATGATTGACTCTAGATCGGAGTCACTTGCATCCTCAAATGCATCAGGGCTAGGTTCACACTCTTCTAACACTGCCTCTCCCATGATTGGCTCTATGGAGAAGACTGAAATGTCATAGCCATCTTCATCACAGTGAGGTGTCCATTGTTCTTCATTGATGGCTACATCCATGGTTGCTAGGATTTCTGCCCAGCCGTGGGGTTCAAATTCTTCATCAGGAAAGACTATAGGTGCATAGGCTGGGTCTTGAATTGATCTATGTGTTTCTTTTGCACCTATCTCTCTGGCTTTTTCTCTCTTCTCTTCTTCCACTGCTACTTTGCACATCCATAAGTGGGTGTCTTCATGCATCCATGAGGATCCTGATCCTATGGAATGCACCGATTCTGTATCATCTTTGGATCTATGGATGGGATTCCATTGGATAGGAGGGACATCTCTATGAGAGTAGTCCTTGAGATTAACTTTGGTCGTAACACCTAAGTGTTGCAGGTACAAGGAATTGGTTCCCCAATCCTGCACTATTTGCAATTGCCTCAAGAATGGTCTTCCAAGAATCATCTCATAGGCTTGATTTTTGCTAAAGTCACATATAGCAAAAGTATGTTCAAACTCTACACCACAAGTGGTGAGAGTTATTCCTTCTAGTAGTCCTAAGGGTCTCTCAATGTGACCATCGGCCATTTGCAACTTCATTCTGGTGGGCCTAAGTGCTGGCTTACCCCAACGCTTCCATAGGGAAGTGGTAGCAATTGCAACTCCTGCACCTGAGTCCAAAATAGCCTTGGTTGTGTAACCCTGATGAGTGATAGGGAGATAGGTGTTTCCTTCGCTCATGTCTCCTATCTTATCCAAGGGTATTTCGGGTACCGTTCTATGAGATCCTACCTGGGAACGCGATTTCTCTATGTCTGGCACTTGTTTGGCTATGTGTTTCCACACTTCTGGCTTAACTTTGAGTAGCTCTTCTAAAGTGAGATTGCACTGCACTTTAGTGTTCTTTACTACCTCTGTATTCCTAGGTATGATTGAATCTTCGTTTCTTATCATGACTGTGGGTGCTCTCAGGCAAGTAGACTTGGTTTCCCATGGGCCTGTGAAATGTGGTAACCCTTGCAAAGAATTAGACTCAAAGTCTAACCTCTCATGAGAGTGGGCACTTTCCTGTTCTTCATAAATAGAAGGGATGTCCTGCAGGAACTGATCATGTGCGTCATCCACAAGTTCTATGGGAGGAGGGACTTCACTCTCCTTTGCCCACTTCTCTTCTTGAATCTCTCTCAGGAACTCTGGTGAATACCTATTCATAGAAGAAGAGGTGTCTGGTTCAGTGGAGTTAGGCACATAAGCTCCTTGGGAAGGAATGCTTATTCTATCACTTGCCCTCTCCTTATCCTGGGAGGTGGCTCCTTTTCCAGACTTTGCAAGTAACCTCTCCAATCTATCCAATAGACCATCAAAGTGCAATGGTGTTCTGATGGGGTTAGAGCCATTGAACAAGCAACTAGCTTCAAACATGGCTTGCGCCAATTCGACCATTTTAGCACAAAGCTTTGTTCGATCTATCTCTAGATCGGCTCTAGGGTAACATTTCTCATGATCTGTTACATTGGGCCCTTCTTGGATTCTGGCCTGATATGCTTTAAGCATCATGTCTAGATCTTCAGGAGTGGGATCGGCTAAGATTGATCCTACTCGGGGTGGTGATTGGGTTACGTGTGGTGGGTTGGTGGGTGGAGGAATGGAGGGTGAAGGGGATGGTAGTGGCGGGGATGTGTGAGAGTGCGTTTGAGATGTGATTTCTATGATTTTGGCTTTGGTTTCTCGTAGGCTTTCCTCAAGTTCGCTCATCTTTCTTGCCCATTGCCTTTTCATACGTTCACGGCTATCTCTCCAAGCTCTTGTCCTCTTCTTATTCTGGCTCTCAGTCTCGCTAACCTCTGCATTCTTTTCCTGGCCTAAGTCTTGGTTTTGCTTCAGTGCCTGGGCTCTCGTGATGACTTGTACTGGGGCTATGGAAGTCACACTTCCTGTGGAGTCTACAACTAAGCCAATAACATTGATAGGAGCAATTTTTGGTATATTGGCGGGGTTCTTGGGACACTCTCGTAACAAATGCTCCTTTCCACAACCGAGACAAAAGCCTTGAATTGTCACAGATTGGGTTTGTGTCGGTGCAGGTAGAGGGCAATCACGAATGAGATGATCTCCCTGACAACAATCACATGGCCCTCTAGGAAATGGAGGTCTCATCGGCCTAGGTTGGGATCTCGAGTTGGGGTTGGCATACATGATGTTTGCGTATTCTGGCTCCCCACTAGATTCATTCGGTTCTTCATAATAATATGACTCACTATGCTCTGGTGATTGCATGTAGTAGGCCTAGGGGCTCTCAACATGGGTGGAGTCAAACTATGATCACTTGGATCACTTTCTGAAAGCGAGGATGTCACTGGCACTAAAGCTCTATTTAGATTTTCTTCTGCCGCTGCATACTTTACTAGAATCACATTGGTGGGGGCAGGAGGTTGCTGCGCTAGGACTGGTTGCGGTCTTTGTTGCCCTTGATAGGGTGGTTGATAGATTTGTTGGGGCCTAGCATACTGTTGTTGTGGGTACTGATTAGGGTACTTTCCTTGTTGTGGATATGGCTGAGAATAATTTTGTCTAACAGCTTGTTTGTTATATGGAGAGTCTTGTGCTGTGTGATTGGTGTACCTCCTTTCTATGGTGCAGTAATGGTTGTTAGGGTTCACTTGGGGTTGAGCCATGATGGGGCACACATTAGCCATATGGTCTCCTCCACAGGTATAGCATCGTTTTCCTGGGGCAAATCTAGGAATTTGCTTGCTAGAGACACCTAATTTTAGAGCTACCTTTTCTGCTAGATCCTCAATTGATGTGGATTGTGAGGAAATGAGGCTACTAGAACTATCTAAATCTTTATAGATTTTTGAGAGCTCTAATTCCTCCCCTAGATTATCCTCAATGTCTATGCACATGCGTACACATTCTTCTATGGATCTAGGGTCCTTCAAGTACAAATATGATCTCATTTTGGTGCTTAACAGTCCATCTAAAAATAAGGCCACTTGCTTGGCTGGAGTGGGTAACTCTGGGCCCGGGCATCTCTCTAGATATTGCCTAAATCTTCTGCCTGCGAGCCTCACTGTCTCTTGAGATGTTTGTTTGAAGCTGTATATCAGGGAGGATGTGTTATGTCTTATGCCACTTTTAGAGAATTCGATAATGAATGCGTCTAGAAGTTGATCTATGCTCCTAAACTGCCTCTCGTTTAGTGGTTGAAACCATGTTAAGGCGGTGTTCCTAAGGGTTAGACCAAAGGCATTGTACTGTGTGAACAGATCTTCAACTTGTTCATCTCTCAAGACTTGCCTAAACTCGACTACATGATCGTAGGGGTCTCCAGTGCCATCGAAGTAGTTTTTCATGGACTTAACTAGCTGAGTCGGTCTCAAGGTCCTCGTGTGCTCTCTCGGTCTTGGCAAAGGGAAATCATCGGCATTTCTTCGGTTCCCTGGGGCTCTATGTCCCTCAGGTTCCACTCTATTTGTTTCCGTTCTCGTTCTTTCTCTTCCCCAAGAGTTGGCAAAGCTTACCTCAGGTCTCTCTCTACTCCTTTCTCTTTGAGTCCCATGAGCTTGAGATGTTCCAGCTCCTTGGTGACCATAAGACACATTGGATCAAGGTTGGGGAAAAACAAATTCTCCCTTCCAAGTGTATGCGTGTCTTCCATGCTCAGAGACCACAAAGATTCTCTCAGAAGCCTCATCTAAGTAGGTCACCTTGCCTTGGCTATCAGGATCTTTGAACTCATAGATGGCAAGAGCTCCCACTTCATTAGGCTTTTCAAGCTTGTACCTCCAAAAAACCTCATCCGTCTCTTGGTTCCAGAGCAATTCTATGCTCCTATTATCCTGGGGAACTAACTCTTGAGTGATTATCCTTGTTAGGACCGATTTGCCTCGAGGGGTTTTTGGCTCCTTTCCTAAGTTCCCTTGCTCTATGTCACCTAATTCAGGTTCAGAGATTATGTTGCCAAACCCATCTGTCCTTTCAGGTTGGCTGGTGACCACATACATTGTTCCTTCTTTATCTATGTATGAACCATTTTCAAACTTGACTACGGGGTGTTCTAGTCCAATGGGCTGATTCGGATTTTTAATTAGGACAACAGATCTTCGCAGACCATCCTCATAGATGCGTGCACCTAGGCGGTTGGTCTAGATGTATTCCAATTGAGTCTTGTAGGGACCTTCAGGTCTTTCTAGGTATGCCATTCTTGAGCCACCTACCGGTCTTTCCATGCTATATGACATGTCAGAGTCACTGGTTTCTGAGTCTAGAGCGTAGGGGTAATCACTCAATTGTTGGGCCCAAGATCTGGCTGTATGGTTGACGCTAGCCTCGGATGATCTAACACTTTGACAGTCTCTCCCTAGGTGTCTACCTGATCTCAGGTTCATATGCCCTTTGTACGTTGCTGATTCTTTGGTACCAATCACTTGTTCCTTTTGAGTTCCTTTGTATGTGTTTTCTTGTTTTTAATTAAGCGTTGTGAGGAGCACTTAAGTTTGTCGTATTTGATGTTCTGCGTCCGTTTAGTTTAAGTTCTTTTCCTTTAAGTTATCCCTTGACTGCAATTTAGCCTATCCTTGCACTTGAGAAATTAAAGGCTCTTCAAACTTGAGTGTTCCTATCGTACCCCTAGTCAATCAAGACAACTACTCGCACTTAGCCTATGCTCAGAATGGATTGAGGGGGTTAAGAGATGTTCCAACCTCAAGTCGCTCCTCCTGGTGATGCTTGTCTACCCAGGAAGCACGTTCCCAAGCTTGTTCGCCCTGGCGCTTACTTCGCTTTCTCCAAAAGCTCTCGATGATCCTGTAAGAACCCCAAGTTTAGCTTCAATTTGATCCTTCAATTGACAGACAATTTATTTCAGACACTTTTTAATGACCCTTGTTCCCCCTTTTGTATTGCTAAAAAAAATTTTCCTCTAGAGCTCCCTTGGTGTACCTACCCCTCAGAGCTCAAAAATTGGATTTCGTATGAAAAAGTTATGACCGTTCAGGGTTTAGGGGGTTAAACAGACAAAGAGAACCTTTGAGGAGTTTTAATGCATTTTTCTAAGGCCTTTGTAAGTGTATGAGCATTTGAGTATGCAAATATGCCCAAAATTTAGCCTAAATTTCCAAAAAAATTACCCCTTAATTTTTTTGCCGAAAATGTCTGTCTATCGCGATAGACGGTGTCTGTCGCGATAGACGGTGTCTCTCGCGATAGATGGGTCTGTAACGATAGACGATGTCTATCGTGGGTCTCTGTCTGTCGCGATAGACGGGTGTCTGTCACGATAGACGGGGTCTATCGTCTGTCGTGGATTTTGGTCTGTCGCGATAGACGGTGTCTGTCGCGATAGATGGGTTTGTCGCCATAGATGGTGTCTGTCGCGATAGACGGTGTCTGTCACGATAGAGTGGTCTGTCGCGATAGATGGTGTCTATCGTCTGTCGTGGTTTTGGTCTGTCGCGATAGGCTGAGTCTGTCGTGGAATTTGGTCTGTTGCGATAGACGGGTGTCTGTCACGATAGACGAGGTCTATCGTGGGTCTTTGTCTGTCGCGATAGACGGGTGTCTGTCACGATAGACGGGGTCTATCGTCTGTCGTGGTTTGGTCTGTCGCGATAGACGATGTCTATCGCGATAGACAGTGTCTGTCGCGATAGACTGAAAAAACGCAAATTTTTGAGAAACTTCTAGTGATTTGGAGTGCTCTAATGATGTAGGTTACCGTGCCAAACATGCATTCAAAAAATATCAAGTTTTTATGTCTGTCGCGATAGACAGAGGTCGTCGTCTCGGGACCTGTGCAGAGTCTATCATACCTGCGCAAGCTACTGGAGATGGTGGTACAGCTAGTTCCTGCAACGAAAGCTCAAAAAACACACAAAAACAGATCGCATGCAAGCTCTCTCTCGCTCTCTCTCACAATGAAATGAGGGAAATGAGGTGGGGAGTGGAATATGACCAAAAAACTGAAATTTTTGTGGAGATGGAGATGGAGGTGGGAGATGGTGGGGATGATGATGGTGATGCAAAAATAAGAAAAAATGAAGAAAAATAAGGAAAAGAAAGGATATTACCTATAACTCCAATGTCTCAACTCGACGTCTTACCATCACACGCTCGTCCTCGAAGCTCTCTCCCCGGCAACGGCGCCAAATTTGGTGTCACTCTAGCACAATGGTGAGTACCAACGTGAGAAGATTCACCTCATAATTGTCAATCCGTGGAGACATGAGGACTAGTATGAAGACTATGAGCAAGTGAAGGCACAAGTGTGTGAGTGAGAAGCACACAAGCATGCACACACATACACACACATGCACACAAGGCAAGAACAAGGAGAGGAACAATGGAGTTCTTTGCATTAGTCAAAAAGTCTTTTACATAAGCTCAATTCACAAACAATCTAACCTCAAAATGAGCTCTCTAGCTCTTTTTATAGTTTTCTAACTAGCTTTGGTCTTGTCCAGACCTAGTGTCCGGCCTAGTTAAAAATAAGGTTCTAGAGCCTATTTGAGGGCTCAAACGGAGTCTAAAAATTATGAAAAATGATATGTAGCTAATTCTAATACTCCTCAGGCTCGAGGACTCCTCCGCTTGAACAAAATGGAGTCTATTCTACCAAAAATGGAATTTACAATGTTTGTGTAGTGATTAAAATCACTTGAGTTGTAAATGGTCTATGGAAAAATTGATTGGGCCTTGTTTCCGTATTGTGCATGACTGCTCCGTTGTGCTAGTATTCTTCATCTGACTTGTATGCCAACACATATACATATACATATACATATACATATACATATACATACACATATACATATACATATACATATACATATACATATACATATACATATACATATACATATACATATACATATACATATACATATACATATACATACACATATGCATACACATATACATACACATATGCATACACATATACATATACATATACATATACATATACATATACATATACGTATACATATACATATTGTTTGAGGAGATGGTGGACAGATTCCAGAGATGAAGTGGTGCTAGAAAATCTTGCTTCACACTAGCCAAGAACAGGTTGTGCAGAGTAGAGTAGAACCTTTGAGCTTCTCAACAATCAGAAATAACCACAGAGTGCCTCTAGCTATTATCCTCTAATCAATGGATCAAAACAAATCAGTAGAAAATTCAACTAAGTGGTAGGACTTGCTATTTGGGTGTCTACACATGCTCAATAAAATAAACAGTGCTCTCAACTTGCAAGAAATTGATTAGATTCCTTTTGGCACTATCTAATCAACTTAAATAGCTACCAATTACAAGTTATTTCAATAGAAAAGATCAATTGTACACTCAAAATGATGCTTAGCAAGTTGAATGACTATCCTAATATTTTTGGGCTACTACAGTATGTAGATGAGTGAGTAGACATGTGAACATATCTTGATATTAAGAAATAAAATGACAATGAAACGTTGTAGCTATGAAATAGAAAATATGGGGAGTCTATACTACTTTGAATCACATCAAATGATCAACTATGCACCGAGAACCAAGCCTGAGAATAACGTTGTTTTGAGATCAACTTGATAGAGAGGTGAAGTAGAGATTTGATCAATGTATATGTTTTAAATCACATAGAATTACAATTGCATTGGCAATGTATAATTTCACAATGTGTGGGTAGGGATGGAGCTATAGGATGAGCTCATTAATCATATAAATCCCTCTCAAAATGATCTTTAAATCTGACTCTATACACGCGAGATTTTTTACCCACTTTTCTAACTTGGAGTTGGATCCATTTTTGAATTCAAATTCAAGCTTTCACCATAAAGTGAATCCTAAATTTTAGGAATTACTTTCTCATCTATCAATTACCAAGTAATTTGAGATTTGATTCCTCCTAAATCCACATGAGGGTAGTGCAATTAACATTTGGACTTTTAAAAGGATAAAAGTAAATTGATTTTTTACAAGGGAATAGTCATATGTGAGTATATGAGATGAATCCTAATTGCCCAAGTATGTAGGCTTGGAATCATTTGCGCCAACAACTCCCTCTCAAGTCTAATATGCTTCATTTCTATTTGATTTCCTGCAATCCAATCATCATCTTGAACCTGTTCATCTTGGTTCCATCCAAAGATTTTGTTAGCATATTTGCACATTGCAAATTGGTTGATACATAAGAAAATTGGATGTCCTTACTAAGTGGCTTCTCTCTTTTATAATGATAGTGCACTTCAATGTTCTTAGTCCTTGCATGATATGTAGGATTTGAAGCCAAATGAAGTGAACTAGTATTATCTACAAAAATCATTGAAGTATAAGAATGAAATCCCAAATCTGTGTAAAGTAGCTCTTGAGCCACATATCCTTTTGTGTTGCATTTGTTAAGCCCCTATATTCTGCTTTTGGTGACGACAATGCTACAGTTGGTTGTTTCTTTGATGACTATGATATTAGGTTTGAACCTGCAAAAGATAAGTATCCAGTTGTGCTCCTCCTATCATCTTTTGAACCGGCCCAACCTACATCAGAATATATCTTGATATCCAAGTCAGATGTGAATGGATAAAATAGTCCCTCATTTATAGTACCCTTTAGATATTGTAAGATCATCTTGGTAGCTTCCATGTGAGGTTTTCTTGGTTTTATGCATAAATTCGTTGAATGTACTTACTCCATAACATATGTCCACTCTTGTTAGGGTTACATAATTGAGTCTCCCAACAAGTTTTTGATAACCTATAATATCTTCAAGGAGTTATCCCTTATGAGAACTAAGTTTGCGGCTGAGTTACATGGGTGTACCTACAATTTTAGTGTTCTCCATCTTGAATTTAACTAACATATCATGAATGTACTTCCCTTGAGTAATAAAGACTCCAGAATCTGAATATACAAGTTCTAATCCAAGAAAGTACATTAAAAAACCAAGGTCGTTGATTTTAAACTCTTCCATCATCTGAGATTTGATTTGCTTGATGCCATTAGCATCATTCCCTGTAATGATAATGTCATCCAAGCTTCTTTATGAACAAAGAAGTATATGCTTTGCTAGCAATAAATCCTTGATCCTACAAATATGTGAGAAGTCTTTGGTTCCAAGCTCTAAGAGCTTGCTTTAAACCATAGAGTGCTTTCCTTAGTTTGCATACATAATCTGATTTGTCCTTTTCTTAATAGCCTGGTGGTTGAGCCATGTAAACTTCTTCTGAGATCCATCCATTTAGGAATGCATTTTTAACATCTAATTGATACAGGTTCCAATTATTTGAAGCATCAATACTTACTAAAACTCTTATTATTGGCATCTTAGCCACATGCGAGAAGGTCTCCTCATAATCCACTCCATGGGTTTGAGCACACCCCTTTGCTAATAGCCTTGCTTTATACTTGTTGATTGAACCATCTCAATTCTTCTTGACTTTGTAAATCCACCTTGATCCTATTACCTTCATGCTTGCTTTCTTGGGGACCAAATCCCAAGTATTTTTCTCTTGAAGTGCTTCAATTTCTTCTTGCATATTTTCTCTCCATTCTTCCTTCTTATTGGCTTCTTCAAATGAAGAAGGCTCCTATTACATAGAATCTTTAGTCATGTATATAGAATGCTTGGTGAGTACTGATGTGTCATAGCCATACCTTATGGGTTTTTAGCTCTCCCTTTGCGATCTTCTAAGTGCTTGATTGGATGACTCTAGAATGTCTTCCAATTGCTTGAATTTTGTCTTGTCCTTGGACTTCCAAGCTTTGTGTTCAATCTGTTCTTCATCTTTTGAGTTGACATCTTCTGATATTTGTGGTTTTTCTTGAGTCAGAGTTGGAAAATCACTTTCCAAGTCATAGGGTAGCTTTATTTTCTTGCAATCATCTTCACACAAGGCATTATTTTCATCAAACACTACATCCCTACTAACTATAAATCCTTTGTTAGTGGGAATGTACAATCTATATCCTTTTTAGTTTTGGTCATAGCCAATGAATATACATTTTTCAGCTTTTGGATCAAGCTTTCCTCTAATCTGTGAGGGTATATGTGCATAAGAAATGCACCCAAATATTTCACAATGTTTTAGGGAAGTTCTCTTGCCATTCCATGCTTCATAAGGTGTCATTCTGTCCAACGACTTGGATGGAAGCCTATTAATTAAGTATGTGGCTGTGGAAATAGCCTCTGCCCATAGCTAGTTTGGAAGTTTCTTTTCATTTAACATTGATCTTGCAGCCTCTACTATTATTCTATTCCTCCTCTCTGCCACTCCATTCTGTTTAGGAGTGTATCTTGTTGTAACCTCTCTCTTTATGCCTCTGTCCTATAAGAATGAGTCAAATTCATGTGAGAAATACTCACCACCTCCATCAAATTTGAGCCTCTTCAAGCTTCTACCTCTTTGGTTCTCAACCAATGCCAAATACTTTTTGAAACAAGTGAAGACTTCATCTTTATGCTTCATGAAGGAAATAATTTTCCATCTACTATAGTCATCTATCAATGAAACATAGTACCTTGATCCTGAGATTGATGGTTCTCTACGAGGACCCCACACACCTGTGTGCAAAAGCTCCAAGTGGTCTTCATACATGTATCCTTTTTTGTTGAATGGTGGCCTCTGTGATTTGAAAAATTGGGATGCTCCACATTTGTAAATCATGTGATGCTTGGACTAATTTGGAATGCCAAGCCCACTCTGATCCTTGCATATTTGCTTTAGTTTCCTTTCTCTTATATGATCTAGTCTCTTATGTCATATCTCTAGTTTAGATAGGGTTTGATCTTTGTAATTGAAGCATGCAATAGGTCTGGTATCTTCAACTTCAAATGTAAAGATTCTACCACATTTCTCACCTTTTGCAATCCTCTTGAAGCCTTGTTGAGGGTCCTCCACATATGCTCCATGCCTTGTGAATCTAACTTGTAAGCCCTTCTCAACAATCTGCCCATAATTAATTAAGTTTTTTTTTATGGTTGGCGCATATAATACCTTACTTAAAAGGTTCATGTTACTATCAGAATTGCCTCCTCTATGAAAGCCTCTTGCTCTTTGATTCCTTGTGTTCTCAAAATAGTCATATGTGGTATGATTATTCAACCCTTAGATATTGCATGGTGAAGAGTTGTATGATCTCCCCCTGCCTTGCTTTCCTCCTCTACCCCTTCCTCTAGTACCTCTTCCTCTACCTGTAAAGTTCACTTGCTAGGCACTTGCCTCTTCTTCATTCTTTTTACCTTTGCCTTTATCCTTACTCTTATTTCTATATGTGTAAAGGGTAAAAGATTGCTTACCTCTAGAGTTTTCTCCATTCTTGTTGAGCTTTGTCTCATGTGTGAAGATTTGCCCCATCAATGTGTTGAGGTTAGGTATCTGCATGTCCATATATAGGTCCATTGTTGTGGTGAATGACTCCCACTTATCATCAGCCTTGATGCCATTTATGATTTGCCATACTATCTGCTCCTCTTCTATCTCTTCTCCCATGCTCCCAAGTTGGTTAGTTACATCCTTCATCTTGGTTACATGGTCAGGTACACTTTGCTTTGGTTGCTTCTTCAAGGTTGTGAACTCCCTCCAAAGTTGGTTCTTCCTAGCCCTTTTATTTGATGAGAAATATGAAGAAGTACTTCCCAAATCTCTTAGGAGGTCTTGCAATTCCTAGTTTGAGGTAATAAGAAATCAGATATTAAGTTAAGTATATAAGACTTGTCTAGAACATGCTTTGCACACCATGTAGTTAGCCTTTCTTGCTCTTCTCTTATAGGTTTATGTTTGCTTCTAAATATTGGCATTTCCTCATCTCCTTAGATGTATCCGTATAAGCTTCTTCCTTGAAGGTAGGCTTGCAGCCTTAGGGACCATGTAGATAGTTGCCCCTGTCCAATTTCTCAATGAATTATGGAAATCCACCTCCCATTTCGCTTGATGTTGCTCTAACACCAATTGTTTGAGGAGATTGTGGATAGATTCCGAAGATGAAGTGGTGCTGCAAAATCTTGCTTCACACCAATTAAAAATAGGTTGTGGAGAGTAGAGTAGGCCCTTTGTGCTTCTCAACAATCACAAATAACCACTTGAGTGCCTTGGAGTATTGTCCTCTAATCAATGTATCAAGACAAATGAGTAGAAAATTCAACTAATTGCTAAGACTTGCTATTTTGGCCTCTACACATGTTCTATAAAACGAACAATGCTCAACCTGCTAGCAATTCATTAAATTCCTTTTGGGAGTATCTAGTTGACTTAGATACCTACCAATCACAAGTTATTTCAATAAAAAAAGATCGTGTACACTGAGACTAATGCTTAGCAAGTTGAATCACTATCCTGACAATTTTGGGATGCTATAGTATGCACACCAATGAGCAAAGATGTCAAGATATCTTGAGATTAAGAAAGGCAATGAGAATGAAAATTTGTAGCTATGAAATAGACAATATGCTGAGTCTATATTAATTTGAATCACATCAAATAATGAATTATGCACTGAGAAACAAGATTGAGAAGATCAATGTTCTGAGACAAACTTGACAAAGAAGTGAAGTAAAGATGTGATCAATGTGTATGTATTAAATCACATAGAATTACAATGGCATTGGCAATGTATAATTGCACAATGTGAGTGAAGGGATGGAGCTATAGGATGAGCTCCACTAATCACACAAATCCCTCTCAAAATGATCTCTGTATTGGGCTCTATAGATGCAAGATCTTTTACCCACTTTTATAGCTTGGAGTTGGAGCCATTTTGGAATTTGAATTCAAGCTCTCCCTATAAAGTGAATCCTAAATTGTAGGACCTACTTTCTCATCAATCAACTACCAAGTAATTCAAGATTTGATTCCTCCTAACTCCACATGAGTGTAGTGCAATTAACATTTGCAGGTTTACAAGGATAAAAGTAAATTGATTTTTTACAAGGGAATAGTCATATGTGACTATATGCGATAAATCCTAATTGTCCAAGTATGTAGGCTTGGACTCATTTTCACAAACACATATACATACACATACAGATATACATATACATATACATATTCATATACATATACATATACATACATACATATATATATATATATATATATATATATATATATATATATATATATATATATATACATACATATATATATATATATATATATACATATACATATACATATACATATACATATACATATACATATACATATACATATACATATACATATACATATACATATACATATACATATACATATACATACACATATACATATACATATACATATACATATACATATACATTTACATTTACATATACATATACATATGCATATGGATATACATATACATATGCATATACATATGCATATACATATACCTATACATATACGTATATGTATACCTATACATATAAGTATACCTATAGGTATACGTATATGTATATGTATACGTATATGTATACATATTACGTATACATATACCTTTATGTATACATATACATATATGTATACATATATGTATACTTATACATATACATATACATATACATATACATATACATATACATATACATATACATATACATATACATATACATATACATATACATATACATATACATATACATATACATATACATATACATATACATATACATATACATATACATATACATATACATATACATATACATATACATATACATATACATATACATATACATATACATATACATATACATATACATATACATATACATATACATATACATATACATATACATATACATATACATATACATATACATATACATATACATATACATATACATATACATATACATATACATATACATATACATATACATATACATATACATATACATATACATATACATATACATATACATATACATATACATATACATATACATATACATATACATATACATATACATATACATATACATATACGTATACATATACATATACATACATATACATATACATATACAAATGTTAGAATTTTAGCAATCTCAAGTATGGGAACTCATGCTAAATTGAAGTGCCACATCACTCACACTTTTTGCTAGGATATACAACCACTTTTCCACATGTTTTCTAAGCTCGTTACTCAATTAATTGATGGAGAAAAGTCAGGATCATTTGGAGGGCATTTTTGAATTCAAATTTGCAACCACGTATTTTGGCATTTTATAAGCAAACACATCGAGCAAAGTCATGGCCATGCTCCTCTACCATTTGAGGACTTGTAAGCTCTCATTAAGAGTGTTTAGTGAAGGTCTAAGCTAGCCCCTAGCTAAGCAAGCCCCTTGCTTGCTGGAATTTTCTCGTAGGAAGTGATGTTTGATCACCCATATCTCTTTGTGTGGTAGTCTGATTCATTTGCAAGATAGCTCATTTTGTTCCTATGATGGGAAGCTTTCTTTTGGACATAATCCTAGAATCTATTGTTCATTATCTTTTATTATATTGAGCCTGAAAATTATTTGGTCTGATGTCTCCATATTCCCAAGTGTATGTGTGTTGGAAGGTATACATAGGTGCAAGCTACCAGTTTGGAAATTTTTTTGTATTTCTTGTGGAGGGAGATTGATACCTTTAAGATTCTCCAAATTGCATGATCTTTGGCTTGTTTGAAAGTCCGTATTATCTATTTGTATTGTGAAAATTTTCATTGGCTCAATTATCAGGTCCACAAAGAAAATGAATTTTTGGTGGACTGTTGTAGTGAATTGTTTGGTCCTCGGAAGGGCCTATCATTCTTCTGTTGCAATTAGGAGTGGATATACTCCATCTATGGTATCAGAGCTCATAATTGAGCATTGGGGACATCAAGAGGAGGCCTTGAAGTTTCTTGAGAGCTAAGGATTGAAGCAAAGACCAGCAATATTTGGAGAAGGATTTGAAGCAAGGAGGAGCTTATATCATCATCGAAAGTTCACAACAAGTGGAGACTCTTGTGGGAAGGTAATCATATCATTCTTTCTCACATCTATCACAATCCAAGGAGGGATAAGGAGCCAATTTATAGTTTCACAAATAATGTGAGACTATAATACTCAGATTGAGAAGCTTGAAAAGAGCAATTACCAACCTTGGAAGTTTAGAATCTCTAACTTCCTCATGGGAAAGGGTCTTTGGGGGTTGGTTAGTGGTACTAAGGTTACACCATACATAGAGCCACATACACCTAGTGAGAATCAAAGGAGGTCCATTAGAGAGTGGGAAAGAATGGGTAAAAGTTTGGAAGAAGAGAATATGGAGCAGTCAAACAGTAGTCCTCCTCAAAAGACACAAACCCAGTCAGAGATAAGAAATTCACAGAGTCTAGACACTTTGATAAAAGCATACAAGGGAAGAATTCAAGAGGGACCAAATCCTACAGACCATGTAATGGCTTATCCTATGCCATATATAGAACATGAAAGGATGGAAAAATGCAAACAAATCATACAAGAAGCACAACTCAAACTGGGGGAATTAGACAATTCTCAAACAACAGTTGGGGAGTCAAAGGCAACAAGAATAAGAGAAACAATTAATCAAGAAGATAACCCACAAATCACATTCCAGGTAAATATAGATAAACAATGTACAATCTTATACCACATCACATTGGAGGAATTGGTAAAACAGAATCCTCACTTACAATACAAAATGGAAAAATGGGAAGCAATACCAGAAAATCTTGATTCACAGCCACAAGAATTGGAGGAATTATGGTACATTCCTATTGATAAGATAGGAGGATATTGTGAAGGAGAAGAAGGAAACTCAACCCTAAAAATACAATTTGGTAAAAGTCATGCCAAAGCTATATTGGATAGCGGATCAGGTGCGGCTATCATGACTAAACAAACTTGGGAAAAATGGGGAAAAAATGAATTAATACCCACTAAAATGAGATTGCAACTTGCAAATGGACACATAGAAAAACCACTAGGAATATGGGAAAAGGTGATTGTGGACATATGTGGAATAGAAATAGAGCATACTTTTGCCATAGTTGAATTTCCACAATCCACGTCATATGAAATTATCCTAGGAAGACCATTTATGAGACAAATGCAAATTGTGCAAGATTGGGGTAATGATTGTCTATACCTTTAGAGCAAAGGAAGGATAACCAGAGTGAATCTAAGAAATGTTCATTATTGTGACATATCCCCTCAAGAATGGTTCAAAATACATCAAAATCAAGAATTAAGTGAAGAATCAGAGTTGGAAGATCAGAATGAAACTGAATCATCAATATGGAAGTGCAATGTGATAAGAAACCTTATAAATGGAAAAAGAAGATTAAGAAGAGAAGATTGTGTAGAAGGGAGAAAATTACAAGATGAGAGCTATATACCCCAAAAATTCAAAGATGAAGAATTTGAGCCTTATGGTTGGAACCAAATTTTGGCTACCATGGATCTAGCCAAAGATGAGTATGTAGGAGTGGAATTTCAAAATGAAGAAGGGTATGATGTTTTTCACATTGGAATACAAATGATAAGGGTATCAAAAACAGAAGAGGACCAGGAAAAAGAAATGATATTGAAAAAAGGGAAAACACAATTTTTGGAAGAAGTAAAAGCTGAAGATGCAATAAAAGATAAAATCTCAGGCAAATATAAGAAAAACAAACACAAGGAAATTGAAAAAGACCAAGAGGATGAAAAAAATGAGAAAATGACAAACAAAGATCAACAGTTTGATGTATCATCAAATTTCAAGACTTATGAAGTAGAAGAAAGACTACTGCTAAAAATGAAACCAAAGAGAGAAAAGAAAAAAGGAGAGGCATATGATAATGAGGAACAAACTAAGAAGGTTATGATCACTTAGGAAGAGGGGGAAGAAAGACATATTGTGATAGCTGATGACATGACAAATCAAGAAGAGGAGGCATTAAGAAATTTGGCCAAAAATTATAGGGATGTGTTTGCTTACAGTTATAAGGATTTGAAAGGAATTGATCCTAAAATTTGTGAGCATAAGATTCCTATTACACCTGATGCAAAGCCAAGCAAACAAAGACATTACACATTCAATGATAAATACTCTGCTAAAATAAAGGAAGAAATTGACAAGCTACTGGCTGCCAATTTCATCTATGAGATTGAGTATACAGAATGGATATCTCCTATAGTTGTAGTACCAAAAAAGAATGGGAAACTTAGGGTATGCATTAACTTGAAAAAGGTGAATGCAGCAACTATAAGGGATAACTATCCATTGCCTATAACATACCATCTTCTAGAAAGAGTTGTAGGGAAGGAGGTGTATAGTTTTTTGGATGGTTTTTCAGGATACAATCAGGTACCCATAGCATTAGAGGACCAACATAAAACTGCCTTTTCCACAGAATGGGGAATTTATGCTTTTAGGGTTATGCCCTTTGGGTTAACTAATGCCCCAACAACTTTTCAAAGATTGATGTGTCATATCTTCAAAGAATTCTTGAGGAGTGTAATGGAAATTTATGTAGACAATCTGTGTACTTTTTCATTAAAAAGACAGGATCATTTGAAAGATTTAGAAAACATATTCAGGAAATGCAGAACATACAGAGTATGTTTAAATCCAGAAAAGTGTGTATTCTTTGTAAGACAAGGAAGAATGTTAGATCACATAATCTCCAAAAATGGAATTTCAATTGATGAGAAAAAAATAAAGGCCATAGTAGAACTTCCAAGACCAACAAATGTAAAGGAACTTCAAACTTTCATGGGACATTGCGGATACTATAAAAAATTTGTACACAAGTTTGCTGACATTGCAAAACCTTTGTATGCCTTAATCACAAAATTTGAGTGGACCAAAGACTGTGACCAAGCTTTTGAGACTCTAAAAACTTGTTTGGTAACAACACCAATTCTGAAAACACCCCAGTGGGATAAAATTTTTCATGTCCATGTGGATGCTTCAAATTATGCTTTGGGATGTGTGTAAGCACAACCAATAGAAGGGAAAAAATTAGATTTTCCAGTTGCTTATGCTAGTAGACAACTAAATTCAATAGAGAAAAATTACACAACCACTGAGAGGGAAGGGTTGGGGATGATATTTGCTGTGAAAAAATATAGACATTACCTTTTGGCCAACAAGTTTAAGTTTTTTGTGGATCACCAAGCTTTACTTTATTTAGTAAACAAACCTTGTCACATCGGTAGAATAGTCAGATGGTTTCTTTTACTAATGGAGTTTGAGTTTGAAGTGGTGGTAAGACAAGGAAAAACACATTTGAGAGCAGATCATTTGTCTAGAATCCAGGCTAAAGAACTAAGTTCACCTTTAGATGATGACCTACCAGATACATATCTATTCAAAGTAGAAAGTGTTCCTAAGTGGGCCATGCCCTTAATACCTTTGATAACCATGGGACCTTGCAGAACATTTCGAAACAACACATATTTAGTATTACAAAGCAAAAACTTTATGTTGCTAGCTGGGCATTTGTACCACCTCAACCATACAGGCATATTGGAGTATTGTACTCCAGAAGAGGAGCAACAGGAATATCTGAGAAGAGCTCATTGTTGGAACCCTTGTACTCATGCTTCCACAGTAGTCACCCTAAGTAATCTCAATAGGATGGGGGTACATTGGCCTAATAAGATTCAAGATGTAACAAAATATATTGCTAACTGCTGGGAATGCCAATCCTTGCAAAACTCAGAACTTATAACTCTATATTGGTTTCAGAAAAATCCAGAATGGAGTGAGCACATCATTGAGGAAATGAAAAGGAAGAAGAAAGGAAAACAAGTAGGAGCTAGTGCAGACTCAAAAAATCTACAAATGATCTCTGAAGAATATCAATTGATAGGAGAACAATTGTATAAGAGAGGGATGGATGGATATTTAAGAATTTGTGTTCCTGAAGATAGATATCTAGAAATGTTGGGAATGGCACATTCTAGAGTGGCAGGAGGACATTTTTCAAGTGACAGAACTGTTAAACTCATATTATATTCTGGCTTTTGGTGGCCAACCCTATTTCCTGATGCGAGAACATATGTGAAAAGATGTGACATTTGTCAGAGGGTGAGTCAACCAAATAAAAGAGACAATATGCCATTAGTTCCATTAATTTCAGCCAGAGCATTTAGTAAATGGGGGTTGGATTTCATTGGACCCATACATCCTCCAGCAAGACAATCCCATGCTGAATACATACTAGTAGCTACAGATTACCTGACGAAATGGGCTGAGGCCAAAGCTACAAAAAGAAATGATGCTCATACTACTGCTAGATTTCTCTATGAATACATCATCACCAGATTTGGACTTCCAATTGAATTGGTAAGTGATAGGGGGACTCATTTTTTGAACCAAATCATAGAAAACATAATTGAATATTTCATGATTAGTCATAGGAAGTCAGCCCCATATCACCCACAAGCCAATGGGTTAGCAGAAAGTACTAATAAAGTACTTTGTACTATATTGTCAAAATTAGTAAACACAAACAGGAATGATTGGGATTTACAACTTAATCATGTCCTATGGGCCTATAGAGTGGCATACAAAACTGCATTAGGAACCACACCATTCAATCTGGTATATGGACAAAATGCAGTTCTGCCCTTAGAATTCCTTATTCCAACACTGAAGGTGGGTAGTCAATACAATTGGACTGGACATGAATTGTCTGAGAGAGTAATAGAATTGGAAAAACTGGGAGCTTCTAGACTCCAAGCAATCATGAGCATCTATGCAGACAAGAAAAGACAAAAAGCTTATCATGATGTTCATATTAAAGAAAAAGATCTACAAGAAGGAGATCTAGTTCTGGCATATACAATAAAGGAACATCAGAAGAAATTTTAGAAAAAAGGACATGGGCCTTATATTATACATCAGATCAGTAACAATGGATCTATCCAACTAGCTAACATAGATGGAGAAATCATGCCAAACTTCATAAGTGGATGCTGAGTTAAAAGGTATGACTTTCCATTAACTTCTTCTGAATGGAGAAGATTACACCAAACTCAAAATAGGAAAAAAGAAGAGGAAAACATTAGAAAAGAGGCTCAACAGGAGGCAAAGGAAAGGATAAGAAAAACCAAAAACCTTAGAGAAGTCCTTCTGTGTGAAACATCTCTAAAACAAAAAGAACATTTGCCTGTGATAACTATGGATTGTCAAGATGAAAAAATCAGGGTTTTAATAGATTCAGGTGCACAAGTGAATTTGATTAGTTCAGCTTTGTTGAATAAATTTAACATAAAAAGGACTAAAAGCAAAACCTTTATCAAAACCTTGGAAGGACAAATGATACAAAGCATGTCTTCACCTTCTCTTAAAGTTAAGTTCAATACAGAATATATGAAAATAGATTGTGAAGAATGGCCAGATCACTTGATGAATAAAAAATTGATTTTGGGACAACCATGGTTAAGGCAAGGAAGATCAACAGGAGCTTCATGATTCAGAGCTGGAAGGATTTACTTTCTCGTTAAAAGACACACATACATTATCAATACAATTACTAAAGGATCAAGCTTCATTTAATCAAAACCAACAACAAATTGAAGAAGCAAAAGAGGGTGAAGAGATAAAAGCAAGATGGCAATTAGGGTATAATTAGAAGTATCAGGACATCAAAACAAGAAGGATGTGGAAACAAAGTACACACAAGGCCTGCTCATCAAAACAAATTCCTAGAACAAAATGGATATGGAAGCCAAAAAATTTCAACCACAGCTCATCAAATGAAGATGGGTGTATTCCCAGAATAGGGTCAACAAAGATTAAATATTATCGGGTAAAAAAATCAGAATTGATTCAATGGAAAAGGACATGAGTATCTGAGATGCAGTTAGGATCTTGGATAAGAAAATCAGAGTGTCACATAAAAGAAATTTTGACTTTTTTTTTTAAACAAAATGACAAATTGTTCTACCTTATCCTTTTTCTGAGAAAAGAAATAGGAGGGGAAGAAAGGAAGTTGAAAGGAAATATTAAAAAAAAAAGAGAGAGAAATTATTAAAAAAAAGAAAAAAAGAGAAAGAAAAGAAAAAAGAGAAAAAATTATTCATTTCTTCTTTTATACGTTATAGAGCACAAAGCAAGATATAGGTAGAAGTGTAGCAGGTTTCTATTTTTCTTACTATTTTTATTTTTTTTATATATTTTATTTTTTTAATTTAACTCAATTTCTTTCAACTATTTATAGTTTTCAAATCTTTCCTTTCTTTATAAGAAGCTGTCAGAAGGAAAGAGGGCACTAGACATCTTGCCACACAAGTAATGATCACTTAGTTGAGTTTTTTGAGGAAGTCAAGATTTAATTGAGATTTTATTTTCATTTTTCTTTCATTTCATCTCAAAACAAATATCATTCTTGATTTCCTGTGACTCATGTGGGTGGAGTTTTTTCTTTTTTGTGTTATATTACATTTTCTCCAGAATGGTGAATTCAAAGGAACTACCAATCCATGAGTTCAAAGCAGACTTAGTCGCTCTGTCTAGAGGACATTGGTTCTTAGGCAATGAAGCAACAATGGAGACAGTAGAATTAGAATCTGATGAGGAGCAGGAGATTCCAGAAGCAGAAAAGATAGTTAAGGAACTCAAGGAAACTCTAGGTATTATTGGCCAGCACATATTTACAGTGGGAGTTGGAGGTTACAAGTACACTATGCTGTGTCAGGAGTTTTACAAATTTCAGAAAAGTGCAGTCACCTACAAAAGGTGGAAAATAGTGGGATTACACAAGTTGCTGGATGAAGCTATATTTTTCATAGACTTTGAAAGAGTGGCACAGGTAATGAACAGTTTGATCAAAGTTGGGAAGGGAAATGAGGCATATTTCCAGTGTAAAGTCAAGGACAAAGAAAACCAAGAGGTGAATATCACTATAAAAGCAGAGCATATCAATGCAGCCCTTCAATTTTATCCAATGGGAACTAAGTTGGATAACAGCTTTGTTAAGAAGAATAAAGAAACATATACAGGATATTCTAAATTTCCTGATTTCAAAGGAAGAGAAATTGAGGAATATGCCATCAGAATGTTTTTGCAATATTTATGTTTCCCAAAACTGCCAAGATACACCATGCCACACAAACCAGTAACACTGATTATGTTCAACAACAAGGACAGAACTAAGCCCTTGGGAGTGATGGATGTAACACCATATATACATGAGCAATTGAAGGAAGCAGCTAAACACTGGGAGCAGAAGAAGTATATGAATGGATCTCAATTCTTAACGAGGATTATATATCATGTTCTAGGGATGGAGGATCAATTACATTTGGCTCCAACAGCCCAATATTTCAAAAATTTGATGGCAGGAATCAAAAGTCCTTCAAGGAAGATATCTGTAAGAGAATCAGAAGGCCAATAAAGCATGAGGGGAGCAAAAAGGAAAAGAAAAGGAATTTCAGAAGAAGTTGTTCCTGTAAAGAAAAGGAGATTGGATCCAAGAACAGTTGAATTGGAGCAGGTAGAATCAACTAAGGAAGAGCATGAAACTGCTCAGAAGTAGGTGCAATCTTCAAATGACCCTCATCCACCTCAGACAAGCAAAGAGCAGTTGTATACCTACTTGACTCAAGGTAATAATAAAAGGGCAGTATATGAAGCCCAATATCAAAAGATGTTGGAGGATTACTCTTGCAAAGCAACAGATTGGATTCAAGAGGAAGTAGAACACTATGAAGAACTGCATGATGAGATGATGACAGCTGAGACAGAGGAAGTATTTGTCAAAAAAGAAGTGGAACTATTAGCATATTTCAAAGAGCTACAAGGACCTCCTGAAACAAGAACTACAGTTGTAGTAAAGAAGAAGGTTCAGAAGAAACCTGTACAGAAGAAGAAGTTAACCAAGAAAAGTAAAGGAAAAGTAGTAGCAAAACCTGTATCAATGATGGAAACAGAAGAAGTGATAGTAAAAGAAAGGAACCAGAAGGAATCTACTACTGTAGAAGAGTCAACACTGGAAAAATCAGGAATAGCAGGCTCTTCACAATTCTCTTCAGACTCTAAAAGTGATATTGAAAACTTTTTGTTAAAAAGTTTGAATTTCTCAGTACCTAGTACACCTAATGTGTTAACACAGGCCACTGAAAAACATAAAACACCAGAAGACTTGAGAGAGGATCCCCAGGGGAAGCAAGTCCAACAAGAAGCAGCAAAGCAGGTTAGTCCTGAAGAAGAGAGAAGATTACTAAAAGGAAAAGCAGTGATGATGGAAGAGGAGAGTGAAGTAAGGAAGGAATTCAGCTGTGGGTTAGTGGATTCAGGATTAAAGTCAATATGGACAACACCTTCACAACAAATCAATTTCAAATTGGATGAAGGAAAAGTAGAAGAAGAAAAGGGAGTTCAGTTATGCAGTCCAGCCAATGGAATTACAGAGAAAGAGATCAACCAAAGCATAAAAGACATCCTGTATGACTTGAATCATAATGAAGAATTCACAATTACAGAAGATCAAAGACAAGAGGAAGGCTTGGATCTCATGGATATAGATGAGCAAGAAGAAGGATAGAAAGAGAAGATAAGTAATGATCAGATAAAGATTACTGAGGAAACTGATTCAGCCATAATTCGGGAAGAGGAAGTACAAGTAAAGGAAAGACATATCTTTGAAGAAGAACAACAAGAAGTGGAGAACAAGAAGGCAGAAGGAACAAAGATAATTAAAGATATATCAGGACATAAGAATAAGGATGATCAGATATTGGAATATGAGGAACATGTTGCAGACCAAGAAAAGATGGAAGCAGATAAGAGCCATGAAGAACAAAAGACTTAGGTTATAGATTTTCAGGAAGAAGATAAAGAAGAGAATAAGTGTAAAGAAAACAAGCAGATAGAAGTCAAACAAATGGAAATAGAAGTTGGGTTGGAAAGGATACCTAAAAATATAAGATCTGCTTGCAAGATCATTATGAGCAACCTAGAGCAATTCAGACCAGCAAGTAGAAACATGATTATATCAGGTATGGTAGCAGAATCTGAGTTTGAAAAAGGCAGTAGTATCATTAAGGAGGACAAGAAAGAAAAAGAACAATTGGTAGAACAATTGAGGATTGTAAAGGAGAAAAATGAGGAATTAACACATAGCATAATTTCTTTGGAGGAATTAGAGGTACAGAAATAAAATAAAATCCAATATCTTGAAGAAAAGTGTGCAAAACAGACAGAGCATAGTAGTAAAATGGAGATGGAGCTGAGAAAAATTGAAGGGAGATACAGAACCTTGCAGAATTCATATCAAATTATGGCCAAGGCAAATCAGGAAATAAACAAATTATTAATGGAAGAAGACCAGTTGAAGGAAGAGAGCAAGACTGCTCAGGTGACACAAGAGGAGAAGGAAGATTTGCATAAGGAAATCATAAGATTGCAAACAGAGCTGAAAGAAGCCAAGGAGTTGGAAAAACAAGCTAGTATATATGCTGCTACCTCAATGAGGGGGTACAATAAGTTACATATGGATATTGAAAAAGAGAGGAGTGATTGGCAATTGAGTATGGAAAAGGAAAGAAATGAATGGAAATCAGAAAGAGAGTTGTGGACCTCTCAAAATAGAAGGTTAATGTTGACAATAGAAGAACTACAGAAAAAATTGGAAAAACCACAAACCCAGGTGGAAGAACAGGTAGAGACTACACAAACAGGAGAATATGAAGTAGGAGATGATGACAGAACCCAACATGGTGGTGAACAAGAAAACAAAGCACCAGAAGAAGAATACTCAGAAGAGTTTGTTCAGAGACTTCTGACAGACAAAGAATCCAGAATGGAATTCATTAGAAAAATGCATGATGAATATGAGGAACAGATTGTTACATTTGCTTTAAATAAAGGAATAAATCCAGATCAACACTATTGGGCTGCAGATGGCCTAGGAATACCCTTGTGCATGATTATGGAAAGTATAAAAAACTATCAGTTGGCAAGGGTAGGATTACCTTTGAACAAGTATTTAGAATATGAAGAAGATATCAATGTGACAAAGGAGCTATTTGAAAAAGCTAATCCCAAATGGAGGAATAGGTGGTTGGATGCTAATAAGGAATGCAGAAAGATATGGAAGGAAGCACCTATTCAACTGAAGATCAATCCAGCATACTGCCCAGTAGCAAGGAGGAGGGAGTGGACGGTCTTTTGGGAAAGAAGGAAAGAAGGACAGATTCCATCCAAATGGTTGAATTTTCCAAAGATAGCAGGACCAAAGGCAGGAACATGGCCTACAAAGAAGTATATGGTGGACACAGCTGAATCTGTCATAGCCACATACAAAGATGTTAATGACCCAGCATGTATTTTACCAATCAGAGTAATGAGACTCATATTAGCATGTATAGAGACCTTTACAGATACAGATGTTAGAGTTCTCAATTACATTGGTTTCAATTAACCGACCGATGCTTTAATCTTTGATCTCAGTGAAACACCTGACAGGATATGTTTGATGGCTTATTTTAGCAGAATAATATTTTTGGGCAGCCATTATCTCTAGATTTTTGAAGATGCATTTGATTATGGGTTTTTTGAAAGGGAATAAAAAATATTTGGAAATTTGTCAGTTGTAACAAAATCTCGACTCACTGCTTATGAAGCTGCATACACAGAGTACCTGAAAAAGATGTAATTGATAAACCAGAGGCTGTTGTGCAATGGAGAAAAGCACTATTTGAGATGGTGAATAACTTGAATGTTACAGAAAGAAAAAGCCATGACCTACTGTCACAAGTATATTAGAGAAAAAAGAAGTGAAGGCAGCATTTATGAATTATCAGTAAGAATGTCTTTTGTCAGGAGCCAAAAGGTCTAGGAGGGGAAGAATGTTAGAAGAAGTATTTTTTGAAGTATTTTTGATGGAAAATGATTGTGAAATGCCAAAAACTTGTAAAAATATTTATGCAAATGATGTAAAAATAAGGAAGAGTCTTCCTTATGGAGAGTAGAATCATATGTATTTTTTCTAGAATTTTTGGAAACTCTTAGATAGCATATTTTTAGATCAGAAGAGGAAAGGACCAAAATTCAAGTGTGAAAAGGGACACTTGAAAATGTATAAAAGACAATTTCCTCTACTATGAGAGAGTTGGTTATTTGTATTACATGCTATCCAAGTAAAGAGAGTTTCCTGCAAAAAATCGTGTTTCTTCCTTTTATGTGATTTCTTTGATTTGTTGAGTCTATTCTATGTGTATCCATGGAGATTTGCAAGCTTCTATTGTGTATTTCTTATGAATGTGTTTGAAGAGAGTTGATTAATGATGTGTTGAGTGAGAAATTGATGAAGAATGGTGCTGGAAATGAAGATTGTCTGATTTCACAGAATCGCTATTGTCTCGTCTGAAGGTTACAGGTATCATTTTTGCGTTTTGACTTTATGATTATGTTCTGCTGAGAAAATAACATGCTTTAGACACCAATATTATTGAAAATGATGGAGTATTGCTCAAGATAATCCAAACCCTAGAAATTCCTCTTCATTTTCATTAATTCTCAGAAATCCAACCAAGTTTCTCTTATTTCTTGGATTCTATAATCTAGAAGGGGTTGTGGTCTCATGTATACTTCCAGGATTGACAAAAATAAGATGTATTGTTGATTCTTTATACTAAATGATTGGAGAGGACAACTCCAAAGGTCTACAACAAACACCTTCTTTCAATCCTTTATCTTTGATGTGTGCATCAAAATAAGTCTTTTGTCTTTTCTTTGCAGCGTAGATACCTGCTACCACTCGTAGCCTCATCTCACCTAAGCGTTCTGAATCAAACATCCTGGATGACAATTCATGTCCATTCCACTCATGCTCTTGTGCTACTTTTAAAGCAGGGATTAGGAAATCTAATGGTAGCACCACATTCTATCCAAAGACCATCTGAAATGGGGTGGCATTGAGTACCATTTTATAGGCAACTCGATAAGCCCAAACAGCATTTTGAAGTTGTTTATCCCAATCAGAGCATTTGTTATTTACAAGCTTGGTCAAGACATTACATAGGATCTTGTTTGTGCTCTCAGCTTGTCTGTTAGCTTGTGGATGATAGGGGCAAACTTCTTATGTATCACCAAGAGTTCTTGGAGAAGATTTTCAATGACTTGATTCAAGTAGTGTCTGCCTCTATCGCTCACTAACTCTATTGGTAGTCTGTATCTAGTGAATACGTTCTCAAATAAGAACTTAGCTATTGTTTGAGCATCATTCTTTGCACTGGCTTTTACTTCTACCCACTTTGTAAGGTAATCTGTGGCTACAATAATGTACTCTGCATGGGAGTTTCTAGCTAAGGGGTTAATAGAACCTACAAAGTCTATACCCCATTTCGAAAATGCATATCCTCCCATCATTGGACTCAAAGGAATCTCACATTTCCTGATAGGATATTGTGCACATTGGCATGTGTCACATTTCTTCACATAGGTATGTGCATCCATATGAAGAGTTGGCCACCAAAGTCCTGAAAATAAAATGGTCTTAATTACTCGGTCAGGCCCAAAGTGTCCACCTGCAACAGTGCTATGTGCAGTTTCTAAGACTTTCAAGTAGTCCGATTCGTGAATGCACAGTCTTAAAAAGCCATCTTTGCCTCTTCGATATAGGTTGTCTCCAACTAAGGCATAGTCCTGAGCCTCTTGCTGCATGCTTTGTCTTCTTGCTAGACTAGCCTCTTTGGGTAATGTTCCCAATCTCATAAATTCTACCAATGGAGCACTCCAATCTGGAATTAATGACACATGATAAAGGGTAGCATGCTCCACTGGGGGTCTCTTTTGGCACACTCAACAATTCTTGATCCACTCATGTATTTCTTTGTCCATACTAGGCCAATACACCCCTAAACATTTTAGATTTTGCAATGTTCACTGTTTAGAATAGTGATTTCCTAGCAATCCTTCATGGGCTTGTTGCAACCAACTACTATGTTTATCGTCCTCGAAACAACAAGCTAATACACCATTTGTATCTTGTGTGTACATGCGTCTTGCCAATATTTGATATTTTTGTGATCTTACAATTTCTTGTTTGTTCATTTTCACATTCTTGTTTGCAGGTCCGAAGGTTAGGACAGGTACCAACTTATTTATACATTTACAAACAACTTCTAAATTGAACAGATAAGCATCGAGCAATTCATCAGACACTCCTTGCAGTGAATCCCTTGAAGTGATGCGAGAAAGGTGATTTGCTTTGAGGTGGGTTCTACCTTTCCTAACAAAAACTTCAAAGTCATATTCCATTAGTAAGAGGAACCATCTTACTAAGTTGTCCTGTATTGCAAGGTTTGTTGACCAAATATAACAAAGCTTGATGATTAGTGAAAAACTTGAACTTGTTGGCCAATAAATAGTGTCTAAACTTCTTCACAGCATATACCATGCCTAAACCCTCTCACTCATTGGTGGCATAGTTTCGTTCAGCTACGGTTAGCTGTCTGCTAGCATATGCTATGGGTAAATCTAAATTTCCTTCACCTGTGGGTTGTGCTAGCACACATCCTATGGCATGATTGGATGCATCCACATGGACATGGAATGGCTTATTCCAATCAAGAGTGCTCAGTATTGGTATTGTGCACAAACATCTCTTCAGTTCATTGAAGGAATTTTCCTATTCATCATTCTACTCAAAATTTGTCAATAAGGCATAAAGAGGTCTAGCTATGATCTCATACATGTGGATAAACCTACCGTAATATCCACAATGGCCCATAAAAGGCTTGTATCTCTTTAACATTCCTTAGCTTTGGCAACTCTGCTATAGCTTTGACTTTGTCCTCATCTGTTGATATTCTGTTCTTAGAAACAATATGACCTAAGATTTTACCTTAGGCATCATGAACACACACTTTTGTGGGTTCAGACACAGTCGATATTCTCTACACTTGTTGAAGATCTCTCTGAGCTGAGGGATGTGGTATCTTCTTTCTTGAAAATGAGGACATAAATCATCCACATATACTTCTAAGCTCTTTCGCAAGAACTCTTTGAAGACATGACACATGAGCCTTTGGAAAGTTGTAGGTGCATTTGTGAGTCTGAATGGCATCACACAAAATGCAAAGATTCCCCATTCTGTGGCAAAAGCCATTTTGTGTTGATCTTCTGGGGCAATGGCTACTTGGTTGTAACCTCAGAATCCATCAAGAAAGCTATAAACTTCCTTGCCTGCAACACGCTCCAATAAATGTTCAATGATGGGAAGTGGATAACTATCACTAATTGTAGCGACATTAACTTTTTTGAGGTTAATACACACTCGCATTTTCCATTCTTCTTGGGCATCACTACAATGGGGGACACCCATTCAGTATGCTCAATCTCATAGATAAATCCAGCTTCAATCAGCCTATCGATTTCTTCTTTTATTTTAGCTGCATAAGTGTCATTATATGTGTAGGGCTTTTGTTTGGTGGGTTTGGCATCAACAGTTACGGGGATAGTATGAGAGAAAATTTTTGGATCTACTCCCTTCAAATCTCTATAGTGCCATGCAAACACGTCCCTATATTCCCTTAATAGAGCTAGAAGCTCTACGTCTTCTTTTGCACTTAGGTCATCTCCTATGTATGTACATCTCTCTTCGTTCTCTTCAATGGTTACTACAATCTTTTTAGTCTTTTCTTTATTGTCATATGCTTCTCCTATAATGGCCTCTCTCTTAGGCATTCATACCAAAATTTTTCGGTCTTCCACTTCATATTTCTTGAAGTTTTCTGGTACTTCAAACAATGATTCCTCCTCTTCTTATTTCACTGCTTTTCTTTTCTTTTTCTTTTTACTACCTTCACTTTTGTCCTTTGAATTTACCATTTTAATGCTTGTGAGAGGTTGTTCTTCTTGTTGATTAAATACTCCTACATCTTCTAGATAGTGATTTTCTGAATTAAAGCAACTATCCATTACAATGAACTCCAAATCATTGTCGTTTTCTTCTTCTTCTTCTATGAACTCACTAGGATCACACTCTTCTTACAAGGGCTGACACATGAATAGAGAGATATCATAACCCTCCTCATCACAATGAGGTGTCCACTGTTCCTCATTGATAGCGATGTCCATGGTGGCTAAGATTTTTGGCCAGCCATGAGGCTCAAATTCCTCATTTGGAAAGGTCATCGGTGTGTAGGCTGGGTCTCTAACTGGTCTATCACCTGGCGAAGTTCCTTCTTCTCTTGCATTTAAGCATTTTTCCTCTTCCTCTACGACCTTGCACATCCACAAATGAGTATCTTCATGCAACCAAGATGGGTCAAGAGAACTTCTAGAATGCATAGAGATTGAATCTTCTTTTGCTTTGTGGATAGGATCCCATTGTAGGGATGGTACATCTTTGAAGGTGTAATCCTTCAAATTGACCTTGGTGGTGATCCCTAAGTGCTGCAAGTACAAGGAGTTGGTTCCCCAATCCTATACTATTTGCAATTATCGTAAGAAGGGGCTTCCCAGGATCATCTCATAGACATTATTTTTCTCAAAGTCACATATAGCAAATGTGTGCTCAAACTCTACACCACAAGTGGTTAGAGTTATCCCTTCGAGAAATCCTAGAGGTCTTTCAAAATGACCGTCTGCCATTTGAAGCTTCATTCTAGTTGGTCTTAATGTGGGTTTGCCCCATCCCTTCCACAAGGAGGTGGTCGTAATAGCAACACCAGCACCTGAATCTACAATTGCTTCGGTTGTGTGACCTTGGTAGGTGATTGGAAGATAAGTATTACCTTCTTCACCTTCACTCATGTCCCTTATTTTGTCTAGGGGTATCTCTGGTACTTTCTGCTTAGAGCCTCCTTTTGGCATATTGGAATCAAGTTCTGGAACTTGATCCTTCACATGATTCCATAGCTCAAGTTTTTCTTTGAGAAGCTCTTCTACGGTGAGATGACACTGAACCTTAATGTTCTTCACGAAATTAGTGCTTCTTGGAACCATTGAGTCTTCATTTCTTACCAATATCGTGGGAACTCTGATATGAAGAGATTCAAATTCCCATGGGCCTATGAATTGTGGCAACTCTTGTAAAGAATTAGATTCAAAATCTAATCTTTCATCTTCTTGTTGCTCTATTTGGTCTCCATAGATAGACCGAATGTCTTGGAGAAATTGATCATGAAGATCATCAATCTCAGGAATAGGAGGGGGATTACCCTTCTCCTTGGCCCATTTCTCTTCTTGTATTTCCCACAAGAACTCTTGAGAGTATTATTGAATTGAAAGAGGCGTTCCAAGATTCGTAGAGTTAGGAACATAAGCTTTCATTGGTGAAGAGCTTTCTCTCTCAACAACTGGTTGAGCTTGTGGAGGTAAAGAAACTTATGGTTTGTTTACCAACTACTCTAATCTTTCTAGTAAGCCTTGAAAATGCAAATCTGGCTTGACAAAGTTTGTTTGATTGACTGTTCTTGAGCATAGCCTGAGCTAGCTCTACCATTTTCATGCACATTTTTGTTCGTTCAATCTCTAGATCTGCTATAGGATAACTCTTGTCTAGGTTTGTAGCTGTTGGCCCTTCTTGAAGTTGAGCGTGGTAGGCCTTGAACATCGTCTGCAAGAACAGACCCTGGTTGTGGTTTATTTACAATGGGTGGCAGGGTGGGATGAAGTGGAGTGGATGACTTTCGGCATGCGAGGGATTTTGAGAGGCGATATCTTCTATTTTGCTTTTTGCATCTCTCAGGCTTTCTTCTAGTTTAGATAACTTTATATTCCACTTGCGATTGGCCTTCTCTCTGGTATCCTTCCATGTTCTTGTTTTTCTCTTATTAGGCTCCCCTAACTCACTTGACTATGATTGTTCAACTGGCTTATCTTGTTTCAATGCTTGAGCCCTAGTAACTGCCTATACATGAGCCACATTACTACTACTTGCACTTGAATCCACCACTAAGCCTACGAATTTGCATACATGACATTGGAGTATTCAGGCTCCCAATTTTGTTCCATAGGTGGTGCCTCATAGTGATAAGGATAAGTCTCATTATGCTTAGGTGACTCTGTGTAATAAGCTTGTGGACTATCTTCATAGGAGTGGTCAGAACTCTGAGCATGATGGTCATTCTTTGAGACTAGTGGGGTCACGGTTACCAATGCTCTATTATGGTTCTCTTCTACCACTGCATACTTAACGGGAATTACATTGGTAGGAGCTAGTGGTTGGTTTCCTAGGACTGGTTGTGGCCTATATGGTGCTTGATATTGCTATTGTGGTGGATAATATGGTTGTTGGTATTGGTTCTGATACCTATCCTATTGGTAAGGTTGTTGATAATTTTGTCTAACAGCCTGCCTATTGTATGGACAATCGTGAGCCGTATGGTTCGTGTATTTTCACTCAATGTTGCAATATGGAGCATTCCTTTCTCTTATGTTTCGGTTTTGCATTGGGAAAACATTAGCCATGTGGTCCCCTCCACAAGTATAACATCCATTCAATGAGGTGACTCTTGGCATTTTTCTATTTTGCACTCCTAGCTTCTTGGCAACGTGATCAACTATCTCATCTATCTCAGTGGAGGTTTTTGAAGTATGACTAGTAGAACAGTCCGAATCCTTGTAGAGTTTGGACAGTCCTAACTCCTCACCCAAATTGTCTTCTATGTCAATACACATCCGCGCACACTCTTCTATGGATCTAGGCTCTTTCAAGTACACATATGACCTTAACATTGTGCTTAGTAAGCCATCTAAAAACAAGGCCACTTGTTTGGCTGGTGTGGGTAATTTTGGCACACAACATCTTTCTATGTATTGTTTGCTAGTCCCACAATTTCGTGGAGTGTTTGCTTGAAGCTCTGGATCAAGGATGATGTGTTATGTCTGAAACCACTTTTGGAAAATTGTACAATGAATTCGTCTAGCAGTTGAACTATATCTCGATAGTTACAACTATTCAAGGATTGAAACCAAGCTAAGGCAATGCCCTTTAGAGTCAACCCAAATGCCTCAAACTGGGTGAACAAGTCCTCAACCTATTTAACTCTTAACACTTGTTTGAACTCGGCCACATGATCATAAGGATCTCCTGACCCGTCAAAGTAGTTCTTCATTGTCTTGACCACTTGAGAAGGTCTAAGGGTTCTTGGGTGCTCACGGGGTCTGAGCAATGGAAAATCATGTTCATTTCTTTGATGCCTATGTACTTGATGTCTCTCTCTTTCATGTCTTTCACCTTCGAGTCTTGATCTGTCTCTACCCACATTGTGTGTAAAGCTTACCTCATGTCTCTCTCTAGTCCTTTCCCTTTGGTTTTCATGGGCCTTGGAGGATCCTCCTCCATGGAGGCCATGTGACACATTCGATCTTGGTGGAGGGAAAATCAATTCACCCTGCCACGTGTATGCGTGCCTATCATGCTCCGATACCAAGAACATTTTCTCTGATATGTTATCCAGGTAGACAACTTTGCCTAGTGTCTCCGGATCCTTGAACTCGTAGATGATGACTAAGCCCAATCGGCTAGGTTGATCTGACTTAAATCTCCAAAAGGCTTCCTTTGTTTCTCTATTTAAGAATAATTCTATGCCTTTGTTGTCTTGAGGAATCCAATATGGAGTGATCACTCTAGTCAAAATTGACTTACCTCTTAGAGTCTTGGGTTCACATCCTACATCTCCTTGCTCTAGGTCTCCTATCTCACTCTTAGAAATGATGTTTCCAAACTCATCTGTCCTGTGTGGTAAGTTGGTGACCATGTACATGGTCCCTTGCTTATCAATGTATGAGCCATCTTCAAACTTGACCACTGGGTGTTCAAGTCCAAAGGGTTGATCTAGATTTTTGAGTTAGACAACTGATCGCCTCAAGCCATCCTCATAGATGTGAGCACCTAGTCGGTTGGTCTGAATATATTCTAGTTGTGTCTTATATGGACCTTCTGGTGTTTGTAGATAGGCAGTGCCTGAGTTACCTACAGGCATCCCCATGCTAAAAGACAATCACTTGTGTCTGAACTTAGTATGTAAAGATAGCCACTTGGTTGTTGTGCCCAAGACTTAGATGTATGGTTGACACTTGCCTCAGAAGATCTAACACTTTCTCTATCCTTGCCTAAGTGTCTACCAGATCTCAGGTTCATAAGCTTTGCCTTCTGATCCCAAAATTCCCCTTTGTATTTGTTAAAAATCCTTTGGAGCCCCCTTGGTTTCCTAATCCCACTTGAGGGTCAACTTCAAATTATCCTATCTGAAAATCAACACGTTATTCTTATTAAAAACATTTGAGGTCATGTGGGATTCGAAACGAGCTTTGCAACGAGCTATAGAGCTCAAAAAATGGACTTTTGATGAAAAATTCATGTCAAATCAGGCTCCTGAGGGTTAAAACAAGGAAGCATGACCTTTTGGAAAAATCATGATTTTGTGTGAAAATCACGATTTTGGCAGGTCTGAAAATCGTGATGCTGGGCTCTTATGAAAATCGCAATTTTGAGGGATCATGAAAATTGCGATGCTGAGCAACCGTAAGATCACGATTTTGTGAAATCATGAAAATCACGATGCTGAGCACCTATGAAAATTGCGATTCTGAGCAATCCCCAAAAAACACGATTTTGAATGAAAATCTTGAAAAACATGATTTTGAGTGAGAATCGTGAAAAACGTGATTCTGACAGAAAATCATATTTTTGGCCTAAAAATCACGATTTTGGATTAAAATCATGTTTTTGAGAATCGTGTTTTGAAAATCGCGATTTTGTACCTTAGTGAAAATGATGTTTTTTGAAAATCGTGAAAATCACGATTTTGGACGAAAGTCGTGTTTTTGAAAATTGCGATTTTGGAGCCAACAGAGAATCGTCTTTTTCTCAAAATCATGTTTTTGGCTAAAAATCGTGATTTGTGAAAATCATGATTCTGAGCCCACTAAAAAGTGTGTTTTCTCAAAGTCGTGTTTTTACTTGAAAATTGCAATTTTGGCTAAGAATTGTGCTTTTTCTTAGAATCGTGATTTTTTATATGAAAATCGTGATTTTTCCTCAGAATTGTGTTTTTGAGAATCGTCAAAAAATCACGCTTCTCAAAACGGCTAGAGAATCGTGTTTTTGAGAAACTTAGAGAATCGCAATTTTGGGCACAACCAAAGAATCGTGATTTTGAGAATGACCTCAGAATCATGTTCTTTTTAGAAAGCTTTCAGGCAAGAAATTGAAAATCGCATTTTTTTGAAAAAATTTGAATTTTATGAAAATTACAATTTTTAGTCAAAATCGCATTTTTGGTAGGATATTCAAATTTTTGAGCGCTGAGCAATGGCGAGCTCCGTATGAGCAAAAAATCATGAAAAAACACAAGTGCTTGCTCTCCCTTGCACTTCCAAACTCCTTCTTGCACAATAATGCATGAAAAATGGTATGAAAATGGTGAAAATGCACTAAAAAACAAGAAATTTCTATGAAGAAGAAGATGGATGAAGATGATGAAGATGAACAAGAAAAATCAGAAAATGAACAAGAATGACATTTTTTTTACCTTCCAATGTCGCAAATCTACAATCTTACCATCACAACGCTCATCCTCAAAGCTCTCTCCTCGGCAACGGCGCCAAAATTTGGTGTAGCTCAAGCGTAAGCACCACCTCCTTTACTTGTCAATCGGAGGAGACGTGAGGACCAATATGAAGACCGTGAGCAAGTGAAGGCGCAAGTGTGTGAGTGAAAGCACACAAACATGCACACACATACACACACACGCGCACACGGTAAAATCAAAGAGAGGAACAATGGAAGGCTTCGATTGCAAAAGATTTCTCTTACAAAAGCTCAAATCTACAACAAGATCTATTCTCTAACAATCCAACCTCAAAAATGAGCTCTCTAGCTCTGTTTATAGTTTTTGGACTAGTTTTTGCCTTGTCCAGACCTAGTGTCCGACCTAGTAAAAAATTAGGTTCTAGGGCTTATTTGAGGACTCAAACGGAGTCTAAAAATTATGAAAATTGGTAGGATGATACTTCGAATACTCCTCAAGCTCAAGGACTCCTCAGCTTGAAAAAAATAGATTTACAAAAAGGTGAAATGATATTTACAATGGTTTGAGTGATCTTAATCACTATTTTTGTAGGGGATTCTTCAAAAATTTGACATACACTTTTTAGAGCTCCCTACTTGCTCCTCTTCTTGTGTGTCCACTTCTTTGAAGCATTCCTTTGCCTTGTGCTTGACCTTGAGTTCCAACATCGACCCTTCTTGAAGTTAATCCTGATAGGCCTTGAACATCATATCCAAGCCTTTTGGGCTTGGATCTCTGAGAATAGACTCTAGTTGTGGTCTATTCACAATGAGTGGTGGGGTGGGATGAAGTGGAGTGGATGAATTTTTGCATGCGAGGAGTTTTGAGATGCAATGTCTTCTATTTTTATTTTTGTGTCTCTTAGGCTTTCTTCTTGTTCGAATAACTTTCTATCCCACTTATGATTGGCCTTCTCTCTAGTATCCTTCCAAGTTCTTGTTTTCCTCTTAGTAGAATCTTCTGATTCGCTTGACTCTAATTGTTCAACTAATTTAGCCTGTTTCAAGGCTTGTGCCCTAGTGATTGTGGGCACACTAGAGGGGTTCCTTGGAAAATCTCTCAAGAGATGTTATTTGTCACACTCAAGACAAAAGCCTTGTATTGTGATGGTCTATCCTTGTTTCAGAGTTGATGAGTGGGGAAATTTATGAATGAAATGGTTGCCTTTACATCTAAAACATATTCCTCTAGGGGTTTGTGGTCTCATTTGTCTCAATTAGGGCCTAGGGTTAGGATTCATTTACATGACATTGGAATATTCTAGCTCCCAATTTGGTTCCATAGGTAGTGCCTCATATTGATACGAATAAGGCTCACTATGCTTCGATGACTCTATGTAATAAGCTCATGGACTAACTTCATGGGTGTAGTCATAACTCTGAGCATGATGGTCACTTTTTTGAGACCAAAGGGGTCATCACAACCAATGCTAGATTAGGGTTCTCCTCTTCTACTGCATACTTAACTGGGATCACATTGGCATGAGGTGGTGATTGATTTCCTAGGGCCATTTGTGGGCTATATGGTGCCTGATATTGTTGTTGCTATTGTGGTTGATATTGCTATTATGACCTATAATATGGCTATTGGTATTGGTTTTGATACCTACCCTATTGGTAAGGTTGTTGATAAGTTTTTTTGATGACCTATCTATTGTACGAACAATCTTGAGCCATGTGGTTTATGTATTTTCTATCAATAGTTCAATATAGAGCATTCAATTCTCTCACATTTTGGTTTTGCAATGGGCATACATTAGCCATGTGGCCCCCTCCACAAGTATAACATCACTTCAATGAGATGACCCTTGGTGTTTGTCTATTTTGGACTCGTAGCTTCTTGGCAACCTGCTCAGTAGCTCATCTATAATAGTGGAGGGTCTAGAAGTATGACTAGTAGAACTGTCAAAATCTTTATAGACTTTGGACAATTCTAACTCCTTGGCCAATTTTTCTTCTATGTCAATACACATTCTAAAGCATTTATCTAGTGTGATTGGCTCCTTGAGATATACATATGATCTAAGTTTCCACTTAGAAGTCCATCTAAAAATGGGAAACGTGTTTTGCTTGTGTAGATAATTCAGATGTGGGACATCTTTCCATGTATTGTCTAAATCTGCATCGGGCTAGCCAAATTGTTTCTTGGGGTGTCTGGTTGAACCTATGGATCAAGGATGATGTGTTATGCCGAATGCCACTCTTGGAAAATTCTACGATGAATGCTTCTAGTAGTTGACCTATATTTTGGTAGTTGGGATTGTTTAGGGGCTAAAACCAAGCTAAGGTAATACCCTTGAGGATCAAACCAAATGTCTCAAACTGGGTGAACAAGTCCTCAACGTGCTTAGCTCTTAGCACTTGTTTGAACTCGACCACATGATCATAAGGATCTCTTGACCCATCAAAGTAGTTTTCCATTGTCTTGACCACTTGAGAGGGTCTAAGGATTCTTGGGTACTCTTGAGATCTAAGTAATCGAAAATCATGTTTGTCTCTTTGATGCATATGTGCCTGTCTCTCTCTTTCATGTCTTTCACTACCCACAGTGTGTGCAAAGCTTACCTCAAGTCTCAACTTGGCTCTTTCCCTCTTAGGTTTGCATGAGCCTAGGATGATCCTACTCCTTGGAGGCCATGGGAAATATCAGATCTTGGTGGAGGGGAAATCAATTCACCCTTCCAAGTGTATGCATGCCTACCATGCTCTATTACCAAGAACATACTATTCAACGTGTTATCTAGATAGACAACTTTGCCTAGTATCTTGGGATCTTTGAACTCATAGATGGTGACTTTGCCTATTTTGCTAAGTTGATTTGGCTTGGATCTCCAAAAAGCTTCCTCTGTTTCTTTATTCAAGAATAGTTCTATGCTTTTGTTGTCCTAGGGAACCCACTCTGGAGTAATCACTCTAGTCAAGATGGATTTGCCTTGAGGATTCTTGGGTTCTCATCCTAGGTATCCTTGCTCTAGGTCTCCTATCTTGTTCTTGGGAATGACATTTCCAAACTCATCTATCCTATCTGGCATACATGGTTCCATGCTTATCAATGTATGAAACCTCGTTGAATTTGACCACTAGGTGTTCAAGTCTAAAGGGTTGATTGAGATTTTTGAGTTGGACAATTGATCACCTCAGACCATGCTCATAGATGTGTGCACCTAATCAGTTAGCCCTAATATAATCCAGTTGTTTCTTATAAGGACCTTCTGGTGTTTGTAAATAGGCAGTGCTTGAGCTACCTACATGCCTCTCCATGCTGAAAAACATTTCTAAATCACTTGTTTTCTAATTGGGTATGTAGGGATAAGCATCGAGTTCTTGAGCCCACAACCTAGCTGTATGGTTGACACTAGCTTCAAAAGATCTAGTGTTGTGTCTATAATGGCCTAGATGTCTACCTAATCTAAGGTTCATAAGCCTTGGTTAAGAGTCCAAAGTTTCCTAAGAACAACCTCATTGCTAAGAATTGATGGAGGGGTTTAAGAATGCTTCCAACCTCAAATCACTTATCCCTTGATCAGAGTTGAATGTCCATGACATTCCCAAGCTTGCAACACACTTGCCACCTTGCTTTGACACCCTTGAATGGCTCTTAATGAACTTGTAAAAGTCCTAACTTAAGATCAAAATTTAACTTCAATTGATAGACAACTTTGATTCAAACATTTTTCAAAGACCCTCCCCCCCCCCCCTTTGTATTGATGAAAACACCCCTAAAGCTCCCTTGGCTTCCTAATCTCTTTTTCCCCCTTTGTATTGAAGTTCAACTTCAACTTCCCCTATCTAAATGGACTTTGGATGAAAAGGTTACGCGAGTTCAAGCTCCTAGGGATCAAAAAAACGAATGCAGTCTCTCTAGGGCTCCAAGCCATGATACACGATACACGATACCTAAGCTATACAATACATGATACTTGAGACAAATGATACACAATAACTCAACATGGAGGATACATGATATTTGATCTCATGATATGATACTTGTATTGGGTTCCATACAAGATGCTTGAATCTTCACGATACGATACTAGAAGTGATCACGATACATGATACTTCAGTGTGCAATGATACACAATACCAAATTTTCCTTGATACGATACTTGAGGTCACATGATACATGATCTAAGTTAGGGCCATGATACACGATACACATTAGCGCGATATACAATATTTTGACTCGTGTGATATGATATGAGAATTGATGATGATACAATACCGACCTTCTCGTGATAGATGATACTTGAGGAGTATTGACAATACATGATACTAATTGGTGATGATACTCAACCCAGCGATATAGGATACCTAGGTTTCATGATACACGGGGAGTATGAGGTATAGACCATACACAATACTTGCCAAGTATCACAGCACACGAGAATTCTGGTATTGTGATACAAAAACTCGATCGGTCACGATACTTGGACTTTGTGAAGCACAAATGTAAAAATTTTTGTGGATATGTGCACCTTGTGCCCTCCTTGTCACCCATATGTACCTGTGGAAGAAAAGTCTATTTGTAATCTTGCAATACTGCACTCGTGATACCTATCCAATGTCGTTTATCCCCATGCTTATAATCTTTTCCTTAACATAATGATAATGCACTTCTATATGTTTAGTCCTAGCATGATAGATTGGGTTAGTATAAAGATGCAATGAAATGATATTATCCCCAAACATATGAGGAATAGATGAATTAAGACGTAAAATAGAGTATAGGATCTTAATCCTCATTGCTTACTGAGTTTCATTTGCAAGTCCTCTATATTCAACCTCTATTAATGAGAGTGCAACAAATGGTTCCTTATTTGAAGAGCATGAAATCAATTTTTCACCTGCAAAAGGTGAGGTTCCCTTCTCCTATCATCTAAAGACCTGGCCAAGATGCATCAGAGAAGAGCTTCATGATTATATCAGATGTATAAGGATAGCACAAACCTTAATTGATAGTTCCCTTTAGATATTTGAGGATTATTTTGGGTGCCCCCATGTGAGGTTCCCTTGGAGTATGCATGAATTGGCTTAAGACACTTACTCCATAACAAATTATCACTCTAGTTAATGTAGCATAATTCAAACTACCAACTGTACTCTAATAGCTAGTTACATCTTCACTTTGCTGACCTTCATGATCCCTTAACTTAAAGTTTATCTCCATAGGAGTACCTGCAATCTTTGAATTCTCCATTTCAAATTTTTTAAGCATGTCTTTGATGTACCTCCTTTGAGTAAGGTACATACCATTTTCTATGTACAATAGTTCGAATCCTAGGAAGTATGTGAGTAGACCTTGATCACTAAACTTGAATTCTTAGAGTCATCATAAATCGTTGTAAGCTTACAAGTAGTCATGTACTCTCGCCCATCAAAATGATAAGAAACTTAATTCTTGACTTTTGTCTTGTCCCTAGTTTTACTAAGCAAGACATCTATCATACTTAATTTAACTCTTCATTAAGTATGTGGTACCTACGTATAACCTTGGGAAATAATGTTTTGAGTTGTAAGGTTTTAGCTAGCATAACATTACAATTAATTAGTTTTTTGTCTTTCAAATTTTCAAACGTGAGCTTTAAAAGTAAGATAACTACTATGAAAGTATATTAATTTAACTACTTAGCAAACAATCATGCCCCTTATACATGCAAATGTGTGTGCTTGCATGTATGTGTTGGCATGTTTTTTCATGCCATAAAGTAACTCAATTATTTTTTATGCTTGCCATGTATGTACTTCATGCATCTATGCACAAACAAGATACTAAACTTGCGTGTTTAAATACTCTTTCTTCATTTCTCAAGCCCCATGTCCAACATACCACCATTCCATAATCTAAAATAGGGCATTGTGCTTTTGCTATGATGTCTAGCTAATGTGACTAGATTGATTAATGATAGATACTTAGATACAAATTTAAGTAAACACATAAATAGATAAATCAATAAGTGTATGGATAGATAGATCAATATATAGATAAATATCTGAATAGATAGATCTATATATAGATAAATAAATGATAGATAGATGAATAATTGAATGAATAGATCAATAATTGTATGGATAGATAGATCAATATATAGATGAATAAATGATAGATAGATGAATAATTGAATGGATATATAATTTAATAGCTAGATAGATATTTAAATAAATAAATGATAGATATATGAAGAATATTATGGATAGATAATTGAACAAATAGATATATGGATACGTAGATAGATGACTAAGTGCATGGATTAATAGATGAATATATAGATCATATACACTTCCTATACTATGTATGATTCTTGTCACATGATGTATATAAGTATTGTGATAGTAAGAGTCAAATAATCAAACAATCACAATAGTTTTTATACACACTCTGACCCTATACTATGTGTAATCATGCTCCCACAAATCTAAATGACTATTGTGAGAGTAAGATTCAAAGAATCAGATAATTGCAATAGTCCCTATACACTCCCTATACTATTGAGAGAGTAAGAATCAAGATAGTGATTCAAACTATCATCATGAGCTATTGCTCATAGTCCTATACTACAATGAGAGTAAGAATCGATGCACTAAGTCAGACAATCATAGTAGTGGGTTTATTTTGAATTTGATTCATCAAAGTATACAAGTAAGAAATGTTTTTGCAGGCCCAACATCTATATTATTGATGATTAAAAAACATAAAAACCAGTAACATGAATACAAATCATACACATGTAAGAGACACATATGCAAATCATAAAATATGCATAACACATAATAAACATAACAATAAAATAGAAAATAGATGAAGAATAAATCAATACTAGAATGATATGGTGATGAAGGAGCTCTATGAATGTTGTGGTAGCAATAAAGCTCTGTCAACTTACTTGAAAGAAGGTGCACAATGAGCTTTTCAAATGATATATATTTTTTTGGGTTAGAAATATTTTTTTATTAGAAAGTGCTTCAATAAAAAAAAATTCAATAGAGAGAATTTTGGATCGAAAAGCTTTTCAATGGGAAAAAATAATATCCAATTTTTTATTTGGGTTTATTTGGAATTCCTTGAGTAAACCTAACATATTTAGTAATTTTCTATTATTCTATCAAATAAATGCAATAGTGCTCTATTACCTAATTTCTTTGTGCTAAGGACCAAACAATAGTGAGATTTTGAACTCAAAAGATCTTGAAAAAAATTCTCCATAGATAGCTAAACCCAATCGACAGGGGTGCCTAAGATCAAAAGAGAAATTTGTGATTCATCCAAGGATATGGGTGGTCTAGGCATTTTGGATGAAGATGCCTCGACGAGCAAGCTTGTAGTCAAATGGATGATCAAAGAATGGAGTAATGTTGAGGAATCATCCAAAGTAATTTTCAAAAATAGTAGAGACCTATCACTTTTTCAAACACGTACATGGATTGACCTCAATTGTCTTACACTCTTTTTCTCTCCCAATCGAGTGATCTCCAAAGGATCATATTTATTTTGTTCTCGAAGGAGTGTTTGGAATAAGCAAAAACCCTACTACTTCATTAATAGTGATTGGAAGCATGCTACTAGCAAATAACAACATGATTTCATCACATTCCCCATTGTTGGAATTAAGGAGGAAGATAAAGAGGATATCCAAAGAGAAAAGAAGTTTTGGTCAAAAGGGTGATGTAAGTGGAAGCACCTATGGAACCATGATAGAAGATATTGGATCAAGATTGACATTTATCATAGTCTCATTGAAGATAATGAAGATGTGCACCTTTTAAGGTACAAATCAATGCATTGGAGACATTTTTGCTGCTTGAATAGGATTTCCACCATGCAAAAGTTTTGAAGTCGAATAATGGAAAAGAGCTTGAGGGCATTTTGAGGCTCAAGAAAAACTAGGAGATTCATCATTCTCTTAACAAAAATTGGTTCACTGGTTGTTTTTGTTCAAATGATAATTCAAGTTGAATGTGTTGTGGCACTATATAATGGAGAAAAAGAAAGCACTCCTTTATTGCATTGGGGAAAATGGGCAAATGTTAAAGCCAAAAAGGTCTACAATACCTCTCCATGGTGCAAAAGATGTCTATGTGGTAGGAAAAACATTAATCACTTTTTCTTCTCTTTTCTTTAGAGTGTCAAGATTTATAAGTGCATAAGAAATTCCCTCTTACTCGGTCATCCGATCATTTAGGAGCAAGAGTTGTTCAACAAAGCTATTAGATGTTACGTGGTTCTCTAGAATTCCACAAGAAGCAAATCTCTTTGAAAAATATAGAAGAAAAGATATGCAAGAAACTTTCGTGAAACCCCTAGGGAATGGTCTTTAGATATATCCCTCGATTGTTTAGGTAAAGGAATCTAGATCCATAAGAGTTACCACCCTTTCAAACACCAACAAGGTGTTTATTGTCGAAACCAAAATGAAGAGTAAATGGGTGTCACATGTACTATGTTTGATTCTTTTGTAGTTCTCTTATTTTTTATTCAACACATTTTTCTTCGAGAGAGAGAGAGAAGAGATTAAAATAGAATATAGCACTTTCAATCTAGCCTTAGATTGAAGTATGATCATTGGTGCCTATTGAAGAATCAAATTCCGCTGTGCAATGTGGCAAAGGCATGCGGATGAACCACATTTGAAGGCTTTGAAGTGAAGCAATGGGAAAACTTAGAAGAGATTAAAACTTGATGTTCGTTGAAAATTCAACAATAAATGGTGTTTTCACTAGTATTAGAGTAGGTGAGAGCTCAAATTAAAATATATTTGGCATCCACTAGAGGAGCATAAGAAATTCTTCACTTTGTGGAAAAAGCTCCATCTTCTGTTGTCCCAAAAACAATAGTGTCTAGAAAGGAGCTCAAAGAATCCTAAAGATGGATCAACCCATTATTTGGAAGTAAGCATTGCATGGTGAGGTAATTGGATGCTCTATAGCCCTTTGGGATGTGATCAAAGGTGAAGCTTAGCGGAAAATTTCCAAAGAAAAATGTGCTCTCAACTTTGGTAGCCCTCCCCGCCCCCCCCCCCCCCCCCCCAAAGAATTTTGAATAGAGATTCCTAGATTCCTTAGGGAGAGGATAAAAAATTTTAATAGTAGTCTCCCCTTCAAAAACTATAGGGTTTTGTGTTTGAGAACAACAATCTTATAAACAAATTGATCCCCCATAAAAGGAATGAAATGCTTATTAGCCTTCTTTGTGTCTCCCCTTAGCTCTCTTGTATTTTTTTCTCCCTTTTGTTAAGAGGAATATTTAGAGAAAAGCATGTATGTGGGCTCCTTTACCCAATGTGAAAACCTAAAATAACGATGTCTAATAAGACTTAAACCCCACTACTACACACCAAGATTGGGGATCAGTTGAAAATTAGATGTGTTGAGATAATAGGTCATTATCATCAGTCTTAATTCCCTGTACACCTATGAAATTCGGGTTTTAACTTTTTTCTTTTAGCCATTGAAATATGAATAATGATCTAAAGGGATCTAAAGGGCCACTAATGTTGAAAGAGATGATGATCACTTCCTCTTTGGGCTATTGGTCCAATTTTATTTAGTTTCTATTTCTTTCTTTTTTCTTTAGCCCCAATCAATTGAGAGATGGTGAATTTCATTTTATGGGAGCCTTCCGTACTAGCCCAACTGGAGCCTTGTCCTTGGGATCAATAGATTTCTTAGAATATGTATCTAGGATGGTGGAATCATTTGTCCTCTTCTCTTCTTGAAATAAGTTTTGTTTAGACACTTTTGCATCTTGCACCTACCTAAATCCCCTTGGGTAACTAGCTTGAATAATTTCTTTCCCTAGAGTGAGGGTATCTCTACTTTATTTCTTATTTCTCTTTTCTTTTTTTAATATTTATTTTGTTCCTTCAAAATATTACGAATCCTTCAGCATTGGTTCCCCCTATACATAGTGTTTGTAGGCCCTATTCTAGTTACCCCTCATTTCTAGGAAAGGTTTTGTGGCATCAAGTATAGGGTTTGTGACAACGACCACAAATTGGGTAGACATAACCACTTCTATGGGCTTTGCCTTCTCTCACCTCCTTCTCAAAGGATACAATTTTATCATATGGCCTTGACTATCACAATGGAAACAAGCAAATATTTTTATACAAAACCTGTTGCTCATCTTTGACAAAAAATTGTAGATGCCATCTAGCTTTGAAGGATTTCAAATACCCTTCAAAATATTGGGTCCAAAACTTCACCTGTGCTAGCCAAAATCTTCCCAATGGGGCTGATGATCTCATTGGAAAAATCGTACAAGAAGAAAGGGAGCTTGGACATTTTTTCCCACAATGAGATATTAAATGGTTTGGAGGGGATTTCCATATCCCTTCCCTCTTCTTGCACAACCCTCTTATGAAGAAAAATCTTGTTTGGGTCTCTTCCCACTTAATCTTTGACTACATGCTCCTTGCACAAAAACCTCAAGAGAAATCCTACATGCTACTTCAAGAACACTTTAGCAATAAAGTGGGGAGCCACAATTTTCTTCTTCAACCTAAAAAGAGACAACAATTCTTAATCTACAAGATGAACAAGGAGAACCGATGGGGACTCTTCACGAAGGTTTAGAACACACCAACTCTAGAGAGGGAAGAAAAAAGCCTACCATAACTAAAATAGGACCTAGAGAGAGAGAGAGGATATATATATATATATATATATATATATATATATATATATATATATATATATATATATATATATATATATATATATATATATATATATATATATATATATATATATATAGAGAGAGAGAGAGAGAGAGAGAGAGAGAGAGAGAGAGAGAGAGAGAGAGAGAGAGAGAGAGGGGGGGAGAGAGAGAGAGAGGAAAGATAGAGAGAGATAGAAAGAGAAAGAGTGAGAGAGAGAGAGGGAAGAGGGGAGAGGGAAAGAGAGTGAGAGAAAAAGAGAGGGAGAGAGAAAGAGAGAGAGGGAGAGAACAAAGAGAAAAGGGGAGGGAGAAGAGAGGTACAATGCGGGAGGTCTAAACTAAACCAAATAGGAGTTTGAAACTTTAAGGAATTGAACTCACAACCTCTTGGTTAGGAATGTGATGGGCTAACCACTTGCCCAAAAGCCATGGTTGAGGATTACTTCCTAATACTCCCTCTTAGGGTGTAGTTCAACCATCTCCTATCTTTCAAGGGTGTGGTTCAATCGTCTCCTACCTATCACTTTATTACACAAACTCCCCCATGACATTTTGCAAACCTTTAAGAACTAGCCCACATGTCACCATGATGACATCATTTCACCTTATCTTTCCTTGAGAAACTTAACATTGAAGATACGATAGCCTTCCACTTGTTTTTGTACGCCTAGATGAATTGGATTGGCATTAGTCATGGAGAACTCTTAGTTCTCTTCTCCCCCATAAATGACAAGAAAAAACAAAATCACTTTTGAAATTGACATTGTGTATGTACCAATGGTGCTATTCTGCTTTGGAAGTAACAATAATTAGCAACCATTGCTCAATTAGTGATATTGAGACTCTAAAATCAAGTATGAAACTTTACTCCCCAATCAATGATGAATGAGGCATTTATAGATCGAAGACAATTATGAGAACAAATAGAATGCTTAGAGTGATTTATTTTTTTATCATAGTTTTTGAGTTGGTTTCATGATCAACTATGAATGTTAGGCATTGTCCAATGATGAATGGGCCTTTTTGCACCATTTGATGAGTGGAAATGATTATAAAATCATCTCCTCCTATGCGACACTATGAGATCTCCTTACTGATTGAGATTTAGAATGCCATGCATAGTTGGAATGCTGCATATTAGAGTTTTGCTTCTACTCTTCGATTGATGATGAAAGGCAATCCAAATGCCTTGTCTTTTGAGGAGTGTCTCTGTTTTGTTGCAGGAGGATCAGTCTGGGCAGAATAGGTCCATTATGCGTGTTGCAGATCAAGCTTTCATGGCTAGTCAGAAGGGCAAAGGAAAATGGATCTCTTCAATTAATAAGCAAAAATTTGCTAATGCTGCACAATCGAAGAGGGAAGACAAAGATGAAAAGAAATCAGAAAAGTAGAAATTGTTTTGCAAGTATTGTAAAGGAAATGATCATATCATAAAGAACTGTCCAAAAATGGCTGCTAAAGAGGCAAAGAAAAAAGAGGCTGGAATGGTTGTTGCAGAGGCCTCTACACCAAAAATAGAGTCTGCTAATCTTGTGCAAGAAGAAGAATGGGCATTTACTACTGTTTGTAGTTTTGACCCCTCTTCTCATGAGCAATGCATGTCTGCAATAGACTCAGATGTTTGGTACTTTGATAGTGGGGCGACCAAACATATTACCTCACAGTGTAGTTTTTCCTCCTCACTCAAGCCTGCTCCTACAGGGAATACTATTACATGCGCCAAAAACTCCTCTAATCCTGTTATGGGAGTTGGTAAGATCATTTTGACTACTACTGATGGTAGTTCTTTCACTTTGTTAGATGCTTTGTTTGTGCTAGGGATCAAGAAAAATCTGTTATCAGTTTCTGCATTAGCCAAGATTGGCTTGGTTGTGAAATTTGTTGATGACAAGTGTACAGTTCATGATCTATCAAATGGCGATGTGATTATTGCTTCTAGCATTTTATGTCATAGGTTGTGTAAGCTCATAGACTATGAAAGATCTCTAAATGATTCAACATATGCAGTACATGATTCTCAGGCTATGTCAGATGCATGGCATGCACGCTTTGGTCATCTGAATTTTGCTAGTTTTCTATGCCTGCAAAAATCTGAAATGGTGTCCTCTTTGCCCAAACTTGAGGCACCTAGAAAACATGTTTATGAAGGCTATATTTTGGGCAAAATGTAGCCTTCATCCTTTCCAAAAGATGGTTTAGTTCGGGCTACTCAAATTGCAGCTTGTACATAGTGATGTCTGTGGTCCTATGCAGACACCTTCTTTTGGAAATTATCTTTACTTCGTGGCTTTCATCGATGATTTTTCCAGGCATGCATGGGTATATCCATTGAAGGCAAAGTCCGAAGTGTTCATGTGCTTCAAACAATTTTTGGTTTTGGCTGAAAATCTATTAGCGTGTAAAATGGGCACCCTTCGTTCTGATCGAGGGAGGGAATATATGGCTTCTGATTTTAATGCATTTCTGGCTGAACGTGGGATAAAAGACCAATGTACAGTGCCATATACACCTCAACATAATGGAGTTGCTGAACAAAAGAATAGGTCACTCATGGAGATGGTGAGGTGTATGGTCAAGAGTGAGGCTTTACCACATAGTTTCTGGCTTAAGGTTGTCATGTGTGCAACATATGTACTTAATAGGTGTCCCACTAAAGTGCTCCAATCTATCACTCCATATGAGGCTTGGCATGAATGCAAGCCATTTGTTGCTCATCTGTGTGTTTTTGGTTGTTTGGCATATGCATTAGTGCCTGAACAACATCGTAGAAAATAGGATGATAAAGTAGTAAAATGTATTTTTGTTGGGTACAATTTTGAAAGTAAAGGATATCGTCTGTATCATCCAGAGTCTAAACGCATTCTGGTTAGCCGTTATGTTGTTTTTGTGGAAGATGCTATTCAACCATTGCTTTCATGTACTAAAGAGACATATTAGCTCCAAAGACATGTATGATACTTTGCTGCCTCTTTTTATAGGTGGACAGTCTAGTGTTGGTCCTAATGAGGCAACTTCTCAACCTTTGCAGGTTTCATGTGATAAGGCAGATCATTCCATTTCTTATGTAGATTTACATGATGCAATTATTGATGAGAGAGCTGATATTGAGCAGGCAAGAACTATGCCAAAATGGCTGGTGCAGACCTTGCATGACAACAAATTAGATGCACCTATGTCATATCGTACTCGATCTGGCTCTCATAGTGCCTCTTTTGCATCAGATTGCTATGCTATGGCTGCATCTAGTCTCTGTGATGCAAATGAGCCTGTTTCATTTGATGAAGCACAAAATTCAGAAAATTGGATGGCTGCTATGCAATTTGAATATGATGCTATAATGAAGAATGGTACTTGGTCTTTATGTGACTTGCCTCCTGGCAAGAAGGACATTGGCACTAAGTGGGTATACAAGCTGAAGCGTAAACCGGATGGTACAGTTGATAGGTATAAGGCTAGGCTTGTTGCAAAGGGTTATGCACAGGAAAGAGGCATTGATTTTGATGAGACCTTTGCACCTACATGTCATATGACTACTGTTTGGAGCATCTGTGCACTTGTAGCTCATCATGGTTGGAATGTACATCAGTTGGACATTAAAATGGCATTTCTTAATGGTGATTTGCATGAAGAAGTGTGTGTTTTTCAGCCCCGTGGCTTTGTGCAGAAAGGGCATGAAAATTAGGTGTGCAGGATAAAGAAGGCATTATATGGTTTAAAGCAAGCACCACGTGCTTGGTATGAGAAGATACATGCCTATCTGATTGCACATGGTTTTGAGAACAATGCAACTGAAAGCACCTTATATGTTAAGCGTGCTAATGATGTGCATCTGATCATTGTTGTCTATGTTGACGACATGCTGCTCAATGGTCCTATTGAGAAGCATATTCCTGATTTTAAGGCTGATTTGCATGCCTCATTTGAGATGTCTGATTTGGGGCATTTGCATCACTATTTGGGCATTTAGTTTATGCAAGTTGATGGTGGAATGGTTTTGCATTTAAAAAAAATTATTGACACATTATTGCAGTGTTTTGGCCTTGAAGATTATAAGCCTATTGCTACTCCTATGGAGATAGGTTTATGGTTGAGTCTTCATGATGCTCGAGATGCATTTGATGTTGTTCTCTATCAGTAGATTGTTGGATGCTTGATTTACTTATGCATTACTCGGCTAGATATTGAGTTTGTTGTCTCACAGATGAGCAGGTTTATGCGTTGCCTAGGAGTCAAGCATTGGCAGATAGTTAAGTGCATCTTTCGCTATTTGAGTGGTACTCAACTACTTGGATTGTTTTATCCCAAGGGGGGATGACTACTGCCAGATTTGCATGCTTTTTCTGACTCTGATTGGGCTGGTTGCTATGACACTCATGTGTCCACTAGTGGCTTTTGCTTCATGCTTGGTAGCTCATGTATATCTTGGTTGAGCAAGAAGCAGCCTACTGTGGCCACTTCTAGTTGTGAGGCTAAGTATAGGGAAGCTTTCACAGTGACTATTGAGTGTGTGTGGCTCAGATGCCTTATGGCTGATTTGGGTGTTGGTCAGACTTCTGCCACCACCATCTTCACTGACAGTCAGAGTGCATTGGCAGTAGCGAGGAACCATGTGTTCCATGCTCACACTAAGCACATTGAGGTGCATTATCACTATGTCAGGGAGAGGTTCTCTGCTAGGGAGATCAACTTGGCATATGTGCCCACGGAGGAGAACATTGCAGACCTTTTCACGAAGGCTCTGCCTAGGGAGAAGTTTGAAGCTTTTTGCAAAGCTTAGGGCTTACTTCCTTTTGTGGAGTGATTTCCACATAGCTTGGCACTTCCTTATACATGCGTGCCTGCTCCTTGTTCACCACATCACTCCTAGGGTGGATTCGTTGATATATTTAGGTAGATGTGTGTGAACACACTAGGACCACCGGGGCACTTTTTTCCCTTGTTAGGAGGTTCCCTCCCCCCCCCCTTGTATATATGCCTATTGCCCTAATGGGCTACTTATCTTTGTACATTCTCTAGTAATACATGCAGTATTGTGTGTTGTGTTCCAAGCTTCTTCTTCTTCCTTGTGCTGTTCACGTGCTTCCACAAACGTCTAACTCCAACAACCAACAGTGGCATTCTCATCTACAGAGGTAGAATATAGAGGCTTAGCAAGTGCAACACAAGAGGTATGTGGCTCAAACTACTCTATACAGATTTAGGGCTACATTCTTATACCTCCAATGATTCTTGGAGACAAGACTAGTTCACTTCATTTGGCTTCTAATCCTTTATATCATGCAAGGACTAAGCACATTGAAGTGCACTATCATTATGTAAAAGAGAAATCGCTTAGCAAGGACATCTAATTGTCCTATGTATCAACTCATTTGCAATGTGCAGATATACAAACTCTTTGGATGGAACTAAGATAAATAGGTTCACGATGATGATTAGATTGCAGGAAATCAAGGAGGAATGAAGAGCAAGCATGTTAGCCTTGAGGGGGAGCTGTTGGTGCAAAGAGACCAAGCCTACATACTTGGATAACTAGCATGTATCTCATGTAGTTGTTGGAGTTTATTGATCTCCAAAGTACAGCTAGAAGTAGGTGAAACCCAACAAGACCTAGTTGACTTTTTTCACAAACTTGTATGCACAGACCAGTTTTCTTGCAGAGCAAACTGCTCTTTACTCACTTAGAATTTTCCAAAACTGTTTCACAAACATAAACTAGACTCTAAGAGCTTTCCAACAAGCTATAGAACACCTCAAATGGATAAATACACAATGAGCTATGACCTCTGCAATATGCAGCTTTAATGGAGACCTTGAAACAGAGATGAACCCGAGGACACACATCACTTGCAGAGACTACTGCTCTTAACTCACAACTCCAATGAATCTTAAACTTTCCATTTAATGGAGACCTTCAGCAGGAGGTAAAACCAAAGAACACACACTACTGCAGAGAGTACTGCTCTCAGCTCACAAATCCAAGGATTATGAAAATTTACAGGAAGAAAGTAGACAGTAAGAGCTTTCAAATGAGCTATCAAACATATAATTTGGATATATAATGAGGGAGATACAAGCTCTGCAATCTTTGCATACAAAACTATAGCAACATAGAGATACACATATGACTCTCTTGGACATCCCACAAGATCACGACTTTTCTCCTCTTTTTATAGCATGGGAAACTAATCTAAAACCTTCCTAATATATCTAAATTTGTGGTAGACACTTGGGTGGAGGTATTACATGACTCAAGTGCTCAAATAAGCAAAGTATTGATGGACTTTGAGAACTAGCCACATCAACCTTCCACTAGGACACCACTGCAGCTCCCTTGTGACTCACTAATTTGACTCACCATGTTCTAGAACTCACGTGGCATTTTTGCTATCTTTTATGAATAATATGAGCCTTCTTGAAGTATTTGAAGACTTCCCAAAGGTATTTACATAATTTGAAACTTGTACCCTACATAAAACAAATGTTCGCAACATTCTCCCCCTCAAGTTTCAAAGGGTATTTCCTTCATGCCAAGAATATAGTTGAATCTTTGAAGCTTTGGTCCATCCAAGGATTTGGTGAAGATATCTGCAACTTGATCCTTTGTTCCCACAAAAGAAACTTGTACTTCATTGTTTATGGCCTTCTCTCGAACATAATGATAGTGAACCTTTATATGCTTTGTTCTAGTATGAAAAATAGGATTTGAGGTCATATGAATGTTGCTCAAGTTATCCCCATAGATCAGTGGTACATCAACTTGCACATTCAAGTCATGAAACAACTTTTTAAACCACATAACCTCAATAGTAGCAATGCTAAACCTCTATACTCAGCCTCTGTAGAAGATAAAGCAACTGTAGGTTGTTTCTTTGAATTCCATGTTAATGTCTTGTTTCCTGTTATTACCACATATCCACTTGTGGATCTTCTGTCATCTTTGCTTCCAGCCCAATCTGCATCACTAAAGACTTTAAGAGTTAGATCAGCATCATGACTATAAAATAATCCTTCGTTCATGGTACCTTTCAAATACCTAAGCACTCTTTTCGCTGCATGCATATGAGGTACTCTAGGTTCATGCATAAACTGTGACAATACTCCCACTCCATAGTATATATCAGGTTTAGTTTTTGTTGCATAAATCAAAGATCCTACCATGGATCTATACACATTCATATCATGCAACTCATCACCTTCCTTTGCACTCAACTTTACATTACATTCCATTGGAGTAGAAACAAATTTACATTCCTGCATACCCAAACCTTTTCAACATATCACATATATACTTTCTCTGTATCAACCACATACCTTCATCGCCATACACAATTTCAATCCCAAGAAAGTATCTAAGCAAACCAAGATCTGAAATTTTAAATTCCTTTCCCAAATTACCTTTTATCTCATCAATTGCTTTTGCATCATTCCCTGTAATCAACAAGTCATCCACATAAATACATACATAGACACACATGCCATCTACATGTTTTACATAAAGTGAAGGATCAGCATGACTCGCTGTGTATCCTTGCAGCATAAGATACTTTACCAACCTTGCATTCCATGCCCTTGGTGCCTGCTTAAGACCATACAATGCCTTCTTTAACCTGCATACATGATTAGGACATTTTGCATCCACATAACCATCTGGTTGTGACATATACACTTCTTCATTTAACTCACCATTAAGAAAGGCATTCTTTATATCGAGTTGATATGTATTCCACCTTTTACTTGCAGCTAAAGCCAACAAAGTTCTCATAGTCCAATCCTTGAGTTTGATTATATCCTTTTGCTACAAGTCTAGCCTTATATCTTGACACACTACCATCACTATTTCTTTTAATCTTAAAAACCCACTTGCAACCAATTACCTTTTGCTTTGTTGTCTTTGGAACTAAATTCCAAGTCTTGTTATCCTGTAGTGCTTCCATTTCTTCGCTCATTGCTTTCTCCCACTTTTCATCTCCTTTTGCCTCATCATAACATGTGGGTTCATTTTCCTGCTCAACTTTTGTCATAAAAGCATAATGAGTATTCATGAAAGATTCATATGTATACCTTTGAGGTTGCTTACTCACTCTTGAAGTTCTTCTTACCTACGTTAGTAGATGCTCTTTGTAGCTCAATGATGAGTAGCACCTCCTTTAATGTCAATCCGGGAAGACGTGAGGATGGTATGAAGACCTCGAGCAAGTGGCGGCACAAGTGCGTGAGTGAGAAGCACACAAGCATGCACACACATACACACACACGCGCACACACGGCAAGACAAAGAGAGAGAATCAATGGAGTTCTTTAGATTACTTTCAAAAGCTCTTACAAGTTCGTTTCAATTACAATCTACCCCCAAAAATGAGCTCTCTAGCTCTTTTTATAGTTTTTGACTAGCTTTTGGCCCTGTCCAGACCTAGTGTCCGGCCTAGTTAAAAATTAGGTTCCAGGGCTTATTTGAGGGCTCAAACGAAGTCTACAAATTATGAAATTTGGTACGATGGTACTTCTAATACTCCTCAAGCTCGAGGACTCCTCGGCTTGCACAAAATGGAGTCTAATCTACCAAAAACGGGATTTACAATGTTTGTGTAGTGATTAAAATCACTTGGGTTGTACATAATCTATGGGAAAAAATGATCTGGCCTTGTTGCCGTATTGTGCATGACTCCTTTATTGCTTTGTATGCCAACACTCCCCCCTTCCTAGCGTCTGTCGCCCCTGACAGACCTTTGTTCCCTCGGTTGGTCGATGTAATATTGGATGACATTGGTGGCCAGTTCATGTTCTCCTATCCTTAAGCCTCTTGCTAGATCGGCTTCCAATGCCTCCCAATTTATTGCACCGGGGGTCTCTGGTTGCGGGGTGGTGTAGTACTCTGAATACATTGCTTGTTCACAAGCAAACAGTTGAAGCAGATGTGTCGGCTTTGGCGCGAAAATCTCCGAGTGGTACTCCCAGAACCCTGATCTGAACATTTCTTCGAAGGTCTGTTTGTAGCAGGCGGGGAGGTATTTGATGCGTGCATGCCAAGCGTAAGCCACACGGATACTGGGGGTGGTGCTCATGTCATACACCAAGTCGTAATTTCCATTGCCAAATCCCGGAAGGCGTACCTGTGGTGCGGCTGCATTTCTAAAGGTCTTCAGCACCACTTGCATCATATCTAAGATGTTAAGCATCATTTGCGCTGCTACATCTTGCATGGGCTTCAAGCGCGGCATCCAGTGGCGAATGGTCCCCATCATATATGCTACCGATGGTGGTCCTTGTGGTGGCGCTATGTACGGGTAGTTCAGCCATTCCTTGCATTGCGCATTGTTCTGTACCTTGATATTAAATGCCTTCCACGACCTGCGGCGGGGGACTGGACCGTAGCATGGGTTGTACAGGAGGTGCAACGGCGCGTTGTTCCATGTGCGTAGCATTTCTGGATAAGTCTCTAAAAGTTTCTGCCGCCATGTTGGTTGACGAATCTTGCCTTTTCGCACCTCTGGAGGAAGGTCTTTGGGTTGAAATTGGGTCGCAAAAGTAGGAATCTGACCCGTGACTCTTTGTATTTCTGCATTATAATCAGCCAAGATAATATAATATGGCCTGTACTGGAGTTCCGATGAGAGAATCAGGCGTCTCGATGACAAGTTCTTGAAGTAATCTGATTGTAAAACAGTCTCCTCTATGACCCTCATAGCCTGATTTTGCACTACAGTGCGCTCTTCATGCGAGGTCCCTATTTCCTCCACTTGTCGTAACCATGGCGGCCGTGGTGCCTCGAACGTGTCCTGCGCTTCTTCTGTTTGTTGGCCTCCTGGAAATGGTTGCGGATCATATTCTTCGTCAAACGTTTGTTCCACAGGAATTTGCACAACTTCTTCGTCCGTGGGCGCCTCCGGAGGGGAAGATGGCCTCTCATATTGTAGTAGGCGTGTCTGCAATTCAGTAACCTGTTCCTGGAGATCTTTGATGGCCTCTGCGTCTGTGTGAAGCGAAGCCGCAGAGGGGGTGGTTGGAGGGGCAGCTGCTGGTGCTTGTTGGTGTTCCTGCTTTAGTTGTCCCAGCTCCTCCGATAGCTTATCATGTGCTTCGAGCAACATGGCATAATCTTCCAATATAATCTTTATGTTATCGGGGGTCACTGCTTGAAACTTGGATGGACTAATGGGTGCCCCCGGTGTGCTCTCAATAGCTGCCTCCAGGTTCTCTTGATTTTGTATTTGCAGTCGTCTGTTCTCTTCCTGAGCAGCCGCCAGATGGCGTTTAAGTAGTGCCATATTTCGCTGAAGTTTTGAGTTGCGTTCCAGCTGTGTCCGTAGGTGACCTTCTACCACCTGCACTGCTTCTTGATCTACGTTCTGTAGCTGTACCTCCAATATATTGTGGGCTTCTTGGAGGGTGTGGAACTGTGTGTGGAGGCGAGCATTCTCCTCTTCTAGTATCGCAAGGCGGAGCTGTAGTGTCGCTGAGTGCTCTTGCAGGCGTGCGTTTTGTTGCTGGAGCTGAATGTAATCTGTTCTTAAATTTGATATACAAGCCAACATGGTGTCCAATGCATTACCTATAGATGAGTGGGGGGTGTTTACTGTGGAAGATGCATGGGAAGGGAATTGGGGAAGGGAGACAGTGAATGATGTGTCTACGAAAGTTGTGTGTGTGGGTGAAATTGGTGGAGGGGGAATGGGAGGAGGTGAAACCGTGGGTGGAGGTGCCGTGGGTGGTGAAATGTCCATACCTTCAGGAGTGGGTGTTAGTGTGGGGCCTGCCATATACATTGGTATGGTAGGTGGTGTGTGTGTGGAAGTGGTGAATAGATGTGACGTGGGGTGGGGAGCTGAAAAGACAGGGAATGGTTGAGGGCCTGGTTGAAAAGCCCTAGCAAAGATGTCCTGGAGGGATTGTAGAAATGGAGAGAGGGATATCGGGGGTTGGGGTCGTAAATTTGAGGAGGGCTGAAAGGGTTGCGTGGTAGCAGGGAAGCCCATGAATGTGGATCTGGGGTCAGGATGACCGGTGGCTGAAGGCATTGGGGATGGTTGTCCTAGGGCAGGCTCGGGAATGGTTTCGGTGGGTGGTGTAGTGATGGGGTTTGCGTCAAAGACCGGGTTATCAGTGGTAGAGAATAGGGTGGCACTGGAGATCGGAGTACGGAAGGTGAAGGTGGGGTCGGTGGGTTGAGCAGTCGATGTGGTTTCCACTGTTTCTCTTCTAGGAGGTGATGGTGGGGGAGTGGATGGTAGTGGTTCGGTGGACTCCTCATGGGTGGCGGGGTGCTGTTGACTAGCTGTTTGGGAGGTTGGTGTAGTAGTGGGCTCTTCTGCAACTGTAACGGGAATTTGGATATTTTTACCTGAGCGAGGTCGTGTCTGGAACCTTCGTGGGTCATATTGAACTGAAGGCCTCTGAATGGCAGTGCGCACAGCTTCTACAACTCCATATGTTTCTGCCATCAATAAGAGACCTTCCCTGTACTCTGAGTCAACTCCCGCTTCTTCCAACAACTGAGTCATAAGTACTCTGCTGCTCTGTTCAGTGAGTAACTGCTGCGATCGCACTCTTTCCATAATCTGATACAGCCTTCGGAGTTCTGCTGTATATGCTGGGGCTTCAGTGGTCTCTTCTTCATATGCTTCTTCTTCTTCCGGGTGTCCGTGTTGTTGGCTTTGCTGAGCGTCACTCCAATGGACATGTCTACCGTCTGTAGACTTTCTTCTTCTCCGTGAGGATGTGCCCTGCTCCTCTGCCTCTGAATAGAACTCCACATCAGAGAATTGTGTGCTTTGTAGGAATGCTTCGAAATCCTGGGGGTCCAGTCCTTCAGCCTCTCCAGTGGCAGCAAACTCGAATTCAGGTGTAACCGGAGGAGCCGATGGGGTGGGTTGTGTCGTAGTGTCAGATTCCGACCTGGGTATCCTAATGGTAAAAGGAGGTACAGTGCCCTCTCTTAATGGTGATGCCTCAGGAGTAGTCAGGACTTCCCTTGTCTGGACACACGGAATCGCGCCCCTCATGCGCTTGGACTGATGTGTGGATGTCTTGAGCCTTTTAAACATTTGTAATTGTGCCCAAGTTAAGGCACGCTCAATGGGGACATCATATGCCAAGCATCGGTAAATGATGCGTGTGAGTGCGCAGCATCCGTTCACCACTAATTTCCTAGAAGCCCGTTTGTTCGCTTCATACAACTGATCTATAATCCACACTGGTAGCTTAATAGGTAGCGCACCTGCTTCCGCCAAGTAGAGAGCAAACCAGATCTTCTTGTGTGGTTGCGTGAATCGGTCTTGACCGGGGAAGGCGAAATGTTGCATGCACATGCGGAGAGGGATGGACACATTTGGGGTGAGGGCTGCCATGTCTTTCAGCTTCACTACTTTCCTGTCCTTCATGTTGTTGGGAACGAGAGCATCCTTTTCTGAGGGTACATGCGTGCCATGCATCTTTAAAGCATCACTTACTAGCTCCACAGTAAGTTCAAACCTCTTCAACTCGTTGTTGCCCAGCAATGAGGGGAGAACAAATGATCCGGGTTGGTCCTTATCTTCATGAGCTTGTAATGTAGAGACCAGATAGTAACATCGGAGGAGGTCGGGTTTAGGTAGTGGGGCTTCAAAATATTCCGCCAACCCTGCTCGTTGCCATATGATCTGGAGGTCTTCGGTGTTCTGTAAAGTCTCGAACTCCTTGGAGAAAAATTGGAAACGCACCCATGATCTGTCATACTCGCATTTAGACTCCCAGATATACTTAGCCTCTCCTAATGGACCGGGCATGCCATTGAACCAATGAGAGTTGGCATGGACTCTTTCCGTGATTCCTGTAGGTGGGTCTGGCACCGGGAGTTGCTGAAGGTGTTGCATCTCCACTGGTCGTTCAGTCGGGGGCACGTCCACAGGTAGGCTATCCACATCAATTCCTGCAGTAAGTATCCCTACTTGTGAGCCCGAACCTGTCGCTTCTGCCATTTTACTGCTTGCCTTCTGATTCTGTGAGAATATAGAAGCATGTGTTAACATCGTAATGGACAGACTAAATCCGTTGCTGTCCCCGTTACAACATTAACATGAGGTATATGGTGAGTTAGTGGTTAGTAAGTGCACGAAGACAGTGAGTGTAGTTAACGTTTGTGTATTCCTAGGAGACTAATGCCGTTAGTAAGTGGGGTGAATTTACAAATCGGGGTCGGGGGGTTTATCACAGATCTTAGACTGCCAAATGCAGTGGATGGGCTTTGCTTTCGGTTTCGTAGAGACTCCAGAGAGCTGTGTCGATGTCGCTGTTTGGGAATGGGGCCTTTTAGGGACCCACTTATAAGTGATTACATGCATGCTCATGGGTCTTGGTGTGTTCCTAAGTGTTGAGCACGAGGGAATACTGGTTGTACTCGTAGATGGGTTATGCTGCATAGGTTGTGGCCTTGGCGTAACTACTTGTGCCCTCAAGCAAGCCTTAGGCACCCAAATTTGTCTAGATTGTGGGCTTGCCTTCATCGACTTCTTGGGCACCCAAATAGATTTTACTTTAGCAGAAGAATTTCTGACAGACTTCTTATTAGCGTCGTGTTGTTGGTTACTAATAAGAGGCTCTGCCCGTGTAGTTGACGGTGGTGCACCCGGTCGTTCGCCTTTCCGCACCCACACGTGGTTTATTTTCTGGGACATTCTGCTGCGCAGGTACTTTTGATCTCGGACATAGGTAGTACTCGGCTTCTTCTGCTTGTGATCCGCCTTTGGTTGCTGCCTCCTTCTGGCCTTTGGAAAAGAAGGGAGTTCCGTTGCATCCCTGATTCCTTTTTTGCAAATATCATTCCTCTGCAACACAGGGTTTTGAACAAGAACAGCATGGTCATCTTCATGTGTACCCCTGGAAGGACCAGGAGTCTGTGCCTTTCCTAGTTCCTTGAGTGCTCCATTGTCTAATTCTACTGTAACTCGACTATGATTGACCCAAACCTGGAGAAGTCCACTTCTTAGGTTTAAGTTAATTGCTTGGTCATAGATCCAATCTTGACCCAAGACTAGAGGTTCAGTGAGATCCTCATCTTGACACACCAGTACTTTAACTGTCATTGCCTCATCATGAATGTAAAGGGGAAGTTCCGCCTCGCCCATGCAAGGGGTTTCCACTCCTCCCAATCCTATAAGATATGCTTCCACAGGATTGACAGTCAATTGTAATTCTTGGCAGTAAGACAATTTAACAGCACTAGTGGCTGCACCTGAGTCAATCAAGGCTCTTACGGTCCTTGCACTCTTTCCTTGTCCTATATCTAAGGTTACGAAAGGACGTCTATCAATTATCCTATGCGAGCTTGTTCCTGCGACTTCACACATGGCCATAGGAAATCCTTGGTCTGCATAGTCATTCGCTCCAGGCTGATCTCTACCTTGCCTTCGTAATTTCATCCTTCTGATGCGTTCTAAAGCTTCAGCTTGAGCTTCTTCTCGAACTCGCTTTTCTTCCTCTTTGCGTTTCTTAGCAGTATTGAGTCGACTGAGCATTTCCTCCGTGAGGGGTTCCTGATACAACTTGACTCTGCAACCGCTAATATAATTTGGGAGAACATCACCCTCTAATGTGGCCAATTGTACTGCTCCGCTCGTGGAGATCCTATTGATGATCATAGGTCCGTAGCCTCTCTTTTCTAGCTTCCTCGCGTGTTGTTTTAGTGTATAGACTAAGACTAGATCTCCTGCTTTCAAGCCTTTATCCCTCACGTGGGCATCAAAGTATGCCTTCTGTCTCTTCTTGGCTGCATATATCCCTACAGCGGCTCTCAGTCTTGTTTCTCCTAATCGTTCAAGGTCAAAGATCCTAGAGGAGAGCTCATGACCTGTCCATTCGTGCTCTCGTGCTACTCTCAATGTAGGGATCAAGAAGTCCAAGGGTAACACAGCGTTTTGACCGAATACCATCTGAAAGGGAGTGGCTTGGAGTACCGTTTTGTAGGCCACTCGGTATGCCCAAACAGCATGGTGTAGCTGTTTGTCCCAATCAGAGCGTTTAGTGTTCACTAATTTCGTCAGTACATTGCATAAAATCTTATTAGTGCTCTCAGCTTGACCATTAGCTTGAGGGTGATATGGGGCAGACTTCTTGTGTATTACCAAAAATTCTTGGAGTAGATTTTCAATAACTTCATTCAAGAAGTGAGTGCCTCTATCACTTACAAGCTCTATAGGTAGTCCATATCTCGTGAATACATTCTCAAACAAGAATTTGGCAGTTGTTTGAGCATCGTTCTTGGTTGTAGCTTTTACCTCTACCCACTTGGTGAGATAATCTGTTGCCACAATGATGTATTCCGCATGAGAACCCTTAGCTGGGGGATTAATAGGACCTACGAAGTCTATTCCCCACTTAGAGAATGCACGTCCACCCATCATAGGTTTCAGTGGCATCTCATCTTTGCGTATAGGATACTGAGTCCTTTGACAGACATCACACCGTTTCACATAGGTATGTGCATCCATGTGAAGGGTAGGCCACCAGAAGCCCGCAAATAGTATCGCCTTGATTACCCGATCTGGTCCAAAGTGTCCTCCTGCTACACCTTGGTGAGCAGTTTCCAAGATCTTCAGATATTCACTTTCGTGGACACATAGTCTCAGGTAACCATCTTTACCGCGCTTATATAGATTATTACCGATGAGTGAGTAATCCTGGGCTTCTTGTTCTAAACTCCTTTTCCTAGCTAGAGTCATGTCTGGAGGGAATGTTTTTGTTCTCAAGAATGATATTAGAGGTTCACTCCAATCTGGCACAATGGATACTTGATAAAGAGTGGCATGTTCCACTGGTGGTTTAGTGCAACAGATTGGGCATTCCTTGCACAACTTTTGGACATCAGCTTCCATAGTTGGCCAATGCACTCCGAATCTCTTTAGAGTCTGCAAAGTTCTTTGCTTTGAATGGTGTTGCTCTAACGCACCTACATGTGCTAATTGCAACCATTTAGCGTACTCATCCTCTTCTACGCAACACGCCAAGATCCCTTGATCTGTGTGCTTGTACATGCTTCCTGCCATGATGTGGTATTTTTGGGCTTTTACAACCTCTCTGTTCCGTGTGTTTACCACAGGATGGTTAGGCCCGTATGTCAATACTGGTACCAATGGCTTGGCCCACTGCGGCACCACTTCCAAATTAAACAAGTAAGCATCCGGAAGGTCATCTGACACTCCTTGTGGGGCTTCTCCCGATGTGAGCCTAGAGAGATGATCGGCTCTCAAATGAGTCCTACCTTTCCTTACCACAACCTCAAAATCGTATTCCATTAGCAAGAGAAACCATCTCACTAATCTTCCTGTATTGCATGGCTTGTTTACAAGATATAACAACGCCTGATGATCAGTAAAAAATTTAAACTTATTTGCAAGCAAATAGTGTCTAAATTTTTTAACTGCATATACCATGCCTAATCCTTCGCGCTCTGTAGTGGTGTAATTCCGTTCAGCCGCATTCAATTGTCTACTGGCATAGGCAATTGGAAGATCCATATTACCTTCACCAGTAGGTTGTGCGAGCACACATCCAATGGCATAATTGGATGCATCCACATGAACATGGAATGGCTTACTCCAATCTGGTGTGGTCAAGATTGGTGCTGAACATAATCTTCGTTTAAGCTCTTGGAAGGAATTTTCGCATTCATCCGTCCACTCAAAGTTTGTCAGAAGTCCGTACATGGGCTTTGCAATGACAGCATACATGTGTATAAATCATCGATAATAACCACAATGCCCCATGAAAGCTTGTACTTCCTTGACATTCTTTGGCCTAGGTAGCTCTGCTATGGCTCTCACTTTTTCTTCGTCAGTAGATATGCCATTCTTTGACACTATATGTCCTAGGATCTTGCCTTGCCTGACCATAAAAACACACTTTTCGGGGTTCAGGCAGACTTGATATTCTCTACATTTGTCAAAGATTTGTCTGAGTTCAGGAATATGAGTTTGTCTAACATTGGAATGAGCACAGAGATCGTCAACGTAGACTTCTAAACTCTTCCTCAGGAACTCCTTAAACACATGGCACATCAGCCTTTGGAAGGTCGCTGGTGCATTGGTAAGCCCAAATGGCATTACTCTAAAAGCAAAAATGCCCCATTCTGTGGCAAAGGCTGTCTTATGCTGATCCTCTGGAGCTATGGCTACTTGATTGTAGCCCGAAAATCCATCAAGGAAGCTGTACACTTCCTTGCCTGCCACTCTTTCTAAGAGATGTTCTGTGATGGGAAGCGGATAGTTATCTCGAATCGTGGCGGCATTAACCTTTTTCAAGTTAATGCACACACGCAGCTTGCCATTCTTCTTGGGCACCACTACGATGGGGGATACCCATTCGGTGTGCTCAATTTCATAGATAAATCCAGCTTCGACCAATCTATCTATCTCTTCTTTGATCTTAGCAGCGTAATTATCGTTATATGTATAAGGCTTTTGCTTAGAGGGTTTGGCATCTGAGGTCATGGGGATGGTGTGCGAGCATATGTCCGGGTCAACCCCTTTCAAATCCTTGTAACTCCAAGCGAATACATCTCTATATTCTCTTAGCAAGGCAATCAATTCGTGCTCTTCTTCTTCTGTCAGGTCATGGCCTATATACGTGCATCTCTCCTCTCCTTCTTCTAGGGCCACTACTATTTTCTTGGTGGTTTCTTTGTTATCATAAGCCTCTCCTGATTGTGCCTCTCGTTTAGGCATTCTTATCATGACTCTCCTGTCATCTATCTCATACTTCTTAAAATTTTCGGGGACCTCAAACAAAGATTCTTCCTCTTCTGGTGAGGCTTCTTTCTTTTTTCGTTTCTTCCCTTCTTCCTTCGGACTCACATGTGTTGCTAATCTTACGTCATTTGTAACTTCTCCATGCCTCTGGGGTTGAAATTCTACTTCATAGAAGTATTCTTCATCTGATGCAAATGGAGGGTCCATAATGATTGACTCTAGATCGGAGTCACTTGCATCCTCAAATGCATCAGGGCTAGGTTCGCATTCTTCTAGGACTGCCTCTCCCATGATTGGCTCTATGGAGAAGACTGAAATATCATAGCCATCCTCATCACAGTGAGGTGTCCATTGTTCTTCGTTGATGGCTACGTCCATTGTTGCTAAGATTTCTGCCCAACCGTGAGGTTCAAATTCTTCGTCTGGAAAAACTACAGGTGCATAGGCTGGGTCTTGGATTGATCTATGGGTTTCTTTCGCACCTACCTCTCTGGCTTTCTCTCTCTTCTCTTCTTCTACTGCTACCTTGCACATCCATAAGTGAGTGTCTTCATGCATCCATGAGGATCCTGACCCTATGGAGCGCACCGATTCTGTATCGTCTTTGGCTCTATGGATGGGATTCCACTGGATAGGAGGGACATCTCTATGAGAATAGTCCTTGAGATTGACTTTGGTTGTAACGCCCAAGTGTTGCAAATACAAGGAGTTGGTTCCCCAATCCTGTACCACTTGCAACTGTCGCATGAATGGTCTTCCCAAAATCATCTCATAGGCATGATTTTTGCTGAAGTCACATATAGCAAAGCTATGCTCAAACTCAACACCACAAGTGGTGAGAGTTATTCCTTCTAGCAATCCTAAGGGTCTCTCTATGTGACCATCGGCCATTTGCAATTTCATCCTCGTTGGCCTGAGTGCTGGCTTGCCCCAACGCTTCCATAAGGAGGTGGTGGCAATTGCAACTCCTGCACCTGAGTCCAAAATCGCCTTGGTGGTGTATTCCTGGTAGGTGATGGGAAGATAGGTGTTCCCTTCTTCACCTTCACACATATCTCCTATCTTATCCAAGGGAATTTCTGGCACTGTCCTATGGGATCCTACCTGGGAACGAGGTTTTGCTATCTCTGGTACTTGTTTGGCTACATGTTTCCATAATTCAGGTCTAACCTTGAGTAGCTCTTCTAACTTGAGATTACACTGCACGTTAGTGTTCTTCACTACCTCTGTGTTCCTAGGTATGACTGAGTCGTCGTTCCTTACCATGACTGTGGGTGCTCTCATACATGTGGACTTTGCTTCCCATGGGCCTGTGAAGTGGGGTAGCTCTTGTATGGAATTAGACTCAAAGTCTAATCTCTCGTGAGACTGAACACTCTCATGCTCCCCGTAAATAGATGGGATGTCTTGTGGGAATTGGTCGTGTGCATCGTCCACAAGTTCAAAAGGAGGGGCGACCTCGCTTTCGTTATCCCATTTGTCTTCTTGAATCTCTCGTAGGAAGTCTGGGGCAAACCGATTCATAGAAGAAGAAGTGTCTGGCTCCGCAGAATTGGGCGCATAAGCAACCTGTGAAGGAGGGCTGATTCTATTGTTGACTCTCTCCTCGTTCTCGCAAATGGCTGGAGCACAAGCTTCTTGGGGAGGATTACTTATTCTATTACTTTTCCGAACAGGCTCATACGCTCTCTGGGAAGGAATGTGGGTTACCTGTGGAGGTACATATGCTTTCGAGGGGGGCTCCTGTGACCTTTGGGGAGGAAGATAGGCTCCTTGAGGAGGCACATGGGCTTTCTGAAGAGGCTGGCTTATCCGTTCTCTTGCCCTTTCCTTTCTTTGAGGGGTAGGTTCCTTTTCTGGCTGTGCTATTGGCCTCTCTATTCTTTCTAAGGAGGGAAAGTTGTCCGGTTTAGGGGCATCGGCCACATACACTTCTGATTGGGAATGATTCCTGTTTTTGCTTGCTTTTTCTTGGTCTTGATTTTTTTCTTCCTTGTCAGATCTTGCAATTATCCTCTCTAACTTCTCTAGGAATCCATCCAAGTGTAATTGCGTTTTGGCTGAGCCTGAGTAATTGAAAAGGCGACTGGCTTCAAACATAGTCTGAGCCAATGCGACCATTTTCGCGCACAGTTTGGTTCTTTCTATCTCTAGGTCAGCTCTAGGATAGCACTTGTCATGATCCGTAACATTTGGCCCTTCTTGGATTCTGGCCTGATATGCTTTAAGCATCATGTCTATGTCTTCAGGAGTGGGATCAGCTAATACTGATCCTGTTTGGGGTGGTGGGTGGGTGGCGTGGGCTGTCTTAGAGGGTGAAGGGATGAAGGGTGATGGGGATGGTAGCGGTGGGAATGTGTGAGAGTGCGGTTGAGACGTGATCTCTATGATTTTAGCCTTGGTTTCTCGTAGACTTTCCTCAAGTTCACTCATCTTCCTTGCCCATTGCCTTTTCATGCGTTCGCGGCTATCTTTCCAAGCTCTTGTTCTCTTTTTATTTTGGCTCTCAGTATCGCTAGCATCTAGGCTCTTTTCCTGGCCTACCCCTTGGTTTTGCTGCAATGCCTGAGCCCTAGTGACTACCTGTACTGGTGCAGTGGAAGTGACGCTTCCTGAGGAGTCTACCACTAACCCAACAACGTTGATAGGGGTGATTTTTGGCATGCTATTGGGGTTCTTTGGGCAATCTCGTAAGAGATGCTCTTTTCCGCAATCTTGGCAGAAGCCTTGGATCGTCACCGACTGGGTTTGCGTAGGTGGAGGCAAGGGACAATCACGAATGAGGTGATCTCCTTGGCATCTGTAGCACGGTCCTCTAGGAAATGGTGGTCGTACTTGCCTAGGTTGAGGTCTAGGGTTGGGGTTTGTATACATGATGTTCGTGTAATCTGACTCCCAACTAGGTTCGTTCGACTCTTCACCATAGTAGGACTCTCCATGTTCTGGGGACTGCATGTAGTAAGCCTGGGGGCTATCCACATGGGTAGAATCAAAGCTATGGTCACTTGGGTCATTTTCAGAGATCAAGGATGTTACAGGGACTATAGCTCTATTCAGGTTCTCTTCTGCAGCAGTATACTTTACCGGAATCACATTAGCTGGGGCAGGGGGTTGTTGTGCTAGCACAGGCTGAGGCCTTTGTTGGGCCTGATACTGTGGTTGGTAGGTTTGTTGGGGTCTAGCATATTGTGGTGGTGGATTTTGGTTTTGGTATCTGCCTTGTTGGTAGGGCTGCGGGTAGGGTTGCCTAACTGCCTGCTTGTTGTATGGGCAATCTTGTGCGGTGTGATTGGTGTATCTCCGTTCTATGGTGCAGTACTGGCTACTAGGGTTTACTTGGGGTTGAGCCATAATAGGGCAGACATTCGCCATATGGTCACCACCGCATGTATAGCATCTTTTCACAGGGGCAAACCTTGGGATTTGTTTGCTAGTTACACCTAGTTTCTGAGCTACTTTTTCGGCAAGTTCTTCAATTGATGTGGCTTGTGTGGAAGATTGACTAGATGCACTATCTGAATCTTTGTAAATTTTGGACAACTCTAGCTCTTCTCCTAGGTTATCTTCAATGTCAATGCACATACGTACACATTCTTCTATAGTCCTAGGGTCTTTCAGATACACATAGGATCTCAATTTTGGGCTCAGCAATCCGTCAAGAAATAAGGCTACTTGTTTAGCAGATGTGGGTAGCTCCGAAATAGGGCACCTTTCGAGATATTGTCTAAATCTTCTTCCTGCAAGTCTCACAGTCTCTTGAGGGGTTTGCTTGAAGCTGTGAATCAGTGAGGAGGTGTTGTGTCTTATGCCGCTCTTAGAGAACTCTATAATGAATGCCTCTAGGAGTTGATCTATGCTCCTGAACTGGCGTTCATCTAATGGCTGAAACCACGTAAGTGCTGTGTTCCTAAGGGTTAGACCGAAGGCATTGTACTGCGTGAACAGATCCTCCACTTATTCAGCTCTCAAGACTTGCTTGAACTCTGCCACATGATCATAGGGATCTCCTGTGCCGTCAAAGTAATTCTTCATGGACTTAACTAGCTGGGTGGGTCTCAAAGTTCTTGTGTGCTCTCTAGGCCTCGGCAGAGGGAATCCATCTACATTTCTTTGGTTCCTGTGGGCTCTATGCATCTCAGGTTCTTCCCTATTCGTCTCCGTTCTCGTTCTTTCTCTGCCCACTGGATTGGCAAAACTTACCTCTGGTCTATCTTTACTTCTGTCTCTTTGCATACCATGAGCCTGGGATGTTCCAGCTCCAGGGTGACCATAGGCTACATTTGATCTTGGTTGGGGGAAAATGAATTCGCCCTTCCAAGTGTAAGCATGCCTATCATTTTCTATCACCACAAAGATCCGTTCTGAAGCATGATCTAAGTAGGTCACTCTGCCTGGGCTATCCGGATCCTTAAACTCATAGATCATGATATTTCCTATGTCTGTTGGCTGATTAGACTTATACCTCCAAAAGGCTTCATCAGTTTCTCGATTAAGGAGCAACTCTATGCTCTTGTTGTCTTGAGGGACCCATTCAGGCGTGATAAGCCTAGTGAGAACTGATTTACCTCGAGGGGTTCTAGGTTCCGCACCCATGTTCCCTTGTTCCAGGTCCCCTAAGTCCGCTTCTGAGATTACGTTCCCAAAGTCATCTGTCCTATCAGGGTGACTAGTGACTACATATATAGTTCCTTCTTTGTCCAGGTATGCACCATTTTCAAACTTGACAGCTGGGTGCTCTAGTCCAATGGATTGATCAGGGTTTTTAATCTGGACCACAGATCTTCCTAGGCCGTCCTCATAGATGCTAGCACCTAATTGGTTGGTCCTAAGGTACTCCAGCTGCGTTTTGTAAGGGCCTTCTACCCTGTACAGGTAAGGCACTCCTGAACTTCCCGTAGGTCTGTCCATGCCTTGAGACATTTCTGACTCACTGGTCTCAGAGCTAGGGTAGTATGAGTGGTGGCTCAACTGCTGGGCCCAAGACCTTGCAGTGTGATTGACACTAGCCTCTAAAGACCTAAGGCTTTGTCTTTCCCTTGCTAAATGTCGTCCTGATCTAAGGTTCATATGCCTAACTGATTAGCCCAATTTTTTTTCAGAGTACAACCTCGTTGCCGATTAATTGGTACCAGTCACTTGATTCTTTTTAGTTATTTTATCACGTTTGAGTTCTTGTCTGATATCACGTCGTCAGGAATGTTTGAATGTTGTTTCGCACTTGCAATTGATCGTTCCACGTTAGGTTCTTTTCCTTTATGTTATCGGCAGTGCAGAGATTAAATTTTTAACTTGAACTTGAGTTTTTAGGTAGTCTTCAACTTGATAACTGCCTATCGTCGCCCTGACTTACTCCTACTTCTAATCGCTCTTAGCCTAGGCTAGGAATTGAAGAGGAGTTGAGAATATTCCGACCTTTCTTGCCGAACCTTGCTCTTTAGTGCTCGAGAAGTTGATTCTCAAGCGTGTGCCACACCCTTGCTTGGATACTCTCAATTGCTTCTCAATAGGCCTGCATAAATCCCAAGATTAGCTCCAAGTAGACCTTTCAATTGACAGACAATTTATTTCAGACACTTTTTTAATGACCCTTGTTCCCCCTTTTGCATTGTTAGAAATTTACTCTAGAGCTCCCTTGGTGTTCCTACCCCTCAGTGTGTCAACTTCCAAATATCCTAACTGAAAATCAACGCGTTATTCTTATAAAAAACATTTGAGGGCGTGTAGTATATGTCACGAGCTTTCCGACAAGCCCTAGAGCTCAGAAAATGGATTTCGTATGAAAAAGTTATGACCGTTCAGGGTTTAGGGGGTTAACTAGACAAACAGAACCTTTCGGGGGTTTTAATGCATTTTCTAAGGCCTTTGTAAGTAGATGAGTACATGAAAGTGCAATTATGCCCAAAATTTAGCCTAAATTTCCAAAAATTCACTCCTTAATTTTTTGCCGAAAATGCCTGTCTATCGCGATAGATGGTGTCTGTCGCGATAGACACAATCTATCGTGGGGGCTGTCTGTCGCGATAGACGGTGTCTGTCGCGATAGACGGTGTCTGTCGCGATAGACGGTGTCTATCGTGAAATTCTGTCTGTCGCGATAGACGGTGTCTATCGTGAAATTCTGTCTGTCGCGATAGACGGTGTCTGTCGCGATAGACGGTATCTGTCGCGGATTTCTGTCTGTCGCGATAGACGGTGTCTGTCGCGATAGACGGTGTCTATCGTGGATTTCTGTCTGTCGCGATAGACGGTGTCTGTCGCGATAGACGGTATCTGTCGCGGATTTCTGTCTGTCGCGATAGACGGTGTCTGTCGCGATAGACGGTGTCTATCGTGGATTTCTGTCTGTCGCGATAGACGGTGTCTGTCGCGATAGACGGTGTCTATCGTGGATTTCTGTCTGTCGCGATAGACGGTGTCTGTCGCGATAGACGGTGTCTATCGTGGATTTCTGTCTGTCGCGATAGACGGTGTCTGTCGCGATAGACGGTGTCTATCGTGGATTTCTGTCTGTCGCGATAGACGGTGTCTGTCGCGATAGACGGTGTCTGTCGCGATAGACAGTGTCTGTCGCGATAGACTGAAAAAATGCAAATTTTTGAAAAACTTCTAGTGATCTAGAGTGCCCTCAAGGTGTAGGTTACAATGATAAACATGCATTCACAAAATGTTAAGATTTTCTGTCTGTCGCGATAGACAGAGGCTGTCGTCCCGGGACCTGTGCAGAGCCTGTCGTACCTGCGCACACTGCTGGGGATGATGGTACAGCAAAAACCTGCAAAATAGCTCAGAAAACAAGCAAAAACAGCACATGCAAGTTCGCTCTCTCGCTCTCTCTCACAAGTGAAATGAGGGAAATGAGGTGGAGGTGGGGATATAGTCAAAAAACTGAAATTTTCGCGATGATGGAGATGGACGTGGGAGATGGTGATGATGATGATGGTGAAGAAAGTAAAAGAAAATCGATGAGAGTGAAGAAAATACCTACAACTCCAACGCGTCAACTCTACGTCTTACCATCACACGCTCGTCCTCAAAGCTCGATCCCCGGCAACGGCGCCAAAATTTGGTGTAGCTCAATGATGAGTAGCACCTCCTTTAATGTCAATCCGGGAAGACGTGAGGATGGTATGAAGACCTCGAGCAAGTGGCGGCACAAGTGCGTGAGTGAGAAGCACACAAGCATGCACACACATACACACACACGCGCACACACGGCAAGACAAAGAGAGAGAATCAATGGAGTTCTTTAGATTACTTTCAAAAGCTCTTACAAGTTCGTTTCAATTACAATCTACCCCCAAAAATGAGCTCTCTAGCTCTTTTTATAGTTTTTGACTAGCTTTTGGCCCTGTCCAGACCTAGTGTCCGGCCTAGTTAAAAATTAGGTTCCAGGGCTTATTTGAGGGCTCAAACGAAGTCTACAAATTATGAAATTTGGTACGATGGTACTTCTAATACTCCTCAAGCTCGAGGACTCCTCGGCTTGCACAAAATGGAGTCTAATCTACCAAAAACGGGATTTACAATGTTTGTGTAGTGATTAAAATCACTTGGGTTGTACATAATCTATGGGAAAAAATGATCTGGCCTTGTTGCCGTATTGTGCATGACTCCTTTATTGCTTTGTATGCCAACACTCTTCCTTTCTTATTAGGAACCTTTGATGATTCTCCATAGTCACATACATCACTAATTTCCTCTCCTTCATCATTAACTTCAACAAGTTTGAGTTTACCTTTACTTTTAACACTAGGAGGTGAATCTTGCCTTAATCTTCCATTGAAAGGTAGCTCTCTTTCTTCATCCAAACCGCTTTTCTCATCACTTAAACTTCTTGTGGGCTGAGGTAAGCACTCATCTCCTTCACCTGTATCTTCTTCATCTTCATTTATGGCCTGCAAACTTTTCTTATCTACATACCATGAAAGTGATTCATCAAAATTTACATCTCTTGAAACAACCACCTTATTGGTATGAGGATTATAACATCTATATCCTCTTTGAGTATCTGCATAACCAATAAATATACACTTCTCTGATTTCACATCAAGTTTTGATCTCACTTCACTAGGTACATGTACATAACATACACAACCAAATACTTTCAAATGACTTACACTTGGTTTCCTTCCATGCCATACCTCATATGGTGTCAAATGATGAACTCCAGCAGTAGGTACTCTATTCATAATGTACACACTTGTGCTAACAGCTTCAGCCCAAAAAGAATTAGGCAAACACATATCATTTAGCATGCTTCTAGATGCTTCTGCTATGATTCTATTTCTTCTTTCTGCAACTCCATTTTGTTGTGGAGTATACCTACATGTAACTTCTCTTTTGATACCTTCATCATACAAAAAATCAGTAAAAGCTTGAGAGAAATACTCTCCCCCTCCATCAGATCATAGCTTCTTAACATATCTTCCTGTTTGCTTCTCGACAAATGATTTAAAATTTTTGAAACAATCAAAGACTTCACTCTTATGTTTAATGAAATACACAAATGTCATTCTACTATGATCATCAATGAATGATACATAGTACTTATTACCAGCCAAGGATGCCTCTTTAGTAGGACCCCATACGTCCGTGTGTATAAGTTCTAGCAATCCACTACTTACATAGCTTGAATGCTTGAAAGGCTGTCTACTCTGCTTACCCATTTGACATGCTTCACATAGATGCACCATATGTTGCTTAGTAAGATCAGGTAATCCTTCAACAATCCTCTTCTTTGATAGCTCCTTTAACCTGTGTACATTCATGTGTCCAATCCTTTTGTGCCATAGATCAAGCTCTGCTATTCGATGCATACCATAAGACAAATAGTTTGTATGATTTGGGTTTACGTTGAATGTAAACAATCTAGCTTGTTTTTGACCTCTAGCAATTAACCTCCTTTGCTTTGGATCCTCAATGAAGCAACCTGCATGATTAAATCTTATTTGCAAACCTTTTTCTACCATTTGACCAACTGACATCAAATTCTTAGTGATTGTTGGCACATAAAGTACATCCTTTAAGCAATTTTTCTTGCTCTTATCCTGCATAACAACATCTCCAACCTGCATAATCTTATGTGTTGTATCATCTCCTAGTTCAACATGACCTTTACATGAAGGATTATGCATATTAGAAAACCATGAAGCATCATGTGACATATGGTTAGAGCAACCACTATCTACATACCATACATCACTATTGCAATTCATCTTAGTTTCTACATTCATCATAAGAAGAGAATTATAATCATCACTTTTACCTTCAACTACATAATTTCCTTGTTGTTTACCTCTTCTTGAATAGCCTCCTCTTTGATTACCACCTTGATTATTTTCATTTTGATAACAATCTTTGGCATAGTGTCCATACCTTCCACATATATAGCAATTGTTGTTATCTTCACTCCTTTGTCTTTGATTATAGTTGTAGTAGCCTCTCGTACCTCTAGCATTTGATCTTCCTCTTCCTCTTGTGTTGAAGAAGCCACTTGAAGTCCCTTGATCATAGCTCCTTCTTCCTCGACCTCTATTTGAACCTCTTCTACCTCTATTTCCACCTCTTGATGATCCTACATAAAGAGCTTGTCCTTGAGATCCTTTTTTATTTGAAGTAGAACCATTTAGATTCATCTCCTCCGTGACCATAAGAGCAACAAGCTGATCAAAGTTTGGTAATTCTCCTCTAACATAAACTGAAGTAATGAATGGTTTCCATCTCTCATCATCCTTGAGTCCGTTGAGAGTATGTGCAACCAAGTTGTCGTCCTCCACATGAGCTTGAATTGATCCTAGTTGATCTGCAATCTCTTTAACTTTCAATATGTAATCATTGACCGGTGTCCTTGTATCTTTATTTATGTTATTCAACTCATTTTTGAGTTGAATCTTCCTTGCTCTTGTACTTGTAGCATACAACCTTTCCAATGCAAGCCAAACATCTCTACTTGTGTCTAGATCTTGTATGTGTCCTACCATTGAATCTTGAATATTTTGTGATAAAATGAATATAACCCTTTTGTCTCTCTCATTCCAAAGTCTAAACTCCCTCAATTGTTGCTGATTTGGGTCCTCCGGTAATGTGGGTTTGATATTTGTGCCGTCAATCAAACCATACAAGCCTCTACCTTGCAAGTATGCTGTGATTCTAAACTTCCATGCTTGATAGTTGTTCTTATCAAGCTTCTCTATTTGTGCATGTTGATCGCCCATTGTGTAAATACTAAACTTCCTCCTTTAACCCTCCTTTTGGATATATGTGATAAGAAGAAGTATGAGATTTACCTTTGTAATAAAGTTTATGCACCTTTCTTTGCTTGAATGATGCTTGAGATGCTTCTTTGCTATCTCCTTCTACCTTTGTGTAGTGTTGATGATGAACCGCTGCTCCAATAGCTTCAAATTCTTCATCAAGGTATTACAACCTTCTCCAAGCTTCCATTCCTTGCTCTGATACCAATGTTGGAGTTTATTGATCTCCAAAGTACAACTAGAAGTAGGTGAAACCCAACAGGACCTAGTTGACTTTTTTCACAAACTTGTATGCACAGACCAGTTTTCTTGCAGAGCAAACTGCTCTTTACTCACTTAGAATTTTCCAAAACTCTTTCACACACATAAACTAGACTCTAAGAGCTTTCCAACAAGCTATAAAACACCTCAAATGGATAAATACACATTGAGCTATGACCTCTGCAATATGCAGCTTTAATGGAGACCTTGAAACAGAGATGAACCCGAGGACACACATCACTTGCAGATACTATTGCTCTTAACTCACAACTCCAATGAATCTTGAACTTTCCAGAATACATGTAGACTTTGAGGGCTTTCTAAAAAGACAAAGAACACATGATTTGGATACATACACAAGGAGATATGACCTCTGCAAGTTTGAGGTTTAATGGAGACCTTCAGCAGGCCCGGGGTAAAACCAGAGAACACATACTACTTGCAGAGAGTACTGCTCTCAGCTCAAAAATCCAAGGATTATGTAAATTTACAGGAAGAAAGTAGACAGTAAGAGCTCAAATGAGCTATCAAACATATAATCTGGATATATAATGAGGGAGATACAAGCTCTGCAATCTCTGCATACAAAACTACAGCAACATAGAGATACACATATGACTCTCTTGGACATCCCACAAGATCACGACTTTTCTCCTCTTTTTATAGCATGGGAAACTAATCTAAAACCTTCCTAATACATCTAAATTCGTGGTAGACACTTGGGTGGAGGTATTACATGACTCAAGTGCTCAAATAAGCAAAGTATTGATGGACTTTGAGAACTAGCCACATCGACCTTCCACTAGGACACCACTGCAGCTCCCTTGTGACTCACTAATTTGACTCACCATGTTCTAGAACTCACGTGGTATTTTTGCTATCGTTTATGAATAATATGAGCCTTCTTGAAGTATTTGAAGACTTCCAAAAGGTATTTACATAATTTGAAACTTGTACCCTACATAAAACAAATGTTCGCAACAGTAGTCACATATGATCACTCCCTTGTACAAGTCAATTACCTTTTATCTTTGTAAAAGTTCCTATGATTAGTGCACCACTCTCACGTGGAGTTAGGAGGCATCAAATCTCGAGTTATTTGGTAGATTATTGATGAGAGAATAAATCCTATAGTTTAGGACTCAGTTTATGGTGAGAATTTGAATTTGAATTCAAAGTTTGGCTCCAACTTCAACTATAAAAGAGGATAAAAAAGGTTTGTGATGAGAGCCCAATTAGAGACATCATTTGAGAGGGACTTATGTAATTAATGAGCTCACTCTATAGCTCCATCACTACCCTCACATTGTACCATTGCGATGTCATTGTATTTCTATGTCATCTAATACATATACATTGATTACTTCTCTACTTCACTTCTCTGCTATGCTCATCTTAGAATAGTGAACTTCTCAGAGCTTGCTCTCAGTGCATGGTTGATCATTTCATGTGATTTAAAGCACTATAAATTTAGTATATTATCTGGTTCATAACTACAAATTTTCATTATCATTGGTTCTCTCAATCATAAGATATCGTCATATATTTACTCTCTGGTCTATACATTGAAGCATCCCGAAAATATCGGGCAAGCACTCTAACTTCTAAGCTTCATTCTCAGTGTATAGTCCATCTTTTCTATTGAAATAACTCAGGATTGGTAGCCATTTAAGTTACTTAGATACCACAAAAAGGGATTTGGCTAATTGCTAGCAAGTTGTGAGCACTATTCATTCTACTGAACATGTGTAGAGCCTAAAATAGCAAGTCTATGATCTTGGTTTAACTTTCTACTCATCTGTTTTGATCCATTGATTAGAGGATCATGTTCCCATGTACATAGGGGATTACTTGTGATCATTAGGAAGCTAAAAAGGTCTACTACACTCTCCACAACTTGTTCTTGGCTGGTGTGAAGCAGGGTTTTGCAGCACCACTTCATCTCTAGAGTCTATCCACCATGTCCTTCAACATCTACAAACTTGCATGGAGTGCCTATAGACCTAGATCGACTTAATAGATTTGTAGCAAGAGTATGAAACTCAAATGCCTCTAAAAGTTTCCAAAGACCACCAATTAAGTTTGAAGGAGGATTTTACATGGATAAACAAGGACAATTGTACTTAGTGACTGATCATCTTGAGAAAATCAATGAGATGGTAAACATTGAGGAATCAAGTAACCCAACTGATATGGACAACATGGAGTGACTGACTATCTTGAGAGGGAATTCTATAGGAATGAATGCCTTGAGAGGGGATACAATTCCCCTAGATGATGATTTAATGGATTTCTATCGGATTGCTAGAATAGATAAGTTGTTGCAAGAAACTATGCCTATAATGGGAAGTAGTGTCAATCTTGCTACTATTTATGAGCTACATGATTTAGAAGACTCTTCCAGAGTCACATACTAGGATCAAGATAAGAGAAGACATTGGGAACTAAGAGATATGGAGAGATCTAGAATCCAATATATGGGTTTTCCAATGTTTCTTCCAAGGGATCAGGTAACCACTTCTCAAAATCCACAAAGTCAATAGCCAAGGAAACCCTATTTTAGGTCAAAGTAGTTGGGAAAATGTTCCACTAGACCTCATGTTCAATTTGCTACACCAATTAATGGAATAGTGTCAAACATGCAAATGGGATATGAGATGATGAACATACCACCCTTTCCTCTAAGACCTGAAAATGGAAGAAGACCAGGTGAGCATCTAGTTGTTCAAGCTATTCCTCAACCACCTGATGTGGGCAGAAAGCTGATACCTTACCAAGTAGAAAAAATCTTTAGGAACCACTATGATGGATTAGGAGATCCTTATGAACACATGGCCAAAATTTAAACAAGTGCTATGATCAGAGAATATAGATGACTTCTTTATTCCATATCAATCTTTTGGACTCATATATTTGGGAATAGCTTTGACGTGGTTTCAACCTTTGGATCCCAATAGATTCTCCAACATTGAACAATACTTAGAAGAGCTCATTGAAAAGTTCATTAAGAGATTGACAAAACATAATAAATTTTCTAAAAAAAATACAAGTAGTACCTTTGCTTGAACACTGTCACACTATGACATGATAGTTCCGTCTCAAAAAAACACACTTTTCATGTATCACTAGTACAGAGAATCGCTTGAAATTCCAGATCTCAAATATTTGAGTGTTAGAAAATAGGATGCAAGCTAAAATATTTTCAAACTAACCTAGTTTTTCCATGGGCCCCACCTTGCGGGCTCCAAATGGAGGTTGGGATGGTTCCAAAACAAAAATATGAAAAGAAAAAAGTGATCCTAAAGGGATAACTCATGAAAATGTGTTGATGCATTCTACCTTCACACCAAACTCCATAGCAATTTGAGGTTGTTTGTGAATCATGCTTTCTCCACACCTTCTCACATACTCTTCACTATTGGCCTTCTCCATGAGCTACTTACATCCACACTAGCTTTGATACCATGTTAAGAGAAAGGAGATAATGGATATCTTCAAACCATAAAGAACAAGGTTCAAGAATACTCTAAGCAACTCATATGTGGCTACTCTTTTCCATATATCTTTATCACATGCTAGTTCTAATGCATACATGAACTTATAAACCCCATTTTTATCAATGTGGTAACTATCTAAATCTACATATTTCAAAAATTACAAAATAATAATTGCAATTGTATAGATATATTGACTCTTATTATATGTTGGAGGGAAAGTGTATATGCATTCTGGTGCAATCCACCAATACTTTCAACTCTAGTCATTTCTAGTTGATACATCTAGATTTGGTAACTTTGGAAAACTTTATTTTGTGGTAACATGTGTTGCTCTTCCAAAGTCACATAATCCAATGTACACATGCTCATCTTCAAAATGCAACAATATGTTACGTGGATGGAGATCATTGTGTAAACTATTAAAAGTTTGTAAGAATGAAAATCTTCATAGCAATCCATTGATTAATTTCTGAATATTTATCTTCATTGTAGCTATATCCCCTTGTGTGTCTTTGATACTTTTGCATTGTGGTATGTTTAAATACTTTTTCTTCATTTTCCCAAGCCACATGTCCAACATACCACCATTCCATAATCTAAAATAAGGCATGTGCTTTTGCTATGATGTCTAGCTAATGTGACTAGACTGATTATTCCACTATGAGTGATAGGTAATATGGTGGCCACATCCACTGCTTTATTCTCACATGTTTGTAAGTTTCCACCATGTAGTTTGAATAATTTTTCCGCAAAAATTTCATGGATGAACCTTGGAGAGTTTCATCTTTGAAATGAACAGATGAATATGGGAGCAAACATAAGTTGTTGGATTTTTTATCTCCCATATTCACAGGCATATTCTAACTTTTAGTTTTTATAGCTATTATAGGTGATATCATGGATGCCCACAATGGTTGTTGGAACCATCACAACTTATCCTCAATAACCAACATTTTGGATACATTATTCTATTCAACCATGGATAGTGCCTATGCTTTCATTTAAATTTTTGGGGGTGCTTGTACTAGTGAGAATAAACTTGAACAAAAGTGATTCAAAAGGCTAAATTTATAGTTATAGTGGCTACAATAGTGAAGAAAGTGTATAAAATGTGCCCAAATGGGGTTTTTATATACTCTAGCTCTTAAGGTTTTCTGATAATGTTTTTTCTAATGAGGCTCATTGAACTTTGTGTTATTATGAGAAAATGAGTAGAGGGTGTTGGAAACACACCTTTGGAGTCCATTGACTCATTTAGCACCAATTATTGGATTTCATAGGAGAAAATGCATATAAACATAATGCAATGAAGATAATGAAGAAAAAAGAAAGAAAGGAAGAAGAAGAAGAAGAAGAAGAAGAAGAAGAAGAAGCAGCTTGAGAACATAGTATATAATGATATTACAAAGGTAAGAAACCAAAAGCTAAGAATCAAAACCCCTAAAAGTGAAAAATGTGTTGTGGAACTCCTAATACTACTTAAACAAATCACTACCAAATGTGGAAACAAGTTTGGAGACATCTTATGATTTGGATTATTCAAATTGGATACTCACGTCTCCAACCATGTAAATTTTGATATTAGTGCTTAGGTCTATGCTATAGTTAGCTACATGGTTTCTATAAAGGAGATTATTTGTCTTATTTGGGCTGTTTTTTATGTTCGATGAGTTGAGCTAAAGATATGAATTTGTAAGGATCTGGTAGAAGAAATATGCTAGTTTTTCAGGTAGTCAATTGATAAATCAATAGAAAATACAAAATTTTACAAAATTTAAAAGTCAAAATTTGTGGATTTTCTTTATTGGGGAAATCCATGGTACACAGTGTGTAAGATTTATAGAAAACAAAATATGGATCATTTCGTTTCCTCAAATAGCATGGAGGGCACAATAGAAGAGTACTCCATCTACAACACCATCTACTCTATCAAAGGCACCATCTACCATATCTAGCCATGTTCACGCTAAAATTTCTTCATGCTATCTTAATCTATAGCAAAAATAGAGAAGACCGACACAAATTTCCATTGTTCTACCATGATGTGGTCTACCTCATCTAGTTTCTGTTGTACCATGATGTGGATTCTCTCTAGAGTGGGAAGTCCATGGTGCACAAGCTGTGAATAGAGCAAATAAGATATGGCTCATTTGGTTTCCTCTTATAGCAAGGTGTGGGCTATGGAGAGCATCGCTTGGAGAGAAGAAGAATACTTCATGAGAAGCCAATTTTGAAGAAACACTCTTTGAAGAAAATGGAAACAATGGAACAATTTGAGTTTTCTATCAAAAATATGTGTTTGTGATATTCAAATGCTTATTATATAAGAGGATCGTTAGCTTTGAGATATCTCAACACATGTTTTGTTGCTTTCGAATGCTTAGCATCAAGGTTGTGCATAAATTGACTATATTGAGAAACAACATAGGCATCTTGAAAAGTGATTGTCTCTTCATCACATGCAATTGCAATGAGAGATACATCGACAAAATCACTTGATGGATAGCGAGGTTAATCTTGTTCTCTTAATCAAAGAAGTGTGCAGTTTTCTATATTTCAATGTTAATTGTAGCCACCTTGGGATAGATTATGTATTTAGTGTAGTCATGTGTCACTCATGTAATACATGATCAAAATGTGCATAATTTGTGGGATGAATATCATGCTGATTTTCAAACATGTTTGGTTGAACTTTTTTGTCTATATGTGGCTGAATTCTTTTAGGTATATTTGGCTAGAGATTTTGAGATCTTTGAAGCTCATTTGGATGGTCTATGCCCCATTTTGGAACAAAGGCATGAGTGTATCAAATGCATCTTATGAACTAATTGTGGGCTGATCTTTATATTCAATATGATGGTAAGTTGAATTTTCAGGACACACCACATCTCAACTTATAGTGATCTTGTCCATCAATGGATGAAATGTGCATTAATATCTGATCTCGCTACTATGTTCAATAAATATAGTTTTTTTTTTTACTTTTGATGAAGCTTATGATGTTGTTGTGATGGCACAAGAGCATATTCCAAATGAACAAACATGTTTATATGAATAAGCATTGGATTGCACCCATTACAAGCCTCATAAGGTGTAATGAAACTCAATGCTTTTGTAAGACAAGTTTCAATCCAAACTATGCACACATGACCGCTTCCATCCAAAACATATGTGTCAACACTTTTGTAAGAAAAGTTTCAATCCAAAATATGCACACGTGACCACGTCCATCCAAAACATATGTGTGAGATGCTTGCCTTTAACTATACATCGTGCCATTTCAAGAAGTGTTCTATTTTTTCATTCTAAGACACCATTGTATTGAGTTATATATGGCACCATAAATTGGTGAGGAATACCCCTTTCATAAAGTAAATCATCAAATACATGTGACGTATTCAACACCATGATCCATGCAACGAGTCAAAAGTTTTATACCACTAAGACATCCATCAATAGCTAAAAATATTTTAAACTGATAAAATATATCATTCTCTTTTTTTGTAGGATATACTAAAGTATGGTATGTTGCATCATCGATAAGGGTAGCAAATTTTACATATCTTTGGTTGGAATCATTTGAGGGAGATGAATTCAAGTCGATGTGTGAATGATTTCAGCTTAAAGTCCACTTTGGTTGTAAGTTTTGATTGAAAAGTATAAAAGATAAATGCTTTATCCATGCATCATCCTTTCTTCCATATATATCATCATCTTTACATGAACAATGGATTTTCAATGTCCATGTTGTACTCAATGAAAATTTTCCTTTAAAGAGATTATTGAATTTGATGAAGTAAATATAAGGTGATCCTAAAAGTTGCACTAGGGATAATTGTGAGCAAGCCTAAACACCCTTTCTCCCTGACAGTAGATATAGGGAACCAAATTACATTGTTCTCTCTTATGCTAGACACTCCCTTCCAGTCACTACTTATCAAGAAATGAGGATTCATCTTGTTGCAAACTTTCTAGATAGAGGAGACAAGGCTTGAGCCTTAAGGGATCATTGGGTGGAGGAGAAGAGTGTGAGGAGATGGTTCGATACACTCCAAAGATGATGTGGTGTTGCAAAAATCTTGCTCCACACATGCCAATGTAGCTTTAGGGTACCTTAGTAGACACCTTTAGCTTCCCAAATATGCATTTTTACCCACTATGTACCTTGGAGAATCATCATCAAATAATTATAGCAAAAAAGATAACTCTAAAAGTTGAAGGATTCAATTAACACTAGTTCTGTACTAGGACACTTAAGTGTCCTGGGACACTTGTGTCCTGGGACACTTAAGTGTCCTGGGACACTTAAGTGTCTTGCTTTTACACCAAATTGATTGATTTTTCATGATGAGACCCTTGAGGCTTTGATGGCATACTCACTTGGATTTGACAGCCCACATCATGTACGTTTAGAGAAAAATAAAATCTTTGACATTTTACAACTTCACATGGCTTATTAAATGAAGAAGAAAATGGGGATTTTTTAAAACTCAACTTTTAGCATAAATGAAAAAATAACACAATTCAAACATTTTGACAAATTGGATATGTTTTAGGAAATGGAAAGCTATTCATGGACTTTCGTAGTGTAAAGCAAGTGTCTAGGGATCTTTGGAGAAGGTTGAACACTTGCATAAGTGATAAACATGGACTCAAAACTTGTCTTCTCTAGAGCATTGCCATTTATTGCACCTTTTAAAGAATGGCTCACTATAACTTGTGTATAAGTGAGATTGCATAGAATTGGCAAGTTATCAATGGATAACCTTCATACTAATTGAATGCATATTTTTATTCAAAGTTAGAAGGCCTTCGCTTTGAAATAGTAGCCATTGCATTTCGTGTTGACTTTCATGCTGAATTGGCAAAGCATATATTTCTATGTTCACGAAAAGAACATAGCTCCAAAGGTCGAATAAAAAATTATGATGAAAAATAATAATTATTTAAATGCTATTCTAAGTATTAAACCTTCCAAAATATGCTTTCATGGCATGTTTCATTCTTAATCTTGTCAAATAATATGTGATCCGCAATGATGATTATGATAAGAATGAAAATAATTGGCATATATATTTCATTTGACAAAAAGAAGATGGCATCCGTGATGGAAATGATGAAATGTTTTCAAATGATCCTTATCATTTTATGATATCAAAGATTATATCAAATACTTTTGAGTATGTATCCACAAACTATTCATGATTGTATCTATAGAATTTGGTTGATGCCGACACAACAAAAGATTCTTGGTTGTGTCCAAAGACGTGAAAATTTTGGTGGATTTCAATAAATTATTTTGCCTCGTATATGTAAGCTTTGGTTTGTTATGTCAGACATTTTCTACTTGGTAACTTGGATGTGTACACCTTGAATGATGTCCATAAATTCTTTTGAGTCATATATGTAGGCTTTAGTTGTCTATTTTTGGTGACTAGAGTCATATAATTTGATTTTATATGTGTATACCTTGGTTGTTGTCTTCATAACTTGTTTGATTGTTGGCACATTCGTATTCTTCTATGGATTCCCATAAGTTTGTTTGAACCATAATTAGAACTAGTTGTTGTTTTTGGTGTACAAAGTCAAAATAATTGATTTTATTTGAATTGAAATGATTTTTCTAAGTGATTTTGAGGTTCATACTATGTGGTCTATGTTTCAAGGAATGTGTATAATTTTTTCTTTCATATGATGATTTTTTTTTCTTTTGATAAAAATATATTTGATTAGGAATTTTCATTCTGCTCACTACCATAGCATGTCGAGAGGCTATTTACATGAACACAAAACATGATTTATTGTGTTTTATAATTTTGCATTAACCTTTGAATTATATTTAATATGTGTGTTAAAGGATTTTCTCAAATTCTCTTTGTAGCAGGTGTGTGATTTTTTAGAAAATTGTCAAAAAAGGGCACTTAAGTGTCTTGTTTTGGTACCAAACTAGTGTTAAACTTGTTATTTATGGACTAGGTTCCTCTTGAAAAAATACTCAGAGCTCACTCATTGATAATAATTGACCCTAGAGCTTTTAGAATAGCTAAATGAAGACCTTACCTCAGGTTATTAGAAGTTATTTAACTAATTTAGAGAGTAAATGATGAGAAATGATATTAAGAAGTTGGGGGTGTAACCCGACTTTTTAGGAAGATGATAGTGAGCAAACATAGGTTACTTGCAGATAACTTATCTCACAATCTAATGAATCAAATAATGTGAAACTTGATATGTAGTAAGTATTCTGATCATGCTACCTATCCCAAGTTGAATCATATCAAATCGATGAGTACATATAGAGAATCTGATTAATTAATATCACTAAAATGATGATTTTGCAACAGACAATAGTACACAGAGAATGACTTGCACTAAATGAATCAAATGTATGTGGTTAATATGATACAAGGAAGATAATGTGGGCTTACTCATACATGGGTGGGCTTAATGTAACCACAAACTTGAAGCTCATTCTAGCCGTGATTAAAAGTCATATGTTTTAATAGTCATAGAGTGACTTTGAATTTTGAAATTTTCCACCTAAAAGTGTTCCTACTTTTAGGATGGTGAATGATTTGATTCCAACCACTAGGTGGATGTGAATTTTTAGGAAGATGACAATGAGCACATATAGCTACTTGTAGAAAACTTATCTCACAATCTAATGAATCGAATAATGTGAAACTTGGTATGTAGTAAGTAGACTAATTGTGCCACCTATCCAAGACGAATCATATCAAAACGGTGAGTACACGTAGAGAACTTGATTAATTAATATCACTGAAAAGATGATTTTGAAACAGACAACAGTACATAGAGAATGACTTGCACTAAATGAATCAAATTTATATGATTATGAAAATATGATACAAGGAAGGTGATGTAGGCTTACTCATACATGTGTGGGCTTAGTGTAACCACAAACTTGAAGCTCATTCTACCTGCAACTAAAAGTCATGTGTTTTTATAGTCATGGAGTGGATTTGAATTTTGAAATCCGCCACCTAAGAGTGTTCCTAGTTTTAGGATGATGATTGATTTGATTCCAACCATTAGTTGGGTGTGACTTGCAACTCCTAGTGCCACGATATTCCTTCAATCATCCTAATTTACTTTTATCTCAAGAGTTAAACTCCATTACTTTTATGAGAGGTGTTCACATGTACTCTATGAGTGATCACAAAAAAGATATGTGGTAATCCTTTGATATTTGGTCAAACATCAAGGCTTTCCAAATGTACCAACAGCTACCCCTCAAGCCTAAGATGCTTGAGTCTTCAATCCTTGGGTATTTCCTACAATCCAATCATGGATTTAAACATGTTAAGCTTGCTTCCATCCAACGATTTGGTCATCATGTTTGCACATTGCATATGAGTAGATACATGGGATAGTTCTATCTCCTTGCTTGCAATCTTTCCCCTAAAAAAGTGATAATGGACTTCTATATAATTAGTCCTGCCATGAAAGATAGGATCAACAACTAAATGAAGTGAGTTCATGTTATCTCCAAATATGAATGTGGTGCCAAAATCCAACCCTAAATCTATGTATAGGGTCTTGATCCACATTGCTTCTTGTGTTGCATTTTCCAACCCTCTGTATTCAGCTTCAAGTGAGGAAAGAGCTATAGTAAGTTGCTTCTTTGAAGACCAAGAATGATAGGTATCTTGATTTGCTCCTTCTATCATCCTTTGAACCTGCCCAATCTGCATTAATGAATAGCTTCACAATTAAATAAGATGTGTAAGGATAATATAGAACTTCATTGAGTGTTCCCTTAAAATACTTTAATATCCTCTTGGATATATCCATGTGACATTTCCTAGGAGTGTGCATGAATTGGCTAAGCACACTTACTCCATAGCAGATATCCACCCTAGTTAGGGTAGCATAGTTCAAGCTTCCAACTAGACTTTGATAGCTTGTAATGTCTTCAATTAGTTATCTTTAATGAGCACTTAATTTGTGATTGACCTCCATGGGAGTACTTGCAACCTTAGTATCTTGCATTTTGAACTTTGCAAGCATATCTTTAATGTACGTCCTTTGTGTAAGGAACATTCCTTGACCTATGTAGACCACTTTCAATCCAAGAAAATAAGTGAGTAATCAGAGATCACTTATCTTGAATTCTTCTTTCATTGGGGCTTTAACCTTTCTGATTCCATCAACATCATCACCTTTAAGAATTATGTCATCTAGATACACACACAAGTATACAACTTTAGATTTACTTTTCTTAATGAAAAGTGAAGAATCACCCTTGGTTAGTTTGAATCCTTTGTCCTCCAAGAATGTAAGTATTCTATGGTTCCAAGCTCTAGGAGCTTGCTTTAGTCCATAGAGAGCTTTCTTGAGTTTGCATACATACTCAGGGTGTAATTCATCGACAAATCCAAGAGGTTGTGCCATGTACACTTCCTCTGAAATCCAACCATTCGGGCTATGACACATCATTAGTCACCAAACATTCTGTGTATATAACTAAAGACTCTATGACAGAAGAGCATTCTTCATTTGAAGAGGCTAGGAAGAAGAAACAATGGAGAGAAGCCATGTAGGAAGAAGTAGAAGCACTTCAAGAAAACTATACTTGGGATCCAATTCCCAAGAAGCCAAGTATAAAGGTAATTGGATCCAAGTGGATATACAAAATAAAAAAGAACTCAGATGGCTCTATAAATAGGTACAAGGCAAGGCTGGTGGCAAAGGGATTTGCCCAAACTCATGGAGTGGACTATGAAGAAACCTTTTCACTTGTGGCAAAGATGCCAACAATTAGGGTTTTGGTAAGTGTTGTTGCTTTTAAAAATTGGAATCTATATCAGTTAGATGTCAAGAATGCATTCTTAAATGGATGGATATCAGAAGAAGTGTATATGGCACAATCACAAGGTTTTGAAGATGAAAATAAAATAGGTTATGTATGCAGGCTAAGGAAGGCACTTTATGGTCTCAAGCAAGCTTCTAGAGCTCGGAACCATAAGCTTGTTACTTATTTGCAGGACCAAGGCTTTGTGGCTAGCAAGGGAGATTCTTCTTTATTTGTTAAGAAGAATAAATCAGAAGTTATCTACTTATGTGTCTATGTAGATGACATCATTATTATAGGGAATGATGCTAATGTCATCAAGCAGGTTAAGACTCAACTAATGAGAGAATTTAAAATCAGTGATCTTGGTTTATTAACCTAGTTTCTCGGCTTAGAGGTTGTGTACATAGATTCTCATATAATTATTACTCAAAGAAAGTATATACATGATATATTGGTAAATTTCAATATGGAGAACATTAAAATCGCAGGTACTTTTATGGAACTCAATCATAAGCTGAGTTCTCATGAAGGAGAACTACTTGATGATGTTACAGGTTATCAAAAACTTGTGGGAAGTCTCAATTATGCTTCTCTAACAAGAGTAGTCATTGCCTATGGAGTAAGTACACTGAGTCAGTTTATGCATGCACCAAGGAAGCCTCATATGGAAGCTACAAAAAGAGTGATTAAGTATCTAAAGGGTACAATGAATGAAGGGTTGTTCTATCCCTTCACTTCTGACATTGATATAAAGATATATTCTGATGCAGATTGGGCTGGTTCCAAGGATGATTGGAGGAGCACTTCAAGGTACCTATCCTTTGCAGGTTCAAAGCTCATATCATGGTCATCTAAGAAGCAACCAGCTGTGGCCTTATCTTCCACAGAAGTAGAATATAGAGGTTTGGAAAATGCAACTCAAGAAGCTATGTGTCAAGCAATTATATGCAGATTTGGAGATACACTCTTACACTCCAATAATCTTTCGACACAACACTAGTTCACTTCATCTGGCTGCTAATACTATATATCATGCAAGGACTAAGCACATTGAAGTGCACTATCATTATGTAAGGGAGAAATAACTTAGCAAGGATATTCAACTATCCTATGTATCAACTCATTTACAATGTGTAGATATACTCACAGAGTCATTGGATGGAACAAAGATGGACAGATTCGAATTGATGATTGGTTTGTAGGAAATCAAGGAGGAATGAAGACCAAGCATGTTAAGCTTGAGGCAAAGCTATTGGTGCAATTTAAACCAAGCCCACATACTTGGTTAATTAGCTCATACTTGATTTATTGACATAACTTATACAAGGCTTCATATGATCAACCTCTTGTAAAAATTTCTTCACATTTACCTTTTGTAAAAGTGGTACACATCCACATGGAGTTAGGAAACTCTAAAATCATGACTAATTTGATTGATTAGTGATGAGGGAATCTATCCTATACTTTAGTATTCACTTTTAGGTAGATCTTTGAATTTGAATTCAAACTTTGGCTCCAAGTACAACTATAAGACGAGGATTAAAAGACCTGCATGAAATGTTGAGCCTATGATATCATTTTGAGGGATATTCATTGTGAAATGAGAGCTTATCTCATAGCTCATTCACCTTTTACACATTGGGCAATGTATAATTGCCAATGTCATTGTATTTGTATACGATTTAATACATATATGATCATTACATTCTCATTTCACTTCTCTATTATAGATCCATCAAAACAGTGATCTTCTCATAGCTTGTCCTCAGTGCATGATTGATCATTTATCATGATTTAAAGCATGGTAGATACTCTCTAGTACATGACTACAAAGTTTCATTAGCATTGCTTCTTTGAATCACAAGATATTAACTCATCTTTGCTCACTGGTCTATTGACTGTTGAACCCGAAAATTGTCGGGATGGTCTTATGATTTTCTAGACATCTTTCTTTGTGTTTAGTCCATCATTTTTAATGAAATCACTCATGACTCATAGCTTACTAAGCTAATTATAGTTTCCCAAAAGGAATTAAACCAATTGCTATTGTGCTCAGAGAACTGTTCAAAACATTGAACATGTGTAGGAACAAAAAAAGCAAGTTTTTGGTTCTTGAATCAACTCCTACCTATCTATTTTGATCCATTGATTAGTGGATCATTTTCCACGCAACATATATGACTATTTGTGATCATTAGCTAGCTAAAGAGGCCCACTATACTCTCCAACAATCATTCTTAGCAGGCATGAAGCAAGATCAAGCAACAACGCTTCATCTCTTGAAGAATATCCACCATCTCCTCCAATAGTTATTAGGATTGATTTCAATGTCCAAGATCCTTGGGTTTCTTAGAGAAACCCTAGGGGAAACTTTGGAGAATCCTTGGGTTTTATTTATGAGCTATTAGGAATTGTACTTAAATTGAATGGTTCGAACCTCCGGATTTTTATCCTAAGGTGTGGAGCTTTATCATATGAATAATTCAATTCAAGGCCCCTTGAGGGTGCACATTTAGGTCTAGAGCTCCTCACTTAAGAAACCGTTTGATTTTCAAATGATCTCATGTGTTTCCATGTGATCCCATGTGATTTTTTGACTTAGAAACCCATGTGAATAACCCTTCTTTGGAAACCATATGACTTGAACACATGGCAAGCCTATAGCCCTTGGGCTAGAGGTATTTATATGGGTGGAGTTGGAAGGATGGATACGTACTCTCACTCTCACAAGGTGGCAATCATCTTCAATGTTATGAAAGCTTAACAACATTATCATTTAATCTTAGGGTTATACTTGAAGTGAGATGGGAATCAAAACTCCATAGATAAAGATGAAGTATAAAAGCATGAATAGAAAACACTTCAAGTATCAGGTAACTAGAAAGTTTGAAGATCATGAAGTAAAATGTACTTTCCAAGATTTTCATGAAGATTTCTAGTAGGAAAGGTTGGTCTTGCTTAAAGCTAAAGGCCTTTTAAGTTGTAAGTTCTTATAAAAAATATTGTACAAATTTCCAAATGGAAAGGAACTTAGGAAGATCCTTTCAATGAAACTAAGTTAGGCTAAATTTGTGCAAAACTACCTTATTGAATATTAAAATAGGTGAATCAATATCTTGCGTTCAAGATATACACTAGATTGGTATTCCAGTATAAATGAGTCTTAAGAGATCCTAAAAGGGATAAAATTAAGATAATTGAAGAATCTTATAGAAAAGTAGAGATTCATCCTCATTTACAAAGATGCATGCGTGGAGACACCAATGTTTGATACCACACTAGACTATGTGGTTGGTCAAAAATTAAAATTTACCCAAAGAATCTTTTTAAGGTTACAGTTCAATCTATAAAGATGAATATGATGCTCCAAAACCCTGATTTGAATGGATATGAAGACAAAGTTTTTGAGTCTCATAGGGTTTGACTCAAATAAGTTTTAATGTCTTAGAATTTTGAATTGGTTAATAGAGTTTTTAGTTCTTACTTCATGCTTATTAAAACTTGGAAATGACTTTGATAGGCTATTCAAGTCATATTTATGAAATTTTGGTCTAGCTAGATGGAATAGGTAATTGAATTAAACATTAAAGTTATATGTTCTCAATAAAACTCATTCAGACTTAGAAGACACTTGAATATAAGAGAAACCATTCATTCATTGAGTATTCCTTCAATATCAATACTAACACCAAACTAAAATGGATGAGAAAAGATTCTAAAAGATTTTCTAGTAAAACTCTTGAAGAGAAAAGTAATAGGAATTATTTCTACTTTTATCTATTCCAAATAAGTCAAATCTTTGCAATAGTAATCTATGATAACTTTTTTTTATTAAAATCGGTTGCCCAAGAAATAATGGAATAGATTTTGAACTCTAAATTGCAATTCAACATAGTAGTCCTCTAATTGGAAAAAAGGGTTTGAAGAAGAAAAGGAACATAATAGAAACATTGTTCAAATGATTTGAGAAAGGATAAGACCTGTTAAACTGAGTATGGGTTTATGGGTTAAACTGGTACTGGTTTAAGCGTTACTCTACTTCCGATTCATATACTTCAAGTCAATCGGTTCCAAATCCTTCTAACCGCAATCCTTCTCTTAGCCACGTGGGTCCTTGGGAGTGGTAGGGGTCTGTTAGACAGAGGCCCTGTACTATTTTCCCAATTTAACACACAATCTTACTGTCATTCCGCCCTTAGCTCAGTATCCGTCCCTGAACAACGGAACATTGTTCAGTATATTGGAATTAGAACTTCAGGACTGAGGTTAGCAGACCGGTTACGTATTCTACGCGCAAAAGATACTTCAGTAACAAAATCACCTAATCCGTACTTCTTCAAGGCAGATAGGTGTGCCAACTAGACCTTATGCCTTAAAGTCACGCGGATTCGAACAGTCAATACACAAGACGCACTCTGGGTAACTGCATACACCACGCAGTTCTTCTTGTCACTCTACAGATTAACGTGTGCCTACTCAAGCTGAAATGCCTACTGACAGTAACTTGTCGCAAACCTTCTTATTACTCTACTTGTATTCAGAATATTACCGGTACTAATCTTAACACAGATTATGATACCGACTCAGTCAATTATAGAGACTCGTAACAAACAATCGAACCGTGTTGGTTCATTACACTTCCTAGCTCCACAGAAGAACTATCAAACAACGCGTTCTAGCTTGAGCAACGTTCAGGAACACTTCAATCAGTACCGAACGGAATCTCTACAACATAGTATCGATTCGTAACAGTGCATTATAACACACCTACGCACACAGGCAGATACGCAGCACGGACATTGGAACAGACGGAACAGAACACATACACATACAATACTACACTTGCAATTCCCAAAAACCGGGCTCTAGACTTAATCAAACAACACACTACAATTCCCACCAAAAACAGGGGCTGTTCTGCTCTTTTTTTCATTGCCTTAAATAGAGGATATCTAACACTTGGGTTCTTTCTTCATTAAAGCCCTCTGTCTAAGTACAATTGTCCTTGTCCGGCGGCCGTTTAACACTTGGCACGCACGGTGGACTCGAACCCGCAGGTTCCTATGGTTCGGATACTAGTCCTTCTAAGTACATACTTCAGGCGAGCCTAAATGTTCGGGTAATTTTCTTTTTGAGGGTTTCTAACATCTGTAATAAGGTGGTGGGTTCTAGTAATTGGGCGTCGATTCTTACTGCACTAAGGGCTATGGCTTGATTTAACAAAATTTTGGTTTGGGTTTGAAGGAAAGCCTCTTGTAAGTAAAATTCGTTAGCTAATGCCGCATCTCGGGCTGTCTGCATTTCGGTCAGTTTGGTCTTCATCTCTGTAATATACTCCTTCTGGTTGCGCACTTGGTTGTCTAGGCGTTCAAACTGCTGGGTTTGGAAATCGAGAGTTTTCTTAAACGCATCTCGGTCTCTGCGCGTCTTGTCGATATCCTTTAGGTATTGGCCTTCCCGTATCAGTTGGCGTTTTAGGATACTGTTAACCTCATCTGCGCATTCTTGGGCTCGGTGTAACTGTTCTTGGACTTGTTCGGTTTCTTTCTGTTGGTCCTGATTCTTCTTGATGGTCTCTTGCAATTGAATCTTTGTCTCTGCGACCAACTCTTCGAGAGAGGCGTTGATATCTTCGTGTTCGTGGAGGGTGGTCTTCAGGGCTCGGATTTCTTCATGTGCGGCGTGTAGGAGTCGTTCTTTGGCTGCAACTTGCTCGAGGGCTGCATCTCTTTGCTCTACTAGAGTCTGTTCTGCCGAAAATTTTGCTTGGAGTTCTGCTAACTGTGTCTGTAGCTGATGATTCTCAGTCTTTATGGCTTCGATTTCTTCCTGGAGGGGGGTGATGTCGGCTTCCAGGACGTCGACCTTATATTGGTATTCTGCCTTCAGATTGTCCATGGCTTCCTTAAACTGTGCTGGCAGCTGGTGTGATAAATGCATGAGGAACTGCCCCATGGATGCTAGTTCCGAAAATACGTTGTGTGGTGGTGGTGGTTGACGAGGCTGAGAGGACGTATCGGTGAGTAGGTTCTGGGAGTTGGGCGGAGAGTAGTTAGGGGAGGAAGAGGAGGATGGTGTAGGTTCAGAATTGGGTTGGCAGGGTGGTTCCGGTGGGAGGTCGGGGTTGACAGGTGGTGTGGGAAGAACAGTGTGAGTCGTGGTTACCTTGGTAACTGTCTGTTGTTCGGTTGCTGTATGATTGATGGCTGCGATGAGTTGATCCAGTGCTTTTGTGGTGGATTCCGGTTCGTCCTGTTGATGCTCGGATTCTTTTTCGGTGGACACTATCTCTATCTCTGCTTGGTTTTGCTGGTCTTGTTGCTCCGTCGAGGTGTCGTTGTGTATTGAAGTGGCGGTGTCGTGGTATGTTTCTTCTTGTTTGTCCTCTTCGGTGTCTTGTTTCTTTCCGGCGGATCCTTGGACTTCGCTTTCTGAAGAGCTGATCGGGATTCGCTTAGTGCGGAAGAGTTGATTGATCTCTTCGTCTTCTTCTTCAATTTCATCAAGCGGTTGTGCTGATTCTTCATGCCTAAGTGCTGGGCCTGTGGGTGGGGGTTGTGCGGCGAGAATGGTTGGGAAGAGGAAGGAGATGATGTGGGGAAGGCGAGAGCGCGGAGAGGTGCCCTTTTGGAGTTGCTTTACTATAGCTACGGATTCCTTATGAATTCGTTGGAAGAAGTAAGAGGCAAAGTTCACGGGTTCGTGGGCGGCTAACTCCAAGGCGGAATAGAAGGGGCGAGAGATGCCGTATGTTCGTTTTTGCAGGTTGAGGATTGCTACGAGGAACTGTAGGGCGGATTGTTCGGGTTCCGGGCGGCAGAGAATGGCATATTCGTTTGATGAGGAGCGGGGGAAGAGTTCGGTCATGCGAGCGACAGGGATGCTAGGGCCATTTTCGCGACCTTGCGGGGTGAGGCGGTAGGCTGCAGAGAAGGCTTGGAAGGTGATGACGGTTCTATATGGGAGGGAAGGGAAGACCCACTGTCGTTCGGTGATGGGGAATTGGGCGATGGCATGGATGATCTTTGCAGAGAAGGGATGGGCTTCCACTGAGTGCCAGGGCAACTCTGCGAAGTTAGCCAACCCTCTGCAACGCAGGTATTCGCCTACGTCTGTAGGGATACCATCACGGAAAGCAGCGTAGTTGGCTAGCGCTTCCATGGTGTTTACGAGCACACTTACAGTCAACACAGGGGACAGGGTAATACGTATAATCTCAAGAACACAATAGCGTTTTTGGCGCAACCGAGGGGGTTAAATAAGGAGAACACGGTGGGGGTGGGAAGGGGGGGGTGGGTATCATTGTGCGGTGCGGGAATGATACTGTTTGCATGCTGGCGTGCGTACTTGAGTGACCGGTAGGGAGGGGCTGCTGGTAACATAAAGATTTGTACAAAACACGACTAAAAAGGGAGAAAAAGAAAAATGCAAAAATTTATACAAAACGCGGTTCTCCGCCGAATAATTTAATGCGTACTAGTAGTGGGATAATACGGCCGCAGCTTCGACCCATTGATTACCTTTGGAAGTGGATTTCCGGTCAACGTAGTCAACCGAAAAGTTGCCGGACCATCGTAGTTTGAATTTTCCTGCTGCTCTATCCGATTTTGCGTTATAGAAGAGTACAAGCTGGCCTACCGAAAAGATTGGAGTCGTCAAATATCGATCGTGTGTCTTGGCTTGCCTTAGTTGTACTTCGCGCATAGTTAAAAAACTGAGCCATCGGTGCTCATCAAGTTCTCTGAGTGCGTCCATTCGTGCTGTCAGCGAATATTCCGGTAGCATCTTCTGAGTGATTGCTACACGCAGACTTGGGATGACTATTTCCATGGGTGCTATTGCTTCTAAGCCATAAGCTAGTTTGAAAGGTGTCAAGCCTGTTGTTACCTTATATGTAGTCCGGTATGCCCATAATACTGCAGGTAGTAGTTGATCCCATCTTTCCGGTGCTTCCATGATCAATTTCCGGAGGATATTCAACAGTGATTTGTTTGTACTTTCGGCCAATCCATTGGCACGTGGATAATAAGGAGAGCTAAATTTATGTGTGACCTGGAATGATTGTGTAAGGGCCTTCATTAGATTGTTTACAAAATGAGTGCCTTGATCTGAGACAATTTCCAGGGGTAAGCCAAATCGTGGGAAGACATCCGTGAGTAGACATTTTGCTACCGTAACCGCTGTAGCGGACTGTAAAGCCCAGGCTTCTGCCCACCTAGTTGCGTAGTCTGTGCAAGTTAGTATGTATCGATTGTTACTGGATACGGCTGGAGGTGTAATTGGCCCGATAAAATCTAGAGCCCATTTCTGGAAAGGTTCTAATGGTAAGATGGGTTGCAGAGGAAAAAGATGCCGTTGTAAAGGCTGACCAGTTCTTTGACAAGTATCACATTGTTTAACAAACTGTGCGACATCTCTGTACATCGTTGGCCACCAGAGACCTCCTTGCAGAATTTTCGGGTGAGTTAAGTCTACTGCAAAATGGCCACCGGAAGGAATTGAGTGAGCCAAAGTGATAACTGAATTAACCTCATGTGGCGGAATACAGCGAAGTAGGATTCTGGTATGATCTACATAATATAGTTCTCCAGCAACTATCCAGAATCGACGACTAAAGACTGCAATTTTTTTTCGAACTGCCTTGGCAGTCTCGGCTGGAAAGCGTCCTTCGGTGAGAAAAGTTAGAATCTGATCATAGTATGTAGATGGTTCTTGTAGGTTGGCCGTCTCATCGGATAGTGGTTCAGCATTATAAATCACAGGAGTCGTGTCATCTATGCCTACCGGAGCTTCACCAGAATCTAGGCGGGATAAGAAATCTGCTAGGGCATGTGCATTTCCGGGTCGGTGAATGACGTCATAGCCGAATTCTTGTAAAAGTAGCACCCATCGTGCTAATCGTCCACCTACATGCTGCTGTCTTACTAGATAAATAAGGGCAGCATGGTCCACATGAAAGGTAAACTTCCGGCCTATGTCTGAACTTTTTGATTGAGTAAATCAATCCTAGACATTCTCTTTCAGTAGTGGAATAGTTCTTTTCTACCGATGCAAGCCTTCTACTGGCGTAATAAACAGGGCGAAACCACTTATCTGTTTGCTGCATCAGAATACTGCCAATTGCAATATCTAAAGCGTCGACAAAAACATGGAACGGATTGTCCCAGTCCGGTGGTTGTAAAATTGGGGCTTGCGTCAGGAGATACTTGAGCCGATCAAATGTAGTTTGGCATTCTTCAGTCCATTCAAACTGTCGGGGAGTTTTTGTGATTAGCCTGTTTAGTGGTACTGCTAGGTGAGCAAGCCACCGTAAGTGTCTGCCATGCCACCGTATTTGACCCATAAAACGCATTACTTCTTTTGGAGTTGCGGGTACCGGGGCTTCTAAAATTGCCGAAATCTTATCTGGGTCTACTCGGATACCTTGATCAGATACAATATGCCCAAGTAGTTTGCCACACGAAACCGCAAACACGGATTTGTTTGGGTTAAGACAAAGTCTATATTCTCTACACTTCTGAAAACAACATCGTAAATGACTTAAATGTGCTATCATCTTCCCAAAGATTGAGAAGTCTAAGATATACTTGCATGAATGAAGTGAGATAAGGAGAAAATATCTCCTGCATACATCGCTGAAATGTGCTTGGTGCATTTCTTAATCCGAACCACATTACGGTGCAGGCGAAGACACCCCAATTGGTAATGAAAGCAGTTTTTGGTATATCTTCTTCAGCCATTCTAACCTGATTGTAACCGCTGTAGCCATCTAAGAATGAATACATTTCGTGGCCTGCTACCCTATCAAGCATGGTATCCAAAAAGGGGATCGGGAAAGGATCTGGTACTGTTGCTGCGTTCAATTTCCGGTAATCCACACAGATTCGTAATTGCTTGTTTTTCTTTGGTACAATCACAATTGGTGAGATCCATTCAGCATGCTCTACTGGTACGATGCACCCCACTTTTAATAATCTGTCAAGCTCGGCTTTTACCTGAGATGCATAATTGGGGTTCATCCGATAACTGGGCTGCCTATTCGGTTTAGCTTCAGGCTTCAGCATGACTCTGTGCTGATATATGCGCGGATCTAATCCTTTCATGTCTTTGTAATCCCATGCAAAGACGTCTGAGAATTCGCGAAGAAGCTGAATCAAATTAGCCTGAAAGATTTCCGGTAAGTTTTGCCTTATTTTCACAGGTCGAGGATGGTCCTTGTCTCCTAGATTGTACGTGATCAGCTGGTCTTCAGGGACATAAAATTGTTGCGGGTTCTGTGTATCCTCTGTTGGCTTGAATAGTGGTTGTAATTCAGTATCTGCTTGGTCAGACTTTTCGGTGATAGCTACTACTGCACAAACTGAAGTGTTCCAGTTATCGATGACGGACTGTAGATCAATAGTTCCTAGAGACATTAAATCGGCGTTACTCTTCAGAAATTGCTCTTCTTCATCATCTGATAGTCCTTCTAACATATGAACTGGTTCAGCAAGATAGGGTCTGGCGTGAGGTTCGCAGGGTTGTATAGCATCTAGTTTTACCACATATTTACGATTGGCATCCTTGAATGTGAGCTCTTGCGCAGACTAGTCCTGTATTACCTTTGCATGCTTCAGCCAAGGTCGGCCGAAAAGAAGGTTGTAATCCAAAGTGGATTCGGGCAGATCTAGTATAACAAAATTCATTTTGAAAGTCGTACCTTGTAGAGTAATGGGTACATTCCGTACAAGTCCTACGGGATGGACTCTAGATTGATCAGCCATTCTGACAAAGAATTGAACTGGTTCGATTTTGGTCCAGCCTAGTTTTTTACATAATGCTGCGGTTGCAATGTTTACGCCGGAGCCTCCGTCAATTAATACCTGCGTGATCTTCTGATTCTTATACCATACTGTAATCAAGGGCACTGCATGATCAACCGTAGAATCAGATTCCGGTTGAACTGCGGCGGTTGCCGGAATGCAAGAGGGTGCCGGGCTGAAGTGTTGTTGAAACTGTTGCCGGATTCCAGGTACTAACGCCAAAAGTTGGCCGAGAGGTAGAGTGATAGATGCCTTGGATAAAATTTCCCAGGCCTGCTGAGATTGGTTATCCTGCTCCTTTGATCTTGAGGTCTCTGCTGTTGCCGAAGTATCTGCTGTTATGTCTACTGCTGATGGTTGTTCTGCTGCTGCTTCCTCTTGTTGTGTTCCTTCCTTTGTCGACGAGGTCTGAGTCACCGGAATGGGTTCTGGGAACACTGGTGGTTCTGTGGCGGTTCAGTGACTAGCCTTGTTATACATCCTATGTTGTTCTCGTATCCCTCGTTCAAATACTTCTGCTGCTGGCTGCAGTTGTTTACCTGATCGGGTCTGGACTGTAGCAGTTTGCGTTTCTACCGGAGTAATTTGTACCATGTTGGCCATTGGGTTTTGCCGCTCCTTCTTCCTTTGATCATACTCAGCTGCGTCCTTGCAATATCTTCTAATGTGTCCGAATTCACCACAAAAAGGCAGCGTGGCGGTGGTAAATTGGGATTTTCCGGTGGTGGTTCGTTCTGCCTGACAAACAACCCAAAAAGGATAAAAGTGGAGAAGAAAGGAGAGTTGGGAGATTTCTCAAGATCTCTTCTTTACAAATTGTAAAGAGTCTACAAAATTGATCTCTCGTTGAGCTTCATACAAATATGGGTGGCCTAGTTAAAAATAGCTCTAATCTACTTGGCGGTCTATTGTAACTATCTTATTCACCTATCTAAATACAAGAATCTAAGTACATACATCTAGTAATTTTCCCATGCTCTTGGGGATTACAAAAATTAATAAATCAATAAGAATTGAGGTCTATCGTATAGTTCTAAATACAAAACGATGGTTGTTTCCATTCTTTTTTCTCTTCAATCCTTCTTTTTCTTGATTCATTTGCATCATATCATTTCCCAAATCATGGATAACAACCTTGTTGATAAATAATATGATCAATCAATTCGCGTCATTGGAGAATAAAGAAAGATTTGGTGGGATTCAAACAAAGGTGCACTAATTTTTAGTGTTCAAAGACAAAAGTGGCATAAGTGTTCCTCTGTTAACCTTTACACTAGAAAATCATCCAAACACACTTTTAAGAAATATATGAGATAAGGAGAAAAATTATCCTACATACATCTTTGGAACATGCTAGGTGCATTCCAAAGTCCAAACCACATCACCTTATATGCTACAGTTCCCCAATTTACTATGAAAGCTATTTTTGGAACATCCAACTCCACTATATGCACTATCTATACCCAATAAAACTATTCGCAAAGACATACATCTCTTGACAAGCCAGTTCATCAAGCACACTATCCAAAAATAACAATGGCAAAGGATGAAGAATGGTTGTTGCATTCAATTTCCGATAATCCATACAAATATGCAACTTCTTATTCTTCTTTGGCACAATGATAATCCAATCATGATTATAAATGGAACGATGAATCCAATCTTGATCATTCTTTCGATTTCTTGCTTGATTATCTTATCATAGTAAGGATTTAAGAAATCATGTTGTTGTAGAATAGACATAACATTTGGTTTCAATAGCATCCGATGGAGATAGAATCAAGGATTTAGAAATTGCATATCCTTGTAGTCTCAAGAGAGGACATACTTGAATTCTATCAACAATTTAATCAAGTTAGTAGATAATAGTATTTTAGAGATCTTTACTATTTTTTAATGCTCTTCTATGCCCAAATCATACATCTTTAACTCGTCCTCACAACCACTACTCTACCTCTAGGTTCATTTTCTATTTTATTCTAAGTTAGACATGTATCTTTATTAATGAGTAGATCAAGAGAGTTTGGTAAAGTTAGGATCATATTTGATCATAGATACTCATTAATGATGCGTATTGATACTAAATGCTTGTTAGCTTGTAAAAAAGCTTTCTCTTGGTTGTTTATTAGTCCTTCTCTTTCTAGTTCAACTAACTGTAGAGTTTTAGAGTGATAAAATTTACTGCTTTCATCCAAAATTATTGTACATTTATTTGGTCCTTGGACTAATTGAGCCATGATTGATTGATTAGAAGGTGATAGTTTTCCTTTGCTCCACTTATGTGTAGTATTACAAAATTCATCCAAAGGGTAGCTTGTTGCAGCATTATTGGCAGATCTCTAATTATCCCCATATTCTAGACTGTAGACTAAAGTAGCATTCATACAAAAAAAGGGTTAGTTTCACATTCTTCCACCACAATCAATGACAAATTTTTAGAGTATTTATATTCATTCGTGAGCCAACATCTATTGATACTTTATTAGTTGGATTATTTTTATACCATATGGTGATTAAAGGTATTTTGCGATCCACAAAGACAATTTTTGTTGATGTCACATTCTCCACGTGAGAAAGTGATATATTGCTATTCTATGCTTCTAAAAGTTTTAAGAGTTTTCTATGAAATAGATGACACAAGGATGTTAGCTCACCTAAAAGAGTCTGCATGGGAGTTTTGATGAGGTGATATATTGATATTCTATGCTTCTAAATGTTCTAGTGGTACTCCAATAAATAGAGGACACAAAGATAGTAACTCACATAAGGGAACCTAAATGGGAGCCTTGATCAGAGTTTGTAGATGTGTCTATGGTTTTGTTGGTGCCTATAAGTGTAATGTGATACTGTTATGAATTATGGAATGCGTTGAACAAGGAATTGTTGGAGTGTTAATTTATTAATGTATTAATGTGTTTTGGTGTTTTTGATAAAGCAACTGAAGGTTCATGAGAGCATAAAAGGGGTGAAAGGATAGACATCAATAATCTGATTTATAATTTGTAAATAAACCCACGTAGAGGGTTCTATTTTTAGATACAATTATTAAAGTAGTGGTTAGAAGAAGGGTCGTTGTAGACCAAAATTTATGTTATAAAAAACAAAGGCTCTCTACAAAAGTTACCAACTTTTACTTCACGCATGCTTTTTGAAGCCACTCTCATGTAACCACTATTTCAACATAATCAAAAAATACTATAAATACATGCACTCTATGGACTGTTAAAATAGAGTGCATGGGGGGAGAGTGCACCCAATAATGTGTTATGTCTTGTCTCCTTGCATTCTCTGTGTTTTCAACATTCATGACCTCTGTGTGTGCATGAGTTAAGATCTTAATAATAGTGGTATCAAAGATCTACACGTATCACTATGGAGGGGTCTATTTTTGTTCGTTTTGGCCTCTGTTTGCAGTTCACTATTCGTTTTTGTTTTCGATTCTGATTCCAATTCCAATTTTTATTCGTGTTCATGTTGTTGTCTTTGTTTTTGCTTCTGGTTCTAGTTCATATTTCAGTTTGGGTTCCAAAACTAGAACCTACATTTACATCTACATTTACACCTATGTTTACTCCATAATCAAAAAATCTTATAAATACATGCACTCTATAGACCTGTTGAAATAGAGTGCATGGGGGGCGATTACACCCCAATACTATGTTCTATCTCGTGTCCTTGTGTACTATGTTTTTTAAACATTCATAACCTCTATGTGCACATGATTTAAGATCTTGATAAGCATAATTAAGGCATTAATTTGGCATCTTTGGCACCCATGGCTCCCTTGGTGACTGTTGGCTATGTGCAAACCAATTTTAATTTATGAGTGGCAATAGAGAGTTTTATATTCACCAAGGAGAGGGATTTGAACCCACAACCTCACTCTCATAAGGTAAGTGTTTTACCACTACACTATCTCTTTGTGTTTTAACTCTAGTTCTCTTTTCTTATATTTAACACAACTTGCATCTCTTTCTTTCTTTTTCAATTCCCAAGAACAACCCTTCCTTTTACATTTTAATTCAAGCAATCTCAAAATTGTTTTTACATATTTACGAAGAGGGTTTTAGTCCCTACATACCCATGGATCCTATGAACACCATGGACGATTTCTGTGAGTCACCTCTACTCAAGGTAACACTCGAACAATAGTTCGAGATCCTATGGCATGAACTTTGAGGTGCTCAGGACAAGATTCGACAACACAAAAAAATACTTCAAAAGATGCAATCTGATGAGGATAACCTTACAAGGGGGGTAAAAGCTATTGTCTCTGCCCAATCGGTTGGCATGCATTCCAAGATTGGTGTTAAAAATTACCAATTTCTATGGTTTGATGGTCGTAAGGATGGCCCTTTGTTCTTTCATGGTTATCACAGTTTGATGATTTTTATACTGATGAAACATATGTTGAAAGTGAAAAAGTTAAATTTGCCACTAACTATTTAGTGGGAAAATCTCAGCTCTGGTGGAATGTCTTGCATCATAGTACAGATTGTCCAACACTATGGAAGGCTTTCCAAGATAAAGTAAAGGATTCTTTTCTTGCTCCACAATATCATTTACATGTTTGACATTCATGGACAACCTTTAGATGGAAGGAGGGTGACACGGTCACTACCTACATGGAGTGATTCTAGCAAAATTTATTATTGGTTGGAATGCTCAAAGATGTACTAGAGGATAGCTTGCAAGAGAAATACAAAGATGGTTTGGAGGGGGGGAATCCAAGCCAAGCTTTACACCCTATGGCCTACAACCCTCAGTGAGGCTATCTCTTTTTCCTATGGTGCAGAGAAGGAGTTCCAGTCCATAACCAAGTTGATCCATATACAACAACCACATCAGTGACCACTTTTTGTTAAACCGACGTCTCCTATGAAGCGTAATTTTAATGCCCCATCTTACTCTAGTTTTCCTCGTCCTCCACAATCCAATTACTCAACTTCACCTATTGCTTCAACTCTTCAACCTACCAAACCACCTACCCTACAAACTTCAATAGTGGATGCCCAACAGAAGTGGCCACATATCACCTATTGGAATTGTGGTAAACCTGGATATGCAAAAATGAAATGTCGATTGCCACCTCTTCACATGAAACCAATTATAGCTTAATTTCATAACATGGAGGCCCATAATGAAGAAATTCCTCCTGTTTGGACAGATGACGCATTGGAAAAGAACTTAAGTACCTTGGGTAGTGATATCTCTATTCATTCTCTACTTTGCATGCATGGTACTATTAATAACAAATTGGTTAATATTTACATCACCATGGTAGATTAGATGATTTTCATTTCGCATTTATTAGTACAAGAACTTAAATTACAAAAATTTTCTTATATAAAGTGAAAGTTGCATTTCAAGGTAGTCGTTATAATATAACACGAGAAGTGCAAGATGTTACGATTAGCATATGCCCATATGTAGATGCATGAACGTTTTTAATTGCACCTTTGCAATCTTACGATGTTATACTTGGTATGAATCTTCATCATCATTATAACCCATGCATTGACTACCATACACATACCTTTAACTTTGAATTTAAAGTTCAAATCATTACTTTGTCTATTTGGCATGATTTCCAACCATTTCCATTGATAAGTCATAATCAAGTAAAATGTGCATTTAGGAAAGGATTCAATTCATGCATTGTTTTTGTCAATGTCATAAATGATGATAATCATACACTTCCCGATGCACGTAAACTTTCATGACTACTTATAAGGATTGATTTATGTCTGATTATCCCTCTAAACTACCACCATCACGAGGATCCATTGACCATAGCATAGACTTAATTCTTGGTAGTTCTCCTCCTCATAAAGCACCTTATAGGCATGGCCCTCTACATCAAAAGGAAATTGAAAACCAATGAAAGACTTACTCCACAAAGGGCTTATAAGGCCTAGTTCTTCCCCATTTGGAGCATCAAATCTTTTAGTAGAGAAGAAGAATAAAACTTATCAAATGTGCATTGATTATAGAGCCCTTAACAAGATCACAATAAAGAATAGATACCTGATTCCTTGAATAAATGATCTCCTAGATACATTACGAGGACCTCGTGTCTTTAGTAAAATTGATCTTAAATTGGGCTAGCATCAAATTCGTATGTTACAGAGTGATATTTTTAAGACTCCATTTAGAATGCAAACTGGTCACTATGAATTTATGGTGATGCCCTTTGGACTTACTAATGCACCTGGTACATTTGCACAAATGTTGAACAACATTTTTCTTGATTACCAAGCTTTTGTTCTTATCTTCTTCGATGATATACTTATTTACAATAAGAATGATAGTGAGCATGAAAAGCATCGTAAAATAGTTTCTCATTTTCTATGAGAGAACACACTTTATGCTAATCCTGAAAAGTGTTACTTCTTTCAACGTAAACTAGAATATTTAAGACATATTATTTCAAGTGAAGGCATGCATGTGGATCCAAAAAAGATTAAAGTTATAGTAGAATGGCCTACACCACAATCAGTCAATGATGTTCATTCTTTTCTTGGGTTGTCTAGTTTCTATAGGAAGTTTGTTCAAAATTTTTCTTATTTAGCATTGCCCCTTACCTTGTCAAAATTTTTCATGGGGACTTACCCAATAGCAATCCTTTGAAAAACGCAAACATGCACTTTCACATGTAGATGTTTTATAGTTACCTGATTTTTCACAACCATTTCATGTCATTATTGATGCTAGTGGTTCAAGAATAGGTGCTATCTTAATGCAAAATGATCATCCAATTGCATTTGAGAGTAGGAAGTTTAAGCCCTCAAAAAACAGTTATAGTACATATGATAAATAACTGTTAGTACTTGTGCGTCCTTTGCAAATTTGGAAACATTATCTTATGGGATCTGAGGTCTTAATCAAACTGATCAACAAGCTATTAAGAATTTATTAAATCAGCCCTTAATTTCTTATTGCCATCTTAAATGGGCTTCATTCATTCAAAATTTCCAACCCATGATCCAATATCAACCTGGTAAAGCTAATGTCATAGCTGATGCTCTTAGCCATTTTCCTTCATATTCTATTGTTTTGCATAATATTTTTGCCATCCAAATTCATTATTTTCAAGACATGATTTCCACTTATGCATCTGACTTGTATTTCTCATGTGCATGTCATGACTTCAACAATGGTGCACCTTTATCTAATGAAAATTATACATTTCATCATGGTTTACTTTATTTTTAGCATAGATTATGCATAACCCAAGATGTTAAAGATTTTTTCATCAAAGAAATGCATGAACCATCTTAAATGGGCCATAGAGGCTTACAGAGCACCATTTTTTCTTGCAAAGATTTCTTCTTTTGGCTACGCATGGAAAAAGATATTACACATTATGTTTCTCAATGCATCCTATGTCAGCATATAAAACATCACCATGGTAAACCATTTGGATTATTAATGCCACTTCCATTCCGAATGAACCATGGGACCAAATCTCTATGGATTTTACCAAAGGTCTTCCTATCACTTCATCACATAATGATATGATTTGGACAATCGTTGATAGGTTTAGTAAATATGCATATTTCATTCCATGTAGAAAAACTTTGTCTGCACCTAAGGCTACAAAATTATTCATCAAATGCATTTTCCCACATCATGGATTTCCTAAAGTAATGCTATCTAATCATGATGTTCATTTCTGGAATCATTTTTAGGCTGCTTTATTTCAACATTTTTGTTATAAAATAGATTTTAGCTTTGCATTTCATCCTGAAAGTAATGGACAAAGTGAGGCTACAAATAGTATTATTCTTGATTTATTGTGTTGTTATTCATTAGATACTCCCACTAACTGGGATGAAAACTTGCCATTGCTTCAATTTGCTTACAATAACACCATACACACCACTACTGGATGTGCACCTTTTGGAATTGTTTATGGTAAAAAGATTCCCATGCCATGTCACTCACTCAAACTGACATTTTGATGGCTGATTCTATTGCCTAAGATCACATTTCTATACTTCACAATGTTCACGAGCACACTAGGAAAAGTAAAGAACGTAATACACGTAATATCAATACAAAATGATTAGCCAATGAACTCAAGGAAAATGATCTTGTATGGTTGCGTATCATTAAAAGATGTCTCAAAAATATTTTGGAGCATCTTAAAATTAAACTTGCACCATGCTATTATGGACTGATTTGCATTATACAGAAATTATAATTCATTAAGATTAGATATACCATCTCATTGAAATATACATAACTCTTTTCATATTAGTTTACTTAAACCATTTAAAGGAACTTTACCACTGAATCCACTTCTTGATGACCCTCCTTTAATTGAAGAACAATCTAAAATCTTAGTTCTTGAGAAAATAATTGATCATGATGTCACTACTACATGCACATGTACTCAATATCATCGATATTTAGTTAAGTATAAAAATCACTCTATTAAAGAATGCCAATGGATACATAAAAGACAATTAACACCCCATTATGACCACTTAATTTCTACATATCATACACAAAAACATTAATGTAACTCCTCCATGAATATTTTCATGCATGTGTTTTTACATGGAACATGTTTATTTTCGTTCAATGATGGAACATGTGACTGGCCATCCATGTTTATTTTTATTTTATCAACTGAGGCTAGTTGCTTTTTCAATCGGGGCATGTTATGAATTATGGAATGTGTTGAACAAGGGATTCTTGGAGTGTTAATTTATTAATGTATTAATGTCTTTTAATTTTTTTAATATAGCAGCTGAAGGTTCGTGAGGATGTGAAAGGGGTGAAAGGATAGAAATCAATAATCTGATTTATAATTTGTAAATAAACCCATGTAGAGGGTTCTATTTTTAGATACAATTAGTAAAGTAGTGGTTAGAATAAGGATCATTGTTGACCGCAATTTCTGTTATAAAAAACAAAGGCTCTTTACAAAATTTACGAACTTTTACTTTCATGCATGCTGTTTGAAGCCGCTCTCATGTAACCACTATTTCAACATAATCAAAAAAATCATATAAATACATGAACTTTGTGGATTGTCAAAAGAGAGTGCATGGGGGGAGATTGCACCCAATACTATGTTCTATCTCATCTCCTTGTGTAATGTGTGTTTTCAGCATTCATAACCTCTATGTGTGCGTGAGTTAAGATCTTGATGATAGATACCATATGCGATGAAATATTGGAGAAGAAGCCAAATTTGGTTTAGGGATCTTGGATTTTCTTTAAATATCCTCAAATTAGAAGCTTCAACTTGCAATAGCTTTGGTGTAACAAAATGTGGGGGCTCCTCCTATAACCATTGAGTGGCAATCTTCCATACAACATCTTGCTCTTCCAAATGGTATTCATTTCGTATCTACAACCCTAATCATGAAATGGACTTGTCCAACTAGGTTGAGAAAGCATTGTGAACATAAACAACCACAATCATGAAGAAGTAATAGGAGGACTAGAGTGCAATAAGCTTTCGACTAGATGCATGAGCCATGAAATGCTCATGCTTCCATCAAAGAAACCGTGTTCCCATCAACTAACTCTGCTAGAATTCTAACCAAGAGAAAAAAGAAGGAAAACAACGTCCTCATGTACACCCAACAACTTTTTGCCATGGAAAAGTAGGGGCAACATCTGGCTATGGCGGACTACTAACAAAGGTCTTGTGAGTGTTGCTCCAATATCGCCTCTTTGCTTTTGGCATAGCCTTTGGGGGTTATCTTCTTTGCTTGTGGCATAGCCTTCTAGAGTTTTATCTTCATCCGAGCCTTCTACTCAACTGAAAACCCTAGGTTACTTTATGAAATTGACCTCATTCTCCAATCTTCTAGCTTCCTCATTAGCCTTTGTACGTTCAACTTCAACTTCATGAGATGGACCTTCTCCAAGAGACTTCTTAGGACTTCCCTTTTTTCTCCTTCTAGCTTCCATGAAGCCACCCGAGTTAGGCTTTTTGGATTGCATTGTTCTCACTTGTTTGATAAATGTTATGGGTTTTCTCTAAGTCAAACTCAATTTCTTTAATATTTTGGTTGGGTCCTCTTCTTAGGAACACTTTCAACCAAATTCTTATTATTAGTATGTGCCCATTTTCTCAATGGACAATCATGAAGTATGTGGCCTTAAACCCCATAGTGGAAGCAAGTATTATATGGATCCTTGCATGTGATTTCTTATTTTAAAATGGTTCCATCATTGACATCAATGTTGATGAAAAAAGGGAGGTGAATTTTTAGGTACGCTTCCATGGAGACTTGTGGATGCCACCAAGTGTTAAATGAGTGAGAGGCACCATCATATATTGTTACTCCATAACCGATATATTACCACCATATCCGATGTCTCCCCATACCTATTGTTACTCCAATGTCTCACGAGTTCAAAGAGCGAGAAGATGGAGGGTTCCTCTAAGAATGCTAAAATTCAAAGAGTGCTAAAATTCAAAGAGGTAACGCACTCATAATCTCTGAGAATGCTAAAATTCAGAGTTATCTCACTCATAATTTGACTCCATGCCATCGAGAAGACCATCAAAAGTGTGCGCTTCAACTGAGGAGGATGAGAGAGAGAGAGAGCCTTGCGATGAGACGTTTTTTTGACAAAAGTGCTTTACATTATAAACGAGGAAAAAGTATAAGCAGGTTAGAGAGACTTGCAAAGAAGGTTTATAATTTTTTTGTCTCTTTCGTGTGAGGGATCCATTTGTTTTTTCGTTTCTTGTTTTTTGGGATGAACACTTTGTGATGCGTAAAAGAGGATTTTTGATATAATCACATACATGAACTGACCTTTTATAACGATGGATCACACGACACAATTTTATCGTTATATGATTGTGTGTCCCATCATATATAATATAAAGTTAGGCGCATAGCATGGCTTACACGAGACTCTTAGTGATGTTCATTACGAGGGTTCAACAATGTTTAAAAAGTTTTTGCATATGCGACAACATCACATAAGTGACGCTTATAATGCACGTCGCTTATGCAATGCTCTCAGCATCACTTATACGACACCAATAATCATTGCGATTCATTGAATGTTTGTTTGTTTATACAATGCTTCAATATCGCTTATAGGATCGTTTAGCATTGCTTATGTGACTCTTATTTCTGATCATAACAAAAAAAAACAACATGGCGCTTCGATTGTCATTATATGTGCATCTAATCGAAGAGCGAATCCACATCACACACATACTTATACACATATACATACACACATGCACATATACATACACATGCACATGCATGCACATACACATGCATGCACATACACAAACATACACATATACAAACATGCACACACATACACATACATACACAAATACATACACATGCACAAGCTTATCTATATGCACATGCATCCACATTCACATACACTACACACATACACACACATAGACACATACTTATACACATACACATACACATACACATGCACATACACATGCACATACACATGCATACATACACACACATATACACATACACACACATATGTATACACATACACATACACATGCACATACACATATAGATACACATGCACATGCACATGCACAAACATATCTACATGTACATGCACATGCATGCACATACACATACTTATCTACATACACATAGACATGTACATACACATGCACATGCGCATGCACATGCAAGTGCACATTCACATGCACATGCACATGCACATGCACATACACATGCACATGCACATACACATTCACATGCACATGCATGTTCATACACATACACATGCACATGCACACACATACACATACACAGATAGACACATACACATACACACACATAGACATAGACATACACACACATACACATACACACACACACACAAATACATGCACATACACAAATATACATATAGACCTACATATGCATACACACACATACACACATAGATACACACACAAAAATAGAACGAGGTTTTTCTTGGGAGTTTGAGTCCTCACAAAGATTCTTTTCTTCAATAATCAACATGGACACCAGATAATCAAAGTTTGGAATATTTTCCTTGGTCAGTATAGAAGTTCTGAACTACTTATATGCAACTCCTAAACCACGAAGGCACACTTCCACCTTATCATCATCATCTACATTCATACCAATAGATGCAAGTGAATCACATATGCTTTTGATTTTCAGGGTGTAGTCACGTACCGAGATGCCCTTTTTCTCCAATGTATGCAGCTCGTTCTTGAGTTGCAATTTCCGTGCCTTTATATTGGTCTCATACAATGTGACCAAACTATTCCAAGCCTTTTTGAGAGTCTTGGCATCTTGTATGTGCCTAATCCTGCTATCTTGTATGCTAACAAATAGCCAATACATTACCTTTCATGCTTCTTGATTCCATTCCTTATATGCTCTTAACTGGTCCACAGTCTGATCCCTCTCCGATAAGTATGGAGCATTCTCATTTTAGCCTTTGATGTACTTTCAATAGCCTTTTCCCATCAAGAAATTTGACCTTTTGAATCTCCAAGCATGGAAGTTATTCTTTTCAAGCTGCATTCCATCTGCATTTGCCATTTCTATAGCAATTCACAACATTGCGAAAACACTACAAGTAGCACTTATACTTGAACACTCATACTTTGGCTTCACAATTCGATCTCAGAAAAACATAGTTTTTGTGTATCAACAGTACACAGAATCCCTTGAAATTCTAGATTTGGAATATGTGAGTGTTTTTGAACAAGATGCTCTACAATTTTGCAAATTGACCTAGTTTTTCTATGGGTCTCACCTTGCGGGCTCAAAACAAAGGTTGAGATGGCTCTGAAACAAAAATCTGACACCAATTTCTATAGAAATTTAAGGTTGTTTGTGAATCGTGCTTTCTCCATGCCTTCTCATGTTCTCTTCACCATCAACCTTCTCCATGATCTCTCTATAGCCACACTAGCTCTAATACCATGTCATGAGGAAGGAGACAAAGAGGAGAGCTCACACGCACACTCTCACAATCAAAGAGGAGCACACACATAGATTGAGGCAAGGAAGAATGATCTTCTTCTTCTTCTTCTTCTTCTTCTTCTTCTTCTTCTTCTTCTTCTTCTTCTATTACATAAAAGGAATGTACAAGAATGACCTAAAACAACAATACAACAAGCACAATGTATAAAGAACAATACATAAGGAAAATCCTAATGTCTGTAAATGAGTGAGCTAGTAAGAAACAAATGTGCCATCAATCTTGGTAGATAAATCTAGTAAATCTCAATGAAGTATCCTTTACATATATGGACATGACCACTATACATGCTAGAGAAATGAAAAAGTGATACATGTCATCCTAGATCATGGGGATACAAAATGGTTTATTCCAATTTTGTACTTTAAGTATAGGTGTTGAACTCAATCTTCTTTTTAGCTCATTGAATGCTTATTTGCATTTTTCATCCCACTTAAAGTGGGTTAAGAGTCCATATAAGGGTTTTTCTATAATTTCATACATGTGAATAAATCTATGATAATATCCATAGTGGCCCATAAAGGCTTGCACTTCCTTCATGTTCTTTGGTCTATGCAATTCAAGCATGACTTTTATTTTATCTTCATCCATCAAAATACTGTTTTATACACTATATGTCCCAATATTTTACCTTTCCTTACCGTGAAGACATATTTCTGTGGATTCATGCACACTCGATATTGTCTATAGTTATCAAATATTCTTCTCAATTCTCATAAGTGAGCTGAACATTGAGGGGAATAGTTACAAAGGTCATCATGATGACTTCCATATTGTTTCTTAGAAATTCATTAAAGACATGACAAATCAATCTCTAGAAAGTAGTTGGGGCATTAGTTAAGCTAAAATGCATACACTCCCCATTTAATAGAAAAAGTGGTTTCATGTTGGTCTTTAATAGCAATAGCTACTTAATCATACCTTGGAAATCCATCAAGGAAACTCTACACTTCCTTGCTTGCTACTCTTTCCAAAAGATGGTCAGTAATTGGTAATGGATAAGTGTCTCTTATAGTGGTAGTATTAACATTTTTAAAGTTAATTCAAACCCTAAATTTTCCATTCTTCGTATGGACCACCACTAAAGGAGAAACCCATTCAGTTTCTTCAACCTTATATATGAATCATGCTACTAATAATTTATTTATCTCTTCTTTAACTTTTGTTGACAAGACATCATTGTACATATAAGGTCTTTGCTTAGAGAGTTTAGCATCAAGAGTCATAGGAATTCTATGAAAAAACAAAATTAAGATCTACTCGCTTCAAATCCTTGTAGGTCCAAGCAAACACATCCCTATACTCTCATAGTAATTCTATCAGCTCTTGTTCTTCTTGTATGGATACATCTTTCCCTATGTAGGTGCATCTACCTTACATCATTTTTCTTGGGTCGCTATGATCTTTGTTTGTTACTTGTTGGCATATGCTACTCCATCTTGTGCCTCTCTCTTACACATTTGAATACAACCTTTCTATCTTCTACTTCATACCTCTTAAAATGTTTGAGAGCTTCAAAATATTCTTGTTGCTGATTTTCTTCTCTTGTTTTGCTATTTTCCTTATCATGGTTCTTTGGGCATTCTTCTATGGAAAAGATATTATAGTTTTCCATTGAGTCATTCTTTTCTACTTCACTCAAATGTAGTTCTTTTGAACCAAATTGAAGTTCCATTTCTATACTTTCCTATTCTTCTTTGAGTTCCTTTTCTATTATTTTGCCTTCTTCTGCTTCTTGGAGTACTACCATGTACAAGCTCAAATCATATCCTTCTTCATCTACACACTCATTCATGATTATCACCTCATCATTTACACACACGTCTAAGGTAGCTAATATTTCGATCCATCCATGGGGTTCAAAAGCTTCATCTGGAAATATTTGAGGCATACACATTGGTTCTTTTATAGTTCATTTTCCTTCTTGTCCTAGTTTCCAACATTGTAGCCTTGATTCTTCTCTTTGGGCCGCCTTGCAAATCCATAGTTGGGTATCTTCATTCATCTAGGATTGATCACTCAATCCAACACTATGGATTGACACATCATCCTACCTTTTATGAAATGGGTTCCATTGAAGAGGTAGAACGTCTCTATTGGGGTTCAACAATACATATCTACTAACTCAAGTCAAATTCACTCACAAGAACAAATCCTAGAGTTGATCTTCTTTGCACACAGAAAGATTAATTGCGCATAGAATTTTAGAGTCAATACTATCTTATTTCAACGATGCAAAAATAGAATAACTCCTCTTGAACAAAGATCATTTACACACTTACGTAGAACAAATATGATGAAAGTACTTCATTAACCTCTTCATTTATAAAGATTTCAATGATGAAAATAAGAAATACTGCTTCCACCAATGTCATTCGTCAGTCCTAATCATAATCAGCCTACACCAAAAGACAAGTATAGAGACTCTCTTCTTCTATCCATTCGTCTCTCTTCTTAAATACGCTTTTTTTTTCCATTACATACCACACGAACAAAAATACAACTACCATAATCACATGACATCCACACCCAACTAATTTGTAACCGCTTCATTTAAAATTCCTATGAAGAAAAATATAGATTTATCAAAACTCCAAGTCAGCAACATCTGATTTAGTAGAATTTCGATTGACTACTTATCTTCTAATTTCTCACCCCTCAACACCTGGCACTACCCAGTGGGGGATTTTTCCCAAAAATTAAGGCCAAATTTACAATCCCTTGATTAAAAACTATGACACTAAGTTCCCTATGAAGATTTCTTCTTGAACTTCACCTGCAATTGTAGTATCTTTCTGAACTTCTCCTGCTCCCACTTGCATTTCCTCTTGCTCCAAAGTTCTTTCCAAAAACTACTTCTTTCTGCTGCTCTACAATCTACTAAACTAGATCTTTCAACTCCTTATCCAAAGTCTGTTGAAGTAGTTGCTCCTTAAGATCTACAATTTGCTATAGAAAGGCTTCCTTCTCACTTTTATGCTGCTCAATAACTTGTATCAATTGACCCTCATAAATTGATACAAATCCATCCTATATTTGCTCATATGGATATCTAATAAGTGTTTGCATCCTTTCTTTAATTCCAATCCATAACTCCTACATGCAATTATACATTTGCTAATTCAAAGTAACCATATCCATCTCAGTCATCAAGATTGCATCCATCTCAACCTCATCATTTTGTAACATCTGTCTCTCATGCACAAGTAATGGCTTAATTCTAGAATTCAATACCTTGTTTTCAACCTGCAAAGTTGTATTTATTGTAGCGAAATTTTGTATCTCTGTGCCCACCAATTGCTGCATCTTTCTTGTCCATTCAGAAAATTCTTGCAATTACTTCTTAACTTTGAATATTTCCAATGTCTAGTGCTTCTGCAACTGGATCAAATTTTCTTCATGCTCCTATCCTCGGATTTCCGCAACTAAAAATCATTGGAATTAAGTATATCAGTAAGTAGTTTTTCCTCCTTCAATAGCCCATCCTGTCTCACTATAAACTTGTATACCTCATCCAGTTTTTGTTGTACTTCATGCACCTCTGCACTAGCCTTAGCTTTTGAAAGAGACAACTATTGGATAGATACCTTATCTACTACTATCTTTAACACAGGTTCCAATTTTCACTTTTTAGACAATTTAAAACTTCTGTCAACACTCTTAGGTTGTTCAACATCCTGTGATATATGAATCAGTGTCTCATGAAATTTGATACCCTTAGAAGTCTCACTTTTCAATTTCTTTACTGTAGATTCCACTTCAGTTGCCTTATATCCCCCCCTTCAACAAAGTACTTTATGTATCATCTTGTTGCTCCTCCATAATGACACAATCCTAGTCTGTTTTCTTAATAATTGGGGAAACAAGTTGTTGTTCCTGTATGTTAGGCCACATGAATTCATTCCTTTCCACCTTCTGTAAAAATTGAAACAATGCTGCTAAGTACGTAGCTAGCCTATTGTTCATCTGGGTCTTCCTCTTATTTGAAGAGAAAATCTCACCATACATTCTATCAGAGATCCAATGAGCCCAACTCACATTTTCTCCCTTCTTGGCCTAGCACAAGGGCGCATAGTTTTCCTTAGACATATAATCATATTTAACTATGAAACATAATCTTTCAAGATACCACTTGAGTTGTTCCCTGCGAGTGTATGATGCGTTTTTTCACATATAGTACTATCGGCCTCCTTCACAATACTAACACTAACACATCAAAACTATTAGCTATATCCACACTTGCTACTGCATGCCTAATGCTGCTTCTTAATCCTTTAGGAAAATAACATGCCAACATCTCGTCACTAGGTCTCTCATTTCCTTGTAGTCGTTCAACCAAAATTCTGAATCTTTGAGCGTATTCTTCCACTAGCATATTCTTCTATCTAATTGCCCTTAACTTCCTCAACACATCGTCATGAGTTTTTTCTGTCCTAAATCATTGTAAATTTTTTTTTAATGCATTTTCTGTAGTGAAATGACCAATACTGTATTGACTAAACTAGTTCATTGCTCTTCCTTCTAATGTAGTTGTGAATTGCTGGAGTTTTACTACATCATCATATATTGTTTGGTATTCATTTGCTGGCCATTTTATTTCAAATTGAGCAACATGGCAGTCGGGATTTGGAGGTGATTGTGTCATGGGCAATGGCTGAGGTGTATGCCTAGTTCTTTGACTGGTGGTCCCTCCAAGTGGGAGTCATCTTTTAACTCCTAAAGTTGCTTCTGTTAGGAACAATGCTCCTAGCATTCCTTCCACCAGCCTTCCTTCTGCTATAGCTGTTCCTCCTTCCTACTCTTCAGCTTCTAGATTAGAATCCTCTTGTGCTTCATACCAATTGTAAGGTTCAAAAGATGAATCCATGTTACCCGCTTGTTCTTGCGCTCTTGTGTAGTAAACTTTACTAAATCTTCCTCTTCTTCATGTCATGCATCTTTTGCTTCTTTGGCAAATGCAGTAGGATTGCCAAATGTGTTGGGGTTCAACAACACATACCTACTAACTCAAGTCAAATTCACTCACGAGAACAAATCCTAGCGCTAATCTTCTTTGCACACAGAAAGATTAATGGCACATAGAGTTTCAGAGTCAACACTATCTGATTTCAATGATGCAAAAACAAAATAACTCCTCTTGAATAGAGATCATTTACACACTTGCACAAAAAAATATGATAAAAGTACTTCATTAATGTCTTCATTTACAGATATTTCAATTATGAAAATAAGAAATACTACTTCTGCCAATGTCATTCATTAGTCCTAATTACAATCAGCCTACACCAAAAGATAGGTACAATGATTCTCTTCTTTTGTTTGTTTGTCTCTCTTCTTGAAGATGCTTTTTTTCCCATTACACAACTACCATAATCACACAACATCCATACCTAACTAAATTGTAACTTCTTTTAAAATTTTGATGAAGCAAAATATAAATTCAACACGAGTCAACAACATCTGATTTAGCAAAATTTTGCCTTACTACTTATCTTCCAATTTCTCACCCTTCAACAATATCTATACAAGAAGTTTTGGAGATTTATTTTAGTGGTTGTGCCCTGGTGTTGAAGGTACAATGTATCTCTTCCCCAATCTTGAGCTACCTTTAAGTGTTGCATGAAAGGTCTTCCTAGAATCATTTCATATTTTTTTACCTTAAAAATTGGCATATGGTTAAGGTGTGCTCAAATTCTACTCCACATGTAGTTAAGATTGAATTTTCTAGGAGTCCTAAGGGATGCTCTACATGACCATCTGCTAATTGTAACTTCATATAGGTTGGCCTTAGTGCTGGTTTTCCCTATTTTTCCCATATTTCTTTAGTAGCTATTCCTACTCCAACACCGGTGTCTTTGGTCATGTAATCTCAAAAATTAATTGGAAGACAAGTATTTCCTTCATCTCCTCATTAAAATCTCCTAATTTGTCCATATGTATTCTAATACTTGGTGCTTCTTCAATCTTTTTTTCTTGGATTGATGTACTTTGTTCCTTCAAATTTAATTGATTGGCTTACCTAGTCCACAGTTAGGGCTTTACTTGAAAAAGCCACTTTAAAGTTAGAGAGCAATGAACTTTAGCCTTTTCCCTCCCTTGTAGAGTACTTGAGACTTCCTTAGAAGCTCTCTTCTCCTTGCATCTTAATGTAGGGGCATGGAAGAAGACCAGTTTGTTCATATTCACCCATATAGTTTAAAAGAGTAGTCAAGCTCATTGTTTCATCTATCTCTTGATCATGGCTAGACAATTCCTCTCATTTTACTTCTTGATCCATCATAGGTCTATTCATAGAAGCATCTAGTTTGGCAAAGGAAGGGATCTCTTCTTGAGTTTCTTTTTTCATCTCTCTTCTTGAACTTTGGCCCGCAAGTCATGTGGACAATTAGCTTCTATATCAGAGATCACAAAGTCTATTTCGATTGTTTCTATCCCAATTTTTTCTTCCACTATCTTAGTTGTGATTTTGTCTCTTCCTTCCCACAGTTGAGGTTCCCTAAATATCCCTTGAATACCTTTTCTAGAACTCTCATCTCAAGAATGTTTGGTGTTGATTTTCTTAGCATAGTGTGAGAAATTTCAATTAACTTTTTACCTTCTCCATATCTCCTTGTGGGTAACGTTGGTCATGTTTCTCTAGAATAGGTCCTATTAGAGTGATAGGCTTTCAGCTACATTTGTAAATCTTCAAGCATGGGATCCACTAGAATTGATCCTGCTTGGTCCTTCAAATTCTCATCTATTACCACATCAATATTTTGTATGCTAGGGCTGATTTGAATGGGTTTGATGCCTTTTCTTGTGCTGCAAAATCTTTGAAAGGACACTTGAGCAGCAACCAAGTCCACCATGATCAGGAGAGAGCAGACACCAGAGAGGAACCAAAAGTGGAAATGTTGCACAGAAAAGCAAAGGATGGCGAATGGAGGGTAGGAGAGAGGGGGAAGGGAGGACTGAGGGGGTTGAGATGGATAGGGCAAGGAGGGGTAAAGATGGGGCTGGGTTGAAGGGTAAATGGAGGGTAAGGGATATGGATTATGGGCTCTGGAGAGGGCTAAAAAGATAAAACAAGAAAGCTATAGAGGGTGCATATGGGAAAGTACGAAACATATGGTAAAATAAAGTGAGAATAGACCATGTGGACCATGTGTGGAATTAAAAACACGGGAGAAATGTGCTCAAAACATGTGGGTTTTGACCAAAAGTCAGATAAAAGTTGGGATTTTGGAAAAAATAAGCCAAAAAATGAGTACAAAACCCTGACTTCCTCCTTCCTCACATTAGGAATTGTAAAACATTGTGAGAAACTTGGGATACATTATCATCATATTTCTCTTCCAATACAAGAGCTAGAAAAAATCAGTTGTGGATTGAGTTTACTACTCAAAGGAAGAAAACCTAAGCAGAATGTTTCAGAGTATGTGACCAAAGTAAAGGATGTGGTCAATCAATTGGCAAGCATAGGAAAGGATATTCAAGAGGAGCAAATAGTGAGACAAATAATCAATGGCATCGAGACAGATGATAAGTGGGAAGCTTTCAAAACTACTATGGTCCTTTACATGGACATGTAGATTCCTGATCTTACCACTCTCATGGGATAAGTCTTTACCATGAAGCAAAGCTCAACAAAAATGGAGAACCATCAAGAGGTAACAATTGTTCTTCTCTATACACAGATAAAGGAAAGAGCAAGAAAGTAGAAGATGAAGGTACTACTTCTCAAGATAACTATGCAGGGAGAGGTAGGAATTCAAGAGGAAGGGGCAAAGGACGCAAGCAAGGTAGGGGGAGACCTTTCAACTCTTCCCCATGCAATATATGCGGATTGTCTAATCACACAACAGATGAGTGTTATAGGAACTTCAAGAACTAGAGAGGAAGAGGATATCAAAGAGGTGGCTACTCACAATCAAGAGGAAGATTCAACCATAATCAAGGATACAACCATGGCTACAACAAAAATTACAAAAATAATTATCAAGGAGGATACAAATCAAGAAAAAACTTCAACAATTATACAGAGGATCAAGAGGATTCTCTTCTCTGAACATGACTTCAAAACAAGGTATGAATGATGAGCACCTCTTTTATATTGACTCGGGTTCTTCAAACCATGTAGTAGGCAATGTAGCTCTCCTTCCTGATCTTGCGGAACCCAAGGGAAAGCACCAAGTGCAGACAGGTGATGACACCAAGCATTCAGTGGTCAAGTGTAGGAAATGGAAAAACTTCTGATGGGAATAGAAATCTATTGAGCAGGGTTCTTTATGTACCTACTATCACAAAGAATATGATGAGTGTTGGACAGATAGTGGAAAAGGGTTTGCAGGTTAGTTTCAATAAATATGGAGCTTTTGTGGAGGACCCCCAACATGGATTCAAGAGATTTGCCAAGGGAGTGAAAACAGGTAGATTATTTACATTTGAGCTTGAGGACACTAGAAACATTGCACTTTATAATTACAAGGATCAAACATTTTTTGAGTTAGAGATATGGCACAAAAGATTAGGGGACATTGGTGAGAGAACCTTGAAGCAGATATGTAGAGATCAATGTGTACTTGGGATACCTAATGTATCCAAGCAACACATGATCTATAAATGTGGTGCTTGTCAGTTTGGTAAATCACACAGGTTACCTTTTACAAAGAAAGGCTATATGCATGAGGATTATTTGGAATTTTTCCACACAAATGTGTGAGGACCAAGCAAGGACCCTTCAATTTTAGGATCAAGGTACTATGTGTCATTCATTGATGATTTTAGTAGGTGGACTATCTTGTATTTTATGAAACATAAAGATGAAGTGTTTAGTTGCTTCAAGAAGTATCTTGCACTTGTGGAAAATCAAATAGGAAGAAGCCTAAACAGGATAAGGTCAGATGGACGAGATGAGTACTTCCCCAATGAATTTGATGCATTTTTGCAGGACAGAGGAGATTACTACTAGGTATACTCCTAAGCAAAATGGACTAGCAGAGAGGAGGAATAGATTGATTGTGGAAGTAGCTAGACCGATGCTTAATGAAAAGAAATGCCTAATTATTTGTGGGTAGAGAGTATTTCTACTGCCAATATTTGGATGTGTTGCTTATGTGCATGTTCCATCTCAAATCAGAGGTAAGATAGATCCTAAGGCAGAGAAATGCATCTTCATAGGATATGATTTAAATAAGAAAGGGTACAGGTTTTATAATCCATCCAACAAAGGATTTATGGTTAGTAGAGATGTTGTGCTTGATGAGAATGATTCTTGGTTTGAAAATGAATGCAAGAAAGTCAAGTTGCCATATGACTTGGAAGAAGAATTACCAAGCCTCACCAAGGGGAGCCAAGCACAATTGAAGACATCAAATCAGATGATTAGGACATCATCAACTTGGAAGAGTTCACATCATGGAAATCAAAAGGAAAGGCCAAGATGAAGAGGTTGGAAGACATACTTGAATCATCCAACCAAGCATTAAGAAGGTTACAAAGAGATAGTAAGAAGACAATCAAATATGGGTATGATACTTCATTAGGTACTAAGCATTCTAGTTATCTTGCTAAGGATTCATCACTTGAAGAACCTTCTTCATATGAAGAAGCAAGTACCAAAGCAGAATGGAAGGAGGCTATGGATGAAGAAATAGAAGCACTCCAAGAGAATGACACTTGGGAGCTAGTACCCAAGAAGGCATCAATGAAGGTAATGGTTCTAGGTGGATTTACAAAATCAAAAGAAACTCAGATGGATCCATAAATAGGTATAAAGCTAGAATTGTGGCTAAGGGTTTTGCACAAACCCAAGGAGTTGATTATGAAGAGACATTTTCCCCTTTGGCCAAAATTAATACCAACCATCAAAGTCTTGGTAAGTGTGGCTGCATCTAGGAATTGGAATATGTATCAACTAGATGTGAAAAATGCCTTTCTCAATGGCTAGATTTCAGAGGAGGTTTATATGGCCCAACCTCTTGGCTATGAGGACCCAAGCAAGGTAAATTATTTATGCAAATTGAACAAAAATCTTTATGGTTTGAAGCAGGCACCTAGAGCATGGAATCATAGGTTAACAACCTACCTTCAAGATCAAGGATTCATGATGAGCAAGGCAAATTCTTCTATGTTTATCAAGAGAAGCAACTCAGAAATGATATATTTATGTGCGTATGTTGATGACATCATACTGACAAGTAGTGATGCCAATGGCATCAAACAAATCAAGAACCAAATGATGCAGGAGTTTAAAATGAGTGACCTAGGGTTTCTGAAGTATTTTCTTGGACTTGAGTTAGTCTACACAAATTCTAGAATTTACATCACTCAAAGGAAATATGTGCAGGACATGTTGAAGAAGTTCCACTTGGATAATGCAAAGGTTGCTAGCAACCCTATGGAGGTAAGTCATAAATTGAGTGCTTATGAAGGTGATTTGCTTGAAGACATTGCAAGTTATCAAAGCATAGTTGGGAGTCTAAACTATGCAACCTTAACAAGAATTGACATATCTTATGGAGTAAGTGTTCTGAGTCAATTAATGCATAAACCTAGATCACCTGACTTGGAAGCTACTACAAGGATTTTAAAGTATCTCAAAGCTACTCAAAACCAAGGACTTTACTTCCCATACACATCAAATTTGGACATTAAGCTATACTCAAATGCAGATTGGGCAGGTTGTAAGGATGACAGAAGAAGTAGCTTTGGATATCTTTCTTTTGCAAGTGATAAGCCCATTTCATGGTCTTTCAAGAAGCAACATACTGTTTCTCTATCTTCAACAGAGGGTGAATACAAGGGATTAGCAAACGCTACAGAAGAAGCAATTTGGATTAGATTTCTCTATTTAGATTTGGGACTTCATACTCATAGACCTATGATCTTTGGTGATAACACAAGTTCTTTGCATCTTGTAGCCAATCCCATTTATCATGCAAGAACCAAGCATATAGAAGTACATTATCACTATGTTAGAGAGAAGCTATTAAGCAAGGAGATTCAACTTGCATATGTATCCACAAATATGCAATGTGCAAAATTGTCAACGAAAGCACTTGATGGTACTAAACTTTGCAGATTCAAAGCTATTATTGGATTGGAGGACATTCAAGAAGACTCATGAAGAAGTACAAGCCAAGATCTTTACCTTGAGGGGGAGCTGTTGGTGCAAACATCCAAGCCTTCACATTTGTCTAGGCATGGAAGCAAATGTGTGCAAGTACTTGATGAAGCATATGAACCATTGCTTGCAACCACTTGATCATTTACTACTTGTAAAAGGATAAATCCTTAAGAGAATCTTATAAAGCCAAAATCTCATGGGGTTAGGAAAGACATTAGCTATGAGTTTTCAAAGAGACAATAACTCCTTAATCATAGGAGTAAATTTTTAGATGAAGGAAAATTGGAATTCAACTTCAAACTTGGATGAAAAGCACTTATAAAAAGAGCTTGTAAAAGTCACTGTTGTATGTGGCCTCTTAGAAAGCTCTTCCATAGATAGTTAGTAGGTTTTGACTAGCTCACTCCATATCCTACTCATTCCACTATCATTGGGCATCATCATAATGCCAATGATCTTGTAAAATCATGTGCTATAATAGATATACATCATTGATCATCTCTGTCTACTTCTTTGTTATGGCTACTTAGACTAGTGAACTTTGCATGAACATATCTCAATGATTTCCCCATCATTTTGCATGATCTATAGCCTGTTAGAACCGGCTTAAAGGCTACTTTATGCTATCAAAATCTCAAGATTTTTTGTTCAGCCATTTGGGAGAAATATGCATCTAAGTGCTCTCTGGTTAATTACTGCTTAGTCCCTAAAAATTCGGGGGTAAGCCTTGGATTGCTAAATTGATTTCTCAGTGCATAGTTTGTTATTTTAGATGATTCCACTTTTAATAATTATTTATATAAGCTAATTTAATTCCCTCCAAAGGAATTTAAGCAATTTTTACTGTACTATGAGCACTGAGCAAAAGAACGAGCAGGTGTGTGGATCAAAATAGCAAGTTTTGTGAGACTAGCTATTGGCAAAGTAGTCTGCTTTGATTCAATTGGTTGAAGGATCAACTCCAAAGTACATAGGCACTTTCTTGATACCATTTGCAAGCTAAAAGGGCCTACTATCAAAATTTTAAGTGAAATAGGGCAGGTATAAAGCAAGTTTAGCAATACCACCTCACTTCCTTGAGGTATCCATCCATCTCTTCCAACACATCATAGCATCATTCATGAGTTTCAAACTCATTATCTACATTCATCATCCCTTTATGATTTGCATTTGTCTAGCTTCAATATAAACCTCAATTTGATATTACAACCTACATAAGCTACACAAAAACTCATAACATCAAATATTATGCATACCAGGGTAACAATAATGGACATACCTGGTATGATAGATCTGTAGAATTGAACCATTGCCTATTGAAGCCTCTCTAAACAAATGAATATGTTGTTGTACTTTGTTTAAGGGGATCCCTTTCTAGATGAGATTTTCAAGCATAATATCCTCTATATATAACTACTTTCCAAGAATAATAACTATATCCTCATTAGATGTCGACCTTTTAAGAGATACCTTATAAGGGCATGGAAAAATATTATGCAAAATACCTTTTCTTTGTAATGCTTTCTTCAAAAGATTGTACAATGCACTATATCCCTTAGTACTAATGGCTACTTCATCACATACCATCTGTATGTCTCTAGGAGTGATAATATCTTGTAATTTTCTTGTAAAATCTTTATTTCACTTGCATCTTGATAAGGTTTCCCATGGGTGACTCAAAAATATCAACCACATTCTTGTTGGTCAAACAAAAATTTAATAAATTTAATTGGTCCTCTATTGTTGATGAAACACTGAAATCTTCAATGAATCACCTAAATAATATAAAAGTAAATATGAAAGTCTCTTAAAAAAAAAAGCAAACACAAGACAAACCGAATATGAGGTTGTAGGCTATGGTGAAAGATTGTCATTGCTTGTCACTTCTTATCCTATTCAGGATCTCTCTCATGATGGTCTGTTGATAATCAAGGTCAAGCACAAGGCATGGGAGTGCATCAAAGAGTGGATACGAAAGAAGAGGGATCAAGTAGGGAGTTCCAAGAAGTATATGTCAAATTTTCAGAAGAAATCCCTTCTAAAATAGTGATTTTCATTACTAAAAACCATTGTAAATATCATTTCACATTTTTGTAACTCCATTTTGTTCAAGGCAAGGAGTCCTTGATCTTGAGGAGTGTAAAAGTATCATCCTACCAATTTTCATAATTTTTAGACTCTGTTTGAGCCCCAAATAAGCCCTGGAACCCAATATTTAACTAGGCCGGACACTACATCTAGATAGGCCCAAAACTAGTAAAAAAACTATAAAAAGAGCTAGAGAGCTCTTTTTTTTGGGGGGGGGGGGCTTTTTAGAGATTTAGCAAATTGGAGATTGAAGCTTTATAAAAGAGTGCTTATATAATTGAAGCTTTCCATTGTTCCTCTCTTTGATCTTACCTTGTGTGTGTGTGCATGCATATATGTGCTTGTCACTCACATTTGCTCACCACAATTGTAGTTAAGTGATGAGTAGCACCTCCTTTAATGTCAGTCCGGGAAGACATGAGGATGGTATGATGACCTCAAAAAAGTGATGGCACAAGTGCGTGAGTGAGAAGCACACTAACATGCACACACATACACACACACGCGCACACAAGGCAAGACAAAGAGAGAGAAGCAATGGAGTTCTTTAGATTACTCAAAAGTGCTCTTACAAGTTCAATTCTACAACAAGCTAACCTCAAAAATGAGCTCTCTAGCTCTATTTATAATTTTTGACTAGCTTTTGGTCATGTCCAGACCTACTGTCCGGCCTAGTTAAAAATTAGTTTCTAGGGCCTATTTGAGGGCTCAAACGAAGTCTAAAAATCATGAAACTTGGTACGATGATACTTCTAATACTCCTCAAGCTGGAGGACTCCTCGGCTTGCACAAAATGGAGTTACAAAAAGATAAAATGGTATTTACAATAATTTTTAGTGATGAGAGTCACTGTTATGAAAATGTTGATTTGGAAAAATTTGAATGGCCTACTTGTGAGATCTTCGTTGACTACTTTGTCTGCTTGTACCTTCTCTCCACTCTGGCTCCCTTCTTTGGCTTCCTTGTCGTGTGAGTCCTTGGGTGCTTTGACTACTGCCAACATCCCCCCTCTCTCGCGTCTGTCGTCTCTGACAGACCCTTGTTTGGCTGAGCATTTGACATAGAATTCAACCACGTCTGAAGCTAGGTGGTGTTCTTCCAGCCGCAACCCTCATGCTAAATTAGTTAGGAGGGCATCCCAATCCTGGAATGTTCGGATGTGGTACACGTAGTTGTTCTGAATGTAGTGTTAGCTCCATTGCAAAGAGGTGGAGTAGATGGGAGGGTCTGGGAACAAAGACTTCAGAGTGGTATTCCCAGAATCCCATGATGAACATCTCTTCAAATGTTTGCTTGTAGCAAGTGGGGAGGTATTTAATTCGTGCATGCCATGCATATATTACCTGGATGGAGGGGGTTGTACTCATATCGTAGACCGAATCAAGGTTACCTGCTGTGAATCCGACTCCTGAGAAATATGGATCGTTAATATTTTTGAAGGTTCTGAAGGTTACCAGCATCAACTCGAATATCTTCATGCACATCTGAGCCATTACACCTAGGATGTTTCGCATTCTGACTCCCCAGTGGCCGATGGTAGAGAGCATGTAGCCCACTGTAGCTTGTCCCCGTGGTGGTGCCAAGTATACGTAATTGAGCCACTTTGCACAGCCTTTGACATCCTTCACAGTGATGGCAAACTCAGGCCATGTGCACCTTCTGAGTATGGGAGCATAATAGGGGTTATAATTAATGAATAGTGGCATGTTATTCCAAGTTCAAACCATCTCAAGGTAAGTTTCTAAGAGTCGTAGCCGCCAGGTAGGTTGATGAATGGATCCTTGTTTAGCACTCTTAGGGATATCATCAAGGCCGAATTGTGTGGCAAAGGTTAGAGCCTTGCCACATCGTCGTTGAATCTCTGCATTGTAATCTGCTAAGAGCACACAATATGGCACATACTGATCGTTGTTGGTACCTATCCACCTGTGATGAGACATACTTCGAAAATATTCTGATTTGATAATGGTGTCCTCAATCTTACTCATGGACTCAATCTGGACCGCTACTCGATCATCATATGTGTTGGCCATTTTTTCGAGTTTCTGCATCCATTCTGGGGCTTCTACCTCTAGTGTGTCCAATCCCTCAGCGGTTTGTTGGCCACCCGGCATTGGCATAGGAACATATGGCTCTTCATAGGACTCATCCACTTCAATGGGTACCAATTCTTCTGGTTTTGGCTCGATGACTGGGGAGGGTTGTCTTTCATATTGGAGTAATTTGCTTTACAATGCCACGACTTGTTCTCTTAGTGCATTTACCTCTTCTGTAGAAGTGGTAGAATCGGTGATCTTGGGTTGGGTTTCATGCATCATTAGTTGTTGGCGAAGAGTGTCCAGTTCTTTGCCCAGCTCATCATGCGTGTCTAGTAGATCTGCATAGCTTTCTAAAATTGTCTTCATAGTCTTGGATGGAACAGCTTTGAATCTTTTGGGATCGATCTCCTGGGGGGAACCTTCCATGGCTGCCTCTAAATTTTCTTTGTTTTGCCTTTGCAAGTGCTTGTTCTCTTCAAGGGTAGTGGCCATGTGCTTCCTGAGTAAGGTTAGGTTGCAACGGCTTTTAACATGTTCTGACTGATAAAGCTCTAGTAGAGCTGTTAGTTTTTTAACTTCATTGGAATCGGATGGCTGGGGAGCTTCCAAAAGGGTCTAGTGAGCATGCTCGAGCGTAGTGTAGCGTTGATTTAGGTCAGTATTTTCTGCTTCCAAAGCTGCAAGCCTCTTCTGTAGTTGCTCATGATCCATAGTTATTTGGCGATGTCGATCTTCCAAGGTTTGGTATTCTTTCTACAACTGATGTACACACTGATGTAATGTAGAAAACATGTTATTTACATTTATGAATGCAGGGGAGGTGGAGGATGCAGGGGGAATGGGGAGGGGGAAAGGGATAGTGAATGAAGTGGATACAAGAGGTGATGTGGGTGGAGGGGGTATGGGAGATGGTGGTAGAGAGGAGGGAGGGAGTGGTGCTATGGTTGGTGATATTTCCATGGTGTCGAAAGTGTGGGTGAACGTGTAGATGGGGACCGTGGGTGGGGTGGATGTGATGTTCGTGAATATTGTTGTAAATGTGGGCATTGTGATCCCTCCAAATTGGGTGCCTGGTGAGATGGGAATCCCCATAACATATGTGGTGAGTGTTGAAGTTGGGGTGATAGTGTCGTGTGGTGATGTGAAATGTGTAGTGAGAGGTGGTGAGGGTGGTGATGGTGGTGCCTCGTGGTGCTCCTCTATCTATGTAGTGTCTCTTGGGGCCGATACATCCATGTGAATCTGCTTGTCGGAGCGCATGGGACAGGTAGGCACCTGTTTCTCAAAGCGATGAATATAAGCCATAGCTGAATCAATGGCTTCATCCAAGCCCACCGCATCTGCGTGCAGGTTCATGGATTCAATAAACATTTCATCCACGCCTTCCTCTCCTAACATTTGGCTCATTAGCACCTTCCCTGTTTCGAGCGACAGTTTGTGCTGTTCTTGGACTCGCTTCATGGTTTCATATAATCTTTTTATTTGTGCCGAATATGTTGGGGCACTCGCTAGTTTTGAAATTTCATTGTATTCTTGATCATGTTCCTCGTTTGCTTCTTCTTCTTCCGTCTCTTCTTCATCGTCTTCTACTTCTACTACTTCCGGTTGGGTCGGAGCTGAAGTTGTTGTAGTGGGTTGTGGTCCTTGGGTCTTCTCTGCTTCCGTCTTGAGGTTAGATTCATTGATCAGCCTAGCGATTTCTTCATCAGTGAGATCATTGAGGGTGTAGCCTTGTGGAAACTCCAGGTCAGAAGGGATTGGAGGGAAAACTAGATTAGGTCCTTATGCACTCTGTTTGGGCAAGCGAGTTGTAAACGGACGAACACGTTGCATTTGTGGAGGGGTCACCTCTAGTGTGGTGGTGGCTCCCCTTGCTTGGGCACACGGTAGTTGGACTGTACCTCTCATTTTCTTAGATGGAGGGCCTGCTGTTGATAGCCGTCTCTAAAATTCCTGAGCTCTGGACCACATTAGTGCTCTTTGAATAGGCACGTCATAAGCTAAGCACCTGTAAATTATCTTTGTCAGTGCACAATACCCATGAAGCACGTTCTTCTGTTTCTTATTCCATCTTTGATGTGCTAGGTGGATTTGATCTATGATCTAGTGTGGTAAATTAATTGTGAGATCCTCTGTCTCCGCCAAGTACAAGCTGAACCAGATTCTTTTTGGTGGCATAGTGAAGCATTCTTGAGCGGGGAAGGCGAAGTGTTGCCTGATCGTTCGTAGGTGGAGGGCGATGGTTGGTGTCATTGCTACCATGTCCTTCAATTTGTTGAGATCCTTGTGCTTCATCCTGCCGGGAATCATTGTTTCTTTCTCAGTGGGAATATGCATACCTTCATGTTCAATGCTTCCCATACTAGGTTGAGGGTCAGTTTGAATCTTTTGAGCTCGTGGCCTGGCGTGAGTGAGGGCAGCACAAAAGTACTATCACCTCCCTTGGCTCTGCTAGGGGTGATGGTACTGATAAGGTAGGAGCGGCGCAGGAAATCTAGCTTAGGTAATTGTGCCCAGAAATGGCTATCCAAGCCCGCTTTGGTCCATACCGATCGCATTACTTCTGCACTCTGATACTGCTCAAATTCACGGGTGAAGAAATGGTAGTGTCCCCATTTGCCATTGAACTCAATTTTTGCCTCCCAAAAGTAGGTGTTGTCTCCCAATGGTCCTGCGACATCACTGAACCAATGTGCGTGTTTCCCCATTTGAGAAGTATGTCCCTGAGGAGGGTCCTAAATAGGAAGCACATGCACAGCTCTAAGTTCTTGAGGCCTCTCGGTGAGTTGTGGTTCGAGGAGGGTTTCAATGTCCACTATCTGGGCACTGGACCCTGCCTGGGAACTGGTGCCTCCTGCTTCTGCCATGTTATTGCTTGCTTGATGGTTCTGTGAGAATATAGAATCATGCGTTAACATTGTAATGGACAAGATAGAACAATTTTTGTCCCAATTACAACATTAACATGAGGTGAATGATGGGTTAGTAGGTCAGTGAGTGCTCGATGATTGTGTGTGTTGTTAGTGAACAAGTAGTCCTATGAGCTAAGTGAAAAGATGCAGTGTGAGAATGATGCAGTTAGTAGGTGGAGATGAATTTACAAATGGGGTCGGGGGGCTTATTACAAGCTTTGGGCCGCCAAACACAGTAAATGGCTTTTGGTTTTGGTTTTGTGGAGACTTTAGAGGGCTTTATGAGAGTGTCTGCTTGGAAATGAGGCTTTTTAGGGACCCATTTACAAGTGATCTGCTCTTGCTCATGGGCGAGTATGTGTTCGTGCGTGTTGAATAAGAGTGAGTATCAGTTATTCAAGTGAGTGAACCATGTTGTACTTGGTGTGATTTGTGTGTAGCTATTTGTGCCCGCAAGCAAGCCTTAGGCACCCAAATTTGTCTTGATTGTGGGTTAGCCTTCATTGACTTCTTGGGTACCCAGATAGGCTTCACTTTAGTGGAGGACTTCTAGTAAGACTTCTTATTATTATCATGTTGTTGCCCACTAATATGAAACTGAGCCAGTGATTGTGATTGGACCGCAACAGGTTGGTCGCCTTTCCACACCCACACTTGTTTTGATGGTTGAGACACCGTGCTTCGTATTTTCTTTTGGCTTCGAGCATAGGTCATCTGCTTCTTCTGCATTTGATCCGCCTTTGGTTGCTACATCCCTGTGGCTTTTGGAAAAGAAGGGACTTCCGTCGTATCCTTGGCCTCTTTGTTGAGGAAATCATCCCTTTGCATCACATAGTTTTGGACAAGAATAGCATTGTCATCTTCATCTGTACCCCTGGAAGGACCAAGAGTTTGTGACTTTCCTAGTTCCTTGAGTGCTTCATTCTCTAATTCAAGTGTAATGCGGTTCCGATTTACCCAGACCTGAAGAAGTCCACCTCTTAGGTTTAGGTTGACTGCATGATCATAGATCCAGTCTTGACCCAAGACAAGAGGCTTGGTGAGATCCTCATCTTGACACACTAGTACCTTAACTGTCATCAGAACATCTTGAATGCATAGGGGAAGCTCCACCTCGCCCATGCAAGGGGTTTCCACACCTCCGAATCCTATGAGGTATGCTTCCACAGGATTGACATTTAAGTTAAATTCTTGACATTAAGAAAGTTTAACAGCACTAGTGGTTGCACCTGAGTTAATCAAGGTCCTTACAGTCCTTGCACTCGTTCCTTGTCCTATCTCTAAGGTTATAAAAGGACGTCGATCAATTATTCTATGAGAGCTAATACTTGAAACTTCACACATAGCCATATGATATCTTGGGTCTGCATAGGCATCTGTCCTAGGCTCCTCTCTGCCGTGTCTCCTCAATTTCAGTCTTCTGATGCATTCCAATGCTTCAGCTTGTGCTCATTTCGAATTCGCTTTTCCTCTTCTTTATGTTTCTTTGCAGTATTGAGTCGATTAAGCATTTCCTCAGTTAGGGGTTCTTGATAAAGTTTGACTCTGCATCTGCTAATGTAACTAGGAAGAACATCACCTTCCACTTGTGGAGATCCTATTGATAATCATGGGTCCATAGCCTCCCTTCTCTGATTTCCGTGCATGTTTCTTTAAGGTGTAGACTAGGACTAGGTCTCCTACTTTTAAACCCTTATCCTTCACATGTGCATCGAAATATGCTTTTTTCCTCTTCTTGGCTGCATAAATTCTTGTTGCAGCCCTCAGTCTTGTTTCTCCTAATCGCTCAAGGTCAAAGATTCTAGAGGAGAGCTCATGGCCTGTCGACTCGTGCTCCTGTGCTACTTTCAGTGTAGGTATCAAGAAGTCCAATGGTAGAACTGCATTTTGACCGAATACAATCTGAAAGGGTGTGGCTTGGAGTACCGTTTTATACACAACCTTGTATGCCCAAACAACATGGTGTAGCTGTTTGTCCCAATCAAAGCGTTTATTATTCACTAATTTGGTGAGCACATTGCATAGAATCTTATTTGTGCTTTCGGCTTGCCTGTTAGCTTGTGGGTGATAGGTAATCAAGAATTCTTGGAGAAGATTTTCAACGACTTCATTCAAGAAGTGAGTCCCTCTATCACTTACTAGCTCTATTGGCAGCCCGTATCTTGTGAACACATTCTCAAATAAGAACTTGGCTGTAGTCTGGGCATCATTCTTTGTTGTGGCTTTCACTTCTACCCATTTGGTTAGATAGTCTGTGGCCACAATAATGTACTCTACATGTGAACCCTTAGCTGGGGGATTAATAGGACCTACAAAGTCTATTCCCCACTTAGAGAATGCTCATCCACCTATCATAGGTTTCAAAGGCATCTCATCTTTGTGTATAGGATACTGAGTTCGTTGGCAAACATCACACCTCTTCACATAGGTATGTGCATCCATATGAAGGGTTGGCCACCAAATTCCTGCAAATAATATTGCCTTGATCACTCGATCTGGTCCAAAATGTCCTCTTGCTACACCCTGGTGAGCAGTTTCCAATATCTTGAGGTATTCGCTCTCATGGACACATAATCTGAGGTAACCATCTTTACCACGCTTGTATAGATTATCACCAACAAGTGAGTAGTCTAGGGCTTTTTGTTCTAAACTTCTTTGCCTGGCTAATGTCATATCTTGAGGGAATGTTTTTGTCCTCAAGAAGGCTACCAATGGTTCACTCCAATCTGGTACTAGAGACACTTGAGAAAGAGTAGCGTGCTCCACAGGTGGTCTAATACGACAGACTGGGCATTCCTTGCACAACTTATGAACATCTGCTTCCATGGTTGGCCAATGCACTCCAAGTCTCCTTAGTGTCTGTAGGGTCCTTTGCTTTGAGTAGTGTCGCTCTAATGCACCTACATGTGCTAATTGCAACCATTTAGCGTACTCATCCTCCTCCACACAACAAGCCAATATCCCTTGATATGTATGCTTGTACATACTCCCTGCCATGATATGGTACTTCTGGGCTTTTACTATCTCTCTATTATGTGTGTTTATTACTGGGTGGTTAGGCCCATATGTCAATACTGGCGCTTATGTCTTAGCCCACTGTGGCACGACTTCCAAATTAAACAAGTAAGCATCAGGAAGGTCATCCGATACTCCTTGTGGGGCTTCTCTAAATGTGAGCCTAGAGAGATGGTATGCTCTCAGGTGAGTCTTCCCTTTCCTTACCACAACCTCAAAGTCGTATTCCATTAGTAAGAGAAACCATCTTACTAATCTCCCTATGTTGCATAGCTTGTTTACCAAGTACAACAGTGCTTGATGATCAGTAAAGAATTTAAACTTATTTGCAAGCAAATAGTGTCTAAACTTTTTAACTGCATATACCATGCCTAATCCTTCGCATTCAGTGGTGATATAGTTTCCTTCAGCTGCATTCAACTGTCTACTAGCATAGGCAATTGGAAGATCCATATTACCTTCACCAGTAGGTTGTGCTAGCACACATCCAATAGCATAATTGGATGCATCCACGTGAACATGAAAGGGTTTATTCCAATCTGGCAATGGTCAAGATTGGTGCTGAACATAATCGTCGTTTAAGCTCATTGAAGGAGTTCTCACACTCTTCAGTCCACTTGAAATTGGTTAAAAGTCCATACAGAGGCTTTGCTATGATGGCATACATGTGTATAAACTGTCGGTAATAGCCACAATGTCCCATGAAAGCTTGTACTTCCTTGACGTTCTTGGGTCTAGGTAGCTCTGCAATAGCTCTAATTTTTTCCTTGTGTGTGGATATGCCATTCTTTGACACTATGTGTCCTAGAATCTTGCCCTGCCTGACCATGAAAACACACTTTTTTGGGTTCAGACAAACTTGATATTCTCTACATTTGTCAAAGTTTTGCCTGAGTTCAGGTATATGTGTTTGTCTAATGTTGGAATGGGCACAGAGATCATCAACGTAGAATTCTAAATTCTTTCTCAGGTATTCTTTGAACACATGGCACATCAGCCTTTGAAATGTGGTTGGCGCATTGGTAAGCCCAAATGGCATTACTTGAAAAGAAAATATGCCCCACTCTATGGCGAAAGCCGTCTTATGCTGATCTTCTCGAGCTATGGCTACTTGATTGTAGCCAAAAAATCCATCAAGGAAGCTATACACTTCCTTGCCTGCTACTCTTTCTAATAGATGTTCAGTGATAGGAAGCGGATAGTTATCTCGAATGGTGGTTGCATTAACCTTTCTCAAGTTAATACACACACATAACTTTCCATTCTTCTTGGGCACAACTACAATGGGGGATACCCACTCAATGTGCTCAATTTCATAGATAAATCCAACTTCAACCAAGTGATCTATCTCTTCTTTGATCTTCGCAGCATAGTTATCATTATATGTGTATGGCTTTTGCTTAGAGGGTTTGGCATCTGAGGTCATGGGGATAGTGTGTGAGCATATGTCGGGGTCTACACCTTTCAAATCCTTATAGCTCCAAGCGAATACATCTCTGTATTCCCTAAGCAAAGCTATCAACTCTTGCTCTTCTTCTTTCGTTAGGTCATGTCCTATGTAGGTGCACCTTTCTTCTTCTTCCTCTATAGCTACAACTATTTTCTTGGTGGTTTCTTTGTTATCATAGGCCTGCCCTGATTGCGCCTCGCGTTTAGGCATTCTTATCATGACTCTTCTATCATCTATTTCATACTTTTTAAAGTTTTCAGGGACCTCAAACAAAGATTCTTCCTCTTCTGGTGTGGCTTCTCTCTTCTTCCTTTTCTTGCCCTACCTCTTGGCGGTTACTTGTGTGGTTAATCTTACATCATTTGTGAGCTCTTCATGTCTCTGAGGGTGAACTTCTACTTCATAAAAGTATTCTCCATCTGATGCAAAAGGTGGGTCCATAATGATTGACTCTAAGTCAGAGTCACTTGCATCCTCAAATGCATCAGGGCTAGGTTCACATTCTTCTAAAATTGCATCTCCCATGATTGGTTCTATTCAGAAGACTGAAATGTCATAGCCATCCTCATCATTGATGGCTACATCCATTGTTGCTAAAATTTTTGCCCAGTCGTGAGGTTCAAATTCTTCATCAGGGAATACTACAGGTGCATAGGCCGGGTCTTGAATTGATCTATGGGTTTTGTTTGCACCTATCTCTCTGGCCTTTTCTCTCTTCTCCTCTTCTACTGCCACTTTGCACATCCATAAGTGGGTGTCTTCATGCATCCATGAGGATCCTGATCCTATGGAATGCACTGACTCTGTATCATCTTTGGCTCTATGGATGGGATTCCATTGGATAGGAGGGACATCTCTATGAGAGTAATCTTTGAGATTCACTTTGGTCGTAACACCTAAGTGTTGCAAATACAAGGAATTGGTTCCCCAATCATGTACCACTTGCAAATGTCACATAAATGGTCATCCCAAAATCATCTCATAGGCATGATTTTTGCTAAAGTCACATATAGCAAACATATGCTTGAACTCTACACCACATGTGGTGAGAGTTATTCCTTCTAGTAGACCCAAGGGTCTTTCAATGTGACCATCAGCCATCTGCAATTTCATCCTCGTGGGCTTGAGCGTTGGCTTGCCCCAATGCTTCCATAGGGAAGTGGTAGCAATTGCAACTCTTGCACTAGAGTCCAGAATTGCCTTGGTTGTGTACCCTTGATGGGTGATGGGAAGATAGGTGTTTCCTTCTTCTCCTTCACTCATGTCTCCTATCTTGTCCAAAGGTATCTCTGGCACTGTTCTATGAGAACCTACCTGGGAACGTGGTTTAGGTACCTTTGGTACTTGTTTGGCTACATGTTTCCACAATTCTGGCCTAACCTTGAGTAGCTCTTCTAAAGTGAGATTGCACTGCACTTTAGTATTCTTTACTACCTTCGTATTCCTAGGTATGACTGAGTCTTCGTTTCATACCATGACCGTGGGCGCTCTCATACAAGTAGACTTAGCTTCCCATGGGCCTGTGAAGTGGGGTAATTCATGTAAAGAATTAGACTCAAAGTCTAATCTCTCTTGGGATTGGGTGCTCTCCTGCTCCTCATAAATGGAAGGAATGTCTTGTGGAAATTGATCATGCGCGTCATCCACAAGTTCAATGGGAGGAGGGACTTCACTTTATTTAGCCCATTTCTCTTCTTGAATCTCTTGCAAAAACTCTGGTGAATACCTATTCATAGAAGAAGAGATATTTGGTTCAGTGGAATTAGGCACATAAGCTTCCTATGGGGGAATGCTTATTCTTTTACTTGCCTCATCTCTTCCTTAAGAGTTTTCTTCCTTGCCAGATCTTGCACTTATGCTCTCTAACTTCTCTAATAGTCCATCCAAGTGCAATTGTGCCTTAGCTAAGCAAGAGTAGTTGAAGAGGCGACTGGCTTCAAACATGTTCTTAGCCAATGCTACCATTTTTGCACACAGCTTAGTTCTTTCTATCTCTAGGTCAGCTCTAGGGTAGCACTTGTCATGATCCGTCACATTTGGCCCTTCTTGGATTCTGGCTTGATATGCCTTAAGCATCATATCTATGTCTTCTGGAGTGGGGTCAGCTAATACTGATCCAACTCTAGGGGGTGGTGGGATTGTATGAGGTGGGTGGAAAGATGGTGGATTACATGGTGATAGGGATGAAGGTGGTGGTGGTACGTGAGAGTTTGTTTGAGAGGTGAGCTCAACAATTTGTCTTTTGTTTCTCTTATGCTTTCTTCTAATTCGCTCATCTTCTTAGACCATTGTCTTTTCATTCTCTCTCGGCTATCTTTCCATGCTCTCGTCCGTTTCTTGGCTATGCTCTCAATTTCACTACACTCGGCATTCTTTTCTTGGCCTGAACCTTGGTTCTGCTGCAAAGCCTGAGCTCTAGTGACTACCTGTACTGGTGCAGTGGAATTCACACTTCTTGTAGAGTCTATAACAAACCCAATAACATTGATAAGAGTGATTTTTGGCATATTATTGGGATTCTTTGGGCAATCTCATAAGAGATGCTCCTTTCCACAATCTTGACAAAAGCCCTAGATTATTACTGACTAGGGTTGTGCAGGTGCAAGCATGGGGCAATCACGAATGAGGTGATTTTCTTGACATCTGTAGCATGGTCCTCTAGGGAATGGGGGTCTTACTTGCCTAGGTTGAGGTCTAGGGTTGGGATTTGTGTACATGATATTTACATATTCTGGATCCCAACTAGGTTCACTTGGTTCTTCACTATAGTAGGACTCACCATGTTCAGGAGAGTGCATGTAGCAGGCCTGGGGGCTATCAATATGTGTAGAATCAAAGCTATGGTCATTGGGGTCACTTTCGCAGCTACATACTTTATAGGAATCACATTGGCTCGAGCAGGAGGTTGTTGGGCTAGCACTGGTTGAGGTCTCTGCTAGGCCTGATATTGGGGTTGGTAGGTTTGTTGAGGCCTAGCATACTGCTGGGGTGGGTACTAGTTTTGGTATCTTCCCTGTTGAGGGTATGGTTGAGGGTATGGTTGCCTGACAATTTTCTTTTTGTATGGGCAGTCTTATGCTGTGTGATTTGTGTATCTCCGTTCTATGGTGCAGTATTGGCTACTGGGATTCACTTGGGGTGAGCCATGATGGGACATACGTTCGCCATATGGTTGCCTCCACAAGTATAGCACCGCTTAACTGGGGCAAATCTTGGGATTTGTTTGCTAGAGACACCTAGTTTTTGAGCTACTTTCTCAGCGAGTTCCTCAATAGATGTGGATTGTGAGGAAGAGAAGCTAGTAGAACTATCTGAATCTTTGTAGATTTTGGAAAGTTCTAATTCCTCCCCTAGGTTATCGTCGATGTCTATGCACATGCATACACACTCTTCTATGGTCCTAGGGTCTTTCAAGTACACATATGATCTCAACTTTGTACTCAGCAGTCCATCTAGGAATAAAGCCACTTGTTTGGCTGGTGTGGGTAACTCAAAGACATGACATCTCTCTAGATATTGCCTAAACCTTCTGCCTGCAAGTCTAACCATCTCTTGAGGGGTTTGCTTAAAGCTATGAATCAGTGAGGAAGTGTTATGCCTTATGCCACTCTTAAAGAATTCAATAATGAAAGCCTCTAGAAGTTGGTATATGTTCCTGAAGTGTCTCTCATTTAGTGGTTGAAACCACGTAAGAGTGGTGTTCCTAAGGGTTAGACCAAAGGCATTGTACTGCGTGAATAGGTCCTCAACTTGTTCACCTCTCAAGACTTGCCTAAACTCGGCCACATGATAGTAGGGGTCTCCGGTGCCATCGAAGTAATTCTTCATGGATTTGACTAGCTATGTAGGTCTCAAAGTCCTCGTGTGCTCTCTAGGTCTTGGTAGAGGGAATTCATCCGCATTTCGTTGGTTTCTTTGGACTCTAAGTCTCTCAGTTTCCACTCTATCCATTTCCGTTCTCGTTCTTTCTCTTCCCAATGGGTTGGCGAAACTCACTTCTGGCCTATCTCGACTTCTGTCCCTTTGAGCTCCCTGAGCTTGGGATGTTCCCACTCCTTGGTGGCCGAAAGAGACATTAGATCTTGGTTGGGGGAAAACAAATTCACCCTTCCAAGTGTAGGCATGCCTGTCATGCTCTATGACCACAAAGATCCTCTCTGAAGTGTGATCTAAATAGGTCACTTTGCCTGGGCTATCGGGATCTTTGAACTCATAGATTGTGATCGTTCCTATCTCATTCGGCTGATCAGGCTTATACCTCCAAAAGGCTTTGTCAGTCTCTCGGTTCAAGAGTAGATCTATACTTTTATTGTCCTGGGGAACCCACTCGGGATTAAAGATTCTCGTTAGAACTGATTTACCTCGAGGGGTTCTAGGCTCTGCACCTAAGTTCCCTTGCTCTAGGTCACCTATGTCCGTCTCCGGGATCACATTCCCAAATTTGTCTGTCCTATCTAGGTGACTAGTGACTACATATATAGTTCCTTCTTTGTCCAAGTATGCACCATTTTCAAACTTGACTGCTGGATGTTCTAGTCCAATGGGTTGATCTAGGTTTTTAATATGGACCATGGATCTTCCTAGGCCGTCCTCATAGATACTAGCACCTACTCGGTTGGTCCTAAGGTATTCGAGTTGTGTCTTGTAAGGGCCTTCTACCCTTTGTAAGTATGGCACGCCTGAACTTCTTGTGGGTCTCTCCATACCATGAGATATTTCTGACTCGCTAGTTTTAGAGCTAGGGTAGTGTGAATAATGGCTCGACTGCTGGGCCCAAGACCTAGGAGTATGATTGAAACTAGCCTCTGAAGACCTAAGACTCTGTCTATCTCTTCCTAGGTGTCGTCCTGATCTAAGGTTCATATGCCCAATTGAATAATCCCAAATTTCCCAAGTACAATTTCGTTGCTGAGTTCTTTTGTATTAGTCACTTGTTCTTTTTAATTTTTCTTGGAATGTCACTTCTTGTCCAATCAATCCTCGTTACAAGGAACACTTAAGTTTGCTCGTACTTGAGGTTGGTCGCTTCAGTTAAATTCTCTTCCCTTAGGTTGTTTTGCAAATGGAATTTCTTTGTACTTGCACTTGAGTGATTAGAGTTCTTAGACTGGGTCATGCTTAACGTAACCCTAATTGATCAAAACCTCTATCTGTGCTTAGCCTATGCTAGGAATTGACAGAGGGTGTTAAGAATTTCCAACCTTTAGTTGCTCTCCTTGGTTGCCCTTGTGTGCCCAGGAAGCGTGTTCCCAAGCTTGCACTTACTCTTGCTTAGATTGCCCTTTGACGCTCTCAATGGACTTGTAAAAGTCCCAAAGTTAGCTCAAGATTTGAATCCCATTGATACAACATACCATTTTCATTCATGCAGTTCAGAGATCAAATTGTTCTTTGGCTTTATGAAAAACAATCCCAAAGATCCCTAAGTTTTCTTCCCTCTAGGTATGGTCACTTTAAAAATACTATATCTAATAATCTTGATATTAATTTTATCATAACTAGTGGAAGTTTTGGTTGTACTCCCCACGAGTTGTCCAACAAAACACAAATCATAGCAAATGGATTTCGTATGAGAAAGTTATGCCAGTTCAGGGTTTTGAGGCTAAAACAGGGTTCAAACAGGCTAACAGGACTTCTCAAAATAGTTTGTGTAGCGGCCTCACAATGCTCTAACAAATTTCTAATGTTTCCCAAATAATACCCCAAAATAGACCAACCAACTTTGCCCTAAAAAAAATGGCCGAATTTGCTCGTCAATCGCGATCGAGTGGTCTGTCAATCGTGATTGATATGTCAGTCGCAATCGACGTGTCGGTCGCGATTGATAGGTCCGTCATGGCTCTGAGTCGCGATTGATGGGTCAATCGCGATTGACACGTGGCCCGAAAATTCAGTCCGTCGTGGTCAAAGGATCGTTGACTCTGTCGATCACGATTGATGGTTCGATCGCATTTGATAGGTCTGCCGCGAGGGTTCTACCGATCGTGGTCAAATAGTCATTGACTGGGTCAATCGCGATTGACAGGTCTGTCAGGACCGTCGGTCGCGATTGATGGGTCGATCGCGATTGATGGGTCGGTCATGATTGACACGTGGTGCGTGTAAATTCTGTCGATCGTGGTCAGTCGGTCGTCGACTCTGTCAATCGCGATTGATGTGTCGGTCGCGATTGACAGGTCCGTCAACAAGTGTCCGTCGTCATTTGTCGATCGCGATTGACGTGTCGATCACGATTGACGTGTTGATCACGATTGACAGAAAACAGAGGAGTTTTAAAATTTTAAGCACATATTTAGGAAGCTCTAGGCATGCAGATCAAGATTATGCACTTTGTTTAGCAAAATGATCATTTTTTCTGTCGATCGGGATTGATTGAGGTCAACGCCTCGGGACCTGCACAGTCAAACTTTTTACCTGCTAGAGCTGGTGCAGCTGTTGGGGAGGCTGATTCCTGCAAAAAATCTCAGAAAACACACATACACTCTCTCGCTCTCTGTCACAAGTGAAATGAGGGGAATGGTATAGGTAGGGTGATATGACCAAAAACTAAAATTTTTCGCGATGATGGAGATGGAGGTGGGAGATGGTGATGATGATGATGGTGATGAAGAAAACAAAAGAAAATAGATAAAAGTGAAGAAAATACCTATGACTCCAACGCCTCAACTCTACGTCTTACCATCACACGCTCGTCCTCAAAGCTCGATCCCGGGCAACGGTGCCAAAATTTGGTGTAGCTCAGTGATGAGTAGCACCTCCTTTAATGTCAATCTGGGAAGACATGAGGATGGTATGATGACCTCGAACAAGTGATGGCACAAGTGTGTGAGTGAGAAGCACACTAACATGCACACACACACATACACACACACGTGCACACAAAGCAAGACAAAGAGAGAGAAGCAATGGAGTTCTTTAGATTACTCAAAAGTGCTCTTACAAGTTTAATTCTACAACAAGCTAACCTCAAAAATGAGCTCTCTAGTTGTATTTATAGTTTTTGACTAGCTTTTGGCTCTGTCCAGACCTAGTGTCTGGCCTAGTTAAAAATTAGGTTCTAGGGCCTATTTGAGGGCTCAAACAAAGTCTAAAAATCATGAAACTTGGTACGATGCTACTTCTAATACTCCTCAAGCTTGAGGACTCCTTGGCTTGCACAAAATGGAGTTACAAAAAGGTGAAATGGTATTTACAATGATTTTTAGTGATGAGAATCACTGTTGATTACTTTGTCTGCTTGTGCCTTCTCTCCGCTCTCGTTCCCTTCTTTGGCTTCCTTGTCGTGTGAGTCCTTGGGTGCTTTGACTGCTGCCAACAACAATCACTCACGATCTTCATATCCTCCTCACGCCTCTACGGATTGACAAGTAAAGGAGGTGGTACTCATGATTGAGCTACACCAAATTTTGGTGCCATTGCCGAGGAGTGTTGCTCAAGGACAAGTGTTGTGATCGTAAGATCGTAGATTTGTGATGTTGGAAGGTAAAAAAATAGTCATTTTCTATTATTTTTTTGATTTTTTTCTCCACCATTCTGTGGTGAAAATTGCGATTCTATGAAAAATTCAATTTTTTTGAAAATTGTGATTCCCTTAGTTTTGGAATTTCCCACCTAAAACCATTCTAAAAAAAGAACACGATTGTGAGGTCATTCTTAGGATCGCGATTCTCAGGTTGTGCTCAAAATTGTGATTTTTTAAGCTTTTCAAAAACATGATTCTCGGGTCATTCTCAAAATCATGATTTTTTGGCAATTCTCAAAAACATGATCCTAAGAAAAAACATATTTCTCAGGCAAAACACGGGTTTTAGTCAAAATCATGATTTTTCAAGTAAAAAACACAATTTTAACCAAACATGATTTTCAATCAAAATCATAATTTTTTGGTCATTCTCAAAACTTCAATTTTCACAAAACACGATTCTCAGGAAAAAACACGATCTTGAGGTCATTCTCAAAGTCGTGATTTTGAGAGTGTCTCAAAAACACAATTCTGTAACAAGATCGCATTTTTCACGATTCTCTGTTAGGATCGCGTTTTTTATGATTCTCTGTCAAGATTGCATTTTTTACGATTCTTTGTCAAGATCTTATTTTTTACGATTCTCTGTCAGGATCCTGTTTTTCACGATTCTCTCTTAGGATACGTTTTTTTGGGTTTATTCAAAATCAGGATTCTCAAGGAAAATTGTGGTTCTCAAAGTTGTTCAAGATCACGATCCTCACTCAAAATCGTGATTTCCAAGCTGTCTCAAGATCGCAATTTTCAATCAAAATCATGATTTTCTCATAAGTTTGTTTTGCTTGTTTTGACCCCTAGAAGCCTGATTTGACATAACTTTTTCATCAAAAGTCCGTTTTTTGAGCTCTATAGCTCATTGATTTTTAGATAGGCTAATTTCAAGTTAACCCTCAAATGGGATTGGAAAGCCAAGGGGGCTCCAAAGGAGCTTGAGCAGTATAAAGGGGAAATTTTGGACTCATAACCAAGGCATATGAACCTCATATCTGGTAGACACTTAGGCAAGGATAGACAAAGCATTAGATCTTCTAAGTCTAGTGTCAACCATATAGCTAGATCATGGGCACAACAACTTCGTGATTATCCCTACGTGCTTAGTTCGGAGACAAGTGATTCAGAAATGTCCTTTAGCATGGAGAGACCCATAGGTAGCTCACGCAATGCCTACTTCCAGACACGAGAAGGTCCCTACAAGACACAATTGGAGTATATTAGGACCAATCGATTAGGTGCACACATCTATGAGGATGGTTTCAGGCGATCAATTGTCCAACTCAAAATCCCAATCAACCCTTTAGACTTGAACACCCAGTGATCAAATTCGAAGAGAGCTCATATATTGATAACCAAAGAACCATGTATCTGGTTACCAGCTTACCGGACATGACAAATGAGTTTGGAAATGTCACTCTTGAGAATGAGCTAGGAGACCTAGAGCAAGGAGACATAGGAAGAGAACCCAAGAATCCTCGAAGAAAATCATTCTTAACCAGAATACTAACACCAAAATGGATTCCCCAAGATAACAAAAGTGTAGAATTGTTCTGAAATAGGGAGACAGATGAAGCTTTTTGTAGGTTTAACACTGATCAACCTAGTAGAGTAGGAAATGTGATGATATATGAATTTAAAGATCCTTATATCCTCTAGAAGTGGTCTATTTAGATAATACATCAGAGAGGTTATTCATGGTATTAGAGCATGACAAGAATGCATACACTTGGTAGAGTGAATTGATTTTCCCTCCACCAAGATCTGATGTTACCCATGGCCTCCAAGCAGCAGGATCATCCCAAGCTCATGAAGCACAACAAGAACAAACAAGAGAAAGACTTGAGGTCAGCTTCGCACACACTATGGGTAGAGACAAATAAGGGGTTGAAAGTGAAAGACTTGAAAGAGAGAGGCGTAAAACGCATAGGCATCAAAGAGATGAACACGATTTTCCATTTCCTAGACCCTACGAGTACCCAAGAACCCTCAGACCCTCTCAAGTGGTCAAGGCAATGAAGAATTACTTTGATGGGTTAGGAGATCCTTATGATCATGTGGCTGAGTTCAAAAAAGTGTTAAGAGTTGAACAAGTGGAGGACTTTTTCACCTAGTTTGAGGCATTCGACTTGACTCTCAAGCGTAATCCCTTAGCTTGGTTTCAATTTCTAAAGAGTCACAATTATCAAAACATAGGTCAACTGTTAGAAGAATTCATTGTAGAATTTTCCAAGAGTGGCATTAGTCATAACACATCATCCTTGATCCACAACTTCAAGTAGACACAACAAGAAACAGTGCGACTTACAAGAAGACGGTTCAGACAGTACTTAGAAAAATGCCCTATTCTCGAGTTACCCACACCAACCAAACAAGTGGCCTTGTTTTTAGATGGCCTACTAAGCACAAAATTAAGATCATATGTGTACTTTAAAGAACTTAGATCCATAGAGGAGTGAATTCCTTCAATGAGCAAAAGAGACACTTGTGCATAGCACCAATATTGACCACTCCGGATTGGAATAAACCATTACATGTTCATGTAGATGCCTCCAATCATGCAATAGAATGTGTGTTGGCACAACCCACAAGTGAAGGAAATCTAGACTTGCCTATAGCATATGCTAGTAGACAGCTGAACACAACTGAATGAAACTATACAACAACCGAAAGAGAAGGCTTAGGTATGGTATATGCCGTGAAGAATTTTGGACACTATCTACTAGCCAACAAGTTCAAGCTTTTCAATGGTCATCAAGCTTTAATATATTTGGTCAATAAACCTTGCAAAGTAAGATGGTTCCTCTTACTAATGGAATACGACTTTGAAGTGGTTGTTAGGAAAGGTAGCACCTACCTCAAGGCAGATCACCTTTCTCACATCAATTCATGAGAGTCACCACAAGGAGTATCTGATGAATTGTGTGATGCTTATCTGTTCAATTTAGAAGTTGTTCCTAAATGGGAAAATAAGTTGGTACCTATCCTAACCTTTAGACCCGCAAATAAGAATGTGAAAATGAACAAAGATGAAATTGTAAAATCACAAAAATATCAAATATTGGTAGGAAGTATGTACAAACAAGATAGAGAGGGTGTACTAGCTTGATGTGTCGAGGACGATGAACATAGTAGTTGGTTGCAACAAGCTCATGAAGGATTGCTAGGAAATCACTATTCTAAACAAACATTGCAGAATCTAAAACATTTAGGAATGTATTGGCATAGTATGGATAACAAAACATTTAGGAAAAAAAGTGAACCCTGCATGGGCCTTGTAAGGATTCTTAATTTTTAGGGATTAAGCTTAATCTTGTACTTTGTTAAGGAGACAAAGTGCATTTAATAGAGCACTTTTTGGTAGGTTGAAGTAGGCTTTTTTTAGGCTGAGATAGGATCTTCTCTCTCTTTTACGCATAGAGAGAGAGACAGAAGAACCACTTCCACCTCATCAAATCCATCCATCTTTATGAATAAAAAAATGACTTTTCTGAAAAATTCTCTTTTGTTGGAAATTTAGTAGGCCCATAATTAATACCACAGGTCCATGGTTCCATAGGTCTAGGATCTACAACATAAATTTCAGCAATCTTCCAATATTGACAAGACATGATCATACCACACTTAATCATACAAATGATGAGACAAAGATAGATAAAGATTAGACATGTGTAAAGTGTTATGTAATCCACTGCTTACTCACACTATCATATATACAAATGTCAATTTACAATGTGGGAGTCAAAACTCTAACCACTCTATGTTAACATAAATAGATGGAAGATTGTATATACAAATAGTAACAAACATATTTAGATGTATGGATAGAAATCTGAATATATATGAGATGTGTGACCTGATAGGTTATAGAAGAGTGTATATGAGTGAGAGAAAGAGGAAGGATCAATCTAAAACTAATAATCAGCAAACCATAATCTGATTTTAGGCTATGGAAGACCCTAAATCAGATATGTCTGTGAAAAGATCACATACTTACAAAAGTAGCAAAGAATGCTAACAAGTTTGCTGCCAAAAATCCTCAAACTCATATGAACATATCTTCTCTAACACCTCATCCAAATATGCATGAAGCATACATGTACGGATTCTCCTTTAGATATGTCGAATTGGACTCCTCCTAATATGGATGCCACTGCCTCCATAAGCTCCAAGTAGTACCTATGTGCATAAAGAGAATATGTACCTGAATTCTCAACATAAGATGCACATCTTATGTTAACCTCCATCCAATGTCTTCAAAGTACACCGAAATCTTCATGTAGAAGACAATCTTCAAATACATCATGTAGATGGCTGATCCACACCACCAAGCTGTTGATGGGCAAGTCCTCTCCATAAGCAAGAGTGTGAGCATACTCTTCTCCAAGAAGAACTCCATAGCTGCTCCTCAACATGCTCCTAGAGTGCACCATGGCTGCCCCATGTGTGCTAGAGCACCATCTCTACTGAGGGACCAAAGTTGACATTGCAATTGGTGTAGGATAATCAAAGTGACCCCAAAGAGCTTCTTTTATAGTAGAGCTTCCATTAATAAAGCTATTTGAAAAGCACACATGAAAATTGGTGTTATTAAAAAAAATATGTCCACAAATGACGTCACTTTGCTTTTTGAATCTGCATCTGTCAAAAGCTTTTTGATAAAGCAAAACTATTATCTTGTTACACCGATCATGGGATTTGAACCCTCTTGGGGGCTTTGGGAGGACAACGATGTAGCCATGGTGCTACTGTGCTTTTCTTGTAGAAAAGGTATTACAAAAGTCTACACATGCTGTAAACTGTGTAAGCTGTGATATCTTGAGAAAATGGACCATGGACAATGTACTTATATGACATTGTTTCCAACAATCCCCCCTGCAATGTCATATTGGTACAAAATGAACTTAACATGTTACTTCATTCATTAACAAACTTTCATAAGCTTCAAACTTGTACTCCCCAAATTGACCTTCAAATCTTTCCTTCAAAAGTCTTCTTCAAAACTGAGTTTGACTTTCTTCAAACTTCAAAAACTTGAACTTGCTGAATATGAACCATAATACCTGAGAAAATATGCAAACTAGATATCCAATAGTGTATACATCAAGCATTGCTTGACTCTGAACCTGCTATCTCTTGTCTTCTCAAACCTGAAAACATACATTAGGATCCACATATTTGTATTTACCTTACAAAAGGTTTCTCAATGTACTTCTGTTGTGTCATGTAGATACACTAATGAAAATTAGGAACTGAATCCTCGGACTTGTGACTGACAACTCACAACTTAGTGTATTATGAACACTAGCTGGTTCATCTCTGACTATACTCAACTCAACTCAACTCAACCTATGAGTCTTATCAAAATTATATATCTATGATGTCATCTTATCTACATCCTTGTTCTATCTGTAAGTCCTTCATACCTCTTTCATACCTGTTTCCTTTCTTCAAAGTCTGGTATAAAATATATGTGTGCACCTCTGAAACATACCTCTCTGAAATATCAAATTTCTCTTCAATAGATTTTTGGAACTTTCTCCTGAACAGGAACGCCTAATAGGAACTTTCTCTAGACATTCTCCTTCTTCTTTCAAAGCTGGAACATAAAGAGAAACTGACAAAGGAAATATAGGAATACCTGATATAGCCTATAGGAATACACTTGTACGTATGACTCTGCATTCTTTTACATATGGCTGAAAATAAGCCTTCATGTTTAATCACTCCTTGGATGATTTAAACACTAGTATCTAGAATTCTTCAAATTATATGAGATTTTATGAAACCTAGAACGTCTTCCTTCTTTCAATAAACCTGATCTGCAGTGATCAATACATGTATTTGAAACAAAATTTTAGGATCCATAATCTTCTGCAACATAACAAGTATCTTCTTCTTTTTCTCTGCAACACAAATCTGATAGAATCTGAATCTTTGACTTACTTCTTGCAATGCTAAGAACTTTTCAAACAAAGGATAGACAATTGACTCATAAATACTCAAGATCTTCAAGATCATTCAAGATCTATCAAGATCTCTCTAATAAAATACTTGTGTAGAATCTGCTCTCATCAAACCTTCATGACTGAATATTTGATTTGCTACTTGAATGTCTCTAAGTGTCCATGCTTCTCACATAAAGCTATAAAACTTTTCTTTAACCAAATCCTTCCCAAGAATCTGCAACTCCTACTTGAAACATAAGTGGACAAACTCTCACCTTGAGAACTCCAAAAGTTGCAAGTTGATACTTCATCTTTTCATATTCTACCCGGGTGAAATGTGATAGTATCTGCTTGAGTTTCTTTTGGCTAACTCCACTTCTCAATCAAGTGATAGGATTTGATGGAACACCTTTTTGAATACAAGCATGTTCCAAGAAATTAAGACAATCATAGAAAGTAGATTCTTCATCTGACTTGTACCTCACAAAAATCTGAATTTTCCAGAATTTCCTAAATTTTCTGAATTTTTTGAATTTTCTCTAAATATTGAAATTTTTTAAAAATACCGAGTTTTCTAAAAATATTGAAATTTTATAATTTTCTTGTAAATTCTAAAATTTTGAATTTTTTGAAAACGCTAAAATTATGAAAATACTGATTTTTTTGAATTTGTATCTTGAAAAACTCTAAATATTTTTAATATACTGAATATGAGGTACCTTTTCCAAACAAAAACCTCACTCCAAGTCTTCAACATCTACTACAAATACTCTTTTACCTCAAGAGTTAGATCAAGAAGAATCTTTGTAACTTGTCATATACCAAGTAGCTCTGAATTCTCACTCCAAGAATTCTTTCAGGGAACATATAAGTTGCCTACTCAAAAGCTTCAACTTATACATAACTCATACACATATCAATTAAAACATATAGGATGTCTTAGATATCTGCTACTTTTCTTCCTCTCAATGCAATTCTTTGTCAAAACCTACTAAAACATGACCAAGTATAATGCAAAACAAAAAATTGCTTCTTCTTTAAACTATCTTCTTCACACAAGATGTTCTCGTAGACTTGTCTTTGGATGTAGAGGATAAAAGTAGGAAAATTATATGGAAAATATAAGAGAAAAGAAAGTCTTACGTTTCCTTTGAAAATGTTGGACTTTCTTCTTCTGCATCTTTCTTTCACTTGATGATGTCAACATCTTCAAACTTCTCTTCCCTACCTTTTGTTTTCTTCATCTTGAAGTAGCAAGCATTCTTAACTTCTTCGAATGAATTTTTCTCTTCCTCTAGTGCTAAGAGTAAGAGACAAAACAAACATGGTATACAAATGGAAGTGAATATAGAATCATGTTTTACCATCTGCTCATACTCTGAATCAAAACTCTGCTTCAAATGTGATTGATATGACTGAATTCACAAACCTTTTGGTTGAATGCTAAATTACCTTTCTAGTGTACCTAGATCAGATTTTGTACCTAGATAAAAAAACTTCCAACCAACTTACAACACAAGGTTGGCTGGAAGCAAAACTTATCTCATCTCCAAATTTGTCTTCTTAGATGAGCTTTCTTGCCATGAAAGAGATCGATCAAAACTATCAAGAATAGCCTCTATATACCTGTTTTGATGTAGCTAATGCTTTTACTTTCATAATAATGAAAGTGCTTGAAAGCACTTCTTCAATCCTTCAAATCTCTTCATAACTACTCTTCTAAGATATGATATGCAAATGACAATCTGTTAGTAGAAACTAATACCTGTGATTTAATATTGATCTCGTTCCTTCATCTTCTCCAAACCATTGTTTTTCCTTGAATTTGAAGTAGCCTTCTCTTCATCAAGTCTTGGTCTTCAAACAATACTTTTGTATTTTCATACTCTTCCAAAAGTATTCGGCTGCTAACAGAACATCAACTTCATACTCCACACTGATGAATAAACATGTGACTGAATTGTCTAATTCTCAAATATCTACTCATCTAGATTAAGTGTGTATGTCAAATCTCAAATGTTAGAAGATGCTCTTAAATCATATGTTGTAAAACTGGAAGTCTCGGAACTTGGGAATCTGAGAGCCTAGATGCTCTGATACCAAATGTTGGAAATTTAGTAGGCCCATAACTAATACCATAGGTCCATGGTTCCATAGTTCCAGGATCTACAACATAATTTTTAGCAATCTTCCAATATTGACAAGACATGATCATACCACACTTAATCATACAAATGATGAGACAAAGATAGAGAAAGATTAGAAAACATGTGTAAAGTTTTACATAAGCCACTGCTTACTCACACTATCATATATACAAATGTCAATTTACAATGTGGGAGTCAAAACTCTAACCACTCTATGTTAACATAAATAGATGGAAGAGTGTATATACAAATGTAACAAACATATTCATATGTATGGATTGAAATCTGAATATATATGAGATGTGTGACCTGATAGGTTATAGAAGAGTGTATATGAGTGAGAGAAAGAGGAAGGATCAGTCTAAAACTGATAATCAGCAAACCCTAATCTGATTTTAGGCTATGGAAGACCCTAAATCAGATATGTGTGTGAAAAGATTACATACTTACAAAAGTAGCAAAAAATGCTAACAAGTTTGCAGTCAGAAATCCTCAAACTCATATGAACATATCTTCTCTAGCACCTCATCCAAATATGCATAAAGCATACATGTACAGATTCTTCTTTAGATATGCCAAATAGGAATCCTCCTAATATGGATGCCACTGCCTCCATAAGCTCCAAGTACTACCTATGTGCATAAAGAGAATATGGACCTGAATTCTTAGCATAAGATGCAAATCTTATGTTAACCTCCATCCAATGTCTTTGAAGTACACCGAAATCTTCATGTAGAAGACAATCTTCAAATACATCATGTAGATGGTTGATCCACACCACCAAGCTGCTAATGGGCAATTCCTCTCCATAAGCAAGAGTGTGAGCACACTCATCTCCAAGAAGAACTCCATAGCTACATGCTCCTAGAGTGCACCATGGATGCCCCATGTGTGCTAGAGCACGACCTCTACTAAGGGACCAAAGCTGGCATCGCAATTGGTGTAGGATAATCAAAGTGACCCCAAAGAGCTTCTTTTATAGTGGAGCTTCCATTAATAAAGCTATTTGAAAAGCACTTGTGAAAATTGGCATTATTAAAAAAAACATGTCTGCAAATGATGTTGCTTTGCTTTTCGAATTTGCGTCTGTCAAAAGCTTTTTGATAAAGCAAAACTATTATCATGTTGCACTGATCATGGGTTTTGAACCCTCGTGGGGGCTTTGGGAGGACAATGACGTAACCACAGTGCTGCTGCACTTTTGTTGTAGAGGAGGTATTACAAAAGTCTACACATGTTGTAAACTGTGTAAACTGTGATATCTTGAGCAAATGGACCATGTACAATGTACTTATATGACATTGTTTCCAACATCTTTTTCAGGTATTCTTTATTCAGAATGGCCCGTACTTTTATGTATATGTTAGAAGTTAATTTTTTTTAGTCTTGTTTTTATAAAAAATACTTTAAAAAGACATACTTTTCAAAATCCCTCCAAAAGTTAAGTGCCACATCATCAAACTCGTAACTTTGGTTGCCCCAAAACATGAATTAAAAAAAAAGCTTATTTTCCCTCTTACACACTGAAAAACATCATTTTGATCTATCCACATACCAAAACACACTTTTTTTCTTGCACACAGCTACTATACAAGCCATTCCAGCCATCTCTGTGCTTCTTCCTATTTGGTGCTCGAGTTTTGAAACATCATGCTACTCACATGTATTACAAACATGACACCAACACCAATGCGTGCTCCTCACTCAAAGAGTGTACATGTTCGTGTTCCAATAGAATTTTCACCAACAACTAGAGGTAGGAATGACATAGATTCTCAAAATGAATGACGTGCAGCTCGAGAGAAGAATATTGATCTTTGGGTCAATGGTGCTTTGTATCCTTTAGATCCAATTTCTAATGTTCATCCTATATTCCATAGTATCTCCATATTTCTACAATTCCTTGGTAGCAGTGAAGATGGATTGCTAAGCTATTGCAAGTGATTGTCTAATCATTCTACATCTATAACAAATTATTGGATGCAACAATGTCATCACAACCATTTCAAGGTAAACAGTTTAGAGAGTGCTATACACACTTTAGAAAGTTCTATCAAATCTTTGGATGAGCACAATAATAGACACCAACAAGATGTGGAAGAAAAGCAGAGCACAATTACAAAGTTAAAAGCCAATCTTACACAACTAAAAGAGACTCCACTTGGGATGAGATATAGGAAATTACCATTATCATCCTTTCAAGCTCTTTCAACTGGTGGTGGAGCACGAAAGCGACGTGTTTACGCACTTAGGTATGTGTTTTGCTTGTATATTTATGTTAAATGACTTTTAGATTTGAGTCTCTTATTGTGCAGGTCATTTGTTGAAGATGCCAGTGCTTCCTCAACAATGGAGGATCAATTGAAGTTTTTGAATTCTTGTCTTAGCAACAAAGATGTGCTTATGATTTTGGATTCACCAATAGGAAATCACATCAAAACCCAAGTGATTAAAGATTTTGCAGGCAACTTAGAAGATATTATTAGTCGTAGTGAGGTAGATATGGTATGTGATGAAGCAAGTGTTAGTACTAGAGCATACATTGCATTGTACAATCTTTTGAAGCACGCTCTGCAAAAGAAAGGTATCTTCCAAATCATTTTTCAATGCCCTTACAAGGTATCTCTGAAGAAGAAGATGACCAATGAGGATGTAGCCAATACTCTTGGCAATTACCTGCATATAGAAGATGTTATGCCTGCATCCATTTATCATTCAGCTACATCAAAGAAAGAGTTGAAAAACGCATCTAGAAAGGGATTCATCTACACAAACTACAACAATATATTTGTCAATTTAGAGAGGCTTCAAAAGGAAATGGTTAAATTTTACAAATCCACAATTCAAAGTATATCCATTGTTGTGATAATGACATTCATAGTATTTTTATTAATATAATGTTTGTTATTTGATGTAGATTGTGGTTCCAAACTCAAGTTTGTATTGAAGCTAGACGAATGTCAAATCATAAAGGGATGACGTATGGAGAGACTTAGTGTGACACTCATGAACGAAGTTGTGGCCCATGCCATTATTGATGAAAGTGAAGAATCTACCCATCACTTTACATATAGTGTCCAATCCGAGAAAGATATATGATGGTTAGGTGCTATTGAAGTACCTAAAGAATCCATAGGACCCCATGGATCACAGAAGTGATAAACTCTCAAATTCATGGTGCCAAAATCACTGTAGAAGGCCTAGGTGATTTTGAAGTAGAGTGGAACTTAGGTGGAGACTTAAAGACAGTCAAATGCATGTTAGGGTGCAAACAAGGTGCATCTACTCTCTATCCTTGTCCATATTGCACAAAAGTTATAAACAAACAAAGAGAAAACAAAACAACATAGATGATTTAGCTGATGACACAGATGCATCTCCATCTACCGAATGGGATATACCTTTAATGAGGTGTCCCATGTTAGGGACACCTAATCATGACATGTTAGATAAGGATTGGAATCTCATTATTCCATTCCCTTTAGTCAATGTCCATGCTTTCACCTTGCATGCCTTCATGAGAATTTTCGATAGACTATTGAAGGTCCATATAGAATATGCGTTTGCCATGAAGCCAGTTGATAAATCTATTCAAGCTATAAAGAAATTGGAGGAACTACTTAATTCAATTAGTTGTCATGGTGGAAACGTAACCCTAGTTGTTAAGAAAGTTGGAGAATCTTAAGATAGTTTGCAACAAGTGTCAATGACAGGGAATAAAGCAAGATATTTTCTTAGAAGAGGTACTCACACTCAAAATAATGAACATTATGAGGTGTGGAAAGACCTATGCATGATCACAATAGACAATGACTCTCAAGTTGATCTTCTTAATAAGAGAAAGAAGGTTTGGTCGAGCTTTGATAAGTTGGTAGGCTTAACGGGTCTGACTAGGTCTAGTGCTATTCAACGTCAACTATTTCAACAGACATTAGTGGAGTTCACCAAGTGTTTCATTCAATCTTGGGGAGAGAGCAATATAACACACTACATTGTAAGTGTAATCTTCTTCTTAAAGTGTTCAATGCACTTACCTTTTTCAAATGTACTTAACAATTTTCAACATATTTTATTTGCACATGGAGCTTATTTCATGTATCGATATGGGTCGTTAGAGATTTTCAGTACCCAAGGAATGGAAAAGTCACACTACAAAGCGAGGGGTGTCTACTTCAAAAACACGCGGCATGGTGGTGGTCCAATGCAATCAAACTACATGGGGGAGATGTTTAATTGGTTTTACCGCACTACATTCTCGAGAAAGTTTTTTGTGGAATGACTTAGGGATTCAAAATTGGCAAAGCTTGCGAGAAGGATGCAACACAACATTGCCAGTGATGGAAGTCATCATTAGGACCTCTCCATCATGCTCAGTGGCGTGCTAGGAGACTACAAGAAGGCTCAGCTTGGAAGTAAAGTGAATTCGTTATTTCCCATTATGTGGTAAAACCTATGATTATTGTAATATTGGTTTCAATGTCTTATTATTTATTTTATAATATTCTGTATGTTTTTAAACAGGTTTTGTCCATTCTAGTGTGAACAAATAGTTAAAAAAGAACTCTATAAATAGAGAGAACTGACCTCATTTTACACTTTTTGCAACTCAAGAGAATGGCATGCACCAAGCAAACTTTAAGGAAAGATCATGTGTTCTTTCCTAGCCCTCATGTAGGGACAGAATGCCCACCATGGTTGCAACCCCCCCAAAGACCTCGAAATGGTTCCTAGAGCACATCTGTGCCTGTGTCACATGATGGCACACCACCTTGGAGCAATCCATCACGAGAAGATGAAGTGTCCAATAGACAAGAGTATTTCACTCCAAGATGATTAGAGTCTGATTCAGATGATGAGCCACCAACAGGGACACCCACCAAGGCAAGACCCAAACAAAAGCTGATGAGAAGGGTTGTATCAGAGAGCAATGAGGAGTCATCCCTGAATGAAAAAAGTAGCAATCAACCAGCATGGAATGATATGAAAATTCGAACGAGTCATAGGGTGACACATGGAGGCAAGACACTTCCACAAGGACAAGGACAAATACCAACAGAGGAGGAAAGGGAGGAAAGTCAACAACCACATCGACAACAAAATGTGCAAGATGAAGCTGGACCCTCACATCGTGTACATCTGAGAAAGAAAACTATCAACCATGACGTAGACCTCAACCACAGAAGAACAAACCTCCCAACGCAGGAGCTCACTACAGGGCTTTCGCAGAGATATGACACTACCAAAAATCCGTTGAACTACTCATACCATGAAGAGCTTTTGCAAAGGTATTAAAAGAAGAACTACAAAGCTACTGTGCAGGTCTACGAATACAAGGGATAGCACTTGAAGCGCTTCAAGAGGCAGTTGAGGCCTACCTCATCTCCATGCTTGAGGACGATAACCTCTGTGCTATCCATGCCAAGAGAGTAACCATACAACCCAAGGACATTCAGCTTGCAAGAAGAATTTGAGGAAATAACCCATGACATGTGTATATTGTACCCTTTGATAGACCTACTTTGCAATGTAATACAATGATTAATAGAAGATTTTGTTTTTACCTATATGTTCTTTGTGTCTTTTCTTTCTCTCTCTCACTCTCTCAATCTTTGAGTCTCCACCATAAGTGTATGCAAATAACTTTTGCTTCAGTCAGTTATATATGGAATGAGTTGAACCTGCATGCATTTGGCTATTGTTTTTTGACTAGATATGTACATGTTGTACCTAATATTGCCCCAGAGGTCATTTTCATGCGAATAAAACCCCAGCCACAGAAACGCGGGGTTCAGCCCTGCAAATTTTTTGTAGGGCTAAATCTCACGTTTCTATGGCTGGGGTTTTTTTTTGCATTCTATGGCCTTGTTTATGCACCTGATGTATAGATGAGATGTTAAGAGTGTACGATACAGAGGTTAGTCACTCCAGGTAATCTTTGGCTTGCTCAGACTTGAGTGTATAGTTGATACCACCCATAAGCAAGATAAATTGAATAGTATCATACTAGCCTACTTTCTATCGTCGTGATAAACACTAAAAAAGGCCAAAAAAGCCTCAGCCACAGAAACGGGGGAATCAACCCTACAAAATTTCTGTAGGGCTAATTCCCATGTTTTTGTGGTTAGGCCTTTTTTGGCCTATTTTATGCTTTTTAAGATACATCAGACCATAGGAGGCACTTAGCTGAAGAGAAAAACTTAAAATTACATAGAATTTGTGGAGACAATGGTAGGTTCAATTTATGAAGCACATTTCATACACAGGACTAGACAAAATAGGAAAAAATTAAACTTTGTATTATCCAAACATTTACATCATTTCTCAACTGCCTTCAATTTCTCTACAATTTGTTTTCTCCTTTGGAGAGATTGAGGCAGCTGGTAAGTCAATAGAGATCTTGATATTACATGGGGGTCTTGCATTCCCAGACCCATGGCAATGCCTATTTGCCCTATTACGTTTCCTCTAAAATTAAGTCCTAATATAGTTACAACTAAGGATTTCCTAACCAAAATGACACAATTAGTGCCTTGGGTAATTGTACATAGACACAAAATTTTGCTAAGGGCCTTCAAGTACCAAGTCATGAAGTGCCCATCCGGACTGTAGTCTTTATGTATGATAACAAAATCATCCTTTGGAAACTTTTCGATGTAGTTTGCCAAGGATGAACCACTCTTGCGAGAAGCTCGATCCCCACCAAATCTTGTAGTGAACTTGTCTAGCTCAATTGCTTCCTGTTAAGAAAAAATGAGAATTCAAGCTCTTACTTTGTTAACTTAAATTATTCATTTATTTAATTTAATTACCACTTACATCATGAAGCTTTTCTTCTTCGTCCCCTCTTCCAAGGGCATCAAGATCAATGCTAGAGTGGGCCATGCCACTCTCCTCTGCAATGGGGGATGTAGGAACTTTCTGCTTCATTATCCTCTCCCCCGCTACGCTGAACTCCTCCTCTGTAGTATAATTGTTGTCATCTTTTAAGATATCTTCACACACCATTGCAATGGTGTCTGCCACAGAATCGCCAAGTGGGATGGCCTTCTTTTCAAGTATGTCAGATGTGTTGTCAAGAGGAATATCTAACATTGTGGAGAAAATACTCAGGCATTCGTCTAGACGTAGACCGAATGCCTTCTCAATATCATGAAGAAAAATAAATTCCTCTCCATCCACAACAATGATGGAGAGATATTCAATTTCCACCTCTAGAAATGTGGGCTCAGAGGGGTTGAGATTTGAAGGGGGGCCTCCTCCACGCTTGATAGCTCACGTAATTTTTCCTCAACACCACCAGGGAAGTTTCGGTGGATTGTAATGATTTCTTTTGCAAAATTTATGGCCTCTCGTTGAGGCTCATTCTTCTCCTTAACAAAGCCCCCTATGACAAGGTTGGGGAGATCGAAGGGTGTAGGTTCGGGCTCCTCATTGATGATAAAATATGTTGTTGCAATGTAGGAAAGGTACTTTGTACCCATCCTCTTCTTTTTTTTTAAGTTTCTTTATTAATGGCACAGAGTCATCTAATAAGTGTCCTACATTTTCAGCAATTTCCATGAAGCGCTTAAGGTGCTTCATGAAGGCTTCATCGCCTTTTTGTATGTAGAGTAGAAGGTCACATGGGACCCATTTACCCTCATAAGGTGGTATTTCTATAGAGTAATGCAAAATGTAGTACTCAAGGAACTCTATGATTTCCTCGAGCACATCAGAGTTCAATTGAGTTGTTTTGTCTAGATCAGGGACTCTAGACAATAGGTCATACAAATGTGTTTGACCTTTGAACTTAGTTGATTCCAAGAACTCATTGAAGAGTTCTCGAGGACGTTTGGGTTGCACGGTACTGGAGGTTGAGGTAACCATTGTGCGTGATAATAGCTTGTGTGCATGCTCTACGAGTGCTTCTAGCTCTTCTTGCTTGCAAAAGTGAAAAATGAGAGAATAAGTGTTGCTTTTATAGTAGTTTCAAAATTTTTAAGTGAATGGGACCCATTTTAAAACTAAAACCGATACCTTCAAATAAAAGAATCATGCACATAACTCTCAAAAAAAAAACTTTGGCTCATAAAAAAGATTGAACAGAATCATTAAGTAGAATAAGATACACCACATCTACACAAAAGAAAAAATAAATTCTCGGAACTTTAAAATTATAATAAATTGACATTGGAAAAATCAAAGATTTGGCAAAATGTACATCATATTGAGATAAAAAAATTTACATGCTACATATCTTGCATGTTAAATACATTGTAGTAGAGGAAGGATTATGAATGGAACATAGGTTGTGTGTACATTCTAGCACTCAAATAGTTCTTGAGCTATGACAATGAAAGTTGAGTTCCATCTACACTCCATTTAGGAAGGACTTTAATTTTATCCTCCAACCTCTTACCAATCTGCAGACAAATAGAAAACTTTAAAATAACATAGAAAACTTTAAAATAACATATTTGAATATAAAAAATTTGAATAAACAAAAGAAAAAAATACCATATGTTGTTTACCTTATGCCCTTGTATTCTGAACTTTGATTGATCGAGATCCTCAAATCCCATTATTACTAGATGTTCTCTCACATTGGCAAGACTCCAATGATGATTTACTAAAATAACTTCCATTTTGTTGTTGGGTAGATTTATCTTAATTTCAAATGAAATTAAAAAACCCTCAGAACTTTGTAATGGTATCCATTCACCAAGTTTACACATCCAATTAGAATAATAGAATCTAATGTACAATGAAGTACGATGTCTCAAGTATCGAAATCCTATGCATGTTGCACCAATTTTACAAAGGTATCTATCCCCTTTGGTGCTTCCTTCTACAAGTCCCCAATTTTCACCTAGTAAACCCTCTACCTGCTCATATGTGATATCTTTTAACATGAACATTGTTGAAGTCTCTAGAATTGTGAATATCTAAAATAAATGTACAAAACAATGAATATGAACACACCAATGTAATCCTACAGATCTTGAAACTCTTGTAAATTTCAAAGAGTTGTGTATGTCCATCACCATCTTATGCTTCAAAGATGTTAAAGTCCATATATCAGGTTGTGGCCACTCGAGCTTTAAAAGAGAATCTACCTTAATCATCTCTAACCTGCCAAAATCATTTGATGAAGAGGGTACAACATATGTATGTGTGTAAAAGAAAACTCTCTCATGTAATAGCTAAGCACGATGGGATTATGGAAAGACTATCGACCCCACATCTACATGCAATTCTTGGAAAGTACTTGTAAGACTATGAAGTGGTTGTTCTTCCACCAAGGTAGAAGGAAATATGTCTACAACAAAAAACTACACAACTTAACAAGGTATATTATGAAATTTGAACAAAAGTCAATGAGTAATACTTACAATTGATAGGATATCTCTTTTTTTTTTTGTTTTCCAATTTCATGCTTGAAATTGTAAAAACATGTTGTACAATGGCAACAATTTTGCCATTTTTGAGCTTCTTGAAGCCTAATAACTTCCCTTTCCAATGAAGCTCCAAGTTTCCATGATGTCTTACATGATGAGGACCAACACCAGAGGGTTGCATGTACACCCACGCACCTTTGCAAAACTCATGTCCTAACCAAATTCCTTCTATAGCCTTGATATTGTAACCTTTTATCGTGATAACCTCATCTTTTGGACATCTATGAGATTTAGGTTTCTCCATTGGAGTTCAGGCTATGGAAGTGACAATAGGAATTCAAAGAAGAAGATGCATAGAGAAAGAAATGGAGATGCAAGAGCTGCAATGGTGTGCTAGGGAAAGAAAGTAGTGGAATTAGATGACTTTTTGGAACGTGGGTATGAAAATGTGAGGTCTTGGAGAGTGAAAGTTGTATTTTGAGTTATTTTTGAAAAAGTCACTTTTTTCAGCTTAGTTCATGCATGGATTTTGATTTAGGACTCAAAAGTAGCACTTTTGATCTTAAAAAGTGGTTGGGGGACCATTAAATGGTGTTATGATGAGTTTTATAACTTTCTAAAATTTTTGAATTTTTGAGCTTAGGTAAGTTACGAGATTCCTTTATCTCTCTAGAGGCAAAACCTAAAAATAGGAATCCTGTCCCCTCATCCCCCTTCAGCCTAGTGATTTATAGGCTATAGATTGTGTTCAACACCCTCCTCTCATTGGTCTATCACTAATCACTCCTTAATCCAAAAGGCCCATGCAGGGTTCATTGAATGATACATGAGTGGATTAAGAATTGCCTAGTGTGCTAGGAAAGACCCCCAGTGGAGTATGCTACCCTTTATCACGTGTCATTAATTCAAGATTGAAGTGCTCTGTTGGTAGAATTTATGAGATCCAAAACACTACCCAAGGAGGCTAGTCTAGTAAGAAAACGAAGCATGGAGCAAGAGGCTCAAGATTATGCCTTAGTGGGAGACAACCTATATCGAAGAGGTAAAGATGCTTACTTAAGACTGTGTGTTCATGAATCAGAATATTTGAAAATCTGAAATATCGAGTTGCCTACAAAATAGTACTCAATGGCACCCCATTTCATATGGTCTTTGGACAGAATGTTGTTTTACCATTAGACTTCTTGATCTTGACCTTAAAAGTAGCACAAGAGCACAAGTGGAATGGACACGAGTTGTCCTCTAGCATCTTTGATCTAGAATGCTTAGGTGAGACTAGGCTACGAGCAACAACAGGCATGTACGCTGCAAAGAAAAGACAAAAGGCATATTTTGATGCACTCATCAAGGATAAAGGATTCAAAGATTGAGATCTAGTCTTGGTATATACGCTAAATCAACATGCTTGTAAATTGGAAAAAAGAGGATATGGACCCAAGATCATTAATTTAATTTCCACTAGTGGCGTGGTTTAATTGATCACTCTAGAAGGTGACATTTTTCCAAGCTATATGAGTGGATGTCGAGTCAATCTGTATCAAGAACCTCTAATAGAGGATATGCTTATGAGACTCAACACTATTAAGAAACAAAAAGAAGAAGAGTTGAGAGTTAGAGAAGAGGCACAAGCAGAGGCCAGAGAGTGCATTAGATGAAATAAGTTAAGGCAATTAGGCCTAGATTTCAATCCTAAAGAAACATGACATCACATTGCCATGTGACAATCATCAGGTATACTTTCTTCTCAAATTATCAATCGAGGTCCCTTTGTGACCACAGAGGTAGGACAAGGAAAGAGTGTAAGGACTATGAGAGCCTTGATTGACTCAGGCGCATCAACTAGTGTAGTTAGATTCTCATACTACCAAGATCTAGAATTGAACATCGGTCCCATAGGAGCCTACCTCATAGGATTGGGAGGTTTGGAAACCCCTTGTTTGGGTGAGGTGGAGCTTCCCATCTACCTTCAGGATGTCCTAATAAAAGTCAAAATGCTCATATGTCAAGACAAGGACCTCATGGAACCACTTGTCTTGGGCCCAGATTGGATCTATAATCATGTAGACAACTTGAACCTAAGAAGTAAAATTTTTCAATTTTGGGTAGAACAATGCATTACATTAGAATTAGATAATTGCATGATATAAAATCCAAGAATCACATATTCTCTTAGTTCTGCTAAGGCTAATCTTATATAGAAGAAGATGTTGTATGTGTCAAAAGCTCTATGATGCAAAAGGAGTCAATCATGGAAGAACAGGTTTGAAGGCAACCGGATCTCTTTTCTTCTTCAAAGAATAATGCAATCACAACAATTCAACCACGGAGGCAAGTGGAACGATACAAGACAACTGCTATATCAAATAAACAAACAAACATAAAAAAAACGTAGCTCCAAACATGAAATAGATATGGGTACACAAGAGTGAGCCATCAATCCCACCATTGTAGTCAAACTCATTACTAAAGAAGCCATGCAAGAAGCCAAGGCAACAAGTAGCAGAACAACAAAGATATCTATCTCAATGAGCACTTCAAATTCAGGTACCAAATAGGAAGGCTGACCACATTAAGGTATAAACTTGGGTGCCTAAGAAATTAGCTATTGCTGAACAAGGGCGATCACACATGTGGGTACCCAAGGAACTTTTACATCCACAAACCTCTATGCTTTCCCACACAAGAAAACTTTTAACAACAAAGCCAAGGAGAAGCAAGGATCAGAACCAAGCACAGAGACCAAAAGCAGGCCAACTCACAACTTCAACCATAGTAAGAAGACAATAAAAAATGGTATGGGTTCAAAAGTCAAAAATACTAGTCACCCTTATACAACCAAAGAGCCAACTATGAGGAGTATAAAACTTAGGAACCCATCCCAAGATGAAGAGGCCAAAAGTGATTGGTGCATGGCCGAGCACTGCTCTCAAATGGATCCCTATAAGGAGGAATGTTTTTTTGTCAGTCAACCATTGATTGATTGAATCAACTTCTACAAGTAAAATTGAAAGCCTTGACATGTGAAAACCATGTGCTCCTTGCACAACCCTCTCTTTTGCACCATTCAGGTCATGCATGTCCAAATTATGCATTAATATAGGGCCACATTACATGGTTGTGCATAAACACATTTGAGAGCCCCAACACAAGAGCACATTGACATATATCAACTATTTTTACTGATACTAACCTCTTTCTTCTTGTTTTGTGACATTGTTCCTCAAAAAATGGGAAAAAGGAAAAAAAAAGAGAGAAAGAAAAGAGAAGAAAAAGAAAAGAGACAGGACTAGACACTCAAAGAATCTCATCAGTGGATCATCAACAAGCACATTCACCAACAACAAAAGACAAGCCATGGGTCACTCACCGTGATGGTATTATAACATGTAGAGATGAATATCGACTAACCTTTCATGGTACCCCTTCTTTGGCAACACCGTAACCATGATAGATTAGGAAACCTCTTCATCAACATACCCTTGAGAACTTAGCTAAAGACCCAATTTTTGCACCATTCTTCTTACCATGCATTTCCCAAGTAAGCACGCATAGGGCCACATTACAAGGCCATGCAAAAAGCACATCATTTCTTCAACCCATGCACTAACACACTTACCCATCATTCATTATGGGTTATGAGTACTTGTCATGCAAACTATGAAACCCATGTGTTAGACGGCCGCCGGACAAGGACAATTGTACTTAGACAGAGGGTTTTAATGCGCGGTAAAGAAAGATTCGCGGAAACCTTGTAATAGACTTCTATTTAAAGCAATGAAAGGAAAGCGGTAGAGACCGGCAGTTTTGGGAAGAGCCCCTGCTTTGTTGGGAATTGTAGTGTGTTGTTGGTTAAGTCTCGAGTCGCGGTGTTTGGGAATTGCAAGTGTAGTATTGTGTATGTATGTGTTCTGTTACGTCTGCTCCACTAAGTCCGTTTTGGGAAGTCGTGAGTACACTGTTTGAGACTGTGTGCGCTGTGTCAAGGAGAAGATTGAGTTCTGTTCTGTTCTGTTCGCTTCTATCTGTTCTACTATCCTCCCGGTCGTGCATGATTACTATTCGGTAGTCTTGTGTTGTGAATCTGTTGGGTGATAAGTTATACGCAGTTCTGGATTTCTTCACGGAATAAGTGTTGTTTATCATCCTTCCACTGAACAAGGGACTGTGTAAGGCCAAAGTGAACTAATTGCGTGTTAGCATTTTTTTTCTGTTAAGTGACCAGGTTCGATACAATAGTCTGCGTTCACTGTGGATTCCGATCCCAGGAAGGACTCGTATCGGTAAGGGTCTGTACGCGAACAGAAGCATTGATAAGTTTGTGACGAATCAACCGTGGTAGGAACTTGTTGCTTGAGTTGGCATACGATAAGTTTGCGTAACCTCGAGTATAGCTGTCTGTTGTATTATTGTTCGGTATACCTATCTATCACACGGAAGTAGCATATTGAGTAGTATCCGGTTAATGAAGTTGAGTATTCTACTAGTTATAAGTCAGAACAGGACTACTGCTCTGTTACTATAGCAGGTCCCGTCCAGAAGTTCTAAGTCCCCGCACGCCGAATAGTTATCAGTAGTCAGAGTCAAATACTGAGCTAAGACGCGATGGAGTATTTATGAGCGTGTGAGAAGTTGGGAAAATAGTACAGGGCCTCTGTCCAACAGACCCCTACCACTCCCAAGGACCCACGTGGCTAAGAGAACGATCGCGGTTAGAAGATTTGGGACCAATTGAACATGACCCATTTGAATAGGAAGTAAAGTGACGCTTAAACCCATAAATCAGTATCAGTTTAATCCATAAACAGTTTAACATTTAACATTTGGCGCCGTCTGTGGGAAAGTGGCAACTGTTTACCAGTCTCTGCGGTAAAGTAGCATTTGATTGCGAGTTACTTGTGAGAAAGTGGCATTAAAGTGCTAAGCGGGTTGTAAGAAGCAAACATCCAGTAACATTTGATTTATTGACAGTAGCAACAGACCCAGATTGTTGCAAACTGCTCAGATAGTATCACTGGGCAATGATACATGCCGGTTACTCGGTCTGGCGAAACGTATCCTAGGACCCAGACGACGGGAACAAGAAAAGTACAAAAAACAACTCTAGGAGAAAAAGGTATAACGCGACCTGACTCAGTGGTCGAGCAAGTTAAGGACGCTAGAATTAATTCCGGCCATATTCCGGTGGAACGATCAGCACCTTTGGTACATGCTGGTGTCACCTCGACCCAGCCTAACCAAAGTATAGTGATTCCAGAATCTATCAATACGCCGCTAGAGATTAGACAAACTCTAGGAAAAGAAATCAGTAAAAGCGAAAAAACGCTACAGTCTGGTAGACTGTCAGCTCATTCCGATGATATTCCGGTGATAGAAACACCAACTGGCGGTCAAGGATTAGCATTTTTTGCAGAATCCTTAGCTAGGCCTGCGTGTCTGGAAGAAAGATTTCGGATATTAGACATCCAGAAAGAAGGAGACCTATTCGAAGCTAAGGTCCGAAGTATCCTGCACAAAAACAGCACACCGGAAGGCACGCCATCCGGCGATCCAAATTCTGATAGTTCAACTAATCAACCTCAAGATACAGAAGAAGGACCGGAGACACCCACGATGAACGGACAACAACAACAACAACAGTTAGGTCAACCAAGGCCGCCTCCAACAGGAGTAACCTACACGAAATTCGGTGGATTCCCAGGAGATGACCCAGACGCTCATGTACGAACTTTTGAGATAAGTTATGCAGTTCTTAACCATCCACCAGATCAGGCGTACAAGGCCATTGTTTTTCAATCTACTCTGGTCAATGAAGCGGCTAGATGGCTTACGAAATACGACATTAATCATTTCGGTACCTATGAGGCAGTACGAGATGCCTTTCTACAACGATTCAGACTAAAGAAGAATCCTGCTGAAATCTTTGAGTATCTACAGAGCAACCGACAGAAGGCAAATCAGACTGTCCAGGAATACGCTACTCTCTTCAGAACACATTTACGGCAGATACCACAGGCACATGCTAATCTACCTGATGACGTCATCACTCAGTGGTTTATCAATGGCTTAAACCCGCAATTGAAGCAGATCATGATTATCAGATGTGTCGGAGCAATGACATTGGATGCAGTCATCGCCATGGCTTTGCAACTAGAATCCAAGGTTGGTGGATTTTCAGAAGACTTGGAATGGTTAAGGACAAACAAAAATATGACTGAAGATATAACCAGGCAAGTATACTGCACCACATGCAAAAATTCAGGGCATACAAGTGCCAATTGTGCACTAAATCAAGCGTTTTGCGCTATCTGCAACTCTATCGGACACACCACCGGAAACTGTGTTTACAACGCCAGAATACAAGGGGCAGCAACAGTCAATGCAGTCCTCCAAGAACAGGTACAGCCGACGAATTACTATGTGCCTCCGCAACTAAGAAACAATCAACCCCCAGGATATCGGAACTACCGAGGACAAAGGAACAACAATTATAATGCCAACCGATGGCAGAACGGACCACCACCGGAAAACACCAATTTAACACCGCCACGCTGTCATTTTTGTGGTGAATTCGGACACATTAGAAGATATTGCAAAGACGCAGCTGAGTATGACCAAAGGAAGAAGGAACGGCAAAACCCAATGGCCAACATGGTACAAATTACTCCGGTAGAAACGCAAACTGCTACAGTCCAGACCCGATCAGGTAAACAACTGCAACCAGCAGTAGAAGTATTTGAACCAGGGATACGAGAACAACATAGGATGTATAACAAGGCTAGTCACTGGACCGCCACAGAACCACCAGTATTCCCAGAACCCATTCCGGTGACTCAGACCTTGTCGATAAAAGAAGGAACACAACAAAAGGAAGCAGCAGCAGAACAACCATCAGTAGTAGACATAACAGCAGATACTTCGGCAACAGCAGAGACCTCAAGCTCGAAGGAGCAGGATAACCAATCTCAGCAGGCCTGGGAAAGTTTATCCAAGGCATCTATCACCCTACCTCTCGGTCAACTTTTGGCGTTAGTACCTGGAATCCGGCAACAGTTTCAACAACATTTTAGCCCGGCACCCTCTTGCATTCCGGCAACCGCCGCAGTTCAATCGGAATCTGATTCTACGGTTGATCATGCAGTGCCCTTGATTACAGTATGGTATAAGAATCAGAAGATCACGCAGGTATTAATTGACGGAGGCTCCGGAGTAAACATTGCAACCGCAGCATTATGTAAAAAGCTAGGCTGGACCGAAATCGAACCAGTTCAATTCTTTGTCAGAATGGCTGATCAATCTAGAGTCCATCCCGTAGGACTTGTACGGAATGTACCCATTACTCTACAAGGTACGACTTTCAAAATGACTTTTGTTATACTAGATCTGCCCGAATCCACCTTGGATTACAACCTTCTTTTCGACCGACCTTGGCTGAAGCATGCAAAGGTAATACAGGACTGGTCTGCGCAAGAGCTCACATTCAAGGATGCCAATCGTAAATATGTGGTAAAACTAGATGCTATACAACCCTGCGAACTTCACGCCAGACCTTATCTTGCTGAACCAGTTCATATGTTAGATGGACTATCAGATGATGAAGAAGAACAATTTCTAAAGAATAACGCCGATTTAATGTCTCTAGGAACTGTTGATCTATAGTCCGTCATTAATAGTTGGAACACTTCAGTTTGCGCAGTAGTAGCTATCACCGAAAAGTCTGAACAAGCAGATACTGAATTACAACCACTATTCAAGCCAACAGAGGATACAGAGAACCCACAACAATTTTATGTCCCTGAAGACCAGCTGATCACGTACAATCTAGGAGACAAGGACCATCCTCGACCTGTAAAAATAAGGCAAAACTTACTGGAAATCTTTCAGACTAATTTGATTCAGCTCCTTCGCGAATTCTCAGACGTCTTTGCATGGGATTACAAAGATATGAAAGGATTAGATCCGCGCATATATCAGCATAGAGTCATGCTGAAGCCTGAAGCTAAACCGAATAGGCAGTCCAGCTATCGGATGAATCCCAATTATGCATCTCAGGTAAAAGCCGAACTTGACAGATTATTAAAAGTAGGATTCATCGTACCAATAGAACATGCTGAATGGATTTCACCAATTGTGATTGTGCCAAAGAAAAATAAGCAACTACGAATCTGTGTAGACTACCGGAAATTGAACGCAGCAACAGTACCAGATCCTTTCCCGATCCCCTTTTTGGATACCATGCTTGATAGAGTAGCAGGCCACGAAATGTATTCATTCTTAGACGGATACAACGGTTACAATCAGGTTAGAATGGCTGAAGAAGATATACCAAAAACTACTTTCATTACCAATTGGGGTGTCTTCGCCTGCACCGTAATGTGGTTCGGATTAAGAAATGCACCAAGCACATTTCAGCGATGTATGCAGGAGATATTTTCTCCTTATCTCACTTCATTCATGCAAGTATATCTTGACGACTTCTCAATCTTTGGGAAGATGATAGCACATTTAAGTCATTTACGATGTTGTTTTCAGAAATGTAGAGAATATAGACTCTGTCTCAACCCGAACAAATCCGTGTTTGCGGTTTCGTGTGGCAAACTACTTGGGCATATTGTATCTGCTCAAGGTATTCGAGTAGACCCAGATAAGATTTCGGCAATTTTAGAAGCCCCGGTACCCGCAACCCCAAAAGAAGTAATGCGTTTTATGGGTCAAATACGGTGGCATGGCAGACACTTACGGTGGCTTGCTCACCTCGCAGTACCACTGAACAGGCTAATCACAAAAACTCCCCGACAGTTTGAATGGACTGAAGAATGCCAAACTACATTTGATCGGCTCAAATATCTCCTGACGCAAGCCCCAATTTTACAACCACCGGACTGGGACAATCCGTTCCATGTTTTTGTCGACGCTTCAGATATTGCAATTGGCAGTATTCTGATGCAGCAAACAGATAAGTGGTTTCGCCCTGTTTATTACGCCAGTAGAAGGCTTGCACCGGCAGAAAAGAATTATTCCACTACGGAAAGAGAATGTCTAGGATTGATTTACTCAATCAAAAAGTTCAGACATTATTTATTAGGCAAGAAATTTACCTTTCATGTGGATCATGCTGCCCTTGTCTATCTAGTAAGACAACAACATCTAGGCGGACGATTAGCCCGATGGGTGCTACTTTTACAAGAATTCGACTATGACGTCATTCACCGACCCGGAAAAGCACATGCCCTAGCAGATTTCTTATCTCGCCTGGATTCCGATGAAGCTCCGGTAGGCATAGATGACACGACTCCTGCGATTTATAATGCTGAACCACTATCCGATGAGACGGCCAACCCACAAGCACCATCTACATACTATGATCAGATTCTAACTTTTCTCACCGAAGGATGCTTCCCATCTGAGACGACCAAGGCAGTTCGAAGGAAATTGGCAGTCTTTAGCCGCCGATTCCGGCTAGTAGCAGGAGAACTATATCATGCAGATCATACCGGAATCTTACTTCGCTGTATTCCACCTCATGAGGTTAATTCAGTTATCACTTTGGCGCACTCAATTCCTTCTGGTGGCCATTTTGCAGTAGACTTAACTCAACGGAAAATTCTGCAAGGAGGTCTCTGGTGGCCAACGATGTACAGAGATGTCGCACAGTTTGTTAAACAATGTGATACTTGTCAAAGAACTGGTCAGCCTTTCCAAAGGCATCTTTTTCCTCTGCAACCCATCTTACCACTCGAACCATTTCAGAAATGGGGATTAGATTTTATCGGTCCAATCACACCCCCAGCAGTCTTCAGTAACAACAGATACATACTAACCTGTACAGACTTTGCAACAAGATGGGCAGAAGCCTGGGCTTTACGATCTGCTACAGCGGTTACGGTAGCAAAATGTCTACTCACGGATGTCTTCCCACGATTTGGCTTACCCCTGGAAATTGTCTCAGATCAAGGCACTCATTTTGTGAACAATCTAATGAAGGCCCTTACACAATCATTCCAGGTCACACATAAATTTAGCTCTCCTTATTATCCACGTGCCAATGGATTGGCCGAAAGTACAAACAAATCACTGTTGAATATCCTCCGGAAATTGATCATGGAAGCACCGGAAAGATGGGATCAACTACTACCTGCAGTATTATGGGCATACCGGACTACATATAAGGTAACAACAGGCTTGAAACCTTTCAAACTAGCTTATGGCTTAGAAGCAATAGCACCCATGGAAATAGCCATCCCAAGTCTGCGTGTAGCAATCACTCAGAAGATGCTACCGGAAATTTCGCTGACAGCACGAATGGACGCACTCAGAGAACTTGATGAGCACCGATGGCTCAGTTTTTTAACTATGCGCGAAGTACAACTAAGGCAAGCCAAGACATACGATCGATATTTGAAGACTCCAATCTTTTCGGTAGGCCAGCTTGTACTCTTCTATAACGCAAAATCGGATAGAGCAGCACGAAAATTCAAACTACGATCGTTCGGCCCTTTCAAGATCTCAGAACAAATTGGCCCGGCAACTTTTCGGTTGACTACGTTGACCGGAAATCCACTTCCAAAGGTAATCAATGGGTCGAAGCTGCGGCCGTATTATCCCACTACTAGTACGCATTAAATTATTCGGCGGTGAACCGCGTTTTGTATAAATTTTTTGCGTTTTTCTTTTTCTCCCTTTTTAGTCGTGTTTTGTACGAATCTTTATGTTACCAGCCGCCCCTCCCTACCGGTCACTCAAGCACGCACGCCAGCATGCAAACAGTATCATTCCCGCACCGCACAATGATACCCACCTCCCCCCTTCCCACCCCCCATCGTGTTCTCCTTATTTAACCCCCTCGGTTGCGCCAAAAACGCTATTGTGTTCTCGAGATTATACATATTATCCCTGTCTTCTGTGTTGCCTGTAAGTGTGCTCACCGAACGACAGTGGGTCTTCCCTTCCCTTCCATCTAGAACCGTCATCACCTTCCAAGCCTTCTCTGCAGCCTACCACCTCCCCCTGCAAGGCCGCGAAAATGGCCCTAGCATCCCTGTCGCTCGCATGACCGAACTCTTCCCCCGCTCCTCATCAAACGAATACGCCATTCTCTGCCGCCCAGAACCCGAACGGTCCGCCCTACAGTTCCTCGTAGCAATCCTCAACCTGCAAAAACGAACCTACGGCATCTCTCGCCCCTTCTATTCCGCCCTGGAATTAGCCACCCGCGAACCTGTCAACTTTGCCTCTTATTTCTTCCAACGCATTCATAAGGAATCCGTCGCGATAGTAAAACAACTCCAGAAGGGCACCTCTCCGCGCTCTCGCCTTCCCCACATCATCTCCTTCCTCTTCCCAACCATTCTTGCCGCACAACCCCCACCCACAGGCCCAGCACTTAGGCACGAAGAATCAGCACACCCGCTCGATGAATCTGACGAAGAAGACGAAGAGATCAATCAACTCTTCCGCACTAAACGAATCCGCATCAGCTCTTCCGAAAGCGAAGTCCAAGGATCCGCCGGAAAGAAACACAACGCCGAAGAGGATAAGCAAGAAGAAACATACCACGACACCGCCACTTCAATACACAACGACACTTCGACAGAGCAACAAGACCAGCAAAACCAAGCAGACACAGAGATAGTGTCCACCGAAAAGAAATCCGAGCATCAACAGGACGAACCGGAAACCGCCACAAAAGCACTGGATGAACTTATCGCGGCCATCAACCATATAGAAGCCGAACAACAGACAGTTGCAAAGGTAACCACGACTGACTCTGTTCTGCCCACCCCACCTGTCAACCCCGACCTCCCACCGGAACCATCCCGCCGACCCGGTTCTGAACCTACACCCTCCTCCTCTTCCTCCCCTAACTACTCTCCGCCAAACTCCCAGAACCTACTCACCGATACCTCCTCTCAGCCTCGTCAACCACCACCACCCACCGTATTTTTGGAACTAGCCTCCATGGGGCAGTTCCTTATGCACTTATCAAACCAGCTGCCCATACAGTTCAAGGAAGCCACGGACAATCTGAAGGCCGAATACCAATACAAGGTCGACGTCCTGGAAGCTGACATCACCCCCCTCCAGGAAGAAATCGAAGCCATAAAGACTGAGAACCATCAGCTACAGACGCAGTTAGCAGAGCTCCAAGCCAAATTCTCGGCAGAACAGACACTAGTAGAGCAAAGAGATGCAGCCCTCGAGCAACTTGCAGCCAAAGAACGACTCCTACACGCCGCGCATGCAGAAATCCGAGCCCTGCAGACCACCCTCCACAAAAACGAAGATATCAACGCCTCTCTCGAAGAATTGATCGCAGAAACAAAGACTCAATTGCAGGAGTCCATCCAGAAGAATCAGGACCAACAGAAAGAAACCGAACAAATCCAAGAACAGTTACAACGAGCCGAAGAATGCGCAAATGAGGTTAACAGTATCCTAAAACGCCAACTGCTACGGGAAGGACAATACCTAAAGGATATCGACAAGACGCACAGAGAACGAGATTCGTTCAAAAAAACCCTCGATTTCCAAACTCAGCACTATGAACGCCTAGACAACCAAGTGCGCAACCAGAAGGAGTACATTATAGAGCTGAAAACCAAACTCACCGAGATGCAGACATCCCGAGATGCGGCCTTAGCTAACGACTTTTATTTACAAGAGGCTTTCCTTCAAACCCAAGCCGAAATTTTGTTAAATCAAGCCATAGCCCTTAGTGCAGTAAGAACCGACGCCCAATTACTAGAACCCACAACCTTAGTACAAATGTTAGAAACTCTCAAAAAGAAAATTACCCGAACATTTAGGCTCGCCCGAAATATGTACTTAGAAGGCCTAGTATCCAAACCGTAGAAACCTGCGGGTTCGAGTCCACCGTGCGTGCCAGTGTTAGACGGCCGCCGGACAAGGACAATTGTACTTAGACAGAGGGTTTTAATGCGTGGTAAAGAAAGATTCGCGGAAACCTTGTAACAGACTTCTATTTAAAGCAATGAAAGGAAAGTGGTAGAGACCGGCAGTTTTGGGAAGAGCCCCTGCTTTGTTGGGAATTGTAGTGTGTTGTTGGTTAAGTCTCGAGTCGCGGTGTTTGGGAATTGCAAGTGTAGTATTGTGTATGTATGTGTTCTGTTACGTCTGCTCCACTAAGTCCGTTTTGGGAAGTCGTGAGTACACTGTTTGAGACTGTGTGCGCTGTGTCAAGGAGAAGATTGAGTTCTGTTCTGTTCTGTTTGCTTCTATCTGTTCTACTATCCTCCCGGTCGTGCATGATTACTATTCGGTAGTCTTGTGTTGTGAATCTGTTGGGTGATAAGTTATACGCAGTTTTGGATTTCTTCACGGAATAAGTGTTGTTTATCATCCTTCCACTGAACAAGGGACTGTGTAAGGCCAAAGTGAACTAATTGCGTGTTAGCATTTTTTTTTGTTAAGTGACCAGGTTCGATACAATAGTCTACGTTCACTGTGGATTCCAATCCCAGGAAGGACTCGTATCGGTAAGGGTCTGTACGGGAACAGAAGCATTGATAAGTTTGTGACGAATCAACCGTGGTAGGAACTTGTTGCTTGAGTTGGCATACGATAAGTTTGCGTAACCTCGAGTATAGCTGTCTGTTGTATTATTGTTTGGTATACCTATTTATCACACGGAAGTAGCATATTGAGTAGTATCCGGTTAATGAAGTTGAGTATTCTACTAGTTATAAGTCAGAACAGGACTACTGCTCTGTTACTATAGCAGGTCCCGTCCAGAAGTTCTAAGTCCCCGCACGCCGAATAGTTATTAGTAGTCAGAGTCAAATACTGAGCTAAGACGCGATGGAGTATTTATGAGCGTGTGAGAAGTTGGGAAAATAGTACAGGGCCTCTGTCCAACAGACCCCTACCACTCCCAAGGACCCACGTGGCTAAGAGAACGATCGCGGTTAGAAGATTTGGGACCAATTGAACGTGACCCATTTGAATAGGAAGTAAAGTGACGCTTAAACCCATAAATCAATATCAGTTTAATCCATAAACAGTTTAACATTTAACACATGTTTGAAAGATCTAGAGGACATCAAGGCTACAACATCAAAGCTATGAAAGCAATTCACAGTCAAAAGTTGCCCATCATCTACAACTTCTTTCCAACAACTTGCAATTTCTAGAAACTTACAAATACACCGTCACGCTAGAACTCAAGGAAGAAGTACATATAAAAGGATTCAATCTTGCAAAGATGAGCAACAACATCATGAAGAACAGGACACAAAGCCCACCACATTTGGAAGACAAACCGCTTTTGTGGATACATGATGGAAGAAGTATATATAAAAGGATTCAATCTTGCAAAGATGAGCAACAACATCATGAAGAACAAGACAACAGAGCCCACCACATTTGGAAGACAAACCGCTTTTGTGGATACATGATGGAAATTGCTTTTTACTCTAGTGTTGGCTAGAGGTTTTTTCCCCATGTTACCACATACATGATTCACTCATATGTGGTGGTACTTTGTACTTAGGGATATTATTCAACTTATTTCAGTTCTAATCATCGTCAGCAGAGGAGCTATTCTAGCCATCTCTCTTCTCTATGTGTCTTGCTACATTTGTGCTCCTTGTGTGTGCTTCTCTTGTGTTTCTTGCACTTCTACACACACCCAACAGTGGTATGACAGCAGGTTCCACTTCTTCTCAAGTTTTGATTTTTCGTGTCACAGCGTGCATACACTTTTAACAATGCAAATCAACTTCCGAGCATAGAACAGTGAATTTCAGCAACCAAGATGCATTTCTACAAGTTACAATGAAGTTTTACCCACATTTAAAATCCATTTGTGCACTCAAGATTGCCATCAGAGAGAAGGTTTGCGAGGTGAGATTTTAGCATTCATTTTAGCTTTTGTCGAAGTAAATATTTTGTCATATTCTTGTTCTTTGGTGAAGTGGCTGGTAGCAATGACTTGTTTGGCATGCTTCAAGTTGAAGATAAGGTTGATGGGACCAACTATCCAATATGTTCTTATGTGATAAAGCATGTTCTTGTTGCAAAACAACTTTGGAACATTAGTGGAAGATGTAGATCGAAGACCCATAGGTTCTTGTACTTCACAGTCTACTATGAAAGACTGAGCTTCTTCTTCAAGTCTAGTGGTTACTCCTTCTCCACCTACATACGAGAAGCTTAGATAGGATGGAAAAGATGTTCAAGCTCATGCATTGATTGCATTTTCAGTGAAGCATCATATAGTTCCACACATTCGGTCATGTTCTACATCAAGACATACATGGGACACTCTTGCTTGTTTGTATGTCGCACATAATGAAGCATGTGTTGCATACTTGATGAAGCAACTTGAGGATGTATGTATGGCTGAAAATGAGTTTGTGGATGTGTATCTGACACACATCAAGGACTTGAAAGAGCAATTGGAAAACATAGATGAGATTATTCCGAATGCATCACTTATCTCTACATTGTTGAAAGGATTGCCGAAATCTTTTCAAAGCTTTGCCACTACACTCCATTTGGTTGCAAAAGGGAATCCCAATATGTATGCATTTGATGAGGTTGTGTCTCTTTTTTTTTAAGAAAAGCAATCTAGAGTGAATAGGAGTGTTCTGATTGAGGGAACACAACCACTTGCTATCTCACAAAAGGGGAAACGCAAGTATGGATCAGCTTTAGGTTCATCAAAACCAAAGTCTCAACATTTCTCTTCCACTCTTTCCTCTAATGATGTTGATTTGCAAAAGAAGAAGAGATGCCAATATTGCCAAAAGGTTGGTCATACTAATGATGAGTGTAGAAATCTTGCTAAGCGCAATAAAAAGAAGAAGGAATCCGACACGACTATTCCTGGAAATTTAGCAAATGCAAAGAATGATGAAGCTAACATGGATCAATATTTTTGAACATGTATTGTTATATTTCATTATGACGCATCTTTACATTCCATATCTATGGTTGTGAGTGAGGTTGATTTGGATTGGTTCTTTGATAGTGGTGCTTCAAAGCACATAGCTTTATGCAAAAGGTTTCTTGCATCTTTGAAAGATGCACCTAAAGGATGACATGTGATGTGTGCAAACAATGCCTCTTATCCTATCATTGGAGTAGGAGAAATAGAGATTACAACTACAAATAGAGGTTTCCTTCTCTTAAAAAATGCATTGTATGTACTTGGTATCAAGAAGAACTTAATTTCAATTGGGTTGATTGATAAAGCCGCACTTCATGTACACTTTGTTGATGATAAGTGTATGGTTCATGATTTCAGCAATGGTGATAGTATTGTCATGTCCAGTACATTACGTAATGGTTTATATCCCATGGATACATACAAGAGGGCTTCCTTGAATGCCTTGGTTGCTCATACTTCTTCCATGGCTGAAATGGATCTTTTCCATGCTCGTTTTTGTCACTTGAACTTCAATAGTTTGCTTTACTTGCAAAAGAATCCAACACTTAAGTTCATTGAAAAGCATGCATGTGAAGGTTGCATTCTTGGAAAAATGCATCGTGCTTCTTTTCCAAAAGATAGTCATACACACACTACAAGAAAATTGCAGCTTGTTTATAGTGATGTATGTGGTCCGGTCAAGACTCCATCTTTTGGAAATCATTTATATTTTGTTACCTTCATTGATGATGCTACTCATCGTACATGGGTGTATCCTACGAAAGCAAAGAATAAGGTATTTTCTTACTTCAAAGAATTTTTAGCTATGGCTGAATTTTTTTTTTCAAACAAGCTTTTCACTATATGCATGGATCATGGTGGTGAATACATGTCACATGAGTTTAATGCTTTTCTTCATGAAAGAGGTATTTCACACCAATGTATGATGCCATATACACCTCAACAAAATGGTGTTGTTGAGTGTCAAAATAGAAGTCTCCTTGAAATGGCACGATATATGATTAAAGGAAAGCACCTTCCTGATAAGTTTTGGATGGAATCAATCTTGTGTGCAAACTATGTGTTGAATTGCCACCTTACAAAAGCATTGAGAGTCATGAATCCTTATGTGGCTTGGAATGTACATAAGCCAATGGTTAGTCATTTGCGCATGTTTGGTTGTTTGACATATGCAATTGTGCCATCACAACAACATCACAAGGCAAAGAAATGTATATTTGTTGGTTATAGTGCTGAAAGTAAGGGATATCATTTGTACCATCCATTAACAAACATAAGTATTGTGAGTCGAGATGTGGTATTTTTTGAAAATTCAGTTTTCCGTCTACTTGAATGCAAAAAATAGCCAACAGTTAGTGTCCAATACACTCATGCCCTTCTTCCAAAAAGGTGCACTTGACTATGGTCATGTAGACCAGCCAACTGAGGCTCAATGGGCTGAAAATTTCCAAGAAAATAGAGCTGAAAATGCAGAGATTTTCCATCCAAACATGGCTAAAATTTTTCAACAAAAAATTATCGAAACTACTAGAAATTGCCAGCAACATATGGCTAAACATTTGTGTCAAAATATGGCTGAACATGAGCATGAAATTCAGCCCATTCATGATATACATGTTGAAGATGTATTACATAATGAAAACATGTCTATCAAGAGTGCACAAAGTATGCCAAAGTGGCTAAAAGAAACTTTGCAGTACAGCAAATTGAGTGCACCTGTTCTTGGTAAAACAAGATCAAGCTCTCACCATGCATCAAGTACTTTTGTGGATTATTATCTTGTTGCAATAGCATGTAATGAAGAGCCACTTACTTTTGAAGATGCATGTGATGATCCAAAATGGATGAGTGCTATGCAATCAGAAATGGATTCTATACATAGGAATGGTACTTGGGATTTATGTGAATTGCCAAAAGGAAAAAATGCCATTAGTACAAAGTGGGTTTATAAGATTAAGACAAAGTCTAACGGTAGCATTGATTGCTACAAAGCAACATTGTTTGCCAAATGATATGCGCAATAATATGGCATTAACTATGAGGAAACTTTTGCACCTACTTCATGCATGACTACCATTCATACCATGGTTGCATTGGCTACCCATCGAGGTTGGAAACTACATCAGTTAGACATAAAAATAGGTTTCTTGAATGGTAATTTGCAAGAAGAGGTCTATGTGAAGCAACCTCCTAGATTTGCCATGAAAGGGAAAGAGTGTATGGTTTGTCTCTTGTATGGTCTCAAGCAAGCTCCACATGCATGGTATGACAAAATCCATAAGCACTTGATTGCTCTTAGCTTCATATGTAGTTCAATCAAACATACACTTTATGTATGCAAAGATGGGGCTGATCTTATAGTGCTTGTTCCTTATGTTGATGACATACTCTTGACTAGATCATGTGATGCAAAACTTGACATTCTTATGGTTGATTTGCAACATACTTTTGATGTCACTAATCTTGGTTTTTTGAGCTACTATCTTTGCATCCAATTTGTATCCATTGAGGGGGGCATTTTTATGCATCAAGCAAAGTATGTTCAAAAACTACTTTATTATTCTGACTTTGAGGATTGTAAGCTAGTTTCCACACTAGTTGAGATAGGATTTAGGTTCTCAGTTGAGGATTCCAGTGATGCATTTGACACTTCTCTTTATTAGCAAGTTTTGGGATGTCTTATATATGAATACAACACAAGGTCGTATGTACAGTATGTAGTTTCCTAGTTGAGTCAATTCATGCATAGCCCTAGCACTAAGCATTAGCAAGCGGTGAAATGTGTGTTTATATATCTCAAAGGCACTTTGATCTTAGGTATCTTTGGGAAGTGATATTCAACCATGCTTGCATGCTTTTATAGATAGTGATTGGGCTAGTTGTTATGATACTTGTGTGTCCACTAGTGGTTATTGTTTTTTCCTTGGAGACTCATGCATATCTTGGTTTAGTAAGAAGTAAACTACAATGGCGATATTGAGTTGTGAAGCTGAGTATAGGGTAGTTTTCATAGCTACAATTAAGTGTATATGGTTGAGACCCTGTATTGATGGATCTTTGCATGCAGATTGATGTTGCTATGCATATTCTCACTGATAGTCAGAGTGCATTGGTTGTTGCACAAAACCCAGTGTTTCATGCATGGACCAAACATATTGAGGTGCATTATCACTATGTGAGAGAGCGCCTTCATGCAAGAAATATTGATTTGGTATATGTGCCTGCAGAAGATAATGTAGTAGTTATATTCACTAAAGCTCTTCCATGGGAAAATTTTGAATTCTCACACATCTTTAGGCTTATTACATTGTGGGGGCTGATCCATTGCTCTTTGTATGTATTCACATCATTCGTGTTATCAGAACCTTCAACGCACGCACACACAAAGGTAGAAAGAAGACAAAATAGGAATAAAAAACAGAGAAACAATCGACGCGATATTGGGTGCAATCTCCCCTCGTGTACTCTAATGGACGAGTCTCTTAGAGTACATGTATTTATAGGTTTATTTCTATTACATCCTAAAAATAGAAGTTACATGAGGATCATCGCTTTTAGAAGCATCTTTTAGGAAAAATTACTTTATTTACAAAAGGTGTCGCTTTCTAAAGCAAACCACTACTTTTACAATAGATAAACCTAACTATAACTATTCTAGAAGTCTTTGATTTAGTCTTCGAATTTATTTGTTTACGCGCATCCACTTGTATCCATGCCCTCATGCTTCTTCACCTGCTAGATCAAACATAAACACATTAAAACCTTATGGACATTTAAAACATTAAAATCCATTTAACCTTCCATGATTCCATAAAATACAACATGCCTCCCAGTTGACAAGCAACTGACCTCAATTGATAAATATAAAAATAGACATGGATGATCAGTCGCATGTCCCATCACTGAACAATATTAACCATGAACCATGTAAAACACATGCATGGAATCGAAAACCTAAAAGTTTAATTTAATTGGGCATGATATGCAAAAATTAAATGATCATGGTGAGGTGATAAGGAGGTCTTATGTATCCATTGTGATTCCTCAAGTGAGTGATTTTTATATTTGACTAAATACCTATGATATTGCTTACCAGTTTGTGTAGTGGTAACGTCATAATCTATCACTTTCTTGGAAATCAATATTTCCACATCCTCTTCAAGTAAAGGAGGATCATCTAAAAAAGGTGTGAGTGGTAAAGTACCTTGAAAATATTTCAAAAAACTTATATGGAAAGAATTATGTATACCCCAATGAGAAGGTATATCTAATCGAAAAGAAGTTTCATTTATTTTCTCAATAATGCGAAAAGGTCCATAATACTGTGGGGCAAGTTTTACCTTAGGATGTTGAGAAATATTTTTTAACCGCCTTTTAATGATTCATAACCAAACTAAATCATTTTCATTAAATTGTTTGGCTATGGGCTTCTTATTAATACTACGCATGTAACATTCTTGATTATTCCTAATATGCTTGTGGGGCAAGTTTTACCTTAGGATGTTGAGAAATATTTTTTAACCGCCTTTTAATGATTCATAACCAAACTAAATCATTTTCATTAAATTGTTTGGCTATGCGCTTCTTATTAATACTACGCATGTAACATTCTTGATTATTCCTAATATGCTCATGCACTTCAGCAAGTGAAGAAATATGATCGTGTGCAAAAGAATCAGCCATAGGAATGTCAGTTTGAGTGAGACTCATGGGAGTGGGAAGCTTTCTTCTATAAACAATTTCATATGGTGCACGACCAGTAGTGGTGTGTGGGGTGTTATTATATGCAAACTGAAGTAAAGGGAGTTTTTCGTCCCAATTACTTGGATTATCTAAAGGGTAACAATGTAATAAATCCAATATAGTACTATTTGTAGCCTCACTTTGACCATTACTTTCAGGATGAAATGCAGAACTAAAGTCTATTTTTGATCTTAGATGTTGAAATAATGCCACCCAAAAATGGCTACAAAAACGAACATCTCGATCTAAAAGAATAACTTTAGGAAAACCATGATGTGGAAAAATACATTTAATAAATAACTTAGCAGCTTGAGGTGCAGTTAAAGTCTTTTTAGAAGGAATGAAGTATGCATGTTTACTACCTATCAACAATTGTCCAAATCATATCATTGTGAGATGGAGTTGTAGGAAGACCAGTAATGAAATCCATAGAAATTTGTTCCCATGGTCCATCAAGTATAGGAAGCGGCATTAATAATCAAAATGGTTTACCATGATGTCGTTTTACACGCTGACAAACAATGCAGTGAGAAACATAATGTGCAACATTTTTTTCCATGTTAGGCCAAAAGAAGAAATCTTTACATGCAAAAATAGTACTTTCTATGCCGATATGACCCATATATGGTGGTTCATGCATCTCTTTCATAACAAACTCTTTGAATACTTGTGTAATGCATAACTTGTGTTGGAAATACAAGAATCCATTATGAAATGTGTAATGATCCTCATGATGTGATGTAGAATTATTGAAAGCAATCCATGCTTGTGAAAAATACAGGTCACATGCATACGTGGAAATCATATCATGAAATGAATGATTTTGAATAGCAAAAATATTATTAATTGAAATAGTAGTTGTTTGTGGGGATGGGAGACAACTTAAAGCATCAGCGACAACATTAGCTTTTCCTGGGTGATATTGAATCAGAGGTTGGAAGTTTTGTAGAAATGAAGCCCATTCAATATGTTTATCGAAAATCAATGGTTGATGTAATAAATGCTTAATAGCTTGTTGGTCGGTTTTAATTAGAACTTCTGAACTCATAAGATAACGTTTCCAAATTTTCAATGCATGCACAACAGCTAACAGCTCCTTATCATATGTAATATAATTGCATTCAAAAGGTTTGAGTTTCCTACTTTCAAATGCAAGAGGATGATCATTTTGCATTAAAACAACACCTATATCAGAACCACTAGCATCTGTAACTACGTGAAATGGTTGTGCAAAATCAGGTAATTGCAGAACAGGCGCATGGGAAAGTGCATACTTAAGTCTACCAAAAGATTGTTGTTGGGCTACTCCCAATATAATTTTTTTATTTTTCTTTAATAATAAAGTAAGGGGAAGGGCTATATAAGAAAATCCCTTTACAAACTTTCGATAAAAGCTAGCTAATCCTAAAAGCGAATGGACATCATTCACTGATTGATGTTTAGGCCATTCTTCAATTACTTTAATCTTCTTGGGATCTACATGAACGCCTTGACTAGAGACGATATGTCCAAGATACTCTATCTTGTTTTGAAAGAAACAACTCTTTTCAAAATTAGCATAAAGTTTATTTTTACGTAACAAATCAAAGACTGTTGCTAAATGAGTTTCATGGTCACTGTCATTCCTACTATAAATAAGTATATCATCAAAGAAGACAAGAACAAAGTCTTGGTATTCAAGGAAAATATTATTCATCATACGTGCAAAGGTGGTGGGTGCATTGGTAAGTCCAAAAGGGATTACCATGAATTCAAAATGGCAATGTTGAGTTTTAAAAGCAATTTTATAAATGTCATGCGATGTCATTCTTATCTTATGATACCCAAATTTGAGGTCGATTTTACTGAAGACACAAGCTCCACGAAGTTTATCTAGCAAGTCATCTATCCTAGGGATAGGATACCTATTCTTAATAGCAATTTTATTAAGTGCTCTATAATCAATGCACATTCTATACTTCTTGTTCTTCTTTTCAACTAAAAGAATAGGGGCTCCAAAAGGAGAAGAGCTAGACCATATTAGTCCTTTGTTGAGTAAATCTTTAACTTGTCTAGCTATTTAATTTTGGTGTAAAGGTCCATGCCTATAAGGTGATTTATGAGGAGGAGAGTTACCAGGAATTAAATCAATCCTATAGTCAAGAGATCCCCTAGAAGGTGGTATTGCATAAGGAAAATCAGCCATAAAACAATCCTTATACGAGTCCATAAATGACTTATGTGCACTTGGCAGTGTATGTGTATAATCAATTATATTATTCACAAAGACAATACATGAGTTATAACCTTTCCTAAAAGCTCGTTTGACTTGCGTATGACTAATGAACAGGAAGGGTTGAAAATCATGCATTGCAAATAGTGAAACATCTTTATTTTGAAATTTCAAAGTAATCGTGTGTGTATCATAATCAATGCAGGGGTTGTAATTATGTTGGAACGGCATGTCAAGTATAACACCTATGACTGCAACGGAGCAATTAAAAATGAACGTTCATCTACATATAAGCCTATACAAATTTGAACATTATGCACCTCATTCGTAACATTATACCTATTCCCTATAAACGTAGCCTTAACCTTATACATAGAAGGATGAGTAGTAAGATTAAGATTTTTAACTAGCTTATGAGAAATCAAATCATGCGAGCCACCATCATCATGTAAAACATTTACTACTATGCCATTAATAGTGCCGTGCATGCAGAGTGGAGAATGGTTAGAAATTCCATTACCCAGGGTACGTAGTTCTTGCTCTAATACTTCTTCAGACCAGTTAGGTTGAGTGTCAACAAGAACAACCTCCATGTTTTGTACTTGAGCTTCAATGGGTTGCCTATTATTAGGTCTCATCCTACAGGCAGCTTTGGTATGACCAATCTTTCCACAATTCCAACAAGTTATATGGGGTCGTTTTTGTTGAGCATTCATCGTCGTATTTTGAAGAGTGGTAGGTTTCTAAGGCTGGCCAAGGGTTGATTTGTTGGATGGTACTAAATGGGATTGAGGAGGGTGTTGGAAAGTAGGTGAAGCAAACGTAGTAAAAGGATGCTTAAAAGGAAAACTGGCTTTGATAGCTGGTTGATGTTGACAAATTTGTTGTAAGCGAAGTGTTTTGGTGATAGATTGGAACTCCTTTTCAGCATCATGCACGAAAGAGATAGCTTCATACAAGGTTGTAGGTCGGAGGGTATGGAGCTTTTCTTGGATTCCCATCTCCAAGCCATCTTCATATTTTTGTTGCAAACTTGCTTCAGGAACCTGCTCAAGTGAATGAAGTAATACAAGACATTGCCAAAAACGTTCAGTATAAATGGATACATTATCTCCTTCTCTCCATCCAAAAATTGTCCATGCACGACGTGCATGTAGATGGAAGTGGGAAGGAAGGAAAGACTCCTTAATTTTCTCTTGAAAAGCATCCCATGTGGTAGGATGGTTGGTACTATTCCATAAAACACTCCACAATAGCTGAGCTCTTCCTACCAAATAATTGGTAGCAAACTTGATTTTCTCACTTTTTGAATATGACTCATCAGAGTAGAAGTCGTCGAATTGAGAGAGCCATGACATTATAAATTGGCCATCCTTTTGTCCATCGAATCTAGAGAATTGGAAGTTCTTAGCACCTATCTTGGAACTTGCACCTTCTTCTTGTATAGTGATAATCACATTCACCACTTTGATTAAGCTACGATCATCACTTTGTACTTGTTGGAGCATAGCATTGCATTCTTGTAAAGCTTGTTGAGTTGCTTGAAGTTCTTGTCACACAAGCTGTAATTGTTGCTCGAGTGAGACCCCAGGTAAACGTGAATTTCCGAAATCCTCCATTGTTGTAGGGTCCATATCTAGAGAACAAAAGCGAGTTATATATTGTAAATTATGCCCTATTCTTTGATGCACTCCTCTAGAAAATCAATAGGCACTTCCACATGTGTGAGATCATCTTGGAAATTGTAAAAGAAGAGGGAGGTGAAAGTTGATGTAAATATGAAAAAAGGGAGATAGAGTGATAACTCAAAGAGATGGAGTAGTGGTTAATGGACTTCCCTTGTAAGTAGGAGGTTGTGGGTTCAAATCCTCCTACCTTAGGGAATCTAAAACTCTCTATTGCAACTCAAAATTAAAATTGCCTTGTGCATAGCTTACGGCTGCCAATGGTCGCCAAGGGAGCCTTGGTTGCCAATTTTTCCAATGTATTGCCTAAGTTATTGCCTAAGTTGTTTCCTAAGTTGACGCCTTGGAGCGGATCGTGAACAGAGAATGCAAACAGGAATCAATCGTGGAGATAAACACAAACAAACCCCTCCGGAGTGATATATGCCAGGCTCTTATACCACTGTTATCAGGTCCTTCAATGGACGCACACACAAAGGTAGAAAGAAGATGAAACAGGAATCAGAAACAGAGAAACAATCGACGTGATATTGGGTGAAATATCCCCTGTGTACTTTGATGGACGAGTCTCTCAGAGTACACGTATTTATTAGTTTATTTCTATTACATCCTGAAAATAGAAGTTACATGACAGTCGTCGCTTTTAGAAGCATATTTTAGGAAAAACTACTTTATTTACAAAAGGCATTGCTTTCTAAAGTGAATCACTACTTTTACAACAAGATAAACCTAAATATAACTATTCTAGAAGTCTGCGATTTAGCCTTGGAATTTATTTATTTATGCGCATCCACTTTTATCCACGCCCTCATGCTTCTTCACCTACTAGATCAAACACAACCACATTAAAACCTTCTGGACATTTAAAACATTAAAAATTCATTTAACCTTCCATGATTCCATAAAATACAACAATTTGCTCCACGCGGGTTTGTTACACTTATGTGTTCCTTGAGTAGATTTGATGTGAACCTTTTCCCTATACATGGGCACTTTTTACTCTAGTGTTGGCTAGAGGTTTTTCCCTCATGGTACCACATACATGATTCACTCACATGTGGTGGTACTTTGTACTTAGGGATATTGTTCAGCTCTTACTTCAGTTCTGATCATCGTCTATTGAGAGATCTATTCTAGCAATCTATCTTCTCCATGTGTCTTGCTACATTTGTGCTCCTTGTGTGTGCTTCTCATGTGTCTCTCACACTTCTACACACACCCAACAGAGGTAACAAGTGCTTTGTCACTTTTATATGTGATTTCATAAGGATGGTTTGGGTTTATTTCATCAAACACAAATCATATGTATTTATATGTTTCAAGCATTCAAGACAACGGTAGAGAAGGAGACAAGTACATACATCAAGAAGCTAAGGTCCAATGGAGGGGGCTAATATTTATCCAATGAATTTCCAATCTTTTATGGGATCAAGGCATCAAGAGGCAAGTAACATGCATGTACACACCCCAACAAAATGGGGTAGTAGAGAGAAAGAATAGATACATCATGGAGATCGTTGGAGCAATGCTTAATGAGATGAATGTACCTAACATTTTTTGGAGTGATACAATAAATATCACTGTCAATCTTAAGAATAGAGCACCTACCTCAAGGATTAATGGATTAACCCCATATCAAGCTTAAACCTAATCTTCTCAACTTCAAAATATTTGGATGTACTTGTTATGTACATGTGCCAAGAGAATTGAGGCACAAGCTACAACCAAAGGCAGAAAAGTGTGTTTTTAAAGATATTCAAATGATCATAAAGGTTGTATGTGCTTCAATCGCAACACAAAAGACTTGAGGATATCAAGGGATGTAGCCTTTGATGAGCTACTCCCTTGGTATAAGAAATATTATTGTATGCATGAATATGAAGATGAAAAGCATGGACATGATGAAGGAAAAATTGACTTAGGCCTAACTGGCCCAAGGAGTTCCATCAATGAGATAACTCAATCATGAACTCACAATTTATGGGAAGATTTTCATCAATCTATGAAGCATAATAAATCAACAAAGGAAAAGCAACATTTATAGAGTTGGATGAAGTTGGTGATGAAGTGCAAGACAATGAAGGACACATGATGGAGAGAGAAGCCACTTCAAATAAAGAGATTAGCTACCAAAGGTAGAGGAGATATATTCCTTCAAAAGGTGAAGAAAGAAATATATTAACTACCAAAGGTAGAGGAGACATATTCCTTCAAAAGGTGAAGATTAACTACAAAAGGTAGAAGAGATATATTCCTTCAAAAGGTAGAGGAGATATATTCCTTCAAAAGCTGAACAGATTAACTACCAAAGGTAGAGGAGATATATTCCTTCTAAGGTTAATTGTCCAAATAAAAGGTTTATTTATGATTCATACATGGCAACTCATTATACATATATAAGCAAAGTAGTAGAAGATCATGAACGCCACTATTACAAAGATGCAAGCAAGTACAATGAATGGAAAGAGGCAATTCAAGAAGAGATTGATGCACTTGAGGAGAATAAAACATTAACTCTAGTGCCCAAGAAGTATAAAATGAAGGTAATCGGTAATAAGTGGGTGTATAAAGTAAAGAGGAATTCAGATGGAGCTATTTCTAGGTTCAAAGCAAGATTGGTGGAAAAGGGTTTTTCACAAACATATAGAGTGGACTTTGAAGGATATCAAAAATGTGTTTCTCCATGGAGGCTTGAAGGAAGAGTTACACATGGATCAACCACTAGGTTTTGTTACTAAAAAGTTTCCATATCATGTTTGTAGCTTGAAAGAGGCACTTTATGGCCGAAAGCAATCTCCAAGGGATTGGATCCAAAGCATAATGGAGCATTTGATCAAATGTGGTTACAATCAATGCAAGGCAGATCCATCCCTCTTCATCAAACAAAGAGGAGAACTTTTAGGATACATGTGTGCAAATGTACATGATATCATCATTATAGGTAATGATACCAGGGCATTGATGAGATCAATGGAAAGCTTAGAAAGGAGTTTAGGATTTCTGATCTTGGAGATCTTAGGTATTTTCTTGGCTGTGAAGCTGTGTACAAAGAAGAAGGTAGTATGATCATACAAAGGAAATAGATTCCAGACCTACTTGAGAGATTTGGGATGCTACATAGCAAGCCTATTTCAAATCAGATGGGAGATCATGTAAATTTAAGCTCCATTTATGGAGAACCAATAGAGGAAGTAAATTTGTATCAATCGATTATAGAGTCCTTCAATTTTTCCACAATAACTAAGCTAGACATAGCATATGGAGTTGGACTATGAACATAGTATGTGCATAGTCCAAGGACAACACACTTGCAACCTGCAAGAAGAATGTTATGATATCTTAAAGATACTATGTTGAGAGCAGTATGGGCACCCAAGGACTGACTAGACAAGGAAGCCAGCGGAGAGAGTCAGAGCGAGGTGAAGGAGTAAGTAGACAAAGCAGTCGACGCAAATCTAGCAGATAGGCCCTTCAAATTTTTCCAAATCTACATCTTTATAACAGTGATTCTTATCATTAACAATCATTGTAAATACCATTTCATATTTTTGTAGCTCCATTTTGTGCAAGCCAAGGAGTCCTTGAGCTTGAGGAGCCTTAGAAGTACCTACATATCAATTTTCGTATTTTTTAGACTCCGTTTAAGCCCTCAAATTGGCCCTGGAACCTAATTTTTAACTAGGCCGGACACTAGGTCTGGACAGGGCCAAAACCTAGTCAAAAACTATAAAAAGAGCTAGAGAGCTCATTTTTGAGGTTGAATTGTAATTGAAATGAACTTGTAAGAGCTTTTTGAAAGTAATCTAAGAACTCCATTGATTCTCACTCTTTGTCTTGCCGTGTGTGCGCGTGTGCGTGTATGTTTGTGCATGCTTGTGTGCTTCTCACTCACGCACTTGTGCCTCCACTTGCTCGAGGTCTTCATACCATCTTCACGTCTTCCCGGATTGACATTAAAGGAAGTGCTACTCATCACTGAGCTACACCAAATTTTGGCGCCGTTGCTGGGGATCGAGCTTTGAGGACAAGCGTGTGATGGTAAGACGTAGATTGGAGACGTTGGCGTTGTAGGTAATTTCTCTACTTTTCCTATTTTTTTCTTTCTTACCTTACCACCATCATCACCATCATCATCATCACCATCTTCCACCTCCACTTCCATCATCGCAAAACTTTCAGTTTTTTGATTATATCACCTTCTCCACCTCATTTCCCTCATTTCACTTGTGAGAGAGAGCGAGAGAGCGAACTGTTGTGTGCTATTTTCTGCATGCTTTTGGAGTTTCTTGCAGGTTTCAGCAGCATCATCCCCTCCAGCACGTCGTGCAGGTACGGAAATGTGCAGAACTGTCTCGCAGTCGCCGACTCCTGTCGATCGCGATTGACAGAAATTTTCACCTTTTGGTAAATCTGAGTGCACCAAAGTGGACTCTAGACCCTGCACACCACATTTCCACAAAAATTTTTGAAAATTTTGCAAAATTTCAGTCCATCGCGATTGATAGCTGTGTCCATCGCGATTGACTGCCTGTCCATCGCGATTGATTGCCTGTCCATCGCGATTGATTGCCTGTCCATCGCGATTGACTGACCCCTGTCCATCGCGATTGATTGCCTGTCCATCGCGATTGACTGACCCCTGTCCATCACGGTTGACTGCCTATCCATCGCGATTGATTGCCTGTCCATCGCGATTGATTGCCTGTCCATCGCGATTGACTGACCCCTGTCCATCGCGACTGACTGCCTGTCCATCGCGATTGACTGACCCCTGTCCATCGCGACTGACTGCCTGTCCATCGCGATTGATTGCCTGTCCATCGCGATTGACTGACCCTGTCCATCGTGATTGATGCCCTGTCCATCGTGATTGACTGACCCCTGTCCATTGCGATTGACAGCCCTGTCCATCGCGATTGACAGCCCTGTCGATCGCGATTGACAGCCAATTTTAGCCAAAATTTTTAGGGTTTTTTAATTGAAGAGTTGGGCTAATTTTGGGCATAAACATTTTACTCTAGAGCACATAAGGAGGCCTTAGGAAAACAACTTGGGGAAAGCCTGTTGCACAGTGATCCTGTTTGAACCCTGTCTTAACCCTAGAACCCTGAACGGTCATAACTTTCTCATACGAAATCCGATTGCCGTGATTTTTGTTTTGTTGGAAAGCTCGCGGGGAGTACAACAAAACCATCGACTGGTTACGGTTAAATTAAGATCAGGAATATCAGATAGGGTATTTTTAAGTTGACCATACCCAGGGGGAACAAAATTCAGGGATCTCTAGAGTTGTGTCCAAAAGTCATAGTGCAAATTGGTGAAGTGTTACATGAATGAAAGTGATTGGTTCTGTCTTTTGAATTTAAGTCTTGAGCTAACAGTGGGCCTTTTACAGATCCTTTGGGAGCACCGAAGGGTACGCAAAGCAAGAGTAAGTGCAGGCTTGGGAACGCACGTCCTGGGCATTCAAGGGCAACCAATCAGGAAACAAAAGGTTGGAAACTTTCAACCCCCTCTGTCAATTCCTAGCTTAGGCTAAGAACGACTAGAGGTAGGAGTAAGTCAGGGCGACGATAGGCAATTATCAAGTTGAAGCAGACCTAAACTCTCAAGTTCAAGCTAAGGACATAATCTTTGTACTATCGAGAACTTTAAAGGAAAAGAACTTAACATGGAACGAGCAACTTTAAGTGCGGAACTACACTCAAATATACCTTACGACGTGATATCAGACAAGAATTTTAACACGGGAATCAACCAAAGAGAATCAAGTAACTGATACAAAAGGACTCTGCAACGAGGTTGTACTTGGGCAAAATTGGGCTATTCAACTAGGCTTATGAACCTTAGATCAGGGCGACATCTAGTAAGGGATAGACAAAGCCTTAGGTCTTCAGAGGCTAGTGTCAACCACACTGCTAGGTCGTGGGCCCAACAGTTGAGCCACCACTCATACTACCCTAGCTCTGAGACCAGTGAATCAGAGATGTCTCAAGGCATGGACAGACCTACGGGAAGTTCAGGAGTGCCATACTTGCACAGAGTAGAAGGCCCGTACAAGACACAGCTGGAATACCTTAGGACCAACCGATTAGGTGCCAGCATCTATGAGGACGGCCTAGGAAGATCTGTGGTACAGATTAAGAATCCTGATCAATCCATTGGATTAGAGCACCCAGCTGTCAAGTTTGAAAATGGAGCATACTTGGACAAAGAAGGAACCATATACGTAGTCACCAGTCACCCAGATAGGACGGACGAATTTGGAAATGTGATCCCCGAAGCAGACTTAGGTGACCTGGAGCAAGGAAACATGGGTGCAGAACCTAGAACCCCTCGAGGTAAATCGGTTCTCACTAGGATTATCACACCGGAATGGATTCCCTAGGATAATAAGAGCATAGATTTGCTCCTCAATCGAGAGACTGACGAAGCCTTTTGGAGGTACAAACCTGATCGGCCAATTGATATAGGAACAATCATGATCTATGAGTTTAAGGATCCTGATAGCCCAAGTAGAGTGACCTACTTAGATCACGCTTCGGAAAGGATAGGCATGCTTACACTTGGAAGGGTGACAGAAAATGATAGGCATGCTTACACTTGGAAGGGTGAATTCGTTTTCCCCCAACCAAGATCGAATGTATCCTATGGTCACCCTGGAGCTGGAACATCCCAAGCTCATGGAATGCAAAGAGACAGAAGTAGAGATAGACCAGAAGTAAGCTTTGCCAACCCAGTGGGCAGAGAAAGAACGAGGACGGAGACAAATAGAGTAGAACCTGAGATACTTAGAGCTCACAGGAATCAAAGAAATGCGGATGAGTTCCCTCTACCACGACCTAGAGAGCACACAAGGACTTTGAGACCGACTCAGCTAGTTAAGTCCATGAAGAACTACTTCGATGGCACTGGAGATCCATACAATCATGTGGCTGAGTTTAGGCAAGTCCTGAGAGCTGAACAAGTGGAGGATCTATTCACGCAGTACAATGCCTTTGGTCTGACCCTTAGGAACACTGCCCTGACATGGTTTCAGCCACTAAATGAGAGGCAGTTCAGGAGCATAGACCAACTCCTAGAGGCTTTCATTATTGAATTCTCTAAGAGTGGCATAAGGCATAATACCTCCTCGCTGATTCACAGCTTCAAGCAAACCCCTCAAGAAACCGTGAGACTTGCAGGAAGAAGATTTAGGCAATACTTAGAAAGATGCCCTGTTTCGGAGCTACCCACACCAGCTAAGCAAGTGGCTTTATTCCTGGATGGATTGCTAAGTACTAAATTGAGATCTTATGTGTACTTGAAGGACCCTAGGACCATAGAAGAGTGTGTGCGCATGTGCATTGACATCGAGGATAACCTAGGGGAGGAGTTAGAGCTTTCCAAGATATACAAAGATTCAGATAGTGCCTCTAACCTCTCTTCCACGCAATCCACATCAATTGAGGAACTTGCAGAGAAAGTAGCTCAAAAATTAGGTGTAACTAGCAAACAAATCCCAAGGTTTGCCCCTATGAAAAGGTGCTATACTTGTGGTGGCGACCACATGGCGAACGTATGTCCCATTATGACTCAGCCCCAAGTAAATCCTAATAGCCAGTACTGCACCATAGAACGGAGGTACACCAATCACACCGCACAAGATTGCCCCTAAAATAAGCAAACAGTTAGGCAAACTTACCCTCAACCCTATCCACCGCAGGGAAGATACCAGAACCAGTACCCTCCACAGCCATATGGCAGGCCACAGCAACCTTATCAGCAACCATACCAAAACCAACAAAGACCTCAGCTTGTGTTAGCACAACAACCCCCTGCCCCAGCTAATGTGATCCCAGTAAAATATGCAGCAGCAGAAGAAAACCTGAATAGAGCTATAGTCCCTGTAACACCACTGCTTTCTGAAAGTGACCCCAGTGACCATAGGTTTGATTCTACACATGTCGATAGTCCCCATGCTTACTACATGCAATCTCCTAAACATGGTGAGTCCTACTATAGTGAAGAACCGAGTGAACCTAGTTGGGAGTCAGATCACACAAACCTCATGTATACAAACCCCAATGCTAGGCCTCAATCTAGGCAGGTAAGACCCCCATTCCCTAGAGGACCATGCTACAGATGTCACGGGGATCACCTCATTCGTGATTGTCCCTTGCCTCCATCTACACAACCCCAGTCACTGACGATTTAGGGTTTTTGCCAAGAGTGTGGAAAGGATCATCTCTTACGAGATTGCCCTAAGAATCCTAGTAATATGCCAAAAATTACTCCTATTAACGTTATTGGGTTAGTGGTAGATTCCTCAGGAAGTGTCACTTCCACTACACCTGTGCAAGTGATCACTAGAGCTCAAGCATTGCAGCAAAACCAAGGGGTAAACCAGAAGAAGAGCCCAGATGTTAGTGAAACAGAGAGCATGACAAAAAAGAGGACTAGAGCTTGGAGAGATAGCCATGAAAGAATGAAACGACAATGGGCAAAAAAGATGAGTGAACTCGAGGAAAGCCTCAGAGAAACAAAGGCCAGGATAACTGAACTCACATCTCAAACTCCCTCTCACACTACTCCACCTCCACCATTCCCAACTCCATCCCACCCGCCACCTTCCGACCCGCCTCAACTAATTCCACCACCCCCTAGAGTAGGATCAGTCCTAGCAGATCCCACTCCCGAAGACCTTAATATGATGCTTAAAGCATATCAGGCCAGAATCCAAGAAGGGCCAAACGTAACTGATCATGAAAAGTGTTACCCTAGAGCAGAACTAGAGTTAGAACGAACCAAAATTTGTGCCAAGATGGTGGAATTGGCTCAGACCATGTTTGAGGCTAGTCGCCTATTTAACATCTCTAGTTCAGCGAAGACACAGTTGCACTTTGATGGACTGTTAGAAAGAATAGAGAAGCTGATTGCACAATCAGAAAAGGAACCCGCCTCTCAACACAAGGACAAGGCAAGTGAAAGATTAAGCATTCCTGCTCAGGAAGCCTATGTGCCTGAAGCCTATGTGCCTAACTCTACGGAGCCAGACACATCATCTTCTATGAATCGGTTCACACCAGAATTCCTACGCGAGATTCAAGAAGACAAATGGGCTAAAGAGAGTGAAGTCCCTCCTCCTATTGAACTTGTGGATGATGCACGCGACCAATTCCCACAAGACATCCCATCCATTTATGAGGAGCAGGAGAGCACCCACTCTCAGGACAGACTAGACTTTGAGTCTAACTCTCTACAAGAATTACCCCACTTCACAGGCCCATGGGAAGCTAAGTCTACTTGTATGAGAGCACCCACGATCATGGTACGAAATGAGGACTCAGTCTTACCTAGGAACACAGAGGTAGTGAAAAACACTAAAGTGCAGTGCAATCTCAAGTTAGAAGAGCTACTCAAGATTAGACCTGAATTATGGAAACATGTAGCCAAACAAGTACCAGAAATAGCCAAACCTCGTTCTCAGGTAGGATCCCAGAGAACAGTGCCAGAAATACCCTTGGATAAGATAGGAGATATGTGTGAAGGTGAAGAAGGTAACACCTATCTTCCCATTACCTACCAAGAGTACACCACCAAGGCAATTTTGGACTCAGGAGCAGGAGTTGCAATTGCCACCACTTCCCTATGGAAGCGTTGGGGCAAGCCAGCACTCAGGCCAACGAGAATGAAATTACAGATGGCCGATGGTCATATTGAGAGACCCTTAGGATTGCTAGAAGGAATAAGTCTCACCACCTGTGGTGTCCAGTTTGAGCATACATTTGCTATATGTGACTTCAGCAAAAATCATGCCTATGAGATGATTTTGGGAAGACCATTTATGCGACAGTTGCAAGTGGTACAGGACTGGGGAACCAACTCCTTGTATTTGCAACACTTAGGTGTTACAACCAAAGTAAATCTCAAAGATTACTCTCATAGAGATGTACCTCCCATCCAATGGAATCCCATCCATAGAGCCAAAGATGATACAGAATCGGTGCATTCCATAGGGTCAGGATCCTCATGGATGCATGAAGACACTCACTTATGGATGTGTAAGGTAGCAGTAGAAGAAGAGAAGAGAGAGAAAGCGAGAGAGGTAGGTGCAAAAGAAAACCATAGATCAATTCAAGACCCAGCCTATGCACCTGTAGTCTTTCCTGATGAGGAATTTGAACCCCATGGCTGGGCAGAAATTCTAGCAACCATGGATGTAGCCATCAATGAGGAACAATGGACACCTCACTGTGATGAGGATGGCTATGACATTTCAGTCTTCTCCATAGAGCCAATCATGGGAGAGGCAGTTCTAGAAGAATGCGAACCTAGCCCTGATGCATTTGAGGATGCAAGTGACTCCGATCTAGAGTCAATCATTATGTACCCACCTTTTGCATCAGATGAAGAATACTTCCATGAAGTAGAATTTCAACCCCAGAGGCATGGAGAGCTTACAAATGATGTAAGATTAGCAACACATGTGACCCTGAAGGAAGAAGGAAAGAAACGAAAGAAGAGAGAAGTCTCACCAGAAGGGGAAGAATCTTTGTTTGAGGTCCCAGAAAATTTTAAGAAGTATGAGATAGACGACAGGAGAGTCATGATAAGAATGCCTAAACGAGAGGCACAATTAGGAGAGGCCTATGATAACAAAGAAACCACCAAGAAAATAGTAGTGGCCCTAGAAGAAGGAGAGGAGAGATGCACGTACATAGGCCATGACCTAACAGAGGAAGAAGAGCATGCGCTAATAGACTTGCTAAGAGAATACAGAGATGTATTCGCTTGGAGTTACAAGGATTTGAAAGGTGTTGACCCTGACATATGCTCACACACTATTCCCATGACCTCAGATGCTAAACCCTCTAAGCAAAAGCCCTATACATATAACGATAATTATGCTGCCAAGATCAAAGAGGAGATAGATAGACTGGTTGAAGCTGGATTTATCTATGAAATCGAGCACACTGAGTGGGTATCTCCCATCGTAGTGGTGCCCAAGAAGAATGGCAAGCTGCGTGTATGCATTAACTTGAAGAAGGTTAATGCAGCCACGATTCGAGATAACTATCCGCTTCCCATCACAAAACATCTCTTAGAAAGAGTGGCAGGCAAGGAAGTGTATAGCTTCCTTGATGGATTTTCGGGCTACAATCAAGTAGCCATAGCTCCAGAAGATCAGCATAAGACGGCTTTTGCCACAGAGTGGGGTATATTTGCCTTTCGAGTAATGCCATTTGGGCTTACCAATGCACCAGCCACCTTCCAGAGACTAATGTGCCATGTATTTAAGGAGTTCCTGAGGAAGAATTTAGAAGTCTATGTTGATGATCTTTGTGCTCATTCCAACATTAGACAAACCCATATTCCTGAACTCAGACAAATCTTTGACAAATGTAGAGAATACCAAGTCTGCCTGAACCCAGAAAAGTGCGTTTTTATGGTCAGGCAAGGCAAGATTCTAGGACACATAGTGTCAAAGAATGGCATATCCACTGATGAAGAGAAAGTGAGAGCCATAGCAGAGCTATCTAGGCCAAGGAATGTCAAGGAAGTACAAGCTTTCATGGGACATTGTGGTTACTACCGCCGGTTCATTCACATGTATGCTGTCATTGCAAAGCCCATGTATGGACTTTTGACTAACTTTGAGTGGACTGACGAATGTGAGAACTCCTTCCAGGAGCTTAAACAAAGATTATGTTCAGCACCAATCTTGACCACACCAGATTGGAACAAGCCATTCCATGTTCATGTGGATGCATCCAACTATGCCATTGGATGTGTGCTTGCACAACCTACTGGTGAAGGTAATATGGATCTTCCAATTGCCTACGCTAGTAGACAATTGAATGTAGCTGAACGAAATTACACCACTACAGAGAGAGAAGGCTTAGGCATGGTATATGCAGTTAAGAAATTTAGACACTATTTGCTTGCAAACAAGTTTAAATTTTTTACTGACCATCAAGCATTGTTATATCTCGTGAACAAGCCATGCAATACAGGAAGATTAGTAAGATGGTTTCTCTTGCTAATGGAATATGATTTTGAGGTTGTGGTAAGGAAAGGTAGGACTCATTTGAGAGCAGATCATCTCTCTAGGCTCACATCTGGAGAAGCCCCACAAGGAGTGTCAGATGACCTTCCTGATGCTTACTTGTTTAATTTGGAAGTTGTACCGCAGTGGGCTAAGCCATTGGTACCAGTATTGACATACGGGCCTAACCATCCAGTAATAAACACGCAGGATAGGGAGGTAGTAAAAGCCCAAAAGTATCACATCATGGCTGGAAGTATGTACAAGCACACTGTTGCTCTAGCACAATGGTGAGAACCACGTTAAGAAGCTTCACCTCCTTAATGTCAATCCGCGGAAGAGATAGGAGTGATATGAAGATCGTGAATGTGAGATGAAGTGAGAGTGAAGGTGAGAAGCATAGAAATGCACACACACATACACACACACTACGAAGAGACAAGCAAGACACAATGGAAGGTGAGAGATCCACTCTATTACTCAAGAACACTATTACAAGCTCAAAAGAACTCTAAACTCCAACAAGCTAACCTCAAACATTAGCTCTCTAGCTCTTTTTATAGTTTCTAGACTAGTTTTGACCGGTTTCACATCTAGTGACCGGCATAGTTAAAAATTAGGTCCTAGATGCTATTTGGAAGGGTAAACGATGTCTAAAAATAACGAAAATTGATACGCTTGTTCTACCTAAGCTCCTCAAGCTCAAGGACTCCTTGGCTTGCACAAAATGGAGCTATGGATTACAAAATGGGGTTTTCTATGTTACATATGTTACAATAGTGATAAAAATCACTGTTGGAGGTTTTTGGAAAGTATTTGAAAACATAATTCTTTGAAAAACGATTCGACTGGCTCCCTGCTCTGTTGTTACATGCTTCCGTGTCGTCTGTGCCTCTGGCTGCTTCCAACACCCCCCTCCCTCTCGCTTTTTTCGTCCCTGACAGAACCTTGTTGTGAGGTCTGCCGGATATAGTTCTGTAGGAGGTCTTGAGCGAGGGTGTGCTCGGAGATACGAATGCCTCGGGCCAGATTTGCCTCGAGTTTCTCCCAGTCGATTGGTTTCGGTTCTTCCGGTGGCGGGAGCTGATAGTGTGTGGAATAGACCATTCGTACACAGGCAAATAATTGTAATAAATGTGTAGGCCTGCTTATGAATACCTCTGAATGGTATTCCTAGAAGCCGGTTGTGAACATCTCTTCGAACGTCTGCTTGTAGCACGTCGGTAGGTACTTTATTCTGCAGTGCCAGGCATAACACACCCGTAGCGATGGCGTTGTACTCATATCATATACCAGGTCAAAATTGCCATGCTCAAAGCCCGGGGTGTTGACATGGGGTGCCTTGACGCGTCGGAAGACTTTAAAAATCATTTGCATCATGTCAAAGATTTTGACAGTCATATGCGCCGCTATATCATCCATATGCTTTAGTCTAGGGAGCCAGTGGTGAATTGTAGCCATCATGTAGCCAACAGTTGGTAACTCGATGGGTGGCTTAAAATAGGGGTAATTCAACCAGTCTTGGCACTGCTTATTGTTTTGTACCTTAATAGCAAAGGCAGTCCAAGAGCGGCGTCGTGGTACTGGTCCCCAACACGGGTTATATTTCAAATGCAAAGGTGCCTTTACCCATGTACTCATCATCTCTGGATACTGCTGTAGTAAATCTTTTCGCCACTCTGGCTGATAGATCCTTCCTTGCTGCGCATCTAGTGGCAAATCATCCGCCTTGAATTGAGTTGCATGCGATGGTTTCTTACCTGTCTCTTTCTCAATGGCTAACTGGTATTCGGCCATTAACATGAAATACGGTTTATACTGTAGCTCATGCCCATATATGTATCGTCGCGGGGCCAAATGAGCAAAGAATGGAGACTGTAATATTCTTTCTTCTATCATTGCCATGGCATGTAATTGTGCCTCTACTCTAGCTGAGTGCGTTGTTCCAAGTTCCTCAATATTCTTCATCCATGCGGGGGTCGGAAGTTCTTACGTCAACTGACCTTCGGCCGTGACGCGTCCGCCTGGGATGGGTTGTGGCTCGTATGCTTCTTCAAACGTTTCCTCCACCGGAATGGTGACCGTTTCTTCCTCAGCTGGAAGCTCAGGTGGGGAATCTGGCCTTGGTGGTGCTTCATATACGGCAATCCTGGATTCAAGGTTTGATACCTAGGCCCGTAATGAGTTGAGTTCCTCTAGGAGGTCAGGAGAGGGGTCCACAGGTGCTGGTATGTCTTGGTGTGCCGGTTCTCGTAACTGGAGTAATTTGTGATCTTCTTTGAGTTTCTGTAACTCCTCGTTCATGCGGTCGTATTCATCTAGTAATCTTACATGATCGTCTAGCAGCATCCTCATCGAGTCTGAAGGAATGGCTTTGAACCTGCTAGGACTGAGTGGTTGGTCTGGGTGGTCGAGCGCTGCTTCTAAGTTTTCTCGGTTCTGATCCTGTAAGTGCTGGTTTTCTTCCTTGGCGGCTGCTAGGTGTCTTCGTAGTAAGCCCATGTTTCGTGTTAGCGTTGCATTGCGGACTGTCTGGGCTCTTAATAAGTTATCCAGGTTAGCAGTGGCTTCCTTGGTCCTTTCTTCGCTTTCTAGTTCCAATTTGTGATAAGCCTCGCGTAATTCCTGGTAGCGGGTGTTCAGAGAGGCATTCTCAATAGACGATAAATTAAGCTGCGACTGTAAGTCATTGGTTGTCCTCTGCAGCTGCTGATAATTATCACCAAGAGATGTGAACTCATCTCTTACTTGCGTCATACACATGAACATCTGTCGGAATGCATTATCTATAGTGGGTGATAGTATTAATGGGGTGCTAAATGAAGATGCAGTTGGTGTAGATGCAACGGAAATGGGGAATGGGGATGGGAAGGTGGATGATGTAGTGATTGTTGAAAATTGTGATGTGCTTAAAAATGTTTGTGCCGTGAGTGAAGTGAGTGATGGTGCGGTGGGTGGTGAGATGTCCATGTCAGTGGACGTATCTAGTGCGGTGACCGTGAATATGGGTGTGATCGTGGGTGCTCGTGCTGGTGTAAATACGGGATTTACAAAGGTTGAGGGGTAATTTATAGGGGGGCTGGCTGGAGCAGCTTGGTAGAAAGGGGAAAGAGGGGTTATAGTGGGTCGGGGAGGTGAGACGGGGGAGAAGGTTAAGGGCGGGGGGAATGGGAAAAGGGGTCTTGGAGTTGTGGGGAAAGATGGAAAAGATTGATGAAGGAATGGGTTGGATAAAAAGGTGGGTGTGGGAGGGGGTAGACTAGGGCTAATGGGCGCGGGAATTGTGGGGTTAGTGGTCGTAAAGACAATTTCTGCAACGCCACCGGCGAATGAAGATGTTGGTCTGGGGGAAGGAGGGTGAAGAGGGGAGGCTGGATGGACGGGCGGTGAGAGAGGAGCTGTTGGGGTGGTCGGTACTTCAGTGACTACTGAGGTTTGTACAACTGTAGCGCGGGGTGGGGAATCTACAAAGATGGTTTCCACCGCCAACGAACTTTCGGGGACGAGGCGTGCCTCCCTGGCTTGTTCTGAAGATTGTGCTCCGGTTGGTACACGAATGTATTCGTCGGGCTTTGAAAGTAGTCGTACTCTGCGGGGGTCAAACTGTGGTAGTGGCTTTCTTTGCAAGTACCTGAGTGCTTCGTTGGAGCCTACTGATTTGACTAACTCTTTGAATCCTTTGATGTATGTGTCTTTGAATCCGCCTGTGACAAGTTCTTGTTCTATTATTGTTTGACTCTCTTCCTCTGTCAGCTTTTTGCGTGCCCAAACTTTTTCCATAGTTCTATACAGCTTCTTGATAGCTAGTGTGTAAGCTGCTGCCTCGTAAGTTTCATCTTCATGGGTACTTGTATCGCCATGTGTGTTTGTTTGTTGGCCTTGGCCATCTGTCTGTTCATGCTCTTGGGATTCATGTGTTCCCTGGCTATCTTCGTCGTCTCCTTCGTCGTCATCGGTTGCTGTTCTTTCGTCATCAGAGCTGGACACGATCTGTCCTTGTGGCTGATCCCTGGGTGTGGTAGGGTAGCTAGGCCTTTCAAATTCTTGAGAAAACAATTGTCCTTCTGAAAATTGGATCTCATTGGAGAATGCATCGGGCATCTCAAAATCAAAAGTTTGGTCCAGTGGCTCTGCTTGTCCTGGTTCTAAATGCGGTATTGGAAAAGAGAAAGCTTCCGCACCAATAGTGGTGGGAAGTTCAGCTGCTGAGGTGATAGGTTCTGTGGTTGTGGCTGCTTGGGGTGCAACAGTACTGGTGGTGCCCTCCGGCGTAACTGGTCTTGATAACCGTATACGAATTGGTGGTACCGTGGGAGTGACTGCTGTTGGTGACTGCTCTGGAGATGGTTGTGGAGAGGGTGATTCTGGGACTTGTAGGCATGGGATAGTACCTCTCATCCGCTTTCCGGCTCTGCCTTTGCTAGACTTTCTAGCCTTCCTAGTGGTGCCTTTAAATGCTTTCAGTTCCTCACTGGTCATGGCACGCTCAATTGGTAAGTCATACGCCAAGCACATATATATGATCCTGGTGAGGGCGCAGCATCCATTGATTACCTTCTTTTGCTCCCACCTATGTTGTGCCAAATAGAGCTGATCAATTATCCAGCTGGCTAGATCAACCGTTTGCGGTCCAGTACATGCTAAGTACAATCCAAACCAGATTCTCTTGTGAGGCATGGTAAAACGATCCTTAGCTGGGAAAGCAAAGTGCTGCATGCATATCCGTAATGGCTTAGAGAGCTCAGGTGTTATAGCAAAAATATCCTCCCATTTAGTTACGTCACCACGTTTCATCTGCTCTGGGACTAGCCGTTCTCTCTCCGTCGGAGTATGTGTTCCATGTGTTTTCAGAGCTGCACGAATTAAATCTTTAGACAAATAAAACCTTCTTAATGGAGGATCATTTACCAAGGATTTGGTAACATGAATGTGCCAGGTAGATCCTTGTTTTCTGAAGCTGTTAAGGTGGTTACCAAGTAAAAACACCTGTAAAAATCGGGTTTAGGCAGAGGGTCGCTAAAATACTCTGTAAATCCCGCTCGTGCCCAAACGTGCGTTAAATCTTGTGTGTTCTGCAGTCCTTCAAATTCTCGTGAAAAGAACTGGTACTTGGCCCATGTGCGAAGATCAAATGCCAAATTGGCCTCAAATATGAAATCAATGTCTGCTAAGGGTCCTGCTAGGCCTTGAAACCAATGAGAATTACGATGAATCTTCTCAGTATATCCTCTAGGAGGATCATCGATGGGCATGGGTCCTGGAAAACCTTGAAACTCTGGTGGTTGCATCGTAGGATAAGATTCCGCTAGTAATTCTCCAATAGTGGCCATCGGTGCACTGGGGCCAGCTTCTGATGGTCCTACTTCGGTTTGCATGATGACTGATGAGCTAATGGAAAAGATCTGCTACAAAAGATTAACACATTAGTATGGAAATTAATTATGATCCCACTAAGGTGAGACCGCAATCCCTTTCCATAACCGATGTGTAACCCGTGTAGCCAAGTGTCGTGAAGTGATTGATGCAATGATTATTTGCAAAACTAATGCAGGTCTCTAGACGCCTACATGGTCAGGTTATGCCTGCAATTCTTGATGAGCTTTTATTATGCATGATGTGGGGTTTGGGTGTATGAATTTATACAAGGTTTGGTTGAAGGTGAATTAGTACAAGGGTGGAGTTTAAACGGGGTGGGAGAATTGTTAGATACGATGGTACAAGAAGACATCTGGATACGTTTCGGTATCCATTTCCTAAGAGTCTTTGAGTGGGTGGTGTGTTTCTGCTGGGGGACGAAAAGTGGTATCGGGTTTGGTGGTATTGAAGGATGGAAAGATTTCTGAGGGGTATATATTACATGGCTTGAGGGTGGGGCTATAATACATTGTTTGGGTACCCAAATCTGCATGGGTGTGGGTCTATGGATAAGGTACTTCTTGGCGATCCAAATCTGCCAAGTATTTGTACTTGGGGAAGAAGATCGAGGGGACTTTGGATGCTGACTCTGCTTCTTTTGAAACTTTGTCCTGTTCTTGTCTGCAGTGTTGCCAATAGCCTGTGGTTGCTGTCCTTTTGGCACCCATATTTGTTTTGTGCCACTTGTTCTGTGATGTTGATACTTCTTCTTTCTTTGCCTTGCCTGGTGGTGTTGTCGGTCTGGGTTCCTCTGTTGTGGTTGACTCGTCCGTGGTTGGGTTTGAGAGGTCCATTGGACGCTCTGCTTTGGAAAAGAAGGGAGATCCAACACTTGCATGACCTGCCCATTAGGAAGTGATTCGTTATTTATCTTTAATCTAGGCCAGTCCGTAGCAAGTTTGGAAGGATGAGCACCGCAGGGTGTTGTGCTCATTTGGCCGCTGATGCAACCCACCTGACTGCTGATTGTGTTCATCTGCCCTAGCGGTTGGGTAGCTGCTGTCACAGCCTGTTTTTCTATCCAGCCCTTTTCAGTGCTTGGGGGGTATGCCCTGTGGCGCCAAATTGTGCGCAACTATGAGGGGTACTAGTACTCCTCATACCAAGCTCTCATTGCCTTCTTCAACACGAGTTGCTAATCGAATATAAACGTGTTCTGGCAATCTTCTTGGTGTCCCTTTTGTTGGTTTACGTTTTTCGTGGGTTTGAACGTCTCAAGTGGTATCAGAGCAACGACCCTAGGGGAAGCCTTTGGACGGGCGGACTGTCACACCAGTGCTGGCAGCGCCATCTAACGTCCCGGGCCCATCCGTGGGAAGTTCTTTGACGTCGCAAGAGGTCTTTTGACCCTCCCCTTCCCCCCCTCAAGCAAGGCAACCCCTTGCCCCCCCCCCCCCCCCCCCCCCCCCCCGACAAGCAAGGCACCCCCTTGCCCCCCCCCCCCTCTGCAAACAAGGCACCCACTTGCCCCCCCCCCCCTTCCCCCCCTGCAAGCAAGGCACCCCCTTGCCCCCCCCCCCCATGCAAGAAAGGCACCCCGCCCCCCGCCGTCGTCGTCGCTTCCGCGCGCTCTACTATCGCCTCCGCGCTATTCGCCAAGCCTCGCCGTTCTTTCCGTCAACCGGTGGACCACCCCCTTGTTCCAGTTAGGTGCCCGTGTGCCCTAGCCCCCCTTCATCTTCAGGACCCTATCCCTCCCAAGTTGCCGCCGGTTGGCTCCACGCCACCATGGCCAGCGAACACGACGTTGGCACGGCCGGTCTAACTTCGGGGACGGAACGCGCCAAGAATGTGACTGTAGCTCAAGCGTAAGCACCACCTCCTTTACTTGTCAATCCGCGGAGACGTGAGGACCGGTATGAAGACCACGAGCAAGTGAAAGCACAAGTGCGTGAGTGAAAGCACACAAACATGCACACACATACACACACACGCGCACAAAGTAAGATCAAAGAGAGGAACAATGGAAAGCTTAGATTGCAAAGAGTTCTCTTACAAAAGTTCTATTCTCTAACAAGCTACCCCCAAAAATGAGCTCTCTAGCTCTTTTTATAGTTTTTTGACTAGTTTTGGCCCTGTCCAGACCTAGTGTCCGGCCTAGTTAAAAATTAGGTTCCAGGGCTTATTTGAGGGCTCAAACGAAGTCTAAAAATTATGAAAATTGGTACGATGGTACTTCTAATACTCCTCAAGCTCGAGGACTCCTCGGCTTGAACAAAATGGAGTTACTAAAAATAGATAATGGTATTTACAATGGTTTCTAGTGATGAAAATCACTATTTTTGTAGGGGATTCTTCTGAAAATTTGACATACACTTCTTGGAGCTCCCTACTTGCTCTCTCTTCTTCTATGTCCACTTCTTTGATGTGCTTCCATGCTTTGTCCTTGACCTTGAGCTTCAACACTCCCCCCCCTCTCGAGTCTGTTGTCCCTGACAGACCCTTGTTGTAGTGATTGTTCCAAGTAGTGCCTTGAGAGGGAGTGTCCCTTCTGTATGAACACAAGTCGTCCGACGTTCTTCATCTATCACTGTGAGTCTTTGCAGGTTGTAGTCTCTTGGTATGTGCTTCTGCCTTGTATTCCAGCATGACTGTGTCGTTGTGAGTCTCCGTTGATGTTTTCTAGATCTTCCAAAGTTGATCTTCATAGTAGTCAAGCCAACTACTCATAACCCATATTGAGTGATGGGTAAGTGTGTTCGTGCATGGGTTGAAAAAAGAATGTGCCTTGTGCACGGCCTTGTAATGTAGCCCTACGCATGCTTACTTGGAAAATGCATTGGAAGAAGTATGGTGCAAAAATTGCGGGTCTTGAGCTAAGTGCTCAAGGGTATGCTGACGAAGAGGTTTCCTAAACTATCATGGTTATGGTGTTTCCAGAGTAAAGATACTTACCATGGCGAAGGTTGATGGATGTTTGCCTCTTCGTGTGGTACACTCGGCCTTTGGGATGGAACCTTGTTGATGAATGTCCATGTTGATTGTCCACTGATGAGATCTTTTGAGTGGTGGATCCCCTCTCCTCTTTTCAAAGCAACATTTGTCACTAACAATGTGCATTTCTGAGCTTGGGCTCATGCACGTTCACTTCCCTATATTGACACTCAGAGGAATATTGGACACGTGCCGGTTTCTAAGAGATTACCATGCTGATTGACATAGACCATTCACCAGTGCTACTGTTCCATACTGGTTCAGGAAATACTGAGAATTGAATTGCTTTATATTCCTTGGCAAGCAACATCGGATAACTACACCAAGCTGTGTTTCACATATACTCTTTAGCTCACCATATGCAGGAGTCTTCTCCTCCAGAACTACCTTTTGCAGATATCTCCTTGGATGCTCTGGTACATGAAGTAGTTAAGCATCACGCAAGTTGCGGACCTTCAAGCTCTTCATGGTAAGATAAAATCATAGCTGTAGATGCCATGTTCATGCCAAATGCTTGTCCTCTACCAGATAAGGCAACAATAATCTCACTGCTGGCTGAGACACACTGGGAACAAGCTCTCTCCCACTTCTCTCTTTTTTTTTTTTTTTTTTTTTTTTTTTTTTTTTTTAGAGGAACAGGATATCACAAAACAAGAACACAAAAGTTAGTATCAATAGAAATGTTCGACATATGTCACTGTGCTCTTGTGCATGGGATTCTCAAGTGTGTCTATGCACGGCCGTGTAATGTGGCCCTATATTAATGCATACTTTGGAAATGCATGACCTGAATGGTGCAAAAGACAGGGTTGTGCAAGGAGCACATGGTTGTTGCTCGTTCGAGGCTTTCGATGTTATTTGTGGAGGTTGATGCCGGCCTTAGTGGAGGTATCCATTGAGTCTCGAACTGATGTAATCCTCCTTATTGGAGTCCATTTTAGAACATCATTTGGCACTGTAGAGGTCACTTCAGGCGTCTTTCTCTTTGGATGCTTTCTGAACTGTGGTATCCAGTGTGGTTGATGCTTTGGTTCGGTGGAGGCTACTTGCACTTTTGGCTTCCAAACCCATATCCTTTTTGCATGTCTTCCTACTAATGTTGAAGAGCTGATTTGATCTTCCTTTGGTCTCTGTACGTGGTTCTTACCCTTTTCTCTTTTTGGCCTCTTCATTGAAACCTTTTGCATGTGGGAGAACAAAGGTTGTTGTGGGTGTAGGATCTTCTTAGGTACCCACATCTGTAATTGCCCTTGTTGAGCTGCAGCTAACTTCTTAGGCACCCAAACTTGTTGGATATCTTGTGACGGAGCTTGTCTGAGCTGCTTCCTTCGTCTTCTGGCTTGGTTAGTGTGCATGGATGGGATTTGTGGGGGTAAGGCTGGTGGTTGCTCTCCTTTGCGTACCCAGATCTGCTTCATGCCCGGAACCGCTTTTTTACCGAATGGTGTCTTTCTATTTGATGTAGCAGTTGTCGTGAACGGTGGTGTTTGCTTGTGTGGTGGGCTCACTACTGTGGCTACTTGAGTCTTTGGAGAAGAAGAAAGATCCACCCGCCTTCGAACCTGGTCTGCCACGACTGACTCCTTCTGCATCATAGAGCTTTTGACACATACAACATCTTCTTTCATATGATTAGTCTTGGAAGAACTAAGAGAGTGTGTGGTGCCATGATCTAGGAGCATGCAGTTCTCTAATTCTAATGTAATGCATTGTTCATGTACCCAAACTTGAAGAATTTGACTTCTTAGGTTTAAGTTAACTGCATGGTCATAGATCCAATCTTGACCCAAGACAAGTGGTTCTGTAAGGTTCTCATCTTGACATACTAGCGCTTTGACTTTCATTGGAACATCTTGAAGGTAGATGGGAAGTTCCACCTCGCCCAAACAAGGGGTTTCCACACCTCCCAATCCTATGAGATAAGCTTCTATGGGATTGATGTTCAACCCCAAGTCTTGGCAGTAGGAAAGTTTAACTGCACTACTTGCTGCACCTGAGTCAATCAATGCTTTCACCGTCCTTGCACCCTTCCCTTGTCCTATCTCTATGGTCACAAAGGGTCTTCGGTCAATGACCTGAGAAGTCGCAATGCCTGACTTTTGACACATATCCATGTGATATTTTGGGGCTTTTGAGTTGACATCTAGGCCTAATCGCCTTAACTTATTTTGCCTAATACGCTCTCTGGCCTCTTCCTGTGCTTCTTCTCTCACTCTTAACTCTTCTTCTTTTCGCTTCTTCGCAGTGTTGAGTCTCATTAGCATATCCTCAGTAAGAGGTTCTTGATATAGCTTGACTCTACAGCCACTAATATAGTTTGGCAAGATATCTCCTTCTAGAGTGGCCAACTGAACTGCACCACTAGTGGAAATTCTATTAATGATCATGGGTCCATAACCTCTTTTTTCCAACTTACGGGCATGTTGTTTTAGTGTGTATACCAACACTAGATCTCCCTCTTTCAATCCCTTATCCTTGATGTGTGCATCAAAGTATGCCTTTTGCCTCTTCTTTGCAGCGTAGATGCCTGCTGCCGCTCGTAGCCTCGTTTCACCCAAGCGTTCGAGATCAAAGATCCTAGAGGACAATTCATGCCCATTCCACTCATACTCTTGTGCTACTTTTAAGGCAGGGATTAAGAAATCTAATGGTAGCACAGCGTTCTGTCCGAAGACCATCTGAAATGGGGTGGCGTTGAGTACCGTTTTGTAGGCAACTCGATAAGCCCAAACAGCATGATGAAGTTGTTTGTCCCAATCAGAGCGTTTATTATTTACCAATTTTGTCAATACGTTACAGAGGATCTTATTGGTACTCTCGGCTTGTCCGTTGGCTTGTGGATGATAGGGGGCGGATTTCTTATGTATCACCAAGAATTCTTGGAGAAGATTTTCAATGACTTCATTCAAGAAGTGTGTGCCTCTATCGCTCACCAACTCTATTGGTAGTCCATATCTCGTGAACACATTCTCGAATAAGAACTTAGCCGTAGTCTGAGCATCATTCTTTGTTGTGGCTTTGACTTCTACCCACTTTGTAAGGTAATCTGTGGCTACAATGATGTACTCTGCATGGGAGTTTCTAGCTGGGGGGTTAATAGGACCTATGAAGTCTATGCCCCACTTCGAAAATGCACGTCCTCCCATCATTGGCCTCAAGGGCATCTCGTCTTTTCTCACTGGATATTGTGCACGTTGGCAAGTGTCACATTTCTTCACATAGGTATGTGCATCCATATGAAGAGTGGGCCACCAAAGTCCTGAGAATAGAATGGTTTTAATCACTCGGTCAGGGCCAAAATGTCCACCTGCAACACCACTGTGTGCAGTCTCTAAGACCCTTAAATAGTCTGATTCATGAACGCACAGTCTTAAGTAACCATCTTTACCTCTTCGGTATAGGTTTTCTCCTACTAAGGCATAGCCTTGAGCCTCTTGCTCCATATTTCGTCTTCTTGCTAGACTGGCCTCTTTGGGTAATCTTCCCGATCTCATAAACTCTACCAATGGAGTACTCCAATCTGGAATTAATGATACTTGATAAAGGGTCGCATGCTCCACTGGTGGTTTCTCTCTACACATTGGACAATTCTTGATCCACTCATGTATTTCTTTGTCCATGCTAGGCCAATACACTCCTAAACGTTTCAAATTCTGCAATGTTCGTTGTTTAGAATAGTGATTTCCTAGCAATCCCTCATGAGCTTGCTGCAACCAACTACTATGTTCATCATCCTCGACACAACAAGCTAATACACCCTCAGTATCTTGTTTGTACATGCTTCCTGCCAATATGTGATATTTTTGTGATTTTACAATTTCTTCTTGTGATGTTTTCACATTCTTATTTGCAGGGCCGAAGGTTAGGACTGGTACCAACTTATTTGCCCATTTAGGAACAACTTCCAAATTGAACAGATAAGCATCAGGTAGTTCATCAGACACTCCTTGTGGTGACTCTCCTGAAGTAATGCGAGAAAGGTGATCTGCCCGAAGGTGGGTTCTACCTTTCCTGACAACAACTTCAAAGTCATACTCCATTAGTAAGAGGAACCATCTTACTAAGCGTCCAGTGTTGCAAGGTTTATTGACCAAATATAACAAAGCTTGATGATCAGTGAAGAACTTGAACTTGTTGGCCAATAAATAGTGTCTAAACTTCTTTACAGCATATACCATGCCTAACCCTTCTCGCTCGGTTGTGGTATAATTTCTTTCGGCTGGGTTTAGTTGTCTACTAGCATATGCTATGGGCAAATCTAAATTCCCTTCACCTGTGGGTTGTGCCAGCACACATCCTATGGCATGATTGGATGCATCCACATGGACATGGAATGGTTTATTCCAATCAGGAGTGGTCAGTATTGGTGCTGTGCACAAACGTTTCTTCAGTTCATTGAAAGAATTCTCGCATTCGTCGTTCCACTCAAAATTAGACAACAAGGCATAAAGGGGTCTAGCTATGATCGCGTACATGTGGATAAACCTACGGTAATATCCACAATGGCCCATAAAGGCTTGTACCTCTTTAACATTCCTTGGCCTTGGCAGCTCCGCTATGGCTCGTACCTTATCTTCATCCGTTGAGATTCCATTCTTAGAAACAATATGACCGAGGATTTTACCTTGACGCACCATGAACACACACTTTTCTGGGTTCAGACACACTCGATATTCTCTACACTTGTTGAAGATTTGTCTGAGTTCAGGGATGTGAACCCGTCTTTCTTGGGAATGAGCACATAAATCATCCACATACACTTCTAAGCTCTTTCGCAAGAACTCTTTGAAGACATGACACATGAGCCTTTGGAATGTTGCAGGTGCATTGGTGAGCCCAAATGGCATCACCCGAAATGCAAAGATTCCCCACTCTGTAGCAAAAGCTGTTTTGTGTTGATCTTCTGGGGCAATGGCTACTTGATTGTAACCTGAAAATCCATCAAGGAAGCTATAAACTTCCTTGCCTGCAACACGCTCCAAAAGGTGTTCTGTGATTGGAAGTGGATAACTATCTCTAATCGTAGCGGCATTAACTTTTTTAAGGTTAATACACACTCGCAACTTCCCGTTCTTCTTGGGTACCACAACAATGGGGGACACCCATTCGGTATGCTCAATCTCATAGATGAATCCAGCCTCAATCAACCTATCAATTTCTTCTTTGATTTTGGCTGCATAGGTATCATTATATGTGTAGGGCTTCTGTTTGGTGGGCTTAGCATCAGCAGTCATGGGGATAGTATGAGAACAAATTCTTGGATCTACCCCTTTCAAGTCTCTATAGTGCCATGCAAACACATCCCTATATTCCCTTAATAGAGCTATGAGCTCCATTTCTTCTCTTGCACTTAGATCATCTCCTATATATGTGCATCTCTCTTCGTTCTCTTCAATGGTCACTACAATCTTCTTGGTCTTTTCTTTATTATCATATGATTCTCCTATGATGGCCTCTCTCTTAGGCATTCGTACCAGAATTTTGCGGTCGTCAACTTCATATTTCTTGAAGTTTTCTGGTACTTCAAACAATGATTCCTCCTTTTCTTGTTTCACTGCTTTTCTTTTCTTTTTCTTTTGACTACTCTCACTTCCATCCTTTGAGCTTACTGTTTTAATACTTGTGAGAGGTTCTTCTTCTTTCTGGGTGAACACTCCTATATCTTCTAGATAGTGCTGCTCTGAGTTAAAGCAACTATCCATCACAATAGACTCCAAATCATCGTCATTCTCTTCTTCTTCTATGACATCACTAGGGTCACATTCTTCTAGCAGGGGTTGACACATGAACACTGAGATATCATAACCCTCCTCATCACAATGAGGTGTCCATTGTTCCTCATTGACAGCAATGTCCATGGTGGCTAAGATTTCTGGCCAGCCATGAGGCTCAAACTCCTCATCTGGAAAGATCATCGGTGTGTAGGCTGGGTCCCTAACTGGTCTATCTCCTAGCGAAGTTCCTTCTTCTCTTGCCTTTAAACGTTTTTCCTCTTCCTTTGCGACCTTGCACATCCACAAATGAGTATCTTCATGCAGCCATGATGGATCAGGTGAACTTTCAGAATGCACAGAGATGGAATCTTCTTTCGCTTTGTGGATAGAATTCCACTGTAGGGGTGGTACATCTCTGAAGGTGTAATCCTTCAAATTGACCTTAGTGGTGACCCCTAAGTGCTGTAAGTACAAGGAGTTAGTTCCCCAATCCTGTACTATTTGCAATTGTCGTAGGAAGGGTCTTCCTAGGATCATCTCAAAGACATTATTTTTCTCAAAGTCACATATAGCAAATGTGTGCTCAAATTCTACACCACAAGTGGTTAGAGTGATCCCTTCTAGCAATCCTAGAGGTCTTTCAAAATGACCATCAGCCATTTGAAGCTTCATTCTAGTTGGTCTTAATGTGGGCTTGCCCCATTGCTTCCACAAGGAGGTGGTCGCAATAGCAACACCAGCACCTGAATCTATGATTGCTTTGGTTGTGTAACCTTGGTGGGTGATGGGAAGATAAGTATTACCTTCTTCACCCTCACACATGTCCCCTATTTTGTCTAGAGGTATCTCTGGTACCCTTTGCTTGGAGCCTGCTTTTGGCATGTTGGAATCAAGTTCTGGAACCTGATCCTTCACATGATTCCAGAGCTCAGGTTTTGCTTTGAGCAGCTCTTCTACAGTGAGATGACACTGAACCTTAGTGTTCTTCACGACATCAGTGTTCCTTGGAACCACTGAGTCTTCATTTCTTACCAGTATTGTGGGAGCTCTAATCTGGAGTGATTCAGATTCCCATGGGCCTGGAAATTGAGGCAGTTCTTCTAAGGTATTAGATTCAAAATCTAACCTTTCGTCCTCTTGTTGTTCTGCTTCATCTTCGTAAATAGATGGGATGTCTTGGGGAAATTGATCATGAAGATCATCAATCTCAGGAATAGGAGGGGAATTACCCTTCTCCTTGGCCCATTTCTCCTCTTGTATTTCCCGCAAGAACTCTTGAGAGTACTGTTGAATAGAAGGAGGTATTCCAGCATCCGTGGAATTAGGAACATAAGCTCCCCTTGGTGGTGAGCTTCCTCTTTCAATAACTGGTTGAGCCTGTGGAGGTAGAGAAACTTGTGGTTTGTTTACCAACTGCTCTAATCGTTCTAGTAAGCCCTGGAAATGCAAATCCGATTTGATAGAGTTTGTCTGATTGAACTTTTGACTAGTCTCAAGTATGGCTTGAGCTTGTTCTACCATTTTCATGCACATTTTCATCCGTTCAATCTCTAAATCTGCTCTAGGGTAACTCTTGTCTAGGTTTGCCGCTGTAGGCCCTTCTTGAAGTCGAGCCTGGTAGGCCTTGAACATCATGTCCAAGCCTTCTGGGGTTGGATCTGCAAGAACAGACCCTGGTTGCGGTCTATTTACAGTGGGTGGTGGGGTGGGATGAGGTGGAGTGGATGGAGTTTCGGCATGCGAGGGGCTTTGAGATGCAATGTCTTCTATTTTTGTTTTCGCTTCTTTTAAGCCTTCTTCTAGTTCCGATAACTTTTTATTCCACTTGCAATTGGCCTTCTCTCTGGTATCCTTCCATGTTCTTGTTTTCCTCTTACTAGGCTCTCCCGATTCACTCGGCTCTGATTGTTCTACTGGTTTATCCTGTTTTAAGGCTTGTGCTCTAGTGACAGCTTGTATAGGAGCCACATTGCTACTACTTGAACTTGGATCTGCCACTAAGCCTACCACATTAATGGGTGTAATCTTGGGTGCACTAGAGGGGTTTCTTGGACAATCTCTGGGGAGATGGTCTTTGCCACAATCAGGACAAAAAGCCTGTATTGTGATAGCCTGTCCTTGACTCGGAGATGGTGGGTGGGGACAGTCACGAATGAAATGGTCACCATGACATCTGAAACAAGATCCTCTAGGGGCTTGTGGTCTCATTTGTCTGAACTGGGGCCTAGGGTTAGGATTTGTGTACATGACCTTGGAGTATTCTGGCTCCCAATTTTGCTCCATAGGCGGTGCCTCATATTGATACGAGTAAATCTCACTATGTTCAGGTGACTCTGTGTAATAAGCATGTGGACTACCTTCATGGGAGTAGTCTGAACTATGAGCATGAGAGTCCTTATCTGGTATCAATGGGGTTAGTGGCACCAAAGCTCTATTTGGATTTTCCTCTCCCACAGCATACTTGACTGGAATCACGTTGGCTGGAGCTGGTGGTTGGTTTACCAAGACAGGTTGTGGCCTATATGGCACCTGATATTGCTGTTGTGGTCTGTAATATGGCTGTTGGTATTGATTCTGATACCTACCTTGTGGGTAAGGTTGCTGATAATTTTGTCTAACAGCCTGCCTATTGTAGGGACAATCTTGAGCCGTGTGGTTTGTGTATTTTCTCTCAATAGTGCAATATGGAGCATTCCTTTCTCTAATGTTTTGGTTTTGCATTGGGCATACGTTAGCCATGTGGTCACCTCCGCAAGTATAGCACCGATTCAATGAAGTGACTCCCTGTGTTTGTTTATTTTGGACTCCCAGCTTCTTGGCAACTTGCTCAGCTATCTCTTCTATTTCTGTGGAGATCTTTGAAGTATGGCTAGTAGAACTATCCGAATCTTTGTAGAGTTTGGCCAATCCTAACTCATCACCCAAGTTATCTTCTATGTCTATGCACGTCCGCACACACTCTTCTATGGATCTAGGATCTTTCAAGTATACATAGGATCTTAACTTTGTGCTCAATAAGCCATCTAAAAACAAAGCCACTTGTTTGGCTGGTGTGGGTAGCTCTGGAGCAGGGCATCTTTCTAGGTACTGTCTGAACCTTCTACCTGCTAGTCGCACTGTTTCTTGGGGTGTCTGCTTGAAACTATGGATCAGGGACGATGTGTTATGCCTGATACCACTCTTGGAAAATTCTACAATGAATTCGTCTAGCAGTTGACCTATATCGCGATAGCTGCTTCTACTCAATGGTTGAAACCAAGCTAAGGCCGTGCCTTTAAGGGTCAAACCAAATGCCTCGTACTGGGTGAACCAGTCCTCAATTTGTTCGGCTCTCAGCACTTGTTTGTACTCGGCCACATGATCATAAGGATCCCCTGTCCCATCGAAATAGTTCTTCATTGCCTTGATCACGTGACTGGGTTTAAGGGCTCTTGGGTACTCCCGGGGTCTAGGCAATGGAAAATCCTGTTCATCTCTTTGTTGCCTATGTGCTTGATGTCTCTCTCTTTCAGGTCTTTCATTTTCAAATCCTGACCTATTCCTGCCCACGGTGTGTGCAAAACTTACTTCAGGTCTCTCTCTAGTTCTTTCTCTCTGGGCTTCATGAGCCTGGGATGATCCTACCCCTTGGAGGCCATGGGAAACATTGGATCTTGGTGGGGGGAAAATCATGTCATTCTTCCATGTATATGCATGTCTATCATGTTCCGTTACCAAGAAAATTTTCTCTGATGTGTTATCCAGGTAGACAACTTTGCCTGGTATCTCAGGATCTTTGAATTCATAGATGATAACTATGCCCAATTGGCTAGGTTGATCTGGCTTGAACCTCCAAAAGGCTTCCTCTGTTTCTCTATTAAAAAATAGTTCTATGCTTTTGTTGTCTTGAGGGATCCAGTCCGGAGTGATCACTCGGGTCAAAACTGACTTACCTCTAGGAGTCTGGGGTCCTTGTCCTACGTTTCCTTGTTCTAGGTCTCCTATCTCATTCTCATGAATGATATTTCCAAACTCATCGGTCCTATCTGGTTGGTTGGTAACCACATACATGGTTCCTTCCTTATCAATGTATGAACCCTCTTCGAACTTGACCACCGGGTGTTCAAGTCCAAAGGATTGATCTGGATTTTTGAGTTGGACCACTGATCGCCTCAGACCATCCTCATAGATGCGAGCACCTAATTGGTTGGTCCGAATATATTCCAACTGTGTCTTATAGGGACCTTCCGGTGTTTGTAGATGGGCAGTCCCTGAGCCACCTGCAGGTTTTCCCATACAAAAAGACATTTCTGAATCACTTGTGTCCGATCTGAGTAACAGATGACCACTTAGTTGTTGTGCCCAAGACTTGGATGTATGGTTGACACTAGCCTCAGAAGATCTAATGCTTTGTTTATCCTTGCCTAAGTGTCTACCAGATCTCAGGTTCATAAGCTTTAGTCAGGAGTCCAAAATTTCCCCTTGGTATGGTTCAAAATTCTTTGGAGTCCCCTTGGTTCCCTAGTCCCACCTGAGGGTCAACTTCAAATTATCCTATCTCAAAATCAACGCATTATTCTTGAAAAAACAGTTGAGATCGTGTAGGATTTGAAACGAGCTTTCCAACAAGCTATAGAGCTCCAAAAATGGACTTTGGATGAGAAAGTTATGTCAAATCAGGCTCCTGGGGGTCAAAACAGGCAAACAGGACCTTTGGAGAAAATCGCGATTTTGTGAACTTTCTGAAAATTGCGATGCTGTGAAGTAAAAAAATCGCGATGTTGAGCACAGAATCGTGTTTTTGAAAATCGCGATTTTGAGCAGAAAATCGTGATTTGAAAATCGCGATGTTGAGCAGAAAATCGTGATTTGAAAATCGCGATGTTGATCACAAACTCGTGTTTCAGAGAATCGCGATGTTGATCACAAAATCGTGTTTTTGAAAATCGCGATGTTGATCACAAAATCGTGTTTTTGAAAATCGCGATGTTGATCACAAAATCGTGTTTCTGAAAATCGCGATTTTGATCACAAAATCGTGTTTCTGAAAATCGCGATTTTGATCACAAAATCGTGTTTCTGAAAATCGCGATGTTGATCACAAAATCGTGTTTTTGAAAATCGCGATGTTGATCACAAAATCGTGTTTCTGAAAATCGCGATTTTGACTCAGAGAATCGTGATTCACAAAGTCGTGTTTTTCACAAAATCGTGTTTTTGACTGAAAATCGTGTTTTCTCAGAATCGTGTTTTTGACATGAAAATCGCGATTTTGAGCAAAAATTCGTGTTTTCTCAAAATCGTGTTTTTGACTTGAAAATCGGGATTTTGTCCCACAGAATCGTGTTTTTCTCAAAATCGTATTTTTGGCTGAAAATCGTGATTTGTGAGAATTGCGATTTTGAGTAGAAAGTCGTGTTTTTTCACAAAATCGTGTTTTTTTGCTGAAAATCGTGATTGGTGAGAATCGCGATTTTGAGCAGAGAATCGTGTTTTTTGAAAATCGTATTTTTCACCTGAAAATCGCAATTTTGAGCAAAAAATCGTGTTTTCACAGAATCGCCTTTTTCACAAAATCGTGTTTTTGCTGAAAATCGTGATTGGTGAGAATCGCGATTTTGAGCAGAGAATCGTGTTTTTCAGAGAATCGCGATTTTGAGCAGAGAATCGTGTTTTTTTGAGAAAAACACAGAATCGCGATTTTTTTCAACCAACTTTTAGGCGGGAAAACTGAAAATCGTGATTTTTCAAAAAATTTTGAATTTTCATAGAATCGCGATTTTCATCACAGAATCGCGTTTTTTGGCGGGAAATTCAAATTTCTGAGCGCCGGCTATGGCGAGCTCCGTATGAGCAGAAAATCATGAAAAAAATACAGCGCTTGCTCTCCCTTGCACCTCCTAACTCCTTCCCACACAATAATGCATGAAAAATGGTATGAAGATGGTGAAAATGCACTAAAAAACAAGAATTTTCTATGAAGAAGAAGATGGAAGAAGGTGGAGATGATGATGATGATGAAGATGAAGAGGAAAAAACAGAAAATGAACTGAAATGACAGTTTTTTTACCTTCCAACGTCGCAAATCTACGATCTTACCATCACAACGCTCGTCCTCGAAGCTCTCTCCCCGGCAACGGCGCCAAAATTTGGTGTAGCTCAAGCGTAAGCACCACCTCCTTTACTTGTCAATCCGCGGAGACGTGAGGACCGGTATGAAGACCACGAGCAAGTGAAAGCACAAGTGCGTGAGTGAAAGCACACAAACATGCACACACATACACACACACGCGCACAAAGTAAGATCAAAGAGAGGAACAATGGAAAGCTTAGATTGCAAAGAGTTCTCTTACAAAAGTTCTATTCTCTAACAAGCTACCCCCAAAAATGAGCTCTCTAGCTCTTTTTATAGTTTTTTGACTAGTTTTGGCCCTGTCCAGACCTAGTGTCCGGCCTAGTTAAAAATTAGGTTCCAGGGCTTATTTGAGGGCTCAAACGAAGTCTAAAAATTATGAAAATTGGTACGATGGTACTTCTAATACTCCTCAAGCTCGAGGACTCCTCGGCTTGAACAAAATGGAGTTACTAAAAATAGATAATGGTATTTACAATGGTTTCTAGTGATGAAAATCACTATTTTTGTAGGGGATTCTTCTGAAAATTTGACATACACTTCTTGGAGCTCCCTACTTGCTCTCTCTTCTTCTATGTCCACTTCTTTGATGTGCTTCCATGCTTTGTCCTTGACCTTGAGCTTCAACAGTGACTGAACGGCGCCGACGTCACAAGGCCCAACGGGCTGCCCTAGAAGAAGAACTCAACCGTTTGCTCTTGGTGAAAGCCAAGCTACCCGCAAAGACTCAACCTCTAACAAGGAGCAAACCTCCACATACCGAAGATCAACCGAGCAACAACGTGGTCAAGGTTTCAAAGCCCTCCCGGCCCCAGCAGACAACCGTTCAGGATCCCCTAACCGAAGCAACCAAACGCGGCGCGACCCCCGTCCGGTGTGCAAATATTGCCAAGGCAGTCACCCCACTGAGAAATGCTGGCGGAAACGACCCGACACTAGAGTGCAAGCAACGAAGACCGAAGAGGCATCCACCTCCGGCCCGAAAATCACCGAAATTCACAGCGACGAATCAGACGACGCCTCCCCCCGCGGACCGTCCACATCAAAGGGCAAGGCTCAGTGCCATTCAGTTGCATTACCCATCATACACCAAGTGTTCATTATGGGAGAAGTCACAGGCGAACGCATGCCGGTGATGCTGGACACGGGTGCAACCCACAACTTCATGACTCCGCAGTGTGCTCAACGCCTTGGACTCAAGATCAGTAAACGGCTCCGCATGTCGGTGGTCTTTGCTCAGGGAGAGGCCAGTCATGTGCGTTACGCCGACGGTGTCCCGGTCATGTTAGGCCAATGGTTTGGTCACCTGAACTTCCTGATTATACCGATGGAAACATTCGAAGTCATCCTTGGCCTCGAGTTTATGGATAAACACATGATCTCCTTTTTCGGCAAAGGGGTAGACAAAGTCCTTCTCGATCAGAATGGGCAGGCCATCGTCGTCGACTGCAATTGTGTCCAGGCTCCCCGTACGGACGACCCTTCTGACAATGAACCAAGGGAATCTAAGCAGAAACATACTAGCAAAGAGAAAGCACAAGCTCGAACGTCAACCTCCACACACACGCCATCACCATTATCACACAAGCAATTTCGACGAGCAGTCTATCAAGGCGGAATCGCACACTTATGTGTTCTCAGACCGGTCGCAGAGGAGACGGGACCACGGCCGATCGACGTCTCAAAGATTGGGCACCCAAGTTTCCAGATGCTAATGGAAGAATTTTCAGATGTTCTCACGGATACCCTCCCACCCGGTCTTCCCCCCTTACGTAATGTCCAGCATCGGATCGACACGCTCCCGGATCACCCGCCACCGTCGCGAGCGCCATACAGGATGAATGAGGCCGACCTTCAGGAGCTGAAGCGGCAGTTACAGGAACTTGAAGTGCAAGGATACATCCGACCAAGTAGCTCCCCATATGGAGCCCCGGTCCTATTTGTGAAAAAGAAAGACGGCTCCTTACGCCTATGCATCGACTACCGAGCACTCAATAAAGGCACAATCAAGAGCAAGTATCCCGTACCCGTGATGGAGGAACTTTTAGATCGCCTGGGCAAGGCACGATACTTCACGCGCATAGATCTCCGATCCGGGTATCATCAAATCAGGGTGGCACAGGAACACATCGAGAAAACGGCCTTCCGCACACGTTACGGCAGCTATGAGTGGCTCGTCATGCCATTCGGGCTGACAGGGGCACCGGCCACCTTCTGTCGAGAGATGAACGACGGCTTCCGGGATATGCTTGACCTCTTCCTCATCATCTACATCGATGACCTGCTGATTTACAGCCGAACATTAGAGGAACATTATGAACACGTTCGGGCGGTCTTGTTACGACTACGGCAACGTCGGCTTTTCGCCAAGCCAAGCAAGTGCGAGTTCTGCATGAAGAAGGTGGAATTCTTGGGGTTCATCGTTTCCGAACAGGGCCTCCACGCTGACCCCCAGAAAGTAGACGCAGTACTCAAATGGGCACCCCCGAAGACCGTCAAAGAGGTGCGAGAATTCATCGGCTTTTGCCAATTTCTCCGCCGGTTCATCCAAGGTTTTAGCAAGATCGCGGCCCCGCTCTTGGAGTTGGTCAAAGAAAAGGAGCCATTCAAATGGGGAGCAGACGAAGAAGAAGCCTTCGAAGCATTAAAGGTGGCTATGTGCAATGCCCCGGTTCTCAAACTTCCAGAGTTCGACAAACCGTTTGAAGTTCACACAGATGCATCAGGCTCAGCCATCGGCGGCGTCCTCTTACAAGACGGACAACCCATCGCATACGAGTCGCATAAACTCACCGGCCCCGAGCTCAGATGGAGCACACACGAGCAAGAAATGTTAGCTGTTATCCACTGCCTACGCAAGTGGCGGCACTACATTATCGACAAGCACACAACGGTCTTCACGGACATCTCCTTGAAGTACTTTACATCTCAACCCAAGCTAAGTCCAAAACAAGCAAGATGGCAGGATTTTCTTGCCGAGTTCGATATCGAGATCATTCATAAGCCGGGCAAACAGAATGTAATGCCAGATGCACTTAGTCGAAGACCCGAGCTCCAGGCGATGTCCACCGTATCCTCAGATTTGAGAGGCAGAATTCAACGAGCGCAAGCACAGGATGCCCAAGTTCACGAAATACTTCAGGAGATGCAAATGGCTCAAGCCCCGCAGCGCTACACATTACAAGACGGCATTCTCCACCGCAAAGGCAAAATTTATGTACCGAACGACGTAGAGCTACGCAAAGAGCTACTGTGGGAGGCACATGATTGCAAAGTGGCCGGCCATGGAGGTCAAAATCGCAGCTACGAGACGCTCCATAAACACTTTTATTGGCCCCGCATGAAGGCACAAGTACAAGAATATGTAGAAACCTGCCCAACATGTCAGTTAGTCCGTCAAGATCGAGTGAAGCCTGCCGGCCTTCTGCAACCACTCCCAATTCCCAACCGGCCGTGGGACATGATTAGCATGGACTTCATCACCGAACTCCCACCATCTTTGGGCTTCAACACCATCTTTGTTGTGGTGGACTACTTCACCAAACAAGCACACTTTATTCCGGCTAAGCCCCCGCTCACCGCCAAGGCCGTGGCTCAACTGTTCTTCACTCACATCGTGAAGTATCACGGGTTGCCCCTCGCCATAGTGTCAGACCGCGACGGCCGTTTCCTAAGTCGGCTATGGACCGAGCTTTTCCGCCTCTTGGGGACACAACTTAGGTTCTCCTCATCATATCACCCACAAACAGATGGGCAAACCGAACGGGTTAACCAGACGATCGAAGATTACATCCGAAACTATGTCAGAACGGACCAAAAGGATTGGGCGAGGCACTTAGACATTCTGGAGTTTCACTACAATGCTTCCGTCCACTCAAGCACGAAGATGACACCATTCGAGTTGGCGACCGGCAAGGAGGTAATCACGCCCTTGGCTCTCACACAAGACTCCACACTTGCAACAACAGACCCTGATTGCGGCGCCTTCTTGGATCAATGGAAAACAAAGTTAGAAGAAGCAAAGTCCAGCTTGCAAAGAAGCAAAGAACGCATGGCTCGCTACGCAAACAAGAAACGACGACCCGGCGAAGAATTTCAAGTAGGCGACCTTGTCCTCGTCAGCGCACGAAATATCACTCTGCCAAAGAACATCACGCAGAAGTTCAACCATCGCTACTACGGACCATACAAAGTGGAGAAGCGCATCAATGAAGTCACTTATAGCTTGGAGTTGCCCGACAATGTGCAATTTCACAACGCCTTTCACGTCAGCCTCTTGAAGCGGTTCAAACCCGACGCCAAGTACGGACGCGAGATCCCGGTGCTGCACGACGGAGAGAACCAGTTCGAGGCGGAAGCTATCTTACGGGACCGGAACACTCGCGAAGGCCCACAGTTTCTCATCAAATTCAAAGGACGACCTTTAGTCGATGCGGATTGGCTTCCGGCCAACACCTTCGGACCCGACCATCCATTAGTCCGAAAATACTATCGCCACACTTAAGCCAGTTTGGCTATGAGCCCCATGTAATGTTCCCAAACTTTGTATTCACACCAACTTTTGTAAGACCCGAACCCGCTTGTTGAGGACACCAAGCTCTTTAAGCCGGGGGAGGATGTCACAGCCTGTTTTTCTATCCAGCCCTTTTCAGTGCTTGGGGGGTATGCCCTGTGGCGCCAAATTGTGCGCAACTATGAGGGGTACTAGTACTCCTCATACCAAGCTCTCATTGCCTTCTTCAACACGAGTTGCTAATCGAATATAAACATGTTCTGGCAATCTTCTTGGTGTCCCTTTTGTTGGTTTACGTTTTTCGTGGGTTTGAACGTCTCAGCTGCCCCTTCTAGTTTGCAGGAAGCCCTAGGGAAGATCTCCTGTCGTTCTTCTGATTGACAATTGTCCCTAGCCAAGCCCGAGTGGGTTGGAGTAGACGTAACGTGACTGGTCTGACCCAAGATCTTCCGGTCTTCCGTCGCATGTGTTTCATAGGGTCTAGGGTTACAAACCTCAATCGGAATGCCGTTAGGGAAGTCAAGCGGTATCACTCGCTTCTGTTCTAAGGTTCCAATCTGTAAGGAGCCTTGTCTAAGATTTAGGTCCACTGAGTGATCGTATAGCCAATCTTGGCCAAGGATTAGGGGTTCTATCAGTTCGTCATCATGGCACACTAGTAGCTTCGCTGTCATGGTCACTTCCTTAATGAGGATAGGAAGGTCCACCTCACCCATGCAAGGGGTTTCCATGCCTCCTAAGCCTATGAGGTATGCCTCAATTGGCCGCATTTCTTTTCCTGAATCCTTATAGTGGGACCATCTAATCGCACTAGTCGCAGCACCTGAGTCAATTAAAGCCCTGAGTTCTTGGCAAGGGTTGCCGTGCTCTAGCCTAACTGTAATGAATGGTCTCCTGTCCACTATGCTAGGATGAGTGGTTGACTTTACTTGACACATGGCCATGGGGTATCTGGGTGTAGTTTCCAGATGGTTATAATGTTCTCTCCCTAGTCCTTGTCTTCTTAACTTCAGGCGTTTAATGCGTTCTATTGCTTCTGCCTGAGCTTCCGCTCGTATTCTATTTTCTTCCTCCTTACGCTTCTTTGCCAACGTGAGTCGTATAAGCATATCCTCAGTAAGAGGTTCCTGATATAACTTGACTCTACAACCACTAATGTAATTAGGCATTACGTCTCCTTCTAAGGTGGCTAACTGTACTGCTCCACTTGTTGAGAGTCTGTTAATGATCATAGGTCCATAACCTCGCTTTTCCAACTTACGTGCGTGTTGCTTTAGCGTATATACTAGAACTAAATCTCCTTCTTTTAGGCCTTTATCTTTCACATGTGCATCAAAATATGCTTTCTGTCGCTTCTTCGCTGCATATATTCCTGCTGCAGCCTTTAGCCTGGTTTCTCCTAATCGTTCCAAGTCCATTATTCTTGTTGATAATTCATGGCCGATCCACTGATGTTCTTGTGCAACCTTAAGGGTCGGTATCAAGAAGTCCAAAGGAAGCACTGCATTCTGACCAAAAACCATCTGAAAGGGAGTTGCATTGAGTACGGTCTTGTAGGCCACTCGATATGCCCAAACAGCGTGATGTAACTGTTTGTCCCAATCTGAACGTTTGTTGTTCACAAGTTTCGTCAGTACGTTACAAAGGATCTTATTAGTGCTTTCAGCCTGACCATTGGCCTGAGGATGATATGGTGCGGATTTCTTGTGAATCACCATAAAATCCTGTAACAGATATTCAATGACTTGGTTTAGAAAGTGAGTGCCTCGATCGTTCACTAACTCTATAGGCAATCCATATCTTGTAAAGACATTCTCAAATAAGAATTTTGCAGTTGTGTGTGCATCATTCTTTTTCGTGGCTTTTGCCTCTACCCATTTCGTAAGATAATCTGTGGCAACAATAATGTATTCAGCATGTGTACCTTTTGCAGGGGGGTTAATGGGTCCTACAAAGTCTATACCCCACTTAGAAAATGCACGTCTGCCCATCATGGGTTTCAGTGGCATTTCGTCTCTGCGAGTAGGAAACTGAGTTCTTTGGCACACATCACATCTCTTTACATAGGTATGAGCATCCATGTGAAGAGTGGGCCACCATAATCCTGCAAAGAGGATGGCTTTGATTATCCTATCTGGTCCAAAATGACCTCCTGCAACACCTTGGTGTGCAGTCTCTAGTATGCTCAGATAATCGCTCTCATGTACACATTGTCTTAGATATCCATCTCGTCCTCTTTTGTATAGATTATCGCCAATAAGTGAATAGTCGTGAGCTTCCTGCTCTAGACTGCGTTGTCGAGCTAGGGTCATGCCTTGAGGGAATGTCTTCGTCCTCAAGTATGTCACTAATCGTTCACTCCAGTCTGGTGTGAGAGACACGTGATATAATGTAGCATGCTCTACTGGCGGTCTTTCACAACAAACATTGCATTCCTTACACAACCTGTAGACATCTGCTTCCATCGAAGGCCAATATACTCCTAGTCTATGCAGAGTCTGTAATGTTTGATGTTTTGAATGATGTTGCTTTAGTGCACCTACATGTGCTAATTGCAACCAATTCGCATGTTCTGATTCATCTACACAACAAGCAAGAATCTTTTGATTATCCTGTTTATATATGCTTCCTGCCATTATTTGGTATCTTTGAGACTTGGTAATCTCTCCCTCTTTGATCTTTATCCTAGGATTCTTGGGTCCATATGTGAGAATAGGGACTATAGGCTTAGCCCATTCTGGTGCTATCTCAAGGTTAAACAAGTATGCATCTGGTAGATCATCCGCTACTCCTTGAGGAGCTTCTCCTGAGGTTAATCTTGAAAGGTGGTCAGCTATAAGATGTGTCTTCCCTTTCCTGACTACTACTTCAAAATCATACTCCATGAGTAATAGAAACCAACGTATTAGTCGTCCTGTGTTACATGGCTTGTTGACTAAGTACAATAGGGCTTGATGATCTGTGAAGAACTTGAATTTGTTTGCCAACAAATAGTGCCTAAACTTCTTTACTGCGTAGATCATCCCTAATCCTTCTCGTTCCGTTGTGGTGTAATTTCTTTCTGCTGCGTTCAATTGTCTGCTCGCGTAAGCTATGGGGAGATCTATGTTACCTTCATTCGTGGGTTGTGCTAACACACATCCTATGGCGTAATTGGATGCATCCACATGTACATGGAATGGCTTACTCCAATCTGGGGTTGTCAATATAGGTGCTGAGCACAAGCGTCGTTTAAGTTCATTGAATGAATTTTCACATTCATCTGTCCATTCGAAATTGGTTAAAAGAGAGTACAAAGGCTTGGCTATGATTGCATACATGTGTATGAATCTCCTATAATAACCGCAATGGCCCATAAATGCCTGTACCTCTTTCACATTAGTTGGTTTAGGTAATTCTGCAATTACTTTCACCTTTTCTTCATCCGTGGAGATTCCATTTTTTGACACAATGTGTCCTAGAATTTTGCCTTGTCTGACCATGAAAACGCATTTTTCTGGGTTCAAACAAACCTGATATTCTCGACATTTGTCAAATATTTGCCTTAACTCTGGGATATGTGTTTGTCTTACATTTGAATGAGCACATAAGTCATCGACATAAACTTCCAAACTCTTGCGTAAGAATTCCTTAAAAACATGACACATGAGTCGCTGGAAAGTGGCGGGTGCATTTGTTAAGCCAAATGGCATCACACAAAATGCAAATATACCCCATTCAGTGGCAAAAGCCGTCTTGTGTTGATCTTCTGGAGCAATGGCTACTTGATTATAGCCTGAAAATCCATCAAGAAAGCTGTAAACTTCCTTGCCCGCAACTCTTTCCAATAGATGTTCTGTGATAGGAAGAGGATAACTATCTCTAATCGTGGCGGCATTAACTTTTTTAAGGTTAATACACACACGCAATTTTCCATTCTTCTTGGGCATAACCACAATGGGGGATACCCATTCGGTATGCTCAATTTCGTAAATGAATCCTACCTCTATCAAGCGATCTATCTCCTCTTTAATCTTCGCAGCGTAGTTATCATTGTACGTGTACGTTTCTATTTTGTCGGTTTTGCATCTGGAGTCATAGGGATTCTATGAGAACATATATCTGGATCTACTCCTTTCAAATCTTTGTAACTCCAAGCAAAAACATCTCTATATTCGCGCAATAGGGCAACTAGCTCTTCTTCTTCTTCCTTCGTCAAATCATGCCCTATGTATGTACATTTTTCTTCTTCTCCTTCGATAGCAACTATTATTTTCTTAGTTTTCTCTCGGTTATCATATACTTGTCCGTCATTCGCTTTTCTATTAGGCATTCGTACCATGATTCTTCTATCTTCGATTTCATATTTCTTGAAGTTCTCGGGTACTTCAAATAAAGATTCTTCTTTTTCTGACATGGTTTCTTTCTTCTTTCTTTTCTTGCCTTCACTCTTAGTAGTCACTTGAGTGGCTAACCTCACGTCATTCATAATTTCCTCGTGTCTCTGAGTGTGAGTTTCTACTTCGTGAAAATATTCTTCCTCTGATGCAAAGGGAGAATCCATGATAATTGATTCTAAATCAAAATCGCTTGCATCCTCAAATGCATCAGTGTTAGGTTCACACTCTTCTAAAATTGCATCGCACATGATTGGCTCTATCGTGAAAACTGAGATATCATAGCCATCCTCGTCACAGTGGGGTGTCCATTGTTCTTCATTGATGGCTACATCCATGGTTGCTAGGATTTATGCCCAACCATGGGGTTCAAACTCTTCATCTGGGAATACTACAAGTGCGTAGGCTGGATCTTGAAGGGTTCGTGGATGTTGTTCTGCACCTAAGGTCCTTGCTTCTAACCTTTCTTCCTCTTGTTTGGCTACTTTACACATCCATAAATGAGTATCCTCATGCAACCAAGAAGGGTCTGATTCTAACGAGTGCACGGATTTCGTCTCTATTGGTGTCTTATGGATGGTATTCCATTGTATTGGGGGTACGTCTCTATGTGAATAGTCTTTAAGATTGACTTTGGTAGTCACTCCTAAATGTTGCAAGTACAAAGAATTGGTTCCCCAATCTTGTACAATTTGCAACTGACGCATGAATGGTCGTCCCAATATCATCTCATATGCATGATTTTTTGCAAAGTCACAAATGGTGAAAGTATGCTCAAATTCTACACCACAAGTGGTGAGAGATATGCCTTCTAGTAAGCCTAATGGTTTTTCTATGTGTCTGTCAGCCATTTGTAGCTTCATCCTGGTAGGTCTGAGTGCTGGCTTACCCCAACGTTTCCATAAAGCGGTGGTAGCGATGGCTACTCCGGCTCCTGAATCTAAGATGGCTTTCGTGGTGTAGCCCTGATGGGTTATCGGAAGATAAGTGTTACCTTCCTCTCCTTCGCTTACATCTCCGATCTTTTCTATGGGTATTTCTGGTACCTCATTTCGTGATCCTATTTGTGAGGGAGTAGTAGCAAGCTCGGGGAATTGATTTGCTACATGTTTCCACAATTCTGGTTTTATCTTCAGCAACTCCTCTAGAGTGAAGTTACATTGTACTTTGGTATTCTTGATCACTTCCGTGTTTCTAGGGATTACTGATTCGTCATTCCTCACTATTATCGTGGGTGCTCTCATACTAATAGACTTTGCTTCCCAAGGTCCTGTGAACTGAGGTAATTCTTGTAAAGAATTAGATTCAAAGCCTGTGTGTTCACTCAGTTGTTCTTCCTCTACATCATCGTAAATCGAGGGGATGTCTTGGGGAAATTGTTCCTGCAAGTCATCTATTTCTTGAATAGGAGGATGGGTTCCTTGTTCCTTTCTCCATTTCTCTTCTTGGATTTCTCTCAAAAATTCATGTGAGTACCTATGTATGGAAGGCAGGTTGTCTTGACTTTCTGAGTTGGGTACTTGAGACAGGGATGGTGCATTCCTTTCCTGTGTCTCTGGGACAATAGGGTTCCTAGGCTGATCCTTTTTCTCTTTGCTTTCAATCAAATATTCTAGCCTCTTCATTAGTCCTTGAAAATGTAATTCTGGTTTTGCCATGTTATTCCAATTAAGATATCTAGAGGCTTCGAACAAAGCTTGTGCTAGTTCTACCATCTTCATGCAAAGTTTAGTTCTCTCAATTTCTAGATCAGCTCGAGGGTAGTTTTTACTCATTTCCGCTACCTGAGGTCCCTCTTTTAATCTAGCCTGATATGCACGAAACATCATGTCTAGATTTTCTGGTATGGGTTCCGCTAAAACTGATCCTGATTTCTGAGCTGGATTCTCTTGATTCAATTCCTGTGAAGTCAATTCTAGGATTTTGGCTCTAGACTCTTTTAAACTTCCTTCCAACTCAGTTATCTTTTTACTCCATTTTCTCTTAATTCTTTCTTTAGAATCTTTCCAAGATTTTGTCTTTTTACTGCTAGATTCTGCAACTTCACTACTTTCAGCTACTTTCTCTTGATTAAGCTGTTGGTTCTGTAAGAGCGCCTGGGCTCTTGTGATAGCTTGGATAGGCACGTATGTAGGGTTGGATCCATCTGCGTTGTTTACAATACCTATCACGTTGATCGGTGTCACATTCGAAGCGTTAACTGGATTTTTAGGACAATCTTTGATTATGTGCTCTTTGCCACAATCGGCACAAAAGCCTTGGATATTATAGTACTGTGATTGTCCTGCTATCGGGGGATGTGGACAATCCTTTATGAAGTGATCTCCTTGGCACCTAAAGCATGGTCCTCTAGGGCCCTGTGGTCTTTGTTGTCTTATTTGGGGCCGTGGATTTGGGTTTGCGTACATCACATTAGCATAGTCTGGCTCCCAACTAGGTTCTACCGGTGGACTATCGTAATGATATGTTTCTACGTGTTCTGGTGACTCTGTGTTATAGGCGGGTGGACTATCTACATGCGTAGAGTCAAAACTGCTCGAATTCGGGTCACCCTCTGTGATCAAAGGTGAAGAAGGCACTAAGGCCCTACTTAGGTTCTCTTCTGCAGCAGCGTATTTGACTGAGATGACATTCGCTGGTGGGGGTGGCTGCTGAGCTAAGACAGGTTGAGGTCTCTGTTGAGCCTGGTATGGGTAGTTCTGAGGAGGCCTATAGTAATAAGGCTGAGCATTGTAATGGCCTTGATACCTACCTGGCTGCTGGTATGTTTGCGGGTAGTTCTGTCTCACGGTCTGTTTGTTGTATGGGCAGTCCTGAGCCGTATGATTCGTGTATCTTCTCTCAATTGTACAATATTGGCCACTAGGGTTGGCTTGAGGTTGTGGTGCATTGGGACACACATTTGCCATATGGTCACCACCACAGGTGTAACAACGCTTGTTTGTTAGCACCCTAGGTTTACTAGAAACTCCTAGTTTCTGAGCCACTTTTTCTGCTAGGTCTTCTATTGAGCTAGACAATTTAGTGGATGCTAGAGATGAACAGTCTGAGTCCTTATAGACCTTTGAGAGTTCCAACTCGTCTCCTAAGTTGTCCTCAATGTCTATACAAATTCTTACACATTGCTCTAGCGTTCTGGGTTCTTTTAGGTACACGTAGGAGCGTAGTTTAGAGCTCAACAAGCCATCTAAAAACAATGACACTTGCTTGGCTTGTGAGGGTAGCTCTTGCGTTGGACATCGTTCAACATATTGTCTAAACCTACGTCCTGACAATCTCACTGTTTCTTGAGGGGTCTGTTTAAAGCTATGAATCAACGAAGACGTGTCATGTCTAATCCCACTTTTAGAGAATTCAGTGATGAATGACTCTAAAAAGTGATGGATGTCTCTAAATTGCCTTTGTTGCAAAGGTTGGAACCAAGTTAAAGCTGTATTCTTTAACGTTAGTCCAAATGCGTTGTATTGCGTGAACATGTCTTCGACTTGTTCTGCTCTTAGTACTTGCTTGAATTCTGCGACATGGTCATAGGGATCTCCTGTCCCATCAAAATAATTCTTCATTGATTTTACTAATTGAGTGGGTCTCAATATTCTTGCATGTTCACGTGGTCTAGGTAGAGGAAAATCATCTCTACCACCTAGTATTCCATGATCTCTTTGCCTATCTACTCTATTAGTGTCCGTGGTTGTTCTATCTCTCCCCATGGGATGATTAAAGCTTAATTCCGGTCTCTCTTTATTTCTTTCTCTTTGATTTCCATGGGCTGAGGATGTTCCTGCCCCTTGTTGACTTGTATTCATGTTCGTTCTCAATGGAGGGAATACCAATTCACCTCTCCATGTGTATGTGTTTTTAGCGTGGTCAGGCACCACAAAGACTCTTTTTGAAGTCTCATCCAGGTATACAACCTTTCCAGGTGTATCCGGGTCCTTGAACTCATATATAGTGATGATACCTACCTCACTAAGTAGTTCTGTCTTGTATCTCCAAAAGGCTTCATCAGTTTCTTTATTTACAAACAACTCTATGCTTCTGTTATCCTGAGGGATCCATTCCGGGATTAGTACTCGTGTCAGTACAGATTTCCCTCTAGGTGTTCTAGGCTCTTCTAATGGTTCTTTTCCTTGAGATTTTGCTTCCGTCTCTGGTTGAATCACGCCAAACTCATTGGTGTTGTTTGGCTGCGTACTTAAGATGCACATCGTTCCTTCCTTGTCTATGTACGCGTCTCTCTCGAATTTCACCACTGGATGTTCCAATCCAATGGGTTGATCGGGGTTGTGCATTTGCACCACTTGCCTTCGCAAACCATCCTCATAGATGCGAGCACCTAATCGGTTGGTTCGGAGAAACTCTAGTTGCGTTCTATAGGGTTCTTCTGGTTTTTCTAAATAGGCTACATTCGACCCTCCTTCTGGTCTTTTTGTGCTAAATGCCATTTTTGATTCGCTGGTATCTGAGCTCTCGTAGGGATAACTAGTGTTCAACTGTTGAGCCCACGATCGTGCAGTAGTTCTTACACTTGCCTCTGATGATCTAAGGCTTCGCCGGTCTGCCTTACCTATATATTTGCCCGATCTAAGGTTCATTAATTTTCTTCCTTGCACACTCAGTACACGCTCAGATTGTCAATGATTCTTTGTTATTACTTTCTTGTTTCTTTTTAAATTTCTTTAGATTCTTGTCTTAATGTATGCGTCAAGAATTCGACTTTCCGTGATACTTTGAGTTCTCGTTCCGTCAGACTTATATTCCTTCCTTTAGGTTTTCGTGTCACACACCTTTACTTTAGTCTTGAACTTGGTAAATTTAACTCTCTTGAACTTGAGGTGTTCCTATCGTCTTAATCCACAATGCTAACGTTTTATCCTAAGCTAAGAATTGACTGAGGGGGTTGAGTAATCTTCCAACCTCGAGTCAGCTTTTCTGGTTGCTCTGATGCCCAAGAAGCCGCGCTTCCCAAGCTTTATGCCCTTCACTGCATTGCCTTGGTTGCCTTCGATTGCCCTTGCTAGACCTGGAAAAATTTCAATGTTAGACCAATTCACAGTTGGATGATCAAGCACTTGAGTATATACACCTTTTAAGTCTCTTCCCTTTTGCCCAACTTTTTAATGTTTGCCCCCTGGCTTTCTAGTCCCAAACTAGGTCAACCTCAAAATAGCTTATCAAAAAATAGACGTATCCTTTAAGAAAAAAAAAAGTTGAGGTCACGTAGTACTCGTAAAGAGCTTTCTAACGAGCTATTAAGCTCAAAAAACGGACTTCGGATGAAAAAGTTATGACCGTTCAGGCCCTGGGGGGGTAAAAACTGACAAACAGGTTTTTCTCCAAATATGAGCTAAGGGGTCTCCTATGAGTCCAATCACCCAAAAATTTCCCAAAAATAGCCCCAAAATTGGCCAAAAAATGAAACCCTAAAATTTGCGATGGGGGTGCACAATCGCGATGGTGTGAGACAATCGCGATGGTCTGGGACCGTCGCGATGGCGTGAGGGTGAACCGTCGCGATGGCGTGAAAGTGGACAATCGCGATGGCGTGAAAGTGGACAATCGCGATGGCGTGAAAGTGGACAATCGCGATGGCGTGAAAGTGGACAATCGCGATGGCTCGATCAGGCGGACAATCGCGATGGCGTCAGTCAACGGTCAACGTGCACAATCGCGATGGTCCAAAGTGAACCGTCGCGATGGTCACAGATGCGATGGCTTGAGCCAATCGCGATGGTCCGAATTTTTGAAGTGTCGCGATGGTGTGAGGGTGTCGTCGCGATGGTCCAAAAAATGAACCGTCGCGATGGTCTAGCTTGCCACGTGGCACCGTCGGCACGATGGCGTGAGCCAATCGCGATGGTGTGTGGTCAACCGAACAGTCGCGATGGTCCGCGAACCGTCGCGATGGTCCAAATGAACCGTCGCGATGGCGTGAGACCGTCGCGATGGTCCGGCCGAGCCGTCGCGATGGCGTGAGCCAATCGCGATGGTGTGACACAATCGCGATGGTCTGAGACCGTCGCGATGGTCCACCAAACTGATGATTTTGCAAATGCGGCTATGGATTCCTAGAGGCGCAGGTGTGCTCTTCACGCTGGTGTGGTCGCCTTCTTCAAATTCCGAACTTTGCAGACCATCGCGATGGTCTGACACAGTCAGAAATTTCTGACAGAAAGTGAAGTTTTTACCTTTTCCAAGCTTTCCTGATGCACTGGAGCTCTGTACCTGCAAGAAAACTCAAGAAAACAAAAGTACACACAAGCACAAAAGCTCTCTCTCACTCTCTCGCATGCACAAATGAGGGGAAATGAGGAGAATGGGTGGATATGGTGAATTTTCTGATTTTTTTGGAGATGAAGATGATGATGCGGGGATGAAGATGGAGTGTGGGGGAGGTGAAAAACACTAAAAACTAAGTAAAAACAACAACAAAAACTGAAATTTTTACCTTCCAACGCCACTTCTTGCTATACTCTTACCATCACACATTCGTCCTAGACTCGATCCCCGGCAACGGCGCCAAATTTGGTGTTGCTCTAGCACAATGGTGAGAACCACGTTAAGAAGTTTCACCTCCTTAATGTCAATCCACGGAAGAGATAGGAGTGATATGAAGATCGTGAATGTGAGATGAAGTGAGAGTGAAGGTGAGAAGCATAGAAATGCACACACACATACACACATACTACGAAGAGACAAGCAAGACACAATGGAAGGTGAGAGATCCACTCTATTACTCAAGAACACTATTACAAGCTCAAAAGAACTCTAAACTCCAACAAGCTAACCTCAAAAATGAGCTCTCTAGCTCTTTTTATAGTTTCTAGACTAGTTTTGACCGGTTTCACATCTAGTGACCGGCATAGTTAAAAATTAGGTCCTAGATGCTATTTGGAAGGGTAAACGATGTCTAAAAATAACGAAAATTGATACGCTTGTTCTACCTAAGCTCCTCAAGCTCGAGGACTCCTCGGCTTGCACAAAATGGAGCTATGGATTACAAAGTGGGGTTTTCTATGTTACATATGTTACAATAGTGATAAAAATCACTGTTGGAGGTTTTTGGAAAGTATTTGAAAACATAATTCTTTGAAAAACGATTCGACTGGCTCCCTGCTCTGTCGTTACATGCTTCCGTGTCGTCTGTGCCTCTGGCTGCTTCCAACACACACAGATCAAGGGATCTTGGCTTGTTGTGTGGAAGAGGATGAGTACGCAAAATGGTTGCAATTAGCACATGTAGGTGCATTAGAGCAACACTATTCAAAGCAACGAACCCTACAAACACTAAGGAGACTAGGAGTACATTGGCCAACTATGGAAGCTGATGTCCAAAAGTTGTGCAAGGAATGCCCAATCTGCTGCACTAAACCACCTGTGGAACATGCCACTCTTTATCAAGTGTCCCTAGTGCTAGATTGGAGTGAACCACTAGTATCCTTCCTGAGGATGAAAACATTCCCTCCAGATATGACTCTGGCTAGGAAAAGGAGTTTAGAACAAGAAGCCCAGGATTACTCACTTATTGGTGATAATCTATACAAACGTGGTAAAGACGGTTACCTGAGACTATGTGTCCATGAGAGTGAGTACCTCAAGATCTTGGACACTGCTCATCAAGGTGTAGCAGGAGGACACTTTGGACCAGATTGGGTGATCATGGCAATACTATTTGCGGGCTTCTGGTGGCCGACCCTTCACATGGACGCACATACCTATGTGAAACAGTGTGACGTTTGCCAGAGAACTCAGTATCCTATACGTAAAGACGAGATGCCACTAAAACCCATGATGGGTGGACGGGCATTCTCTAAGTGGGGAATAGACTTCGTAGGTCCTATTAATCCCCCAGCTAAGGGTTCTCATGCAGAATACACCATTGTTGCAACAGACTATCTAACTAAGTGGGTAGAGGTAAAAGCCACAACGAAGAACGATGCTCAAACAACAGCTAAGTTTTTATTTGAGAATGTGTTCACAAGATATGGGCTACCTATAGAGCTTGTAAGTGATAGAGGCACTCACTTCTTGAACGAAGTGATTGAAAATCTACTCCAAGAATTCTTGGTAATACATAAGAAGTCTGCCCCCTATCACCCTCAAGCAAATGGCCAGGCTGAGAGCACCAACAAGATCTTATGCAATGTATTGACGAAATTAGTGAACAATAAACGCTCTGATTGGGACAAACAGCTACACCATGTTGTTTGGGCATACCGAGTTGCCTACAAAACGGTACTCCAAGCCACTCCCTTTCAAATGGTGTTTGGTCAAAATGCTGTGCTACCTTTAGACTTTTTGATACCTACATTGAAAGTGGCACAAGAGCATGAATGGACGGGTCATGAACTCTCCTCTAGACTATTTGACCTTGAACGATTAGGAGAAACAAGACTGAGAGCAGCTGCAGGGATATATGCAGCTAAGAAGAGACAGAAGGCATACTTTAATGCCCATGTGAAGGATAAGGGCTTGAAAGCAGGAGATCTAGTTTTAGTCTACACATTGAAGCAACATGCGAGGAAACTGGAGAAGAGAGGCTACGGACCTATGATCATCAATAGGATCTCCACGAGTGGAGCAGTACAACTAGCCACTTTAGAGGGTGATGTTCTCCCAAACTATATTAGCGGATGCAGAGTCAAGTTGTATCAGGAACCTCTCACAGAGGAAATGCTAAGTCGACTCAACACTGCTAAGAAACGCAAAGAGGAAGAAAAGCGAATTCGAGAAGAAGCTCAAGCAGAAGCCCTAGAGCGCATACGGAGATTGAAATTAAGAAGACAATGTAGAGAGCACCCTAGGCAAGATGCATATGCAGATCCAGGATATCACGTGGCTATGTGTGAAGTTTCAGGTGTTAGCTCACATAGGATAACTGATCGACGTCCTTTCATAACCTTAGATATAGGACAAGGAAAGAGTGCAAGGACTGTAAGAGCCTTGATTGACTCAGGTGCAGCCACTAGTGCTGTTAAATTGTCTTACTGTCAAGAGTTGCAATTAACTGTCAATCCTGTGGAAGCATATCTCATAGGATTGGGAGGCGTGGAAACCCCTTGCATGGGCGAGGTGGAACTTCCCCTCTATATTCATGATGAGGCAATGACAGTTAAAGTACTAGTGTGTCAAGATGAGGACCTCACTGAACCCCTTGTCTTGGGTCAAGACTGGATCTATGACCAAGCAGTCAACTTAAACCTAAGAAGTGGACTTCTTCAGGTTTGGGTCAATCATAGTCGAATTACAGTAGAGTTAGATAATGGAGCACTTAAGGAACTAGGAAAGGCACACACCCCTGCTCCCTCCAGGGGTGCACATGAAGTTGACCATGCTGTTCTTGTCCAAGGCTATGTGATGCAGAAGAATGAAGATCTCAAAAAAGGAGTCAGAACCACAATGGAACTCTCTTCTTTTCCAAAGGCCAGAAGGAGGCAGCAACTAAGGGCAGATAAATCATTGAAGACTCTCCAGGCAAGAGACCAAAAGAACGCGCAAAGCAGAACAACTCAGCCGATGAAACAAATGTGGGTGCAGAAAGACGAGCTGCCGACCGTAACTAAGTCGCAACAACGGTCTCAACTTCCTATTAGTAATCAACGACTTGATGCTAATAAGAGGACTCCTAAAACCTCTGTTGAGAAAGTGAAGTCCATTTGGGTACCCAAGAAGTCGATGAAGGCTGACCCACAATCAAGACAAATTTGGGTGCCTAAGGCTTGCTTGCGGGCTCAAATAACCCCACATAATTCACATCATACACAACAGGGTTCACTCGCTCAAGCAGCCGCCACCCACCCTTGTCTGATACACTTGAACACACTGCCACCTAGAAGCACGCACAGACTCACTCGTAGATGGGTCCTTAAACAGCCCCCTTTTTCAAGTAAATACCCTATCACACTTTCCAGAGCCTCCACAAAGTCAAACTCAAAACCTATCCGTTGCATTTGGCAACCTAAAACTTGTAATAAACCCCCGGACCCCAATTGTAAATCCATGTCCACCTACTAACTACTTCACTATCACATCACATCATTCCGCTTAGCTCATAGGTCTACCCAATTTCTAACTACACACACTAGCACTGAGCACTTATTAACCCCTAACCTCTCCTGAACTTTAGGTTAATGTTGTAACAGGGGACACTGTGTCATTTTTGTGTCCATTGCGATGTTAACATTTATTCATATATTCTCACAGAACCAACTGTGAAGTTTTCAACATGGCTGAGGCAGCAGGAACTAGCTCTCACACAGAAACAAGCCCGCAAGTGGTGGACTTAGACAGTTTACCCGTTTTGCCTGAGACAAATGAAAGACCAGAAGAATTGCAGGCCATCAAAATCATACCTATTGCGGACCCTCCGCGTGGCCACACCATGCCCGTAGGAAAGACTTCCCACTGGTTTACTGAGGTGGCAGGACCCTTGGGTGAAGGAACGTACCTATGGGAATCAAAGTTGGACTTCAATGGGAAGCAAGGCAGATACCATTTCTTTACAAGAGAATTTGAGAAATTACAAAATGCATAAGGTCTACGTTCGATATGGGAAAAGGCAGGATTGAGTGCCTATTTCAGTGCACGACTCCCAAAACCTGACTTCATGCGATGCTACTATCTCATCAACACCTTGACTCCAAACCAGAACCCAAAAGGTGCAAGCTCATTTGTGATTCCATCTCTGACAAAGGGGAATGAGCTCAAGAGGTTCAGGCTATCAAACAACTTGGTGAGAGAGGCTCTAGATATGCGCGGAATGCATATTCCTACAGAGAAGGAAACCCTAGTACCGGATTACATGAAGAATCGAAGTCTCACCAAACTCAAGGACATGGTGTCCATGACGCCTAATATTGCGATACACCTTCGCATGTGCATGCAACACTTTGCTTTTCCTGCACAAGATAGATTCACCATGCCGCCCAAGAAGATTTGGTTTAGTTTGTATCTGGCAGAGACACAGAGCCTCACCATCAACTTACCCCACTGGATAATTGATCAGATACACCTAGCTCACAAACGATGGCCGCAGAAACAGGTTTTATATGGTTGTTGTGCTCTGACGAGAATCATTTATAGGTGTTTGGCTTATGACATTCCTATTCAACGGGCCCTAATGTGGAATCGTGTAGAGCAGTTTAGAGGCAGGACATCCACTGGACCCCCTTCTAAGAAGATGAGAGGCACTGTCCAAGTCCCATGTGCTCAACCACGTGGAGCCACCATAACACCAGATGTCACCCCTCCACCCCGAAGAGTCCGACCATTCACACTCTGACTTCCAAGACGCAGCACCGATGGTTCCACCTTGATATTCCCTCCTATCCCAACCGATCTTGAATTTCCCAGTGGTGCACCTTTGGAAGAGCTCACTAATGAAGATTTTGAACAATTATTACAAGATGTAGAGCTGGAGGCAGAAGAGGCACAACAAGCGGAAAACGTGCAAACGCAGGCCACAACCTCCCAAGCACCTGTCACCACAGTTGAAGTGGATGAAGAGGATGACGGAGATGAAGAACAGGAGGAAGATGAGGAGGATTATGATCAAGAGCATCAAGATGAGCAACAAGAAGTGCCAGAACTTGTAGGTGCACCAGCATATACAACTCAACTACGAAGGTTATACGACACAATCAAAGCAGTACAAGAAAGGCATCAACTCTCTCTTGTATCAGGTCAAGCTTTGATGCAAGAAATGCTATCAGATGAGGGGGTGGACCAACATTTCATTGACACCCTCAAATTAGTGTCAGAATCTTTAGGAGTTCTGGAGGCTGTCCACACTGCAGTCCGCCAGTCCGTGAGGTATGACAAACGCAGAGTTGACACATTACCACGAGCAGGTAAGACTATCAGGATACCCGTCACAGAACAAGAAGTACCCATTGAAACAACAGCTACCCCCACAACCACCACTGACCTCTCTGCCGAAATCTTCGTTCAGACGTCACCCATCTCACCCCAGCATCCTCCATCACCACCTTCTCCACCCCCACCACCACCTCCCACCATGGAAGAAACGACAATCATCACCTCTACCTTCACTTATAACCCATCCTCATTCAAATCATTCTCATTTCGAGAACCCACCTCATAAGACACCCTCTTCTCCTTCGTCACCAATCCCTTGTACACTTCATCCCTTCTATCCTCCGAACCCATAACTGGCCATCCCATAATTCCAAGTGTAGTTGGAAACCCAGCACCCACCGAAGGCACCCTGTGTTTCCCAGCCTATTCCCCACTACGGGTACCTCCATTCCATGACCCTCACTTCCCATCTCGCCCCTACCCCTCTTTCAACCTGACCTCACCACCCCAATACCCGTCCTTTGTGGAGCAGTTCATCCGCTCTCCAATGTTTCAGAGGCACATTTCCCCGATGTTCGCAACGACATCAATTTACACGAACACCACACTCACTTCACCTACCATACCCACCTACATGGTAGCCCCTGTACACACCACTTTGTCTGACCCAATGGACATTTCACCAACCACAGCACCTCTCCCCATGATTCCACCATCTCCCCCTCCCTTACCCCCCACCTCACCACTCACATCATTGGCACACACAGCATTCACTACCCCCCTACCCAATCCCACCTCCCCTGCACTTCAAACTTTTCCCCTTGCATCTCATAATGTAAATAGCACGTTCAACACCTTACTTCAGTGTGCACATCAACTACAACAAGAATACCATCAATTGGAAGAACGCACTGCTGCCCTCCAGGCAGAATCTCAACGTCTGCAAGCTAGAGTCACCACTCTTGAAGCTGATTACCAAACGCTCCTAACCGAGCATACAACCTTACAGCAGGCTCACTCCGAATTGGAATCAAAGACATCAACAGTAGATGACCAAGCAGTCAAGGAACTAGAAACAGTGCTTCAAGCGCAAATGATATCTAATGCTACACTCAGATGCAACATTGGGCTATTAAGGAAGCATATGGCAGCAGCACTAGAAGAGAACAAGAGACTTCAACAACAAAACCAAGACAACTTTGAAGCGGCTATGGAAGGAATTGTAGGAGAAACCATTAGCCCTACCAGATATAGAGCAGTCCCATCGGAAGACATTCGCATCTTACTTGAGGAGCATGCAAATTTCTTGGAGTCATATGAAAAGTTAGAGACTGAATGTGCAGATCTAAAGAAACAGTTAGCCAGTGTCCCCACAGCTCAACAGGAGCCGGTAATCTTGCAACACTCTACAGAAGAAATAGAGACCCTCCGGAAACAAGTGGCAGAACTCCAAGCACGCCTCTTACCATATGAAAGGCCACCCTCGCCCATTGAAGAACTAGAACCTGAAACAGTAGTGGAAATCCCCGTCGATGACAGCTATGAAGAGCCATACGAGCCTATGCCGACACCCGGTGGTCGAACTACAGAAGAAGGACAAGACACTTTAGAAATTCAAGTTCCAGATTGGGTCAAAAGGGTCGAGAAAGTGGGTAAGACACATGATGATCGTGTGGCCGTGCAAATGCAATCTCTCACAAATCTGGAAGAAACTGTCCTTCGGTCTTCCTACTTTCAAAACTTATCCCATCAACGGTTAATCACAACATCAGAGTCGCAATACATGCCTTATTTTGTCTTACTACATGATTATAATGCAGAAGTCAAAAGACATACAGGGAAGGAGCCCACATTCGCCACTCAATTTGAGCTAGGGGATTTACCGACAGATGCACGTGCTGGCTCGATCTTCCAACCTAATTGGCGTGCACGTCTACTCACCGATTACCCAGAGATGATGAGCACCTGGGCAACCATGCCACTATATATCAAGTATAATCCATGCTATTGCCCAGTGGTACGTCGCAGATCCTGGCAAGCATTTGCAATCAAGGTACGCAACAATAAAGAATGCTCGGCTTGGGTTAACTATCCATATTTTGCTCCACCTCGAGGGATCCCAACTGTAGCCTACATGATATCAACAATTCGGCACTGGTCTACACGTCTAAATAATGTACCCGACATAGCAGCAAAAATGTGTATGAAGATATTCGAGCTCATGACCATTGTCTTCAAAACCTTTCCTAATGTACAAGCTCCATACATCTCTGCCCCTGGATTCTCTCAAGGTAACAAGGATTTAGTCTACGACATGAGCCAGACCCCCTCGGTCACTATAATCTTTGCTTGGCATGCACGAATAAAGTACTTACCCGCATGCTTCAAGCAGACATTCGAGGAAATGTTCTCTACGGGATTCTGGGAATATCATTCGGAAATTTTCATTCCCAGACCCACACATTTGTTACACCTATTCGCAGTAGAACAAGCGATCCATGCAGATCAATTACGTCTGCCACATCCGGACATTCCAGGACCAATTGATTGGGATCGTATGATGACAGATTTGGCCAGAGAACTACGCATACAAGAACATCAGCTTGCCACTCAGGTTGTGGAATATTACATCCAACACTCCCAGCAACAAGGGTCTGTCAGGGACGACAGACGTGAGAGAGGGGGGGGTGTTGAGAGCAGTATGGGCACCCAAGGACTGACTAGACAAGGAAGCCAGCGGAGAGAGTCAGAGCGAGGTGAAGGAGTAAGTAGACAAAGCAGTCGACGCAAATCTAGCAGATAGGCCCTTCAAATTTTTTCAAATCTACATCTTTATAACAGTGATTCTTATCACTAACAATCATTGTAAATACCATTTCATATTTTTATAGCTCCATTTTGTGCAAGCCAAGGAGTCCTTGAGCTTGAGGAGCCTTAGAAGTACCTACATATCAATTTTCGTATTTTTTAGACTCCGTTTAAGCCCTCAAATTGGCCTTGGAACCTAATTTTTAACTAGGCCGGACACTAGGTCTGGACAGGGCCAAAACCTAGTCAAAAACTATAAAAAGAGCTAGAGAGCTCATTTTTGAGGTTGAATTGTAATTGAAATGAACTTGTAAGAGCTTTTTGAAAGTAATCTAAGAACTCCATTGATTCTCACTCTTTGTCTTGCCGTGTGTGCGCGTGTCCGTGTATGTGTGTGCATGCTTGTGTGCTTCTCACTCACGCACTTGTGCCTCCACTTGCTCGAGGTCTTCATACCATCCTCACGTCTTCCCGGATTGACATTAAAGGAGGTGCTACTCATCACTGAGCTACATACTATAAATAAAAGATTTTTCTACTCACTTGATGATGGTATGTAGGTCAAAGCTTACCACAATGCAGATTTGGCATGCTCAAAGGAAGATAGAATGAGTACAAGTGGTTATCTAGTCATGCTAGGGAGCAAGATCATCTCATGGATTTCAAACAAGCAACCCACAGTGGAATTACCTTCCATTGAGGCTGAGTATAGATCTTTGGATCAAGTTACATGTGAGCTAACATGGATTAAGATGTTATTTGTGGATTCGAATCCATAGGTTGACACATATTCAAACTTCCCACAGTGGAATTACCTTCCATTGAGGCTGAGTATAGATCTTTGGATCAAGTTACATGTGAGCTAACATGGATTAAGATGTTATTTGTGGATTCGAATCCATAGGTTGACACATATTCAAACTTTTTTGACAATATGAGTAGCATTCATCTAGCATCCAAGCATGTTTATCATGCTAGAACCAATCATTTGAAGTGCACTATAACTTCATAAGGGAAAAGATGATCTTAAAGGAAGTTTCAATGCATCATATAGGTATAAAGTAGAAAGTAGTTGACATGTTTACAAGGGCTAAGGAGTGAAGATTTCAAAGTTCAAGCAATGCATCAACATGAAGGAGCTTGGATGAAGATGAAGATTTAAATCTTGAGGGGGGGTGTTAAAAGTCAAGGTTCAAGACAAATGTGAAACAATGTATGGAAGGCTAAAAGCACATGATTCCATCGAGAGAACTCAACCAAAAAATCCTCAAATCATTCCAACTAAGTCCTCTAATTTAGGAGGTAGATTTTTTAGAAACGTGGTTCCTAGATTTTAGGGGCCAACTTCTCATCTAAGAAAGTAGCTTGTATGATGAGTTCTTGGATTATCTCGTGGATTTTGTAGCTTGCTTAAAGTGTGCACTAAGTGTTGGAGTTATAATAAGCAAGCCTCTTGCTTAAGCTAGACTCTTACTTGCTTCTTTGTTAGCTTTGAGTAGACATATCTATGTATGTGTGCAGGCAATGTTGCAACTCTCTACCCCTGAGTTGTTATCATTGGTTCTCCCTCATTAATCATCCATTTGATGTAATATTCCTTTGTGTGTAGGCTCTATTGGAGGTATTTTTCTCTCAATTATAAGGCCTAGTTCTCCTTCTCTATTTATCCATTTTTCTATGATTTTTGTTTCTTTTGATAGCACTTATAGTGCTCTAGACTTGAGCCAGCTTTGAGATTCACTCTCTAGTTACTCTATGAGAAATGCTTGTTGGAGTGGCAATGCCTTTGTTTGACTAGCTACTATGTGCATTGGCAACTAGCTCATCTTGTAGACATTGTTCCTCTAAGTGTAAGCACCCATTTGGAGTGAAATTTGTTTCTTTGGAAAGCTCATTATGTCTACTACAAGTCTACAACTTGATTTCTTTGTATAGCCTCTAAACAACAGTAATTTTGGTGTGCAGAGGTGCAAAGAGTGTACATGTGGAGGTCATTCATGCTTCATCATTGCATAGGGGTTGCGATACTTCCCCCAACACACACACACACATATATATATATATTCATGGTTATAATTCATGGGTACAAGAGGTGAAATATATGGATTCTAAAGGTTAGGATATGATGTATATTAGCATTGGTTTAGCCCTTGATTTACCCTTGGAACATGGTTGAACCTTTGGTTTTAATCCTTGAGGTATTTGTTCATAAGAGTTGCCAAATGAATAGTTTTGAATCTTAGGCTTGATTTATCCTAAAGTGTGGGAACCTTAGTCTTGTGATAAGCTTCTCTAAGTGACACCTTGGGTTGTAATGAGAGAAGAATCCTCATATGACTTGGAAGGCATTTGATTGACCTTTTTGAAATTAGAAGGCATGTGATACCCTTGGGAAATTTTCTACATGAGGGACACTTGGGACAAATCCAAGGGCATGCAGCCCCTTGGCCTAGAGGTACATATATGGGTGGATGTGGATGTGTGGATATGTGCTTTGTCTTCCCCTTGGTGATCTAGATGCTTGAACTCTCTTGCTAGTTAGTTAGATGCTTGTTAGGACTTTGTAGTTTTACAACGACATGGTTGATCTCAATAAACTTGTTGTTGAAGGAAAGATTAAAAGGCGTGCAAGAGTTTGAAAATAAGTTTCCAAACTTAACGGAAAAAAATCAAATTTGAAGGCTCGTATATGGCCCCAAAAAATGTTAATATATTGCAATAGAATCTTGTATGCTATAGGATAAAATGTTGGACAAAGAAAATTTGATTCTTTGTTTCCCCCACTACAGGATTTCTTTGATAACCAATATTTCAAAAAGTAGTTTTTGCTTGTGGAAGAGCAACTTCAACAAAAAATAGATGCAATTAGAGGTTAAATCCCTATAAGGATTGTTAACATATAAAGATGCAGAAGGGAGTGGGCAATGCTCACCTACAAAAGCTGAAGAAAGTTACTTTCAAGCAAGATCTGTTAAACATAATGTTTCTCTCAATGAACATTAGGTTTGTGTTGCTGAAGAAGATGTATCAATGGATTGAGGAAATATGAATCCTCTGGGTTCTCGCTCAACTTAACCATTGTTAAGTTGATTCCATCACGCTACACCAGGTGTGACACAAGTGTCACAAGGCTACTTGATCTAAAGCAAATTGATGTTTTGATCAATTGTTTGTTTTTGTTTATTTTTTGCTCTATAATAAATATGGAAAATATGAGTCATTGGAAGTCAATTGGAGATATGAATGGTTGCAATGGAAAGGGGATAAAGACATTGGCAATCTAAGGAGTTGAAGAGGATGTGGATGATGAAAACAAAAGATAGAATTAATGAGAAACACTTTATGATGCCTAAAGGGTGGATACCTCAAACAATTGGAGATTCTTTTGCCAAGGAGGAATAGAGACTTCTCGATCGACCACTCTTAAGGAGGGTGTCTGAAATTCAAGTGGGTCCCGCATGAGGGGGAGTGGAGGATTGTTAACTTCCTTTGTAACACGCTATAGGCTAACAAGTGAGTCCGCCCTTGCTTTGCGGGATTTGGGGGGTCCCAAGAGCACTAGTCCCATTCACTTGTAAATTCTTTCTGTTCTTTAATTAAAGTCCAGGAGAGTAGGCCATGGCCCAACTTTTATTTAAAAAAAAGATAGACCTAATCTCTAATGGAAAGGTGCACCTAAATTATTTCCTATGTATCACGTATTCATTTTAACAATGTAATCTAGTGATAATATCAATGCAACTCTTGTTTTCCAACATCTCTCTCATACCTTTTCCAAGAAACGTATTTTACTATGCTAAGGAATCTGTGCTTTGATTTCTGCATTCTATCTTTTTCTTATTTTTATGCCAATTAAGCTTTGTGGGGAACATGGAGGTTCTATTCAAGAATTTTTCAAGGAATTTTTAGTCTTGTCTTGGGAAAATATAGTGGGTGACACTTTTGGGGGATTCCTTCAAGGTAGGTGCATGTACAGTTACCTTTTACTTTTCAGAGAACCATTCACTTAGTTTTGAACCCCACAATAGTGAACCAACAAAATGAACTTTCTAAGGTGATGCTAGGTCACAATGCTTTACGAACAAGAAAAGAGGAGGTGACCTAAGTCTTCCCTATTGCTACATCATCTCTTGCACCATATGGGAGCATTGCAAATTTTATTATCTATGACATTGGTCCATATCCCCAGTGGCAGATATGCTACATGAGGATTGCTTTCCTATTTTCAATAAGTTGGGTAATATTTCTTGTTTTACATAGTGATGAAAGTCTAGATTTCTTTTGATTCTCAAAATTTTCTCCTTTTTTGCCATTCTCCCACTTCAAACCACTCAAGTGTCCAGTCTCCTAACCAAGAAAGAGAGGGGCCTTCATTTCATCCCAAACGTTTATTATGTGTCTTAAAAGGCACCAATCTTCAAAGTGCACTCAAATATTTTAGGTCTATGTCTTCATATTTCATCAAGTGTCTTCTAATATGGATTTAAAGATTATTCCACATGCATGAATACTTTTTCTAGAGTCTCTTGGCTTGCAAGAGGATCTTGTTCTCCACTCTCATGATAGTTGAAATAGGGAACCAAATAGAGTCCTATTGTCTAATGTGAGCTGCCCACTTCTAATTGTCGTTGATGGAACAAAAGAGTTTCATCTTGTTCCTGACTTTCCATAGGAAGAGAGTTAGATTTGAGCCCTTAGGAACAACCAAGAATGACAACAACAAGAGTCTGATTAGATCAATTTATATCCATCTGGAGATCCTTGTGTGAGAGAGAGAGGGTCTTGCTATTTCTAAAGATGAGTTTGGCCCACAAATCACCATCATTACACCTGTTTTGATAATCCAATTGGTCACTAGCTTTCTCACCATGGAAATCAAATCCAAATTGCCCACTCTACCAAAGTGCTTCATGCTTGAGAAAATTTCCCATTTGATCTCGACACCCCCTCCTAATCATATCACTAGTCCACAGGAAATTTCTACATATGTTTTCCATATTTTTCAATTTCTTAACACTCAGCCACCAAGAATCCAAGAAGTAGATGACAAAAGATATGAGGAATGGTTTAACCACCATTCCTTGCCACATTAAATTGCATTTCGTTCAAGTAGTGCAACTTGTTGTCCATCTTGTCAAGCGCTTTCTCCCACTCTTGGCCCTTGGAAACCTTGAAACCCAATGAGATGCCCAACAAATGAAACATCTGGCCACAGGGGGGGGGACCTCTTAGCAATCTGGCATCCTAAAAAAATATGGAGATGGCCCTAACAACAACTTGAAAGTAGTTCTTGAATGGTTGATTTTACACATAGAGGCCTCACAAAAAAAAAAAAGGCAGTTCCAGACGTAAGAGACAAAGGTAATATCATTATGTATGGGCGCATCAACAAAGAGCCTTAAAATCCTTTGATCCTATTCCCATGGGAGGGCAAGACCTTTGATATGATCTAATTGAACTTGATTACCAAACATACAACTTAGGCAATCTACAATGATAGAAAAGAATAAAGGGGTAAGCAGGCATCCTTTTCTGATATAGTGCTTAAGGAAAATAGCTAGAGAGAGCTGACCATTAGTGTTGATATGAGGAGAATACATGGTGAACCTTACATCAAAATACATGGAGAGGAGCTTATCTCTCCACATGTTGGGCTAATGGTATCCTTAAAGCTATTATCCTCTAGAGGAGGATCAGACAAATAGATCTAATAGACATCCTTCCAATTCTTTTCAGCTGAATGATACAAGTATGAAATAAATATTTTTGAGCAGAGCTCAATATTATGTGATTCCTATTGTTCCAATACTCTAGATCATCAAGGATCTCCATAATCTCCAAACAAACACATCCATTCTATTACATTCACCCAAGAGGATATCCTTATATTTAAGCTTGGGAGTGCTAAGAATCCATAAAAAATTGTTGAAATGCATTTAATACCTCTTAGCATGTCTGAAATTAATGAATAAATGGGCAAATTTCTACTCTCTGCCATAGAAGAAATAACTACCTATATTAAATATTGAGCTTTTTAGCTTTGTTTCTAGCCCAAACACCTTTATGAATAATCAGCCACAAGCGACTTGACTACTTAATGAAGAAAGAAAAAACCCAAGTGCATTTGAATTTATATTTCCACTGATGTGGTGTCCACTGTACATTCCATCCTTTAATAAGTTTGTCAACAATAGAGTTGAAAAATATGGAAGTATTCTTAAAATGATGAAACATATCAATAGCAATAGAGTACAGATTAATCTTCTTATCTTGAGTGCATTTGTCCAATCTATCCAACAGTAGACTTTTTTCCCAAGAAGAACCTCTTTGCAACCAAAAGACAAGTCAGTATTTTCCATTATTTCAAAATCTTGAACCCACACATTATTCCTATATAGGTTGTTCCAAGAATCAAATCTAGCCTTCCTACATTTATACATTCTTATGGTTAGATTATGTTGTTCTTCCAAGCTCTGTAATTTTTCAAATGAAACTTATCATATTACCCACTCTAGTGGGACACAAGATACCAAGCCCCACTTCATCTTTCTTCCAACAACAAATATGCCAAGTAACTTTGGGAATTCTAGGATTATCATTAGATGCCCCCCATAGAAATCTTCTAGCAAGAGCAATAGCCTACAACATGTATTTTTTATTAGGCATCCAAAAAGAAAGAAAGAAGGGAAGAAAAGGAAGGACACCGTGATTTAAAACAAACATTCTGTGAGGAAAAATTGTTGAAGAGACATCCATCTAAACACTTTGCTTTTGAACTTGTTCATAACCCATTCCCACCCTTGATCATAAGAGATATTAAATCCCATAGGTATACCAAGAAGCCTAAAGACACTACCATCTTGAATAATCTCAGAACCATTCAACTCAATGCAATCATGGATGAGGTTATTGGTGGAGTTGAAAGAGGTTTTCTTATGATTAAGTATTGGACCACAAGCAAGACAAAAAAGCTTCAAATAATTCATGAAACTATCAATATATCTTTCCTCAGCTCTATTAATGATATTGATATCATCACCAAACATTTGCAAACCTAGTTGAGAGGAAGCATAAGGAATCTCAATCCCTTTAATGGAACCTTGTTCAATACAATCCCTAGTTGTTGGCAGCAGTCAAGGCACCGAAGGACTCACAAGACAAGGAAGCCAAAGAAGGGAGCCAGAGCGGAGAGAAGGCACAAGCAGACTAAGTAGTCACCGAAGATCTGGCAAGTAGGCCATTCAAATTTTTCCGAAACAACATCTTCATAATAGTGATTCTCATCACTACAAATCATTGTAAATACCATTTTACCTTTTTGTAACTCCATTTTGTGCAAGCCAAGGAGTCCTCGAGCTTGAGGAGTATTAGAAGTATCATCATACCAATTTTCATGACTTTTAGACTCCGTTTGAGCCTCCAATTAGGCCCTAGAACCTAATTTTTAACTTGGCCGGACACTAGGTCTGGACAGGGCCAAAAGCTAGTCAGAAACTATAAATAGAGCTAGAGAGCTCATTTTTGAAGTTAGCTGGGAATAGATTTGAACTTGTATGAGCATTTTGGAAGTAATCTAAAAGAACTCCATTGTCTTTCTCTTTGTCTTGCCGTGTGTGCGCGTGTGTGTGTGTATGTGTGTGCATGTTGGTGTGCTTCTCACTCAATCTCTTGTGCCTTCACTTGCTCGAGGTCATCATACCATCCTCACGTCTTCCCGGATTGACATTAAAGGAGGTGCTACTCATCATGGAGCTACACCAAATTTTGGCGCCGTTGCCGGGGATCGAGCCTTGAGGACGAGCGTGTGATGGTAAGACGTAGAGTTGAGGCATTGGAGTCATAGGTATTTCCTTCACTTTTATCTATTTTCTTTTGTTTTCTTCACCATCTCCATTACCACCATTATCATCACCATCTTCCACCTCCATCTCCAGGTCATATCACCACACCCACACCATTTTCCTCATTTCACTTGTGAGAGAGAGAGAGCATTTATGTGCTTGTAGTTTTCTGTGTTTTTTGAGATTTTCTGTAGGAATCAGCATCCTCAGCAGCTGCACCAGCTCGAGCAGGTAAAAAATCTGACTGTGCAGGTCCCGAGGCATTGACCTCTGTCAATCGCGACCGACAGAAAAAATGATCCTTTTGCTAAACAAAGTACATAATCATGATCTACATGCCTAGAGCTTCCTAAATATGTGTTTAAAATTTTAAAACTCCTCTATTTTCTGTCAATCGCGATCGACAAACCATGACGGACACTTGCCGACCGACCTATCAATCGCGATCGACACGTCAATCGCGACCAATAGAGTCAACGACTGACTGACCACGACCGACTAAACCTACGCGTGACACGTGTCAATCGCGATCGAGCCATCAATCGCAATCGACCAGTCAATCACGACTGACAGCCTCGACAGACCTGTCAATCGGGACCGACCCAGTCAACGACTGTTTGACCACGACCGACTGAACACTTGCGACGGACCTGTCAATCACAATCGACACATCAATCACGACCGACAGAGTCAACGATCCTTTGACCACGATCGACTGAAAAGCCGGGCCACGTGTCAATCGCGATTGACCCATCAATCGCGACTGACAGCCACGAGGGACCTGTCAATCGCGACCGACACGTCGATCGTGAATGACATATCAATCACGATTGACAGACCACTCGATCGCGATTGACGGGAAAATTCAGCCATTTTTTAGGGCAAAGATAGTTGGTCAATTTTTGGCAATCATTGGGGAAACATTAAAGTATATTAGAGCATTGTGAGGCTGCGATACAAGTAATTTGAGAATTCCTATTTGCCTGTTAGCCTGTTTTAATCCTGTTTTAGCCCCAAAACCCTGAACTGGCATAACTTTCTCATACAAAATCCGTTTGCTGTGATTTTTTTTATGTTGGAAAGCTGTAAAATTAATATCATGATTATTAGATAGGGTATTTTGAACTTGATCATATCCCGGGGTAGGAAAAACTGAGGTTCCCTTGGGATTGTTTTTCATAAAGGCAAAAGGCAATTTGGTTAGTGAATTACATGCATGAATGTGATCTGTCTGTCAATCAAATTTAAGTCTTGAGCTAACTTTGGGACTTTTTCAAGTTCTTTGAGAGCATCAAAGGGTACCCGAAGCAAGAGTAAGTGCAAGCTTGGGAACACGCTTCCTGGGCACACAAGGGCAACCAAGGAAAGAAACTCAAGGTTGGAAATTCTCAACACCCTCTGTCAATCCCTAGCTTAGGCTAAGTACAGATAGAGGTTTTGTTCAATTAACGATATGTTAAGAACGACCAAGTCTAAGAACTCTAATCACTCAAGTGCAAGTGTTAGGAGAATACAATTGTGAAACAACCTAAGGGAAAAGAATTTAAATCGAGCGACCACACTCAAAGTACGATAAAACTTAAGTGTTCCTTGCGACGAAGATTAATTGGACAAGAAGTGACACCCTAAGGAAAATTAAAAAGAACAAGTGACTAATACAAAAAGAACTCAGCAACGAAAATTGTAATTGGGAAATTCGGGGAATTCTTCAATTGGGCTTATGAACCTTAGATCAGGACAACACCTAGGGAGAGATAGACAAAGTCTCAGGTCTTCAGAGGCTAGTGGAAATCATACTGCTAGGTCTTGGGCCCAACAGTTGAGCCATCATTCATACTACCCTAGCTCTGAGACTAGTGAGTCAGAGATGTCTCAAGGCATGGAGAGACCTGCAGGAAGTTTAGGAGTTCCATCTTTACAAAGGGTAGAAGGCCCCTACAAGATGCAGCTGGAATACCTTAGGACCAACCGATTAGGTGCTAGCATCTATGAGGACGGCCTAGGAAGATCCATGGTCCAGATTAAAAACCCTGACCAACCCACTGGAATTGAACATCTAGCCATCAAATTTGAAAATCGAGCATACTTCAACAAAGAAGGAACCATATATGTAGTCACCAGTCATCCAGACAGGACATATGAATTCGGGAATGTGATCCCAGAAACGGATATAGGTGACCTAGAGCAAGGGAACATGAGTGAAGAACCTAAAACCCCCCGAGGCAAATCCATGCTTACTAGAATTATCATGCCAGAGTGGATTCCCCAAGAAATAAGAGCATAGATCTGCTTCTCAATCGAGATACCGATGAAGTCTTCTGGAGGTATAATCCTAATCAACCTAATGAGGCAGGAATGATCACGATCTATGAGTTCAAAGATCCTGATTGCCCAGGCAAGGTGACCTATCTAGACAATACTTCAGAGAGGATCTTTGTGGTCACCGAGCATGGTAGACATGCCTACACTTGGAAGGGGGAATTTATTTTTTCCCAACCAAGATCTAATGTCTCTTTTGGCCACCAAGGGGCTGGAACATCCCAAGCTCATGGTGCTCAAAGGGATAGAAGTAGAGATAGGCCAGAAGTGAGCTTTGCCAACCCAATAGGCAGAGAACGAACGCGAACAGAGACAAATAGAGAAGAAACAGAGAGAACTAGAGTTCCAAGGAACCTAAGAAATTCTGAGGATTTTCCTTTGCCAAGGCCTAGGGAACACACCAAGACTTTGAGACCTACACAGCTAGTTAAGTCCATGAAGAATTACTTCGATGGCACTAGGGATCCATACGATCATGTGGCCGAATTTAGGCAAGTCTTGAGAGCTGAACAAGTGGAGGATCTATTCACGCAGTACAATGCCTTTGGTGTAACCCTTAGGAACACCACTCTTATGTGGTTTCAACCACTAAATGAGAGGCACTTCAGAAACATAGACCAACTTCTAGAGGCATTCATTATTGAATTCTCTAAGAGTGGCATAAGGCATAATACTTCATAGCTGATTCATAGCTTCAAGCAAACCCCTCAAGAGACGGTTAGACTTGCAGGAAGGAGGTTTAGGCAATATTTAGAGAGATGCCCTATTTCTGAGTTACCCACACCAGCCAAACAAGTGGCTTTATTCCTAGATGGATTGCTCAGTACCAAACTACGATCATATGTGTACTTGAAGGACCCTAGAACTATAGAAGAGTGCGTACACATGTGCATAGACATTGAAGATAATCTAGGGGAGGAATTAGAACTATCAAAAATCTACAAGGATTTAGATAGTTCTACTAGCCTTAGTTCCATGCAATCCACCTCTATTGAGGAACTCGCTGAGAAGGTAGCTCAGAAGCTAGGCGTATCAAGCAAACAAATACCAAGGTTTGCCCCAGGGAGGCGATGCTACACCTGTGGAGGTGACCACTTTGCGAGTGTATGTCCCATTATGGCTCAACCCCAAGTGAATCCTAGTAGCCAATACTGCACAATAGAGCGAAGATACACCAACCACACCGCACAAGATTGCCCCTATAACAAACAAGCTGTCAGACAAAATCACCCTCAGCCACCTCCACAACAAGGAAGATATCAGAACCCATACCCACCACAGCAGTTTGCTAGACCTCAACAAGCCTACCCACCACAATATCAGGCATAGCAGAGACCTCAACCAGTGCTAGCACAACAACCCCCTGCTCCAGCTAATGTGATTTCCGTAAAATATGCAGCTGCAAAAGAGAACCTGAATAGAGCCATAGTGCCATGACACCATTGCTTTCAGAAATTGATCCCAGTGACCATAGCTTTGATTCTACACATATTGATAGCCCCCAGGCTTACTACATGCAGTCTCTTGAACATGGTGAATCCTACTATAGTGAAGAGTGAACCTAGTTGGGATCCAGAGTATGCAAACATCATGTACACAAATCCCAACACTAGACCTCAACCTAGGCAGGTAAGACCCCCATTCCCTAGAGGACCATGCTATAGATGTCAAGGAGATCACCTCATCCATGATTGCCCAATGCTTGCACCTACACAACCCCAGTCAGTAACAATACAGGGCTTTTGTCAAGATTGTGGAAAGGAGCATCTCGTACGAGATTGCCAAAAGAATCCCAATAATATGCCAAAAATCTTTTCAATTAATGTGATTAAGTTAGTAGTAGACGCTACAGGAAGTGTAACTTCCACTGCACCAGTACAGGTGGTCACTAGAGCTCAGGCCTTGCAGCAGAACCAAGGTTTAGGTCAAGAAAAGAGTGCAAAGGTTAGTGAAACTGAGAGCATAGCCAAGAAACGGTCGAGAGCCTGGAGGGATAGCCGAGAGAGAATGAAAAGACAATGGTCCAAAAAGATGAGCGACTTAGAAAAAAGCATAAGAGAAACAAAAGCCAAAATTGTTGAACTCACCTCTCAAACAAACTCTCACATACCACCACCACCTTCATCTCCATCACCATCTAATCCACCATCTTTCAACCCACCTCAGACCATCCCACCACCCCCTAGAGTAGGATCAGTGCTAGCTGACCCCACTCCTGAAGACATAGACATGATGTTTAAGGCATATCAGGCCAGAATCCAAGAAGGGCCAAATGTGACGGATCATGACAAGTGCTACCCTAGAGCTGACCTAGAGATAGAAAGAACCAAGCTTTGCGCGAAAATGGTCGCATTGGCTCAGACCATGTTTGAAGCAAGTCGCCTCTTCAACTACTCTGGCTCAGTTAAGACACAATTGCACTTGGATGGACTATTAGAGACGTTAGAGAGCATAATTGCAAGATCTGCCAAGGAAGAAAAAAACGAAGGGAGAGATGAGGCAAGTAAAAGAATAAGCATTCCCCCACAGGAAGCTTATGTACCCAATTCCACTGAACCAGACACCTCCTTTTCTATGAATAGATATTCCCCAGAATTCTTGCGAGAGATTCAAGAAGAAAAATGGGCAAAAGAGAGTGAAGTCCATCCTCCCATTGAACTCGTGGATGACGCACATGACCAATTCCCGCAAGATATTCCCTCCATTTATGGAGAGCAAGAGAGTGCACAAAGTCAAGAGAGGTTAGACTTTGATTCTAACTCCCTACAGGAATTACCCCACTTCACAGGCCCATGGGAAGCCAAGTCTACTTGTATGAGAGCACCCAGGATCATGGTAAGAAACGAAGACTCAGTCATACCTAGGAATACGAAGGTAGTGAAAAACACTAAAGCGTAGTGCAATCTCACTTTAGAAGAGCTACTCAAAGTTAGGCCAGAGTTATGGAAACATGTAGCGAACCAAGTGCCAGAAGTAGAAAAACCTCGTTCCCAGGTAGGTTCTCATAGAACAGTGCCAAAAATTCCTCTAGAGAAGATAGGAGATATGAGTGAAGGTGATAAAGGAAACACCTATCTTCCCATTACCCATCAGGGGTACACAACCAAGGCAATTCTAGACTCAGGTGCAGGAGTTGCTATTGCTACTACTTCTCTATAGAAACGTTGGGGCAAGCCAGCACTCAGGCCCACGAGGATGAAATTGCACATGGCTGATGGTCACATAGAAAGACCCTTAGGCTTGCTGGAATATATGTATACGTATACGTATACGTATATGTATACGTATAAACTCTCACTACATGCGGTGTTGAGTTTGAGCATACTTTCATCATATGTGATTTCAGCAAGAACCATGCCTATGAGATGATTTTGGGAAGACCATTTATGCGACAGTTGCAAGTGGTCCAGGATTGGGGAACCAATTCCTTGTATTTGCAACACTTAGGTGTTACGACCAAAGTCAATCTCAAGGATTACTCTCATAGAGAAGTACCACCTATTCAATGGAATCCCATCCATAAAGCCAAGGATGACACGGAGTCTGTGCACTCCATAGGATCAGGATCCTCATGGATGCATGAAGACACTCACTTATGGATGTGTAAAGTGGCAGTGGAAGAAGAGAAGAGAGAAAAGGCCAGAGAGATAGGTGCTAAGGAAACCCATAGATCAATTCAAGACCCAGCCTATGCACCTGTAGTATTTCTTGACGAAGAGTTTGAACCTCATGGTTGGGCAGAAATTTTAGCAACAATGGATGTAGCCATCAATGAGGAACAATGGACACCCCACTGTGATGAGGATGGCTATGACATTTCAGTCTTCTCAATAGAGCCAATCATGGGAGATGTAGTTTTAGAAGAATGTGAACCTAGCCCTGATGCATTTGAGGATGCAAGTGACTCCGATCTAGAGTCAATCATTATGGACCCACCTTTTGCATCAGATGAAGAATACTTCTATGAAGTAGAATTTCAACCCCAGAGACACGGAGAGCTTACAAATGATGTAAGGTTAGCCACACAAGTGACCCCTAAGGATGAAGGAAAGAAAAGGAAGAAGAGAGAAGTCACACCAGAAGAGGAAGAATCTTTGTTTGAGGTCCCTGAAAACTTTTATAGACGATAGAAGAGTCATGGTAAGGATGCCAAAACATGAGGCTCAATCAAGAGAGGCCTATGATAACAAAGAAACCACCAAGAAAATAGTTGTATCCATGGAAGAAGGAGAAGAAAGATGCACATACATAGGCCATGACCTGACAGAGGAAGAAGAGCATGAGCTAATAGCCTTGCTGAGAGAATATAGAGATGTATTCGCTTGGAGTTACAAGGATTTAAAAGGTGTCGACCCTGACATATGCTCACACACTATCCCCATGACCTCAGATGCCAAACCCTCTAAGCAAAAGCCATACACATACAATGATAATTATGCTACCAAGATCAGAGAAGAGATAGATCGCTTGGTTGAAGCTGGATTCATCTATGAAATTGAGCACACTGAGTGGGTATCCCCCATCGTAGTTATGCCCAAGAAGAATGGAAAGCTATGTGTGTGCAGTAACTTGAAGAAGATTAATGCTACCACTATTCGAGATAATTATCAGCTTCCTATCACTGAGCATCTACTAGAAAGAGTAGCACGCAAGGAAGTATACAGCTTCCTTGATGGATTTTTCGAGCTACAATCAAGTAGCCATAGCTCCAGAAGATCAGCATAAGACAGCTTTTGCCACTGAGTGGGGCATATTTGCTTTTCGAGTTATGCCATTTGGGCTTACCAATGCTCCCACAACCTTTCAGAGACTGATGTGCCATGTATTTAAAGAATTCCTGAGGAAGAATTTAGAGGTCTATGTTGATGATCTTTGTGCACATTCCAACATCAGACAAACACATATATCTGAGCTCAGGCAAATCTTTGACAAATGTAGAGAATATCAAGTGTGCTTGAACCCAGAAAAGTGTGTTTTCATGGTCAGGCAGGGCAAGATTCTAGGACACATAGTGTCAAAGAATGGCATATCCACTGATGAAGAGAAAGTAAGAGCCATAGCAGAGTTACCTAGGCCAAAGAATGTCAAGGAAGTACAAGCTTTCATGGGGCATTGTGGCTATTACCGACGCTTTATACACATGTACGCCATCATTGCCAAACCATTATATGGACTTTTGACCAACTTTGAGTGGACTGATGAATGTGAAAACTCTTTCAACGAGCTCAAAAGGAGATTGTGTTCAGCACCAATCTTGACCACACCAGATTGGAATAAGCCCTTTCATGTTCATGTAGATGCATCCAATTATGCTATTGGATGTGTACTCGCACAACCTACTGGTGAAGGTAATATGGATCTTCCAATTGCCTATGCTAGTAGACAGTTGAATGCAGCTGAACGAAATTATACCACCATTGAACAAGAAGGATTAGGCATGGTATATGCAGTTAAAAAGTTTAGACACTATTTGCTTGCAAATAAGTTTAAATTTTTTACTGATCATCAAGCACTGTTGTACTTAGTAAACAAACCTTGCAATACTCGCAGATTAGTAAGATGGTTCCTCTTGCTAATAAAATATGACTTTGAGGTTGTGGTGAGGAAAGGCAAGACTCACTTGAGAGCAGACCATCTCTCTAGGCTCACATCAGGAGAGGCCCCACAAGGAGTATCAGATGACCTTCCTGATGCTTACTTGTTTAATTTGGAAGTTGTACCTCAGTGGGCTAAGCCATTAGTGCCAGTATTGACATACGGGCCTAACCACCCAGTCATAAACACTCAAGATAGGGAGGTAGTAAAAGCCCAGAAGTACCATATCATGGCAGGAAGCATGTACAAACAAACAGATCAAGGGATATTGGCTTGTTGTGTGGAAGAGGACGAGTACGCAAAGTGGTTGCAATCAGCACATGTAGGTGCATTAGAGCAACACCATTCGAGGCAAAGGACTTTACAGACACTAAGGAGATTCGGAGTGCATTGGCCTACTATGGAAGCTGATGTACAGAAGATGTGTAAAGAATGCCCAATCTGTTGCACTAAGCCACCCGTGGAGCATGCCACTCTTTATCAAGTATCCATAGTGCCAGATTAGAGTGAACCACTAGTAGCCTTCTTGAGGACGAAAACATTCCCTCAAGATATGACCCTGACAAGGCAAAGAAGCTTAGAACAAGAAGCCCTAGATTACTCACTCATTGGTGATAATCTATACAAGCGTGGTAAAGATGGTTACCTCAAACTCTGTGTCCATGAGAATGAATATTTAAAGATCTTGGAAACTGCTCACCAGGGTGTAGTAGGAGGACATTTTGGACCAGATCGGGTGATTAGAGCAATCCTATTTGCAGGGTTGTGGTGGCCTACCCTTCACATGGATGCACATACCTATGTGAAACGGTGCGATGTCTGTCAGCGAACTCAGTATCCTATACGCAAAGATGAGATGCCTTTAAAACCGATGATGGGTGAACGTGCATTCTCCAAGTGGGGAATAGACTTTTTTGGTCCTATTAATCCCCCAGCTAAGGGTTCCCATGCTGAATATATCATTGTGGCCACCGACTATCTAACCAAGTGGGTAGAAGTGAAAGCTACCATGAAGAACGATGCTCAAACGACGGCTAAGTTCTTATTTGAGAATGTATTCACAAGATACGGGCTACCTATAGAGCTAGTCAGTGATAGAGGGACTCACTTCTTGAATGAAGTTATCCAAAATCTTCTCCAAGAGTTCTTGGTTATACACAAGAGGTCTGCCCCCTACCATCCACAAGCTAATGGGCAAGCAGAAAGCACAAATAAGATTCTATGCAATGTGTTGACTAAATTGGTGAATAATAAACGCTTTGATTGGGACAAACAGCTACACCATGTTGTTTGGGCATACCGAGTTGCCTATAAAACGGTACTCCAAGCCACACCTTTTCAGATGGTATTTGGCCAAAATGCGGTGCTACCTTTGGACTTCTTGATTCCTACATTGAGAATAGCACAGGAGCATGAGTGGACGGGCCATGAGCTCTCCTCTAAGATTCTTGACCTTGAGCAATTAGGAGAAACAAGACTGAGGGCTGCCGCAAGAATATATGCAGCTAAGAAACGACAGAAGGTGTACTTTGATGCCCATGTTAAGGATAAAGGATTGAAGGCCGGAAACTTAGTTTTGGTATATACCCTGAAACAACATGCGAGAAAGCTAGAAAAACGTGGTTATGGACCTATGATCATCAATAGGATTTCAACTAGTGGAGCAGTATAACTAGCCACTTTAGAAGGCGATATTCTCCCTAATTACATAAGCGGATGTAGAGTCAAGTTATATCAAGAACCCCTGACTGAAGAGATGCTAAATAGACTCAACACTCAAGAAACACAAGGAAGAAGAACAATGAATTCGAGAAGAAGCTCAGGCAGAAGCATTGGAACGCATCCAAAGAATGAAGTTGAGAAGACAGGGTAGAGATCAGCCTAGGACAGATGACTATGCGCACCCAGAATATCATATGGCTATGTGTGAAGTTTCAGGTAGTAGCTCTCATAGAATAATTGACCGACATCCTTTTGTGACCTTAGGGTTAGGACAAGGAACGAGTGCATGGACTGTAAGAGCCTTGATTGACTCAGGTGCAGCCACTAGTGCTGTTAAACTTTCTTACTGTCTAGAACTGAACTTAAATGTCGATCCTATGGAAGCATACCTCATAGGGTTGGGAGGCGTGGAAACCCCTTGCATGGGCGAGGTGGAAATTCCCCTCTACATTCAAGACATTTTACTGACAGTTAACGTACTAGTATGTCAAGATGCGGATCTCATCGAAACTCTTGTCTTGGGTCAAGACTAGATCTATGATCATGCAGTCAACCTAAACCTAAGAAGTGGACTTCTTCAGGTATGGGTAAATCAGAGTCGAATTACAGTTGAATTAGACAATGGTGCACTCAAGGAACTAGGAAAGGCACAAGCTCCTGGTACTTCAAGGAGTACACATGAAGATGACCATCAAAACTATGTGATGCAGAGGGATGATTATCGCAATACAGAAGTCAAGGATGCAATGGAACTCCCTTCTTTTCCAAAGGCCATCAGGATGCAGCAACCAAAGACAGATAAAAGGCAGAAGAAGCAGACAACTTATGCTCGAAGCCAAAAGAAAATATGAAGCACGGTGTCTCAACCATCAAACCAAGTGTGGGTGCAGAAATGCGAGCGTCCCATTGGGTCAAGCCACAACAACTAGCTCAACTTCCTATTAGTGATCAACAACATGATACTAATAAGAAGACTTCCAAAAATTCTTCTATGAAAGTGAAATCTATCTGGGTACCCAAGAAGTCGATGAAGGCTGGCCCACAATCAAGACAAATTTGGGTGCCTAAGGCTTGCTTGCGGGCTCAACTAGTCACACACAAATCGCACCATGTACAACAGGGTTCACTCACTCGAAGAGCCGATGCCCACTCTCATTCAATACACACAAACACACATTTACACATGAACACGAGAAAAATCACTTGTAAATGGGTTCCTAAAAGGCCTCATTTCCAAGTAGACACTCTTATACAGCCCTCCAGAGTTTCCACAAAATCAAAACTAAAACCCATTCACTATGTTTGGAAGCCCAAAGCTTGTAATAAACCCCCTGATCCCATTTGTACATTCATCTCCACCTACTAACTGCATCATTCTCACACTGCATCTTTTCACTTAGCTCATAGGACTAACAACACACACACTCATCGAGCACTCACTGATCGACTAACTCATCATTCACCTCATGTTAATGTTGTACTGGGGACAAAATTGTTCTACCTTGTCCTTTACAATGTTAACACATGCTTCTATATTCTCACAGAACTAGCAAGCAAGTTGTAACATGGCAGAAACCGGAGGCACCAGCTCCCAGGCAGGGTCTAACGCCCAGATAGTGGACATTGAAACCCTCCTTCTCGAACTGCAACTCACTGAGAGACCTCAAGAACTTAGAGCTGTGCATGTGCTTCCTATTCAAGACCCGCCTCAGGGGCATACTTCTCAAGTGGGGAAACATGCACATTGGTTCAGTGATGTCGCAGGGCCATTGGGAGACGGCACCTACTTTTGGGAGGCAGAACTTGAATTAATAGCAAATGGGGACGATATCATTTCTTTACCCACGAATTTGAGAAGGATCAGAATGTAGAAATAATGCGATCAGTATGGACCAAAGTGGGCTTGGATGGTTATTTCCGGGCACATTTACCTAAGCCAGATTTCCTGCGTTGTTCCTACTTTATCAGTACCATCACCCCTAGCAGGGCTAAAGGAGGCGATAGTACCTTTGTGCTACCCTCATTGACACCAGGCCATGAGCTCAAAAGATTCAAATTGACCCTCAACCTAGTACAAGAAGCATTGAACATGCAAGGTATGCATATTCCCACGGAGAAAGAAACAATGATTCCAGGCAGGATGAAGCACAAGGATCTCAACAAATTGAAGGACATGGTAGCAATGACACCAACCATCGCTCTCCACCTACGAACGATCATGCAGCACTTCGCTTTCCCCGCCCAAGAATGTTTCACAATGCCACCAAAAAAGATCTGGTTCAGCTTGTACTTGGTAGAGACAGAGAATCTCACCATCAATATGCCACACTGGATCATCGATCAAATCCACCTAGCCCATCAACGATGGAATAAGAAACAGAAGAATGTGCTTCATGGATGCTGTGCTCTGCCAAAAATAATTTACAGGTGCTTAGCGTATGACGTGCCCATTCAAAGAGCAGTAGTATGGTCCAGGGCCTAAGAATTCCAAAGACGGCTGTCAACGGCGAGTCCTCCATCGAAGAAAATGAGAGGGGGAGTTCAATTACCATGTGCCCAAGCAAGGGGAGCCACCACCACACCAGAGGTGACTCCTCCACAAACGCGGTGTGTCCGACCATTTACCATTCACCTACCGAGACCAAGTGCAGAAGGACCCAATCTGGTGTTCCCTCCGATTCCATCGGACTTGGAGTTCCCACAAGGTTACACCCTAGCCGATTTGACAGATGAAGAAATTGCCCGCATGATCAATGAGTCTAACCTGGAGACAGAAGCAGAGCAGACCCAAGGACCACAACCCACTACTACAACCTCAGCCCCGACCCAACCGGAAGTAGTAGAAGTAGAAGAGGATGATGAAGAGACAGAAGAAGAAGAAGCAAACGAGGAGTATGATCAAGAATATGACGAACTTTCATAACTAGCAAGTGCCCCAGCATACTCGGCCCAAATAAAAAGACTGTATGAAACCATGAAGCGAGTTCAAGAACAACACAAACTGTCGCTCGAGACAGGAAAGGTGCTCATGAGCCAAATGTTGGGAGAGGAAGGTGTGGATGAAATGATTATTGAATCCATGAACTTGCACGCGGACTCGGTGGGCTTGGATGAGGCCATTCATTCAGATATGGCTTATATTCACCGATTTGAGAAACGAGTTCCTAACCGTCCCATGCGATCCGGCAAGAAAATTCACATCGATGTGTCAGAGCCAAGAGATACAACACATACAAAAGAACATCAGGCGGCACCACTTTCACCACCCTCCACACCTCTCACTACACAATTCACTTCACCACATGACACTACCACCCCCACTTCCACAACACTCTTCATGAACATCACATCCACCCCACCCACTGTCCCCATCTACATGATCACACACACAGTTGACACCATGGAAACATCACGAGCCACAGCACCGCTCCCTCCCCCCACGAAGCCTCAATCTCCCATACCTCCTCCACCCACCTCACCAATTGTTTCAACCTCATTCACAACTCCCTTTCCCATTCCCCCTGCATCTTCCCCTTTCCCTGCATTCTTTAATGTAAATAATATGTTTTCGACATTACATCAGTGTGTGTATCAACTTCAGAGTGAGTATCAGGCTCTCGAAGACCGTCATCGTCCACTGACTACGAATCACCAACAACTACAGAGACGGCTTACAACTATAGAAGATGAAAACGCTGACCTCAATCAATGCTATACCACACTCGAGTAGGCCTATCAAACCCTCCTGGAGGCACCCCAACCATCACAATTGCCAGGCGTCAAACAACTCGAAGCTTTACTTGAAGTCTACCAAGCAGATAATCTAAGAGTCCGATGTAATTTGACCCTACTCAAAAAACACATGGCTACCGCCCTTGAAGAGAACAAGCATCTACAGAAGCAAAACGAAGAAAACCTAGAAGCTACAATGGAAGGCTCCCCGCACAAGATCGACCCAGAGCAGTTTAAAGCAGTCCCCTCAGATACAATGAAGACAATCTTGGAAAGCTATGCCGATCTATTAGAAGCACATGATGATTTGGAAAAGGAACAGGATGCACTACGCTGCTAGCTCAGGGAACAGGAGGAACAACCCAGGTTCATAGAGACATCCTCGACTTCAGAGGAAGTAAAGACATTAACAGAGCATGTGACAGACTTGCAGAAGAAGTTACTGGAATATGAAAGACAACCCTCTCCAGTTATAGAACCAGAGCCAGATGAATTGGTACCCATTGAGGTGGATGAGTCATATGAGGAACCATATGTTCCTATGCGGATGCTAGGAGGTCAGCAAACCTCAGAAGGAATGGACACCCTAGAAGTCGAAGCACCCGAATGGCTTTAGACACTCGAAAAGACAGCTAAAACCCATGAAGATCGAGTGGCAATCCAAATCCAATCAATGGCTAAATTGGAAGACACTATCATAAAGTCAGAATATTTCTGCAGTATGTCTCATCACAGATGGATAGGCACCAACGATGATCAGTATGTGCCCTATTGTGTACTTTTGGCAGATTATAACGCAGAGATTAAACAACGATGTGGCAAGGCTCCAACCTTTGCCACACAATTTGGCCCTGACGATATCCCGGAGAGTGCTAAAAAAGGATCCATTCATCAACCCACCTGGCGGATACGACTTTTGGAAACTTACCTTGAAATGGTTCGTACTTGGAACAAGATGCCGTTATTTATCAAATACAACCCTTGTTATGTTCCAGTCCTCTGAAGACGCACGTGGCCCGAGTTTACCATTGCTGTAAAGAACGTCAAAGGCTGTGCTAAGTGGTTAAATTATGTCTATCTAGCACCTCCACAAGGACCTCCCACAGTTGCTTATATGATTTCTACAATCCGTCACTGGAGCCTTCGACTACGGAACACACCTGATGTGATGGCACAAATGTGCATGAAAATCTTTGAATTAATGTTGATCACATTCAGGACATTCAAGAACATCAAGGATCCCCACTTCTCAGGAGTTGGCTTCACTACAGGAAACCAAGACCTGGTATATGACATGAGCACTACCCCCTCAATAAAGGTAGTATATGCCTGGCACGCAAGAATAAAATACCTCCCAGCATGCTTCAAGCAGACTTTCGAGGAGATGTTCATCACAGGGTTCTGGGAATATCACTCAGAAATATTTGTACCCAAGCCCTCACATCTCCTCCAACTATTCGCTGTGGAGAGGACCATCCACTCAGATCAATTGCGGGTGCCCCATCCAGACGTCCCAGGTCCAGTGGATTGGGATGCATTGTTAACAGACCTAGCACGGGGGCTACAATTAGAAGAACACCACCTTGCTTCCGATGTGGTTCAATATTATGTCCAACGCTCAGCTAGACAAGGGTCTGTAAGAGACGACAGACGCGAGAGAGGGGGGGGGTGTTGGCAGCAGTCAAGGCACCGAAGGACTCACAAGACAAGGAAGCCAAAGAAGGGAGCCAGAGCGGAGAGAAGGCACAAGCAGACTAAGTAGTCACCGAAGATCTGGCAAGTAGGCCATTCAAATTTTTCCGAAACAACATCTTCATAACAGTGATTCTCATCACTACAAATCATTGTAAATACCATTTTACGTTTTTGTAACTCCATTTTGTGCAAGCCGAGGAGTCCTCAAGCTTGAGGAGTATTAGAAGTATCATCGTACCAATTTTCATGATTTTTAGACTCCGTTTGAGCCTCCAATTAGGCCCTAGAACCTAATTTTTAACTAGGCCGGACACTAGGTCTGGACAGGACCAAAAGCTAGTCAAAAACTATAAATAGAGCTAGAGAGCTCATTTTTGAGGTTAGCTGGGAATAGATTTGAACTTTTAAATAGACCTGACATCTCATCCACACATTTTATGCGTACACAAGCCCAAAATATGCAAAAAAAAAAAAACCTATCCACAGAAATGCGGGATTCAGCCCTACAAAAAACTTGCAGGGCTGAATCTCACATTTTTGTGGCTGGGGTTTTTTGGCATGAAAATGACATGTGGGGCATAATTAGGCACAACATGTACATATCTAGTCACAAAACAATAGGCAAATGCATGCATGTTCAACTCATTCCATATATAACTAATTGAAAGAAAAGTTAGTTGCATACAATTATGCTGGAGAGTCGAAGATAGAGAGAGTGAGAGAGAGAAAAAAAAAGACGTAAAGAATATAGGTTAAAACAAAATTTTCTATTATCCAATGTATTACATCGCAAAAGTAGGCCTATCAAAGGGTACAATATACACATGTCATGGGTTATTTCCTCTAATGCTTCTTGCTAGTTGAATGTCCTTCGGTTGTATGGTTACTCTCTTGGCATGGATAGCACATAGGTTAGAGTCCTCAAGCATGGAGATGAGGTAGGCCTCAGCTGCCTCTTGAAGCACTTCAAGTGTTATCCCTTGTATTCGTAGACCTTCATGGTAGCTTTGTAGTTTTTCTTTTACTACCCTTGCAAAAGCTCTTCGTGGTATGAGTAGCTCAACGGACTTTTGGTAGTGTTGTATCTTTGCAAAAGCCCTATAGTGCCTCCTTTGTCTTTGTGGATCTCTTGCATTGGGAGGTATGTTTGGCTGGCGTTGAGTTCTATGTCGTGGTTGATAGTTTTTTTTTCTCTGATGTACATGATGTGAGGGTCCAACTTCATCTTTCACATTTTGATGTCGATGTGGTTGTTGACCTTGCTCTCTTTCCTCCTCTGTTGGTATTTGCCCTTGTCCTTGTGGAAGTGCCTTGCCTCCATGTGTCACCCTATGGCTCGTTGGAATTTGCATATCATTCCATGGTGGTTGATTGTTGCTTTCGTAGTTCAGGGATGACTCCTCTTCACTCTCTCATACAACCCTTCTCATCAACTTCTGTTTGGGTCTTGCCTTGATGGGTGTCCTTGTTGGTGGCTCATCATTTGAAATGGACTTTGATCATCTTGGAGTGAAATACTCCTGTCTATTGGACACTTCATGTTCTCGCACTTGATTGCTCCCAGGTGGTGTGCCATCATGTGACACAGGCACAGATGTGCTCTGGGAACCACTTCGTGGTCTTTGGGGGGGTTGCAACCATGGTGGGCATTGTGTTCCTAGATGAGGGCTAGGAAAGAAGACACGGTCTTTCCTTGCAGTTTTCTTGGTGCGTGCCATTCTCTTGAGTTGCAAAAAGTCTAAAATGAAGTGAGTTCTCTCTATTTATAGAGTTTTTTTAAAAATTGCTTCTTCACACTAGAATGGACAAAAACTATTTAAAACCATACAGAATATTATAATTTAAATAATAACACATTGAAACCAAGATTACAATAATCATAGGTTTTACCACATAATGGGAAATAACAAATTCACTTTACTTCGAAGTTGAGCCTTCTCGTTGTCTCCTAGCACACCACTGAGCATGATGAAGAGGACCTAATGATGACTTCCATTCTCACTCCCAATGTTGTGTTGCATCGTTCTTGCAAGTTTTTCCAATTTTGAATCCCTAAGTCATTCCACAGAAAACTTTCTCGAGAATGTAGTGCGGTAAAACCAATTAAACATCTCCTCCATGTAGTTTGATTGCATTGGACCACCACCATGTTGGGTGTTTTTGAAGTAGACACCCCTCGCTTTGTAGTGTGACTTTTCCATTCCTTGGGTACTGAAATTCTCTAATGACCCATATCGATGCATGAAATAAGCTCCATGCGCAAACAAAATAAGCTAAAAATTGTTAAGTACATTGGAAAAAGGTAAGTGCAATGAACACTTGTAGAAGAAGATTACACTTACAATGTAGTGTGTTATATTGCTCTCTCCCCAAGATTGAATGAAACACTTGGTGAACTCCACTAATGTTTCTTGAAACATTTGACGTTGAATAGCACTAGACCTAGTCAAACCCATTAAGCCTACCAACTTATCAAAGCTCGACCAAACTTTATTTCTCTTATTACAAAGATCAACTTGAGATTCATTGTCTATTGTGATCATGCATAGGTCTTTCCACAGCTCATAATGTTCATTATTTTGAGTGCTAGTACCTCTTTTAAAAAAATGTCTTGTTTTATTCCTTGTCATTGACACTTGTTGCAAACTATCTTGAGATTCTACAACTTTCTTAACAACAAGGGTTACATTTCCACCATGACAACCAATTGAATTAAGAAGTTCCTCCAATTTCTTTATATCTTGAATAGATTTATCAACTGGTTTCATGGCAAATGCATACTCTATATGGAGCTTCAATAGTCTATCGAAAATTCTCATGAAGGCATGCAAGGTGTAAAAGTGGACATTGACTAAAGGGAATGGAATAATGGGATTCCAATCCTTATCTGACATGTCACGATTAGGTGTACCTAACATGGGACACCTCATTAAAGGTATATCCCATTCGATAGATGGAGTTGCATCTGTGTCATCAGCTAAATCATCTATGATGTTTTGTTTTCTCTTTGTTTGTTTATAACCTCGTGTGCAATATGGAAAAGGATAGAGAGTAGATGCACCTTGTTTGCACCCTAACATGCATTTGATAGTCTTAAAGTCTCCACCTAAGTGCCACTCTACTTCAAAATCATCGAGGCTTTCTACAATGATTTTGGCACCATGAATTTGAGAAGTTATCACCTCTGTGATCCATGGGGTCCTACTAAAAATCCATGTCATAACATCATTGGATTCTTTAGGTACTTCAATAGCACCTAACCACCATATATCTTTCTCAGATTGGATACTATATGTAAAGTGATGGGTAGATTCTTCACTATCATCAATAATGGCATGGGCCATAGCTTCGTTCATGAGTGTCACACTAAGTCTCTCCATACATCATCCCTTTATGATTTGACATTCGTCTAGCTTCAATACAAACTTGAGTTTGGAACCAAAATCTACATTAAATAACAAACATTATATTATTAAAAATACTATGAATGACATTATCAAAACAATGGATATACCTTGAATTGTGGATTTGTAAAATTTAACCATTTCCTTTTGAAGCTTCTCCAAATTGATAAATATGTTGTTGTACTTTGTGTAGATGAATCCCTTTCTAGATGTGTTTTTCAACTCTTTCTTTGATGTAGATGAATGATAAATGGATGCAGGCATAACATCTTCTATTTGCAGGTAATTGCCAAGAGTATTGGCTATATCCTCATTGGTCATCTTCTTCTTTAGAGATACCTTGAAGGGCATGGAAAAATGCTTTGGAAAATATCTTTGTTTTGTAGAGCCTGCTTCAAAAGATTGTACAATGCAGTGTATGCTCTAGTACTAACACCTGCTTCATCACATGCTCACTAGGACTAATAATATCTTCTAAGTTGCCTCCAAAATCTTTAATCACTTGGGTTTTGATGTGATTTCCTATTGGTGAATCCAAAATCATAGGCACATGTTTGTTGCTAAGACAAGAATTCAGAAACTTCAATTGATCCTCCATTATTGAGGAAGCACTCACATCTTCAACAAATGATCTGCACACTAAGAAACTCAATCTAAAAATCTTTTAACATAAATAAACAAGCGAAACACATACCTAAGTGCATATACACGTCGCTTCCGTGCTCCACCACCAGTTGAAAGAGCTTGAAAGGATGATAATGGTCGTTTCCTATATCTCATCCCAAGTGGAGTCTCTTTTAGTTGTGTAAGATTGGTTTTTTAACTTTGTAATTGTGCTATCCTTTTCTTCCACATCTTGTTGGAGTCTATTATTGTGCTCATCCAAAGATTTGATAGCACTTTCTAAAGTGTGTATAACACTCTCTAAATTGTGTATCTTGAAATGGTTGTGATGACATTGTTGCATCCAATAATTTGCTATAGATCTAGAATGGTTAGACAATCGCTTGCAATAGCCTAGTAGTCCATCTTCACCGCTACCAAGGAATTGTAGAAATGTGAAGATATTATGGAATCTAGGATGAACATTAGCCATTGGATCTAAGGGATACAAAGCACTATTGATCCAAAGATCAATATTCTTCTCTCCAACTGCACGTCATTCATTTTGAGAATCTATGTCATTGCTACCTCTAGTTGTTGGTGCAAATTCTATTAGAACACGAGCATGTACACTCTTTGTGTGAGGAGCACGCACTGGTGTTGGTGTCATGTTCGTAATACATATGAGCACCATGATGTTCCAAAACTCTAGCACCGAATGGGAGGAAGCACAGAGATGGCTGGAATGGCTAGTACAATAGTTGTGTGCAAGAAAAAAAGTGTGTTTTAGTATATGGATAGGTCAAAATGACTTTTTTCAGTGTGTTAGAGAAAAAATGAGTTTTTTTTCAGAAATTCATGTTTTGAGGCAACCAAAGTTACGAGTTTGATGATGTAGCACTTAACTCTTGGAGGGATTTTGAAAAGTATGTTTTTTTAAAGTATTTTTTATAAAAACAAGACTAAAAAACTTAAGTTCTGACATATACATAAAAGTATGGGCCATTTTGAATAAAGAATAGCTAAAAAAGAGACTTTTTCAGAAAAGTCATTTTTTTATTCATAAAGATGGACAGATTTGATGAGGTGTAAAGTGGTTTTTCTCTCTCTCTCTCTATGTGTAAAAGAGAGAGAAGATCTTAGCCCAGCCTAAAAAAAAGCCTACTTTAGCCTACCAAAAAGTGCTCTATTAAATGCACTTTGTCTCCTTAACAAAGTAAAAAGATTAAGCTTAATCCCTAAAAATTAGGAATCCTTACAAGGCCCATGCAGGGTTCACTTTTTTCCTAATGCAATATTAGTTTTGCTTGCATACATGTTCTTAGCCATAAGCACAAGGTCTATTGTGTGGGAATTATCTCCATTTTTCTTTAGAGTACAATGAATTGGAAAGACACACACACCCGACCTCGTAAGGTAGAGGCACCCATCTTGGGGAGCTTCATGGATACCCATCTTTGAGAACTCATGGATATATCTAGCAAAGTTTTGAACTTAGGACTTCCCCCCCTGAGATTCAAAGCATCAACCACTAGGCTATGCGAGCTTGGGCTTCGGGTCAACAATAGAATGAGGGGGAACAAAAAAATAGCGTCTCCATTTTGAGCTTCAAGTATAGAATAAATACCATACACTTGGGTGTGAGCTACTTCAGAATATGTTTTTGACGACACAGGAGAGTTTCCTTCAGTAGGATGAACGACAGAAGAACTAACTGCATGTCCATATAAGTGTACTCTCGAGCTTTAGTATCCATTTTTTAGAGCATCTTGGAGGATGATGGGGGAGGCATAGCACAAACAAATGGCAAAAGGTAACTTCACCACCGGAAGAATCTTTAATAGATGTGACAACCCGTGGGAAAGAGCCCCTCCCCTCCCTTGTATTTCTATCCAGCCACTTTTGGTGCTTGGGCAATTTTTCGTATGGCACCAAATTGTGCGCAACTATAGGGGGACATGGTGAGCCTCCAAGACCAAGAATTCTAGTGACACTCAAGCAAACTCAAGCAACCTTTGCAATCAACGTGCAGTAGTCCTGGTGCTAGTCCCCTCTGCACACACCTCTCAAAACTGTCGTCGTGCCATCGAGAGGCCGTTGTACGCGTTTGCTCGTGATGCTTAACACGGGCTGGTTCACTCGTAAGTGTTTGCCCACGATGCTCAACGCAGGCCGGCAATGGCCATTCCATTGTAATTGTTTCTTTCTAATGCAAGCTAGTTTTTTCTTCAACAAGTGAATTTCGACTTTCAAGCAAGGAAACACACATTCAAATGTAAGTCATCCTACTGATGGGCCGGTGCAAGTCGCCAAGTGGGCTCGGGATGCTTGCTTCATTTTCTTCACATTTGGTATCAGAGCCTTGCTCGGTCAAAGCGGCCTTAGAAAAGGGGATGGACCGGTTTTCACACCAGTATTGGGAGCCAATTCTTAACATCCCACTTAGTACACCGCGATGGAGGGTGAAGGCAACGGTATTTTTCTAAGTGACGTGGAGCCGCATGCCGGCGACAAAAGAAGAAATGGAGGAGCAAGGGGAAACGGCCACAACCCCCGCCTCCAATTCATAAAAATTATGATTTCATGACGTCCGAGAAGGACAAAGAAGCATCACCACCGGATTGGATGGTGGCTCAAGAGGACTAAATCGACCGACTTGAGTCCACTATTTCCGATCTAGCACAAATGTTAAAGGGCAAGTTGGAATCGAGGTAAACGAAACTCTCTCGTCAAGGTAAACTAAAATTCCAAGGTAAACGAAACTCTCTCGCCGTCTCAAAATGGTTGCAAGATATGGAGCAATACCTCGAGTTGCAACGAGTGAAAAAACGGCATTGGTTAAAGATTGTTGCATCCTTCCTGGCCGACGACGCAGATGCATGGTATCTGGTAAAGTCCACAAGGGAGGAATTAATTTCATGGAGGGGATTTCAAAGCGGCGTTTGAGAAGTACTTCATTCCTAAAATGAATCCTTCAAGTTAAGAGATGAATGATGAGGCCTTAAGCAAGAAAGACCTCTATCTGAATACATACACAAGTATAGAAGACTCATGTTGGAGATAATCGAGATGCATGATCTCGATTGACTACATGGATTCATATACGGGTGCAGTGTTTGGATACGACATGAAATAGAAAAGCAATCGCATAGCACACGGGAAGAGGCGATTGTAATGGCAGAAAGATATTAGGATGCAGAGAGCAACATGCGAGCTCAAAATCTACGGAAGACTAAACATATATCTCCAAAGAGGAACCAGCAGGGTGCGGGGAACACAAACAGTAACAACCGCCCTGCACCTACTCAGAACATGGGCAACCAACAGGCCCAAAGAAATACGAACACCTATGGAAACAATCAACAGAGGGCGTTGCCAGTGCCCCAACGGCAAAGAAATGATCCTCGACCTTTCTGTAGAGTGTGCCATGGGAATCATTGAACACACCAATGTATGCACAATAACAATCAGGCGTGAGTGCAAACGGCTTAGGCAGAGGAAGAGCCACAAAGACACAATACAAATGTGGTTCTAACAGAGTTAGATGATAATGAGGATGAAATACAAGCAAGCAATGGTGCTCCTCATGTCGGGACCGTGGCAGCAATGCCAAGATGCTTGCCCATGACACTTTGCATGATACAAAATATGTACTTTTGGGATACTTTTGGGACCATCCGCAAAGCAATGCTCATAGATTCAGGCACTACACATAACTTTATGTCCCCATAGTGTGCAACAAGTTTGCAATTAGCTTTGAGCAAGCTTCCAGATATGTCAGTCACTTTCGCACAGGGCCATGATGATAATGTAAAGATTTCTCTAAATATATGCATGATAGTGGGAGTGTGGTCTGCAAAGTTAGATTTCTTGGTAGTTCTGCTAGAGGCATTCGATGTCATAGTTGGGCTATTATTCATGGACCACTACATGGTGAGCATGTTAGGCAAGGGGATAGACAAACTCCTGCTTGACATGCAAGGGAACATTGTAGTGGTGGACTATCATAGAGCTCCTAAGAGAACCCGCAATTCAAGTAAAGACACTAAAGAAAATTTAGATAAGATAAAGAGGCTAGGATCTATACCGCAAGAGACAAACAACAATGCCGCTCCTTCTTCCATTTTGAAAGAGAAGTATGACAGGCAAAGGAAAGAAAAGGCACCTATGCATCAAGAGAGCATGCCATCAAGTAGTCAAGGAAAAGGGAACAAGGCAATAAACCTACAAGAAGGAAAGATGAAGTCCCTAGCTACAGTGATGAGAGCCGAGCGAAGACAACACATACAGGGGTCGTTGACGGCCAAACAAGTAGAGAAAGCAGTGAAGCAAGGGGCTGAAGCCTACCTGTGTGTGATAAGATGCAATCCAATTGACATAGATGAAAAGGAAAACGACAAGATGAAAGTGGGCGATCAACGAGTACATGAAGTGTTGAGAATGTTCGAAGATGTTCTACCAAGCAATCTCCCAAGCGGGCTGCCTCCACTATGGCAAGTCCAATATAGAATTGAAGTGATGTCAGGCCAAGCTTCGCCAGCCAAGGCGCCCTACAAGATGAATGATATAGATCTAAAAGAACTAAAGAGGCAACTTATGGAGCTCAAACAACAAGAATTCATCCGATCAAGTAGTTCATCTTACAGCGCTCCAGTCTTATTCCTCAACAAGAAAGACAATAGCATGCGGTTACGTGTGGACTATCGCGCATTAAACAAGGTTATCATCAAGACAAAATATTCGGTGCTGGTCATGGATGAATTGATGGATTGTTTGGATCAGGTAAAGTTTTTTACATGAATAGATCTGAGGTCTAGGTATCACCAAATAAGAATAGTAGAGAAGGACATTGAAAAGACCACATTCCGAACCCATTATGGCAGCTATGAATGGTTGGTCATGGCTTTTGGACTCACTGGCTTACCAAGCACGATGGATTCTGAGACATGTTAGATGAACGATGGATTTTGAGACATGTTAGATGAGTTCTTTATTATTTACATAGATGATCTATTAATCTATAGCCGAACTGTGGAGAAACATCTGGATCATGTAAGCGCAGTACTACAACGTTTAAGAGAGCGACAGATCTATGCCAAACCTGAGAAGTGTGAGTTTGCTACGATATTGATTGAGTTTTTGGGCTTCATTGTTTTGAGACAAAGGGATGATGATCGATCCTCACAAGATCACTATAGTACTTCAATGGGTACCGCCGTGCATAGTACAAGAAGTAAGGAAATTCATAGACTTTTGTCAGTTTTCACGAAAGTTCATAAAAGATTTTAGCAAAGTTGCGGCTCCCTCACAGAGGTAACCAAAGGAAAAGGGTGCTTTGTGTGGGGACCTAAAGAATAAGATACCTTTGAGCAACTCAAACATGTGATGTGTGAAGCTCCTGTGTTGAAGTTTCCAGAATTCGAAAAAGAATTTGAAATTCATACCGATGCTTCAGGATTAGCAATTGGAGGGGTCCTTATGCAAGATAGATGCCTTGTGGCCTATGAGTTACATAAGTTTTCAAGTACAGAACTGAGATGGAGCACTCATGAGAAGGAGATGCTCGTGGTGATCCACTATCTAAGGAAGTGGCGTCACTACGTATAGGACAAACATACCAAAACATACACAAAAAACATATCATTGAAATATTTTTGTACTCAACCAAAGTTGTCTCCCAAGCAAGCGCACTGGCAAGATTGTTTGGTAGAGTTTGATATAGATATTATCCATAAATCGGGGAAGCAGAATGTGCATTGAGTAGAAGACCGACGTTAGCAGCTCTCTCTATGGCCGAAAGTAAGACAAAGGACCAAATACGAAGACTTCAACAAACGGATCCAGAGATACAACGAATTATCAAAGATGTGCACTCAGGATTTGACCACAAAGGGAAATATGTGATCATGAACAACATGTTATACATGAAAGGGAAAATATGTATACCAGATAATGCAGAGCTACAAAGGATGCTCTTATGGGAGGCACATGATTGTCAACTCGCAAGACACGATGCACAAAGAAGAAGTTATGAGCACTTAAATGAACATGTGTTTTGGCCGAATATAAAAGCAGATGTGATTGAATATGTGCAAACATGTCCAACTTGTCAATTGATAAAACAACAAAAGATCAAACCGACGAGCCTACTACAGTCGATGCCTGTTCTGAACAGATCGTGGGATATAGTAAGTATGGAATTCATTACAGATTTTCCCACTTTCGATGGAGACAATGCAATTTTTACAATCGTAGATTAGTTTTTAAAACAAGCACATTTCATCCCTATGAAGCCACCTATGTCGACAAAGGTAATGGCACATACCTTCTTTCAAAAAGTCTTCAAATATCATGGTCTACCTTTGGCTATAATTTCAAATCGTGATACACGCTTTATGAGGGATCTATGGAAAAAACTATTTTCAATCTTAGGGACTCAACTTCGTTTCTCCTCAACCTATCACCTCGAGACAGATGGGCAAACTGAACGCATCAATCAAACAGTGAAGAACTATTTGCGAAGTTATATGCAAGCGGACCAAAAGGATTGGGCAAAACACTTAGATATTTTAGAGTTTTATTATAATAGTTCCATACACTCAAGCACATCTATGCCCCCCTTCAAGTTGGCCATTGGAAAGAGAATGAGTACACCCATTGCACTCATGTCAGATGAGGTACTAGTGGCAGCTGATCGCGAGTGTGGTAATTTTCTTAGAGAATGGCAGTCAAAGCTTCATCAAGCAAAGGAAGCTCTCATCAAAAGCAAAGAACGGATTGTGTGCAACTATAGGGGAACATGGTGAGCTTCCAAGATCAAGAATTCTAGCGATGCTCAAGCGAACTCAAGCGACCTTTGCGATCAATGTGCAGTAGCCCTCGTGCTACTCCCCTCCACACACGCCTCTCAAAAATGCCATCATACCATCGGAGGCCGTTATGCGTGTTTGCCCGCGACGTTTAACACAGGCCAACTCACTTGTAAGTGTTTGCCTGCGATGCTCAATGCAGGCCAACTACAGCCGTTCCATTGTAGTCGTTTCTTTCTAATGCAAGCTAGTTTTTCTTTCAATAAGTGAATTTCGACTTTCAAGCAAGGGAACACACACTCAAGTAAGTCATCTCACTGACAGACCGGTGCGAATCACCGAGCGAGCCCAAGGTGCTTGCTTCATTTTCTTCACAACAGATTATGCAAAGTTGCGGTCATACGTAACATGGAAGGACAAGCCATAAAGGCCAAACCCTAACCCTAGCTCACCATAGCAGGGAAACGCGCTCGCTCGTATCTCTTGAGGGGAGGTCTCAGGGTGCTTCAATACTTTTGACTCTTCTTTGGCCCTTCATTGCTGTTGAAAAGCACAGGTTCCGTAGCTAAGTGCGCGTTCGCCTGTTGGTTTATTGTTGCGTTGAAATGACGAGTCCACGATGCGCGCCAGCCCCATCATCTTCTTCCCAAGTCTGACTTTCTCTGCGTGCTTGAGTAAAATGACTCTGACTCCTGAGCTTTCAAAGTCGTTGATGGCGGGCCGGCGGCCATGAGCATCAAACCTGTCTTGGAAAATGATACTGGATTCTTCTTTTCTACAAAAGAACAGAATTCTGCGAATATCTGCGTTCCTCTTTCTTTGTCACCTAAAATCGATAATGCAAGTTCGAACCCTTCCGCTGAAATGCTCCTTCTAGAATCGTCTTCTTTTCTCCTTTGTGTGCTCGCGACGCGGCCATTGCTTGAATCTTCTGACGCGAGCTATAAGCTTCATGTCCAACTCAATTTGAACAGGTCACCGGGCTCTCTGACTCATTCTGCATAAAGATTTGTCATGAGGGAAAGGGGCTTCAATCAGCCCGCGGTCGGGACTCGAGAGGAAGGGAAAGCGTGAGCTAGTCCACCAGAGAGAGAGAGAGAGAGAGAGAGCTGCAAACGATTGCGCCAAACAGGGAGAGGGAGACTCGCAACGAAACGCTGTCCAGCTCATTTTGGGGTCCATGGGTACATCATGCAGCTTCAGATTGTACAGAATTATATGTTACTATTTTAAAGCACTACTATTTCATCTATTTCATACGCCCATGGCATGGGAATTCATAGTTTTGTTCATTTCCTATAGGACAGTTGATTGAGTTTTGGCTTCTTGAGGTGGAGGTCCAGGGTTCAAGTCTCTCATGGCATGGGAATTCATAGTTTTGTTCATTTCCTATAGGACAGTTGATTGAGTTTTGGCTTCTTGAGGTGGAGGTCCAGGGTTCAAGTCTCTGGCTGGATAAATTATGGCTTACGCCAGTTAAAACCAGTTGTAACCATGTTTCCTTCAGTTGTTATCATGTCTCTTTGTTTAACCCCTCCTTTGTGGGATATGGGAGGTCGTAGAGTACTATGCCCATTCACTTGTACAATTGCAATTTCAAAATTAAAGTCCGGAAGAGTAGGCTTCGATTCAACCTCCATTTTATAAAAAAAAATCATAATTTTGACTCTCAGTACTAATTCTATCCATGTTGAGACCATCCTTCTCTCTTCTTTAGAGAAATTTGCTCTCCACAATTCCCTTGTATCAAAGTATCGGTGTCATTGGGCACGCATCATATATATATATATATATATATATATATATATATATATATATATATATATATATATATATATATATATATATATATATATATATATATATATATGATTCTCTCGAAAGTAAAAGGTAACTATACATGTGGCTACCCCGAAGGAAGTCCATAGAAGTGCCGCTCACTATATCTACCCAAAAGATGATCCAATTTTCGTCAAAAAGCATAATTCCTAAGCATACTAATATATGTTCCTTGGCAAAAGTAACATATTGATGGTGGCAAATAGAAGTTGCATTAATATTATCATCATATTAGAGCGTTAAAATGAATACTTAATAAATAGGAAATAATTTCAGCGCAACTTTCAATCTGAAATTAATTATATCTTCCATTTTCATCATGTCCTTCTTTCTTTATATCTTTTCATCATGTCCTTCTTTCTTCATATTCATAAGAGCTCCTTTTGTCTACTTCCTCCTCAACTTATTAAATTGCCAATGTTTTTATCCTCTTTTTCTCACAACCGTTTGTATCTCCAGATGATTCATTTCTTACCACTTTCCAATGAATCATGTTTGCCTTGGTTATTAAAGAACAAAAAATAAAGGTAAACTAATTGAATAGAAATCAAAACATCACTTTTGTTTTAGACGAGGTACCCTTGTGACACATGTGTCACATTCACTAATTGAATAGAAATCAAAACATCACTTTTGTTTTAGACGAGGTACCCTTGAGACACATGTGTCACATTCACCAAGTCAACTAGAAGCAAGCTTCTCACGCTAAGGCCTATTCAGGAAAATTGGGAATTACACAGGATTTTGAGATAGTTCTTTGTGTCTTAATGTTTTGGTTTTTAACTCATTCACACAGTACAACATGTTATTATCTCTTGATTGGAGTATACTAAACTGACACTTTAACATTAAGGATAATTTTATTACAAATGGGTTATCAAGGTTGGGCACAAACATAAGAAATTAACATAATAATTAATAAAAATGGGACTTGAATAATTCCCAAATTTCTTGAATAGGCTTTCTAGTAGTAAAGGAATGAGATGCTCTTCCAGCTCGTGGAAGACTATTAGGAATGAAGCACTTTAAAAGAATTGGAAGGAAAGATGTGTGTTCAACTTTAATAAGCCTTTCAAAGAGTGTTTGATAGAAAAAATCTCTTAATTATCACACACACACACACATACAGTCACATACACACAAATATACATACACACATACACACTCATACACATACATACACACACATACATACACACACATACATACATATGCATACACATACACATATACATACACATACACACACATACACATGCATGCACACACACATACACATACATATACACACACATACACATATATACACATACACACACATACACATACATACATATACATACACACATATGCATACACAGATACATACACACACATACACATACACATGCATGCACACATACACACACATACATATACACACAAATAGACATACATACACATACACATACACATACACATACACATACACATACACATACACATACACATACACATACACATACACATACACATACACATACACATACACATACATATACTATTGAGATATCAAGCTCAACATGTGATGATCCAAGATAACACATACCAATTTTTTGTTTCTCTAATATGTATAGTGGTCACGTTAGTATATGTCAAGGATACTTCATTGAGCTTTATTAGATTTGCCTACTGAGAGTGATGGCACATTTGTTTCTTGCCAGCTCACTCATTTGCGGACATTAGGTTTCTCTTGTTCTTTATATATTGCACTTGTTGTATTCTTGTTTTAGGGCATTCTTGTACATTCCTTTTTATGTAATAGAAGAAGAAGAAGAAGATCCTTCTTCGCCTCAATCTATGTGTGTGATTCTCCTTGAGAGTGAGAGTGTGTGTAGTGGGTTTACAAGGTAAAGCACAATGTTGATGGTAGCATAAGCAGGTACAAAGCATAATTGGTAGCAAAAGGATATGCAAAAACATATGGTATTGATCATGAGGAAACATTCAACCCTATAGCTAAAATGTCTACTGTTAGAACACTTGTTGCATTAGCCACGACAAAAGGATGGTCTTTGCATCAGATGGATGTGAAGACTGCTTTCTTACATGATGGGTTACAAGAAGAAGTATACATGGACCAACCACAAGGATATGAAGATTCAAAGCATCCAGAATATGTTTTGTAGGTTTCAAAAGGCTTTGTATGGGCTGAAGCAAGCTCCTCGTGCATGGCATGCAAGGACTTCTGGTTACTTAACCACCATTGGATTTCCTATGTGTGATGCAGATCACTCACTATATGCAAGGACGGTTGATGATGGCATCACTATTGTGGCTATTTATGTTGATAACCGGATTGTAGGTGGTGATAATGAAGGAAGAATCAAAGAGGTAAAGCAACTTCTTATGCAAGAATTTGACATGAAAAATCTTGGTGTGCTACACTATTTCTTGGGCATTAAGTTTATACATACAAAAATAGGTATATGGATGTTGCAAAGGCAATATGCCTTGAATATGCTGCAAAAGTATGGCGTAGCTGATTATAAGCCAATTTCTATGCCATTAGATCAGAATTTGAAGTTGGATACTACATCAGGTGAAGCATTGGAAAATGCTACTATGTACAGGAAAATTGTAGGGAGTCTTATATATCTCACAATTACAAGGCCCGATCTAAGCTATACAGTTGGACTTTATGCAGCTTCCCAAGAAGCCATATTTGGATGCTCTGAGATGCACTCTACGTTATGTGAGTGCTACTTTGGATTGTGCCTTCTTTTATGAAGTTGTTGTAGATTTGCAGCTTCATGGATACACCGATGCAGATTGGGTTGGTAGTACTCCAAATAGAAGATCTACTAGTGGCTTTCTATTCTCACTTGGAGGTGCAGCTATTACATGGAGCAGCAAGAAGCAACCCACTGTTGCTTTTTCGAGTATAGAGGCTGAGTATAGAGGTGCTGCAATGGTAGCATGTGAGCCATCATGGCTAGAGATGCTACTTGTAGATTTAGGTGTGGAAGTGCAAAAGCCTATCACTATCTATTGTGATAATCTTAGAAGCATACAGTTAGCACGGAACCCTATTTTTCATGTGAGAACAAGGCATATCGAGGTACATTATCACTTCATCAAAGAGAAGGTATTAACAGGTGATATTGATCTTATTTATATGAGAACAAATGAGCAGTGTGAGAACAAATGAGCAGGTTACTGATAGTTTCACCAAAGCACCTGGAGCTCAGAAGTTGAAGAAGTTTCAAGAGATGCTCAGATTATAGGATATGGCATTGAGCTTGAGGGGGAGTGTTGAGATATCAAGCTCAACATGTGACGATCTAGGATAACACATACCAGTTTTTTGTTTCTAGCTGCATAAATCCCTGTGACTGCTCTCAACCTCATTTCACCTAACTGTTCAAGATCAAACATCCTCGAACAGAGTTCTTGACCTGTCAACTCATGCTCCTATGCTACTTTTAGTGTAGGTATCAAGAAGTCCAATGTTAGCCTTGCATTTTGGCCGAGTACCATCTAAAGGGTGTGGCTTGGAGTACTATTTTATAGGCAACTCTATATTCCCAAACAACATGGTGTAATTGTTTGTGCCAATCAGAGTATTTATTATTCACGAATTTGGTCAGCACATTGTATAGAATCTTATTGGTGCTTTCAGCTTGCCCATTAGCTTATGGATGATAGGGGGCAGAGTTGTTGTGTATCACCAATAACTCTTAGAGAAGGTTTTCAATGACTTCATTCGAGAAGCGAATGCCTCTATCACTTACTAGCTCTATAGGTAGCCCATATCTAGTAAACACATTCTCAAATAAGAACTTAGTTGTCGTTTGAGCATCATTCTTTGTTGTGGCTTTCACTTCTACCCACTTGGTTAAATAGTCTATGGCCACAATGATATATTGAGCATGTGAACCCTTCGCTGGGAGATTAATAGGACGGACAAAGTCTATTCCCCACTTAGAGAATGCACCTCCACCCATCATAGGTTTCAATGGAATCTCATCTTTATGTATGGGATATTGAGTTCGCTGGCAAACATCACACCGCTTCACATAGGTATGTGCATCCATGTGAAGGGTTGGCCACCACAAGCCTGCAAATAAGATTGCCTTAATCACACGGTCTCATCCAAAGTCTCCTCATGCTACACCTTGGTGAGCAGTTTCCAAGATCTTAAGATACTCACTCTCATGGACACACAGTCTGAGGTACCCATCTTTATCACGCTTGTATAAATTATCTCCAATGAGTGAGTAGTTTGGTGCCTCGTGTTCTAAGCTCCTTTGTCTAGCCAGAGTCATCTCTTGAGGGAATGATTTTTTCCTCAGAAAGGCTACTAATGGCTTGCTCCAATCTGGCACTAAAGACACTTGATAAAGAGTGGCATGTTCCATTGGTGGTTTAGTACTACAAATTGGGCATTCCTTGCACATCCCATGGACATCTACTCCCATACTTGTCTAGTGCACTCGAAGTCTCCTTAGTGTCTATAAAGTTCTTTGCCTACGGCAGTGTTGCTCTAATACACCCACATGTGCTGATTACAACCACTTCATGTACTCATCCTCTTCCACACAAAAAGCTAATATTCCTTGATCTATATGCTTGTACATACTCCATGCCATGATATGATACTTCTGGGCTTTCACTACCTCCTTATCTCGAGTGTTTTTTACTAGGTGGTTAGGCCCATAGGTCAATACTGGCACTAAAGCCTTGGCCCACTCTAGTACAACTTCCAAATTAAATAAGTAAGCATCAAGAAGATCATCTAATACTCCTTGCGGGGCCTCTCTGGATGTGAGCCTCGAGAGATAATCTACTCTTAAGTGATTCTTGCCTTTCCTCACCACTACCTCAAAGTCATATTCCATTAGTAAGACGAACCATCTTACTAATCTACCTGTGTTGCATGGCTTGTTTACCAAGTACAATAGAGCTTGATGATCAATAAAAAATTTAAACTTATTTGCAAGCAAATAGTGTCTAATTTTTTTTACCGCATATACCATGCCTAATCCTTCTCTTTCGGTCATGGTATAGTTCCGCTCAACTGTATTCAACTGTCTACTGGCATAGGCTATTGGGAGATCCATATTTCCTTCACTAGTAGGTTGTGCAAGTACACATCCAATTGCATAATTGGATGCATCCACATGGACATGGAATGGCTTGTTCCAATCGGGTGTAATCAAGATTGGTGCAAAACACAATCTTCTTTTGAGCTCATTAAAGGAGTTCTCACATTCTTCAGACCACTCAAATTTGGTCAAGAGGGAGTACAGAGGCTTTGCAATGTTTGCATACATTGAATGAAGCATCAATAATATCTACAATGCCCTACGAAAGCATGTACCTCCTTGACATTCTTTGGCCTAGGTAGCTCTATAATAGCTCTCACTTTCTCCTCGTCTGTGGATATGCCATTCTTTGATACTATGTGTCCTAGAAGCTTGCCCTACCTGACCATGAAAACACACTTCTCTGGGTTCAAGCAGACTTGATATTCTCTACATTTTGTCAAAGATAGTTCTCAACTCAAGGATATGTGTTTGTCTTATGTTGGAATGAGCACAAAGATTATCAACATAGACTTCCAAATTTTTCCTCAAGAACTCTTTAAACACATGGCACATCAGCCTTTGAAAGGTAGCTAGGGCATTGGTGAGGCCAAATGGCATTACCCAAAAAGCAAATATGCCCCACTCTGTGGCAAAAGCTATCTTATGCTAATCTTCTGGAGCTATGGGAACTTGATTGTAGCTAGAAAATCCATCAAGGAAGCTGTATACTTCCTTTTCTGCCACTCTTTCTAAGAGATGCTCATTGATGGGAAGCGAATAACTATCTCTAATAGTGGATGCATTAACTTTCTTCAAGTTAATGCATACACGTAACTTTCCATTCTTCTTTGGCACCAATACGATGGGGGATACCCACTCAATGTGCTCAATTTCATAGATGAATCCAGCTTCAACCAAGTAATCGATCTCTTCCTTGATCTTAGTAGCATAGTTATCGTTATATGTGTATGGCTTCTCCTTAGAGGGTTTGGCATGTGAAGTCATGGGAATCGTATGTGAACATATGTGAGGATCTACATCTTTCAAACTTGTAACTCCAAGCGAATATATCTTTGTATTCTCTTAGCAAGGCTATCAACTCTTGCTCCTCTTCCTCAATTAGGTCATGTCCTATGTAGGTACATCGTTCCTCACCTTTTTCTATAGTCACTATGATTTTCTTTGTGGTTTCCTTGTTATCATAGGCCTCTTCCACTTGTGCATCACGTTTAGGCTTTCTTATCATGCCTCTCCTATCTTCTATTTCATACTTCTTAAAGTTTTTAGGGACCTCAAACAAAGATTCTTCCTCATTTGATGTGGCTTCTCTCTTCTTCCTTTTCTTGCCTTCACTCTTCGCGGTCACTTGTGTGGTTAACCTCACATCATTTGTAAGTTCTTCGTGTCTTTACAGGTGAGCTTCCGCTTCAGAGAAATATTCCTCATCTGATGCAAAAGGTGGGTCCATAATAATTGACTCTAGATTAGAGTCACTTGCATCCTTGAATGCATCAATGCTACATTCACATTCTTCAATAACCGAATCACACATGATTGGCTCTATTTTGAAGATTAAAATGCCGTAGCCATCCTCGTCACAGTGCGGTGTCCATTGTTCTTCATTGATGGCTACATCCATTGTTGCTAAAATTTCTACCCAACCATGAGGTTCAAATTCTTCATCTAGAAATACTACAGGTGGCAAATGCCCCAAATCAGACATCTCAAATGAGGCATGTAAATCAGCCTTGAAATCAACAATATGCTTCTCATGAGGACCAGTGAGCAGCATGTTGTCACTCTAGCACAATGGTGAGTACCAACGTGAAGAGTTTCACCTCATAAATGTCAATCTGTGGAGACGTGAGGACTAGTATGAAGACCGTGAGCAAGTGATGACACAAGTGGGTGAGTGAAAGCACACAAGCATGCACACACATACACACACACGCACACAAGGTAAGAGCAAAGAGTGGAACAATGGAAGATCTTTGATTACAGAAGAATTCTCTTACAAAGCTCAAATCTACAACAAGCTAACCCCAAAAATGAGATCTCCAGCCCTTTTTATAGTTTTTTGAGTGGTTTTGGCCCTATCCAAACCTAGTGTCTGGCCTATTTGAAAATCAGGTTCTAGGGCTTATTTGGGGGCTCAAACGGAGTCTAAAAATTATGAAAATTGGTAGGATGATGCTTCTAATATCCTCAAGCTCGAGGACTCCTCAGCTTCCACAAAATGGAGTTGAGAAAATGGAAAATGGTATTTACAATGGTTTTTATGATGAAAATCACTATTTTTATAGGGATTTCTTATGAAAATTTGACATGTGCTTCTTGGAGCTCCCTATATGCTCCATCTTCTTGTGTGTCCACCTCTTTGATGTGCTCCTATGATTTGTCCTTGACCTTGAGCTTCAACAATCCCCCCTCTTGAGTCTGTCGTCCCTGATAGACCCTTGTTGTAGTGGTTGTTCCATGTAGTACTTTGAGAGGTAGAGTTCCTCATGTCTCCACCAGAGTGGTCTGTCTTCTACCTATAGCGGGTCGCTTGTCCCTTTCTTCATGTTTAATCCCTCTATATATACTTCTTCCTTGATTCCAGCATGATAGTGTATTGTTGAGCTTTCAAAAATTGTGAGCTGCTCAAAAGAGGTTATCATAGTTGATTGTGAGTAGCTCTCAGTGGTGGATTGCTTCCTTGCTCTTGTTGCTGTCACTTTGATGTCCTCTAGATTTCAAAGATGGCTCCCCTAGTTTTCATGCCAAGTGCTCGTGACCCATAATGACTGATGGGTAAGTGCATTAGTGCATGGGTTGAACAAAATATGTGCCTTGTGCATGGCCTTGTAATGTAGCCCTATGCATGAATACTTGGGCATGGCCTTGTAATGTAGCCGTATGCATGGGTGGAAGAATTATGGTGCAAGAAGTTGGGTCTTGAGCTAAGTGCTCAAGGGTATGCTGACGAAGAGGTTTCCTAATCTATCATGGTTAGAGTGTTGTTGAAGTAAGCCGTTCTTACCATGGTCAAAGGTCCTTTGATATTCATTTCTTCGTGTTGTGCTCCAGCATGGTGATTGACCATTTGCCTTGTCTTGCTTGTTGATGGATGTCCTTGCTGATGGTTCACTGATGACATTCTTCAAGCGCATGGTCATGTTTTCTCTCGTTGTCCTTTTTTATTCATCTTTTTTTTTTTGGAACAATGGAATCAAACAAGAAGAAAGATGTTAGTTTCAATAAACTATTTTACATATGTCAGATGTGTCGCATGTGCCTGGGGTTCTCAATTGTGTCTATGCATGGTCGTGTAAAGTGGCCCTATATTAATGTAGACTTTGAAAATGCATGATCTGAATGGTGCAAAAGATAGAGTTATGCCAAAGGCACATGGTTGTTGCACATCGAGGCTTTCAATGTTGCTTGTGGATGTTGATGTAGTCTTTGTTGGAGGTAGCCAGTGGATCTTGAATTGATGTGATTAGTCAATGGTTAAATGACAATTGACCATTTTTTCCTTTAGGGATCCATCTGAGAACTATGTTTGACTATGTAGAGATCAACTTTGGCTTCTTCATCTATGGATGGTTGCTTGAATTTTTTATCCCTCGTGGTTGGCTCTTTGGTTTTGTGGGTGCTACTGATGCTTTTGGCTTCCAAACCCATATGCTTGATGATTGTCTTCTTACTTTTGCCGAAGGGTTGAGTTTATCTTCTTTTGTTCTTTGTGCTCGGTTCTTACCCTTTTCTCTCCTTGGCTTCTTTGTTGAGACCTTTTGCATGGTGGAGAGCATAGGCCTTTGTGCATGTAATAGTGCTTTGGGAACCCACATATGTAATATCCCTTGTTGAGCTATAGCTAATTTTTTTGGTACCCAAATTTGTCGAAGACGTTCTGGTTGAGCTAGTCCTGGTTGCTTGGTTCTTGTCTTCCCATGGTTGGCGTGCTTGGGTGGAAATTGTGTTGGCCCAGCTAGTGGTTGGTCTCCTTTTCGTACCCAGATCTGCTTTATGCCAAGAGCTGCTTTACTCTTGAAGGCTCTTTGTCTATTTGATATACTAGTTGTCTTGTACTATTTCTCTTGCTTGTGAGGTTGAACTACTGTGGATTCTTTACTCTTCAAAAAAGAAGGAGGATCTGCTTGCCTTTGCGACTTTCCTTCCATGATTGAGTCCTGCTAGATCATAGAGCTTTTGACACATACAATATCTTGTTTGTGAAGACTAGTCTTAGAGGAACTAAGAGAGTGTGTGGTGCCATGATATGTGAGCATGTCGTTCTCTAATTCTAATGTAATGCATTGTTCATGTACCCAAACTTGAAGAAGTTGACTTCTGATGTTTAAGTTGACTGCATGGTCATAAATCCAATCTTGACCCAAGACAAGTGGCTCTATAAGGTCCTCATCGTGACACACTAGCATTTTGACTTTCAATGGAACATCCTGAAGGTAGATGGGAAGTTCCACCTCGCCCAAACAAGGGGTTTCCACACCTCCCAAACCTATGAGATAGGCTTATATGGGCTTGATGTTCAATTGTAGGTCTTGGCAGTATGAAAGTCTAACTGCACTAGTTGTTGCACCTGAGTCAACCAAGGCTCTCACAGTCCTTACACTCTTTCCTTGTCCTACCTCTAGAGTCATAAAGGGGCATCGATCGATTATGCAAGAAGTAATTATGCCCGATTTTTGGCACATGTCCATGTGATATTCCGGGGCTTTCGGGTTGACATCTAGGCCTAGACGTCTTAACTTATTTTTCCTAATGTGCTCTCTGGCCTCTGCCTGTGCTTTATCTCTAACCCTTAACTCTTCTTCTTTTCGCTTCTTAGCAGTGTAAGATGTTCTTGATATAACTTGACTCGACAACCACTTATATAATTTGACAAGATATCACCTTCTAAAGTGGCCAATTAAACCGCACCACTAGTGGAAATTTTATTGATGGTCATGGGTCCATATCCTCTCTTTTCCAATTTACAGGCATGTTGTTTCAGTGTATACACCAGAACTAGGTCTCCTTCTTTCAATCCTTTATCCTTTATATGGGCATCAAAGTATGCCTTTTGCCTTTTCTTTGCAGCATAAATGCCTACTATTGTTCGTAGCCTCGTCTCACCTAAGCATTCTAGATCAAAGATCCCAAAGAGGACAAATCGTGTCCATTCCACTCGTGCTCTTGTGCTACTTTTAAAGATGGGATTAGGAAGTCCAATGGTGGCACAACATTCTGTCCAAAGACCATCTAAAATGGGGTGGCATTGAGTACCGTTTTATAGGCAACTCGGTAAGCCCAAACAACATGATGTTGTTTGTCCCAATCGGAGCGTTTATTATTTATGAGTTTTGTGAGGACATCACATAGGATCTTATTTGTGCTCTCGGCTTGTCCATTAGCTTGTGGATGATAGGGGGAAAACTTCTTATGTATCACCACAAATTCTTGGAGAAGGTTGTCGATGACTTCATTCAAGAAGTGCGTACCTCTATCACTTACTAACTCTGTTGGTAACCCACATCTAGTGAACACATTCTCGAATAAGAACTTAGTCATCGTTTGAGAATCATTTTTGGTCGTAGCTTTTACTTCTACCCACTTGGTAAGGTAATCGGTGGCTACAATAATGTATTCTGCATGGGAGTTTCTAGTTGGGGGGTTAATGGGACCAACGAAGTCTATACCCCACTTTGAGAATGCATGTCCTCCCATCATTGAACTCAAAGGCATCTCATCTTTCCTTATAGGATGTTGTGCACATTGGCATGTGTCACATTTCTTCACATAGGTATGTGCATCCATATGAAGACTTGGCCACCAAAGTCTTGAGAATAGAATGGTCTTCATTACTTTGTCAGACCCAAAGTGTCCACCTGCAACACTATTATGTGCAGTTTCTAAGACTTTCAAGTAGTCTGATTCATGAACGCATAGTCTTAGGTATCCATCCTTGCCTCTCCAATATAGGTTATCTCCTACTAAGGCATAGTCTTGAACCTCTTGCTCCATGCTTCATCTTCTTGCTAAACTAGCCTCATTAGGTAATGTTCCCAATCTCATGAATTCCACCAATGGAGCACTCTAGTATGAAATTAGTGACACGTGATAAAGGGTGGCATGCTCCACTGGGGGTTTCACCTGACATACTGGACAATTCTTGATCCACTCATGAATTTCTTTGTCCATACTAGGCGAGTACACTCCTAAACATTGTAGATTTTGCAATGTTCGTTGTTTAGAATAGTGAATTCCTAGCAATCCTTCATGGGCTTATTGCAACCAACTGCCATGTTCATCATCCTCAACACAGCAAGCTAATACGCCCTCTATATCTTGTTAGTACATGCTTCCTACCAATATTTGATATTTTTGTGATCTTACAATTTCCTCTTTGTCTGTTTTTACATTCTTATTTGCAGGTCCAAAGGTTAGCACTGGTACCAACTTATTTGCCCATTTAGGAACAACTTCTAAATTGAACAAATAAGCATCAAGCAATTCATCAGATACTCCTTGCAGTGACTCCCCTAAAGTGATGCAAGAAAGGTGATCTGCCTTGAGGTGGGTTCTACCTTTCTTGACAACAACTTCAAAGTCATATTCCATTAGTAAGAGGAACCATCTTACTAAGCGTCCTGTATTGCAAGGCCAACCATGAGGTTCGAATTCCTCATCTGGAAATATCATCGGTGTATAGGCTCGAACTTTAACTGGTCTATCTCTTGGGGAAGTTCCTTCTTCTCTTGCTTTTAGGCACTTTTCCTCTTCCTCTATGACCTTGCACATCCACAAGTGAGTATCTTCATGCAGCCATGATGGATCAGGTGAAGTTCCAAAATGCACAGAGATCGAATCTTCTTTTGCTTTGTGGATAGGATTCCATTGTAGGGGTGGTACATCTCTGAAGGTGTAATCCTTCAAATTGACCTTGGGTGGTGACCTCTAAGTGCTATAAGTACAAGCAGTTGGATCCATATTCCTGTACTATTTGCAACTGTCGTAGGAAGGGTCTTCCTAGGATCATCTCATAGACATTATTTTTCTCAAAGTGACATATAGCAAATGTATGTTAAAACTCTACACCACAGGTGGTTAGAGTTATCCCTTCGAGCAATCCTAGAGGTCTTTCAAAATGTATGTCTGCCATTTGAAGCTTCATTCTACTAGGTCTTAATGTGGGTTTGCCCCATCGCTTCCACAAGGAGGTGGTCACAATAGCAACACCCGCACCTGAATCTACGATTGCTTTGGTTGTGTAACCTTGCTAGGTGATTGGAAGATAAGTATTACCTCCTTCACCTTCGCTCATGTCTCCTATTTTATCGAGAGGTATCTCCAAAACTTTTTCCTTAGAGCTTTCTTTTGGCATATTGGAATCAAGTTCTGGAACCTGATCCTTCACATGATTCCATGGCTCAAGTTTTGCTTTGAGCAACTCTTCTATAGTGAGATGACAGTGAACCTTAGTGTTTTTCACGACATCAGTGTTCCTTAGAACCACTGAGTCTTCATTCCTTAACAATAGTGTGGGAGCTCTGATATGAAGAGATTCATATTCCCATGGGCTTCAGATTCCCATGGGCTTCAGATTCCCATGAGATTCAGATTCCCATGGGCCTGTGAATTGTGGCAACTCTTGTAAAGAATTAGATTCAAAATCTACTCTTTCATCTTCTTGTTGCTCTGCTAGGTCTCCATAGATAGATGGAATGTCTTGGAGAAATTGATCATGAAGATCATCAATTTCAGGAATAGGAGGGGGATTACACTTCTCCTTGGTCCATTTCTCTTCTTGTATTTCCCAAAGAACTCTTGAGAGTACTGTTGAATTGAAAGAGGTTCTTCCTCATCTATGAAATCAGGAACATAAGCTTTCATTGGTGGAGATTTTTCTCTTTTAACAATTGGTTGAGCCTGTGGAGGTAAAGAAACCGGGGGCTTGTTTAGCAATTGCTCTAATCTTTCTAGTAAGCCCTAGAAATGCAAATCTGGCTTGACAAAGTTTGTTTGATTGAATGATTGACTAGTCTTGAGCATAGCCTGAGCTAGCTCTACTATTTTCATGCACATTTTTGTTCATTCAATCTCTAAATCTGCTCTAGGGTAACTCTTGTCTAGGTTTGTAGCTATTGGCCCTTCTTGAAGTCGAGACTAGTAGGCCTTGAACATCATGTCCAAGCCTTCTGGGGTTGGATCTACAAGAATAAACCCTGGTTGTGGTTTATCTACAGTGGGAGGTGGGGTGGGATGAGGTGGAGTGGACGGAGCTTCGGCCTACGAGGGGCTTTGAGATGCAATGTTTTCTATTTTTGTTTTTGCATCCTTCAAGCTTTCTTCTAGTTCAGATAACTTTTTATTCCACTTGGGATTAGCTTTCTCCCTGGTATCCTTCCATGTTCTTGTTTTCCTCTTACTAAGCTCTCTTGATTCACTTGACTCTGATTGCTCCGTCGGTTTATCTTGTTTTAATGCTTGTGCCCTAGTAACTGCCTATACAGGAGCCACATTACTGCTACTTGAACTTGAATCCATCACTAAGCCTACCACATTGATGGGTGTAACCTTGGGCACACTAGAGGGATTCCTAGGACACTCTCTGAGAAGATGTTCTTTGCCACACTCAGGACAACACCCTTGTATTGTGATGTTTTGTCCTTGTCCTGGAGTGAGTGAGTGGGGACACTCACGAATGAAATGGTCACCCTGACGTCTAAAACATGGTCCTCTAGGAGCTTATGGTCTTACTTGTCTCGCTTGGGGCCTGGGGTTGGGATTAGTGTACATGACATTGGAGTATGCTGGCTCCTAGTTTTGTTCCATAGGTGGTGCCTCGTATTGATAAGAATAAGCCTCGCTATGCTCTGGTGACTCTGTGTAATACCCATGTGGACTACCTTCATGGGAGTAGTCCAAAATATGAGCATGAGGGTCATTTTATGAGATCAAAGGGGTCACTGGCACCAATGCTCTATTAAGGTTCTCCTCTGCCACTGCATACTTAACTAGGATCACATTGGCAGGAGCTAGTGGTTGGCTCCTAAGACTGGTTGTGGCCTATATGGTGCTTGATATTGCTATTGTGGTCTATAATATGGCTGTTGGTATTGATTATGATACCTACCTTGTGGATAAGGTTGCTGATAATTTTTTCTGATAGCCTTCCTATTGTATGGACAATCTTGAGCCATGTGGTTCGTGGATTTTCTCTCAATGGTGCAATATGGAGCATTAGGGTTTCCTTGGGGTTGAGCCATCATTGGGCAAACATTAGCCATGTGATCTCCTCCACAGTTGTAACATCGCTTCAATGAGGTGACCCTTGGTGTTTGTCTATTTTGAACTCCTAGCTTCTTGGCAACCTACTAAACTATCTCATCTATCTCATTGGAGGCTCTAGAGGTATGACTGGTAGAACTGTGAGAGTCCTTATAGAGTTTTGACAGTCCTAACTCCTCACCCAAGTTGTCTTCTATGTCAATGCACATCTGCACACACTCTTCTATGGATCTAGGCTCTTTCAATTACACATATGATCTTAACTTGGTGCTCAATAAGCCATCTAAAAACAAGGCCACTTGTTTAGCCGGTGTGGGCAACTCTGGAATAGGGCATCTTTCTAAGTACTGTCTAAACCTTCTTCCTGTAAGTCGCACTATTTCTTGGGGTGTCTGCTTGAAGTTGTGGACCAGGGATGATGTGTTACGCCTGATGCCACTCTTGGAGAACTCTAGAATGAATTCTTCCAGCAATTGACCTACATTGTGATAGTTGTGACTGTTTAGGGGTTGAAACCAAGCTAACGCAGTGCCCTTCAGAGTCAAACCAAATGCCTCGGACTGGGTGAACAAATCCTCAACCTGTTCAACTCTTAACACTTGTTTGAACTCGACCACATGATCATAAGGGTCTCCGAATCCACCAAAATAGTTCTTCATGGCCTTGACCACTAGAGGGGGTCTAAGGGTTCTCGAATGCTCTCTGGGTCTGGGCATTGGAAACTCATGTTCATCTCTTTGATGCCTATGTTCTCTGTGTCTCTCTCTTTCAGGTCTTTTTTCACCCTCATGTCTTGATTTGTCTTTGCCCACAATGTGTGCAAAGCTTACCCTGGTCTCTCTCTAGTTCTTTCCCTTTGGGTTTCATGAGCATTGGATGATCGTGCTCCTTTGGAGCCCATGGGAAACACTAAATCTCGATGGAGGGAAAATTGATTCACCTTGCCAAGTGTATGCATGCCTATCTTGCTCTATTACCAAGAACAATTTCTCTGATGTGTGATCTAGATAGACAACTTTCCCTGGTATTTTTGGATCCTTGAATTCATAGATGGTGACTACTGGGTTGGGTCGATCTAGCTTGAATCTCCAAAAGGCTTCCTTTGTTTCTCCATTCAAGAATAGATCTATGCTTTTGTTGTCTTGGGGAATCCATTCTAGAGTGATCACTAACTTACCTCTAGGGGTCTTGGGTTCTCGTCCTAGGTCTCCTTGCTCTAGATCTCCTAGCTCATTCTTAGGAATGATGTTTCCTAACTCATCTATCCTATCTAGTAGGCTGGTAACCACATACATGGTTCCTTCCTTATCAATGTATGAACCCTGTTCAAACTTGACCACTAGGTATTCCAGTCCAAAGGGTTGATCTGGATTTTTGAGTTGGACCACTGATCATCTTAGGCCATCCTCATAGATGTGTGCACCTAGTTGGTTGGTCCTGATATACTCTATGTGTTTTATAAGGACCTTATGGTGTCTGTAAATAGGAAGTACCTGAGCTACGTGTGGGTCTCTCCATGTTGAAGGACATTTCTGAGTCACTTGTGTCGGAACTTAGCACGTAAGGATAACCACTTAGTTGTTGTGCCCAAGACTTAGCTATATGGTTGACACTAGCCTCAGATGATCTAATGCTTTGTCTATCCTTGCCTACATGTCTGCCAGATCTTAGGTTCATAAGCTTTGTCTACAAGTCCAAAATTTCCCCTTGTATTGCTCAAAATCCTTTGGAACTCCTTGGTTTCCTAGTCCACCTGAGGGTCAACTTCAAAATACTATATCACAGCAACAACTTCCAACAAACCCAAAATCACAGCAAACAGATTTTGTATGAGAAAGTTATGCCAATTTAGGGTTTTGGGGGTTAAAATAGGGAAACAGGACCTCTCTGGGATTGCTTCAAAAGAGGAACCACATGACACTTAGAGCGATACTTGGAAGCAGACGATACACGATAATTGGAATTCCATGACACATGATACTTGCTAAGATGTTGCGACACTTGATGTCCATGACACTCGACACCTGATGGTCATGACACATGACACTGGCAGATGTCGTGACACTTGGTGGCGACGACACTCGACTCTTAGCAGGTGTCGCGACACTTGACGTCCACGACACTTGACACCTGAAGGATATTGCGACACTTGAAAGTCGCAAATATCACGATACTTGGTTATGGCAGATATCGTGAAACTTGCCTCAGACAACACTCAACACTTGCTTAGTATCTCGACACTTAACTCACAATACCTAGATGTCGCAACACCTGATGGAAATGACACACGATACTTGGGGGATCATGACACATGACACTTGTCAGATATCATGATACTTAGATGTCACAAATATCACGACACTTGTCAGATATTGGGACACTTGATATCTACCACATATCGCGACACATGAGAATTCAAGTATCGCGACACTTGAACCCAACCGGTCACAACACTTGGATTTTTTGGAGTCCAAATTCAAAATTTCTTGCAAATATGAGTACCTTGTGTCGTCCTTCTCACTCGTATGTGCCTGTAGATGCAAAATATATCGTCAAACCCGTGATACCACACTCATGACACTTGGCATAGGTCTTGTCATGTTCGGGATAGTTCGCTCAATTTTTGGGTATATTGAGGTGTATTTCTTCAGTGTTTCAGTTATGCACCCTCTCTAAGGTTCTTTCTCACAACCACAAGTGAAAATGACGTGAATGTATGGGCAAAAACTTCCAATGTTGCTACTCTACGTCTTACCATCACACACTCGTCCTCTAAGCTCTCTCTCCGACAACGACACCAAATTTGGTGTCACTCTAGCACAATGGTGAGTACCAACGTGAGAAGTTGCACCTCATAAATGTTAATCCATGGAGATGTGAGGACTAGTATGAAGACCATGAGCAAGTGATGACACAAGTGCGTGAGTGAAAGCATACAAGCATGCACACACACACACACAAGGTAAGAGCAAAGAGTGGAACAATCGAAGATCTTCGATTACAAAAGATATCTCTTACAAAGCTCAAATCTACAACAAGCTAGCCCCAAAAATGAGATCTCCAGTGCTTTTTATAGTTTTTTGAGTGGTTTTGGCCCTGTCCAGACCTAGTGTTTGGCCTAGTTAAAAATTAGGTTCTAGTGCTTAATTGGGGGCTCAAACAGAGTCTAAAAATTATGAAAATTGGTAGGATGATGCTTCTAATACTCCTCAAGCTCGAAGACTCCTTGGATTGCACAAAATGGAGTTGCAAAAATGAAAAATGGTATTTACAATGATTTTTAGTGATGAAAGTCACTATTTTTATAGGGATTTCTTCTGCAGCCATCTTCTTGTGTGTCCACCTCTCTGATGTGCTCCTATGCTTTGTCCTTGACCTTGAACTTCAACACATGTCATCAACATATACCACAATGATCAGAAGTACATCACTAGCATGCTTAACATATAAGCTACTTTCAATTGGATTGTTCTCAAAACCATGTGCAATCAGATAGGCATGTATCTTTTCATACCAAGCACGTGGTGCTTGTTTCAAACCATATAAAGCCTTTCTTAACCTGCGCACCTAGTTTTCATGCCCTTTCTACATAAAGCCATGGGGTTGAAATACATACACTTCTTCATGAAAGTCACCATTCCGAAATGTTGTTTTAATGTCCAACTGATGTACATTCTAACCATGATGAGTTGCAAGTGCACAGATGCTATGAACAGTAGTCATTCAACAAGTAGGTCCAAAGGTCTCATCAAAATCAATGCCTCTTTCTTGTGCATAACCCTTTGCAACAAGCCTAACCTTATAGCTATCAATTGTACCATGAGGTTTACACTTCAACTTGTATACCCACTTAGTGCCAATGGCCTTCTTGCCACGAGGAAAGTCACATAAAGACCAAGTACCATTCTTCATTATAGCATCATATTCAGATTGCATAACAACCATCCAATTTTCTGAATTTTGTGCTTCATCAAAGGAAATAGGCTTAGTCTCATCATAGAGACTAGATGTAGCCATAGCATAGCAATCTGATGCAAAAGAGGCACTATGAGAGCCTGAACGAGTACAATATGAGAAAGGTGCATCTAATTTTCTGTCACAGAGAGTCTACACCAGCCATTTTGGCATAGTTTTTGCCTCCTCAATATTAGTTCTCTCATCAACAAGTACATCAGTAAATTTGCATCAGAAATGGGATTATCTGCATCATCACATGAAACCTGCAAAGGTTGAGAAGTTGCCTCATTAGGACCAGCACTAGACTCTCCACCTATAAAAAGAGGCAACAAAGTACCATACATGTCTTTGGAGCTAACAAATGTCTCCTTGGTACATGAAAGCAATGGCTGAATAGCATCTTCCACAAAAACAACATCACGGCTAATCAGAATGTGTTTGGTCTCTGGATGATACAGACGATAGCCTTTACTTTCAGAACTGTACCCAATGAAAATACATTTTACTGCTTTATCATCCAATTTTCTACGATGTTGTTCACGCACTAATGCATATGCCAAACAACCAAAAACATGCATATGAGAAACAAATGGCTTGCGATCATGCCAAGCCTCATATGGAGTGATAGACTATAGCGCTTTAGTGGGACACCTGTTAAGTACATATGTTGCACACATGTCAGCCTCAAGCCAGAAACTATGTGGTAAAGCCTGACTCTTGACCATACACCTCGCCATCTCCATGAGTGACCTGCTCTTTCGTTCAGCAAATCCATTCTGTTGAGGTGTATACGGCACTATACGTTGCTGTTTTATCCCGCGTTAAGCTAGAAATGCATTAAAATCAGAAGATATATATTCCCCCCTCGATCAGTATGGAGGGTGCCCATTTTGTATGCTGACATATTTTCAACCAAAACTAAAAATTGTTTGAAGCACATGAACACTTCAGACTTTGCCTTCAATGGATATACCCATGCATGCCTGGAAAATCATCGATGAAAGTCATGAAGTAAAGATAATTTCCAAAAGAAGGTGTCTGCATAGGACCATAGACATCACTATTTACAAGCTGCAATTTTTGAGTAGCCCAAACTGAACCATCTTTTGGAAAGCAAGAAAAATGCATTTTTGCCCAAGAGATAGCCTTCACAAACATGTTTTCCAGGTGCCTCAAGTTTGGGCAAAGAGGACACCATTTCAGATTTCTGCAGGCATAGCAAACTAGCAAAATTCAGATGACTAAAGCATGCATGTTAAAGCTTTGCATTTGACATAGCCTAAGAATCAGGTACTGCACATGTCGAATCATTTACAGATCTTTCATAGCCTATGAGCTTATATAGCCTATGACATAAAATGCAAGAAGCAATAATGACATCGCCATTTCATAGATCATGAACTATACATCTGTCATCAATGAATTTCACAACCAAGCCAATCTTGGCTAATGCAAAAACTGATAACAAATTTTTCTTGATCCCTGGAACAAATAAAGCATCTAACAAAGTGAAAGAACTACCATTAGCACTAGTCAAAATGATCTTACCAACTCCCATAATAGGATAAGAGGAGTTGTTGGTGCATGTAATAGTATTCCCTATAGGGGCAAGCTTGAGTGAAGAGAAGAAACTATGATGCGAGGTAATATGTTTAGGCACCCCACTGTCAAAGTACCAAACATTTGAGTCTATTGTAGACATGCACTGTTCATGAGAAGATGGGTCAAAACTGCAAACAATAGTAAATGCCCATTCTTCTTCCCGCACAAGATTAGCAGACTGGGTTTTTGGTGTAGAGGCATCTGCAACAACCATTCCAACCTCTTTCTTCTTTGCCTCTTTAGCAGCCAGTTTTGGATAGTTCTTTAGCAGCCAGTTTTGGATAGTTCTTTAGCAGCCAGTTTTGGATAGTTCTTTATAGTACTTGCAAAATAATTTCTGCTTTTTTGATTTCTTATCATCTTTGTCTTCCCTCTTTGATTGTGCAGAATTAGCAAATTCTTGCTTACTAGTTGAAGAGCTCCATTTTCCTTTGCCCTTCTAACTAGCCAGGAAATATTGATCTATAACATGCATAATGACCTATTCTGCCTAGACTCATCTTCCTGCAACAGAACAGAGATTAACTCCTCAAATGACAAGGCATTTGGATTGCCTTTCATCATCAACCAAAGAATAGAAGCAAAACTCTGATATGAATCAAGAAGACCATTCAGAATGGTCTGCACAAGTGAGCTATCTGGTATAACCTCATCAATAGAAATCAATTGTTCCTTAAAGTCTTTGATCTTTGTAAGAAAATTATCCATAGAATCACCTTCATTCATGTGCTCACTTTTCAACTATTTTTGGAGATAGGCAACACGAGCTTCATTCCTAGCTTGGTACAATGTGATAAGTGTATGCCAAGCATCCTTAGCTATTCTACAAGAGAGAATGTGAGGAATAATGGCACGTTTGACATACAAAGCTATCAATGCATGTGCGTGGGCATCTCTGCCATCCCAACAAATTTTCTCTCTAGTAGGTGCAACAAAAACTATAGCACAAATAGGAATATGTAGAATATCATCATCTTCGACACCTTCTGCATCAGCTTCACTACCTACAATTGTAATAGTTGTAGATGTGATAAGACGTTTTTCAACACCCTGCACAATGTTCCACAGTCCTTTTGCAACCAATACATGTTGCATCATATAAGCCCACAATGGGTAGTCGGTACCATCCAACTTATCCTCAACAGCCAACATACAAAACACATCACTACTTTCAGCCATGGATGGTGACTAAAATACCTTGATGTAGAAAATTTAATGTATCTCAAAAAGTTGAACGAAACTGCCCGGATGAGTTCTGCTAAATTTTTAGTAGACTTTGAGACATTTATACTCGTGAACCAAAATAGGTATATACCTTTGGCACAAAAAGAAGAAATAGCCTGCACAAGCACTATGATAGTGCGTTCGGAGGCCAAAACAAGCTCAGATCACAATCTAAGACTGAAATTGGAGGGGTGTAGATGACGCCTAGATGAAGGGGTGACCTGCTTTGATACCAATTATTGGAGTTAGACATCTGCAAAAGCACGCAAACAGCACATGGAAGAAGAAGAAGCTTGGAGCACAACACACAATACTGAATGTATTACCAGAGAATGTACAAAGATAAGGAGCACATTAGGGAAATAGGCGTATATATAAGCCGGGGGAAAAAAACCTCATAAAGAGGTAAAAAAGTACCCCGACGGTCCTAGTATGTTCACACACATCACTACCTAATGATATCAACACTTCAAGCTTGGGTACATGAACAATGCATTACATTAGAATTAGATAATTGCATGATCACAAACCTAGGTATCACACATTGTCTTGGTTCTACTAAGACTAATCTTGGAGAAGAAGATGTTGTATTTGTCAAAAGCTCTATGATGCAAAAGGAGTCAATCATGGGAGAATAGGCTTCAAGGTGCATGAATCTCTCTTCTTTTTCAAGGACTAGTGCGGCCATAATAGTTTAACCAAAGAGGCAAGTGAAATGGTCCACAATTACCTCTAGACCAAATAGACAATCAAATTTCAAGAAGAAATTAGCTCTAGGAACAAAGCAAATCTAGGTACGAAAGGGAGAGCAACCAATCACACTAGTGTAGTCAAATTCATTAATGTAGAAGCAACATAGACAGTCAAGGCAACAAGTAGCAGAACAATGAAGATCTCCATCTCAAAGAGTAGTCCAAATTTGGGTACCAAAGCAGTCAATGAAGGCCAACCACAATAACGTACATATTTGGGTGCCTAAGAAGTTAGTGGCAGCTCAACAAGGGAGATTACACATGTGGGTACCCAGGGAACTCTTACACGCATAAAATCCTTGACTCTCATTACCAAGGAAAGTCTCAACAAAGAAGCCTAGGAGAAGAATGAGTCAGAACCAAGCATAGAGATCAAAAGATGATCACTTCACCTCTTCCGCAATGGTAAGAAGACAATCGTCAAGGATATGGGTTTGGAGGCCAAAAGCACTAGCAGCCCCTACAAAACCAAAGACTCAACCAAAAGGGACACAAAATTCAGGAAACCATCCAAACATGAAGCAACCAAAGGTGCTCACTTCACAATCAAACATTCTTCTCAAATGGATCCCCATAATGATGAATGATCAATTGTCATTCAACAATCAATTGCTTACATCATTGCAAGGTCCAATGGATACCTCCAACAAAGATGGCATGAGCATCTGCAAGTAACATCTAACACTTCCATGAGCAACAACCATGTGCTCCTTGCACAACCCTACCTTTTACACCATTTAGGTCATGCATTTCCAAAGTATGCATCAATATAGGGCCACATTACACGGCCATGCATAGAGAGATTTGAGAGTCCTAGGCACAAGCACACATTGACATATGTCAACTAATTTTACTATTTGCAACATCTTTCTTCTTGTTTTGTGCCATTGTTCCTTAAAAAAAAAGGATTGAAAAGGAAAAAAAAATAGAGAGAGAGAGAGAAAGAGAGTTGGTTCCTAGGTTTGGCTCATGGAACATGAATGAGTCATGCTTAGTTGAAGGGGGAACCGTTGATTACTGGGCATTTATCAGTTTTGATAAAAGTGTGTCTTGGCTAGCAAATGATATTATTGCTACCTTATCTAGTAGATGTCAAGAACTTGGCATCCACAACTCTTGTTTCCCCTAATCTTAGTAGGAGGGAATCACTTGAAGGTCTGCAACTTGAGAGATGCTTAATTAATGTATGTACGAGAGCATCCAAGGCGATATATGAAATGGGAAGTTCTAGTACCCTACAAATCCTTGAATATAAAGAAATCCAATTCTCAGTATTTGGAAAATGTTGCTTTGAAGAGAGGGGACAGGAGCAGGCATCGAAAGAATCTCTTATCAGTGGACCCATCCAATGCTGCATCACAATGATGGGTGTACAACACGAACAGATCCATATCGATTGACCATTCACCATGGTAAGAATCTCCTACTTGGGAAACATTATAACAATGATAGATTAGGAAACCTCTTCATCAGCATGCCCTTAAGCACTTAGCTCAAGAACCTCATCTTTTTGCACCACACTTCTTCCAATGCATTTTTTGAGTACGCATGCATAGGGCCACATTACAAGGCCATGCACAAGGCACATCCTTCCTTCAACCCATGCATTGACACACTAACCCATCACTCATTAAAGGTTATGAGTACTTGGCATGACTACTATAAATATCATCTTTGAAAGATCTAGAGGACATTAAGGTTGTAGCAACAATAGCAACGAAGCAATCCACCACCGATAGCTGCTCCAAATCAACATGGACAACCTCTTTTGAGCACCTAGAAGCTTTTGAAAGCTCACAAATATATCTTCATGAAAGAATCCAAGGAAGAAGTACATACCAAGGGACTACAACTTGCAAAGGCTTGTAGTGACAAATGAAGAACCGGACAACCAACCTTGCTAAATTTGGAAGATAGACGACTCTTGCTCATACAAGATGAACACTACCTCTCAAAGCGCTACATGGAACAACCACTACAACAAGGGTTTGTCAAGGATGATAGACTCGAGAGGGGGGGGAGTGTAGCACTCAAGTCAGGAACAAGGCACAAGAACATGTCAAAGAAGTGGACACACAAGAAGAAGGAGCAAAGAAATAGTGATTTCCACCACTAAAAGCCATTGTAAATACCATTTCATATTTTTGTAACTCCATTTTGTTGAAGACAAGGAGTCCTTGATCTTGAGGAGTATTAGAAGTATCATCCTACCAATTTTCATAATTTTTAAACTTTGTTGGAGCCCCCAAGTAAGCTCTAGAACCTAGTTTTTAACTAGGCCAGACACTAGGCGTGGTCAGGTCCAAAACTAGTATAAAAAACTAAAAAAGAGCTAGAGAGCTCATTTTTGGGATTGGCTACTTAGAGATTTGGCTTAGTAGAGATTCAAGATTTTGTAAGAGAGTTCTTTGAAATAGAAGTTTTCCATTGTTCCTCTCTTTTCTCTTATTGTGTGCGTGTGTGTGTATGTGTGTGCATGCTTTTGTGCTTTCATTCACACACTTGTGCCTTCACTTGCTCATGGTCTTCATACCAATCCTCACATCTCCTCAAATTGACAAGTAAAAGAGGTGGTGCTTACACTTGAGCTACACTAGTTGCTTCTTGTAACTTCATGACACTAGCTTTGAACTTGCAAATGCTAAGTAACCAGAAGTACTTCTTCTATCATCCTTAGGATTGTTTTCCATAAAGGCAAATGATAATTTGGTCTATGAATTACATGAATGAAAGTGGTTTGTTATGTCATTTGAGTTTAAATCTTGAGCTAACTTTGGGACTCTTACAGGTCCATTAAGAGCATCGAAGGGTGTCCGGAGCACTAGCATAATGCAAGCTTGAGAACGGGGTTCTTGAGCACCAAGGAGCAAGGGATAAGCAAGTGAGGTTGAATCATTCTCAAATCCCTTTGTCAATTCCTAGCTTAGGCTAAGTGCGAGTCCTGCTAGAAGTAAGTCAAGGTGATGATAGGCATCTATCAACTTGAAGACTCCTAATTACTCAGGTTCAAGTAGAAATATAGTCCCTTTGTGATCGATAAGTTAAAAGGAAAAGAACTTAACGTGGTACGATCAACTTAAAGTGCGGAAAATTCACTTAAATATTCCTGACAACGTGATACAGACAAGATCATAAACACAATAATCAACTACAAAAGAACCAAGTGATTGATATATAGTGATCTGCAATGAGGTTGTACTTGGGATAAAATTGGGGTTGTTCAATCAGGCATATGAACCTTACATCATCTAGGTAGAGATAGAAAAATCCTTAGGTCTTCAGAAGCTAGTGTCAATCACACTGCTAGGTCTTGGGCCCAGCAATTGAGCAATTACCCACACTACCCTAGCTCTGAAACTAGTGAATCAGAGATGTGTTATGGTATGGAGAGACCCATAGGAAGTTTAGGAGTGGTGTACTTAGAGGAACCTAAAGGCCCATACAAAATGCAACTTGAATACATTAGGACCAATTGATTAGGCGCTCGCATCTATGAGGACGGCCTAAGAAGATCCGTTGTGAAAATTAAAAACTCTGATCAGCCCCTTGGACTAGAACATCCAGTGGTTAAGTTTGAGAATGGCGCATACCTAGATAAAGAAGTGACAATGTACGTAGTCACCAACTAACCAGATAGAACATATGAATTTGGTGGGTAGACATAGGTGACATAGAGCAAGGGAAATTAGGAAGAGAGCCCAGGACTCCCCGAGGCAAATTATTCCTCACTAGAATCATCATGCCAGAATGGGTTCCCCAAGACAATAAGAGCATAGACCTACTCTTAAACTGAGAGACTGACGAAGCTTTTTGGAGGTATAAGACTGACCAGTCTAATGAGGCAAGAATGCTCACAATCTATGATTTTAAAGATCCGGATGGCCCAGGCAAATTGAACTTTTTAGAAAATACTTCAGAAAGGATATTTGTGGTACCATAACATGGTAAGCATGCCTACACTTGGAAGGGCGAATTTGTTTTTGCCCAACCAAGGTCTAATGTCTCCTATGATCACCAGGGAGCTGGAATCTCCCATGCTCATGGAGCTCAAAAGAACAGGAGTAGAGATAGGCCAAAAGTGAGCTTTCCTAACCCATTGCGAAGAGAAAGAATGAGAATAGAGACGGATAGAATGGAAACCGAGATACCTACAGAACCAAGGAACCAAAGAAATATAGGTGAATTTCCTCTGCCAAGGCCTAGGGAACACACTAGGACCTTGAGGCCTACACAACTAGTTAAGTCCATGAAGAATTGCTTCGATGGCACCGGAGACCCATACGATCATGTGGCAGAGTTTAGAAAAGTTTTGAGAGTTGAACAAGTTGAAGACTTGTTCACTCAATATAACGCCTTCAGCCTAGCTCTCAAGAACACAACCCTTACATGGTTTCAACTGCTTTACCAAGGCTAGTTCAGGAACATAGACCAACTGCTAGAGGCTTTCATCACATAATTTTCTAAGAGTGGCATATGGCACAATACTTCCTCCCTGATTCATAGCTTCAAGCAGACACCTCAAGAGACCATTAGACTTGGAGGAAGCAGGTTTAGGCAATACCTAGAGAGATGTCCTATTCCTGAATTACCCACACCAGCCAAGCAAGTGGCTTTATTCTTGGATGGATTTCTAAGTATCAAATTGAGATCATATGTGTACTTGAAGGACCCTAGGACCATACAAGAGTGTGTATGCATGTGCATCGACATTGAGGTATAACCTAGGGGAAGAATTAGAGCTTTCAAAAATCTACATAGATTCAGATAGCTCCACTAGCCTTAACTCAAGTCCATCCATCCACATCTATTGAGGAACCTGTGGAGAAAGTAGCTCAGAAGTTAGGAGTCTCAAGTAAACAAATACCAAGGTTTGCCCTAGTGAAAAGATTCTATACTTGTGGAGGTGACCATATGGCGAATGTATGTCCCATTATGGCTCCTAGTAGTCAATACTGCACCATAGAACGGAGATACACTAATCACACCGCGCAAGATTGCGCATACAATAAGCAAGCAGCTAGGCAAATGTATCCATAGTCATACCCTCAACAAGGAAGATATCAGAACCAGTACCCATCAGAGTAGTATGCTAGGCCTTAGCAACCCTACCAACCACAATATCAGGCCCAACAAAGGCCTCAGCATGTCTTAGCTCAGCAACCTCCAACCCCATCCAATGTGATTCCAGTGAAGTATGCAGCAACATAAGAAAATTTGAATAGAGCCATAGTCCTAGTAACACCATTGTTTTCATAAAGTGACCCAAGCGATCATAGTTTTAACTCCACTCATATTGATAGTCCACATGCTTACTACATGTAGTCACCTGAGCATAATGAGTCATACTATTATGAAGACCCGAGTGAACCTAGTTGGGAGCCAGAGTATGCAAATGTCATGTATGCAAACCCCAACTCTAGACCTCAACCTAGGCAAGTAAGAACCCCATTTCCTAGAGGACCATGCTACTGATGTCAGGGAGATCACCTCATTGGTGATTGCCCTATGCCTGCACCTACACAACCCCAATCTATGATGATTTAGGGTTTTTATCCCGATTGTGGGAAAGAGAATCTCTTGTGAGACTGTCCTAAAACCCCACCAATATGCCAAAAATCACTCCTATCAATGGTATTGGGTTAGTGATAGACTCTACGAGAAGTGTGACTTCCACTACCTCAGTGCAAGTGGTCACTAGAGCCCAAGCTTTGCAGCAAAACCAAGGTTCAGGCCAAGAAAAGAGTTCTGAGGTTAGTGAGATGGAGAGCATAACCAAGAAGAGGACCAGATCTTGGAAGGATAGTTGAGAGAGAATGAAAAGGCAATGGGCAAAGACGATGAGTGGACTTGAGGAAAGTCTAAGAGAAACCAAAGACAAGTTAATTGAACTCACATCTCAAACTCACTCGCACACTAATCCACCACCACCATTCCCATCTCCCTATAATCCACTGCCTTCCAACCCACCTCACTCAATCCCACCACCCCCTAGAGTAGGATCAGTCTTAGCAGATCCCATTCCTGAGGACCTAGACATGATGCTTAAGGCATATCAGGCTAGAATAGAAGAAGATCCAAACGTAATGGATCATGAAAAGTGTTACCCTAGAGCGGAACTAGAGTTTGAACAAACTAAGATTTGTGCTAAGATGGTGGAATTGGCTCAAACCATGTTTGAGGTCAGTCGCCTCTTTAACTTTTCTATTTCAGTTAAGACACAGTTGCACTTTGATGGACTGTTAGAAAGATTGGAGAGGCTCATTGCAAAATCTGAAAAGGACCTTGCCTCTCAAAGTAAGGACAAGGCAAGTGAAAGAATAAGCCTTCCTCCCCAGGAAGCTTATGTGCCTAACTCCACAGAACCAAACACATCTTCTTCTATGAATCCGTACTGACCAGAATTCCTACAAGACATTCAAGAAGAGAAATGGGCTAAAGAGAGTGAAGTTCCTCCTCCCATTGAACTTGTGGATGACTTGCATGATCAATTCCCACAAGACATTCATTCCATTTATGGAGAGCAGGATAGTACCCAATCTCATGAGATATTAGACTTTGAGTCTAATTCCTTACAAGAACTACCCCATTTCAGAGGCCCATGGGAAGCTAAATCTACTTGTATGAGAGCACCCACTGTCATGGTAAGAAATGAAGACTCAATCATACCTATGAACACAGAGGTCGTAAAGAACACTAAAGTGCAGTGCAATCTCACTTTAGAAGAGCTACTCAAGGTGAAGCTAGAATTATGGAAACATGTAGCCAATCAAGTGCCAGAAGTAGTAAAACCTTGTTCCTAGGTAGGATCTCACAGAATGGTGCCAAAAATACCCTTGGACAAAATAGGAGACATGAGTGAAGGAGAAGAAGGAAACACCTATCTTCCCATCACCCATCAAAGTTACACCACCAAGGCAATTTTGGACTCAAGTGTAGGAGTAGAAATTGCTATCACTTCCCTATGGAAGCATTGGGGCAAGCCAGCACTTAGGCCAACAAGAATGAAATTGCAGATGGCCGATGGTCACATAGAAAGACCCTTAGGGCTGCTAGAAGGAATAACTCTCACTACATGTGGTGTAGAGTTAGCATACTTTTTCTATATGTGCCTTTAGCAAAAACCAAGCCTATGAGATGATTTTGGGAAGAACATTTATGCAACAGTTGCAAGTGGTACAAGATTGGGGAACCAATTCCTTGTATTTGCAACATTTAGGTGTTACAACCAAAGTCAATCTCAAGGATTACTCTCATAGAGATGTACGCCCTATTCAATGGAATCCTATCCATAGAGCCAAATATGATACAAAATCAGTGCATTCCATAGGATCAGGATTCTCATGGATGCATGAAGACACCCACTTATGGATGTGCAAAGTAGCTGTAGAAGAAGAGAATAGAGAAAAAGCCAGAGAGGTAGGTGCAAAGGAAAGTCATAGATCAATTCAAGACCCAGCATATGCACCTGTAATTTTTCCAGAAGAAGAATTTGAACCTCATGGTTGGGCGGAAATTTTAGCAACAATGGATGTAGCCATCAATGAAGAACAATGGACACCCCACTGTGACGAGGATGGATATGAATTTTCAGTCTTCTCAATAGAGCCAATAATGTGTGATTTGGTTATTGAAGAATGTGAACCTAGCACTGATGCATTTGAGGATGCAAGTGACTCCAATCTAGAGTCAATCATTATGGACCCACCTTTTGCATCAGATGAGGAATATTTTTATGAAGTAGAAGTTCACCCTTAAAGACATGACGAGCTTACAAATGATGTGAGGTTCACCATGCAAGTGACCCCTAAGAATAAAGACAAGAAAAGAAAAAAGAGAGAAGTCACACCAGAGGAGGAAGAATCTTTGTTTGAGGTCCTTGAAAACTTTAAGAAGTATGAGATCAAAAATAGGAGAGTCATGATAAGAATGCCTAAATGTGATGCACAAGCCGGAGAGGCCTATGATAACAAAGAAACCACCAAGAAAATTGTGGTAGCCATGGAACAAGGAGACGAAAAATGCACGCACATAGGACATGACCTGACGAAAGAAGTAGAGCAAGAGTTGATAACTTTGTTAAGAGAATACATAGATGTATTCGCTTGGAGCTACAAGGACTTGAAAGGCGTAGATCTTGACATATGCTCACACAGGATTCCCATGACCTCAGATGCCAAACCCTCTAAGCAAAAGCTATACACATATAACGATAACCATGCTGCTAAGATCAAGGAGGAGATAGATAGACTGGCAGAAGCTGGATTCATCTATGAAATTGAGCACAATGAGTGGGTATCCCCCATTGTAGTGGTGCCCAAGAAGAATGGAAAGTTACGTGTATGTATTAACTTGAAGAAAGTTAACGCAACCACTATTAGAGATAGTTATCCGCTTCCTATCACTGAGCATCTCTTAAAAAGAGTAGCAAGCAAGGAAGCATATAGCTTTCTTGATGGCTTCTCGGGCTACAATCAAGTGGCCATAGCTCCAAAAGATCAACATAAGACAGCTTTTGCCACAGAATGGGGCATATTTTCATTTAGAGTAATGCCATTTGGTCTTACCAATGAGCCATCCACATTTCAAAAGCTGATGTGTCATGTATTTAAAGAATTCTTGAGGAAGAATTTAGAAGTCTATGTTGATAGTCTTTGTGCTCATTCCAACATAAGGCAAACACATATCCTTGATTTGAGAGCTATCTTTGACAATGTAGAGATTATCAAGTCTTCCTGAACCCTAAAAAGTGTGTTTTCATGGTCAGGCAAGCCAAGATTCTAGGACACATAGTGTCAAAGAATGTCATATCCACAAATGAGGAGAAAGTGAGAGTTATTGCAGAGCTACCTAGACCAAGGAATTTCAAGGAAGTACAAGCTTTCATGGGTCATTGTGGCTACTATAACTGATTCATTCATATGTATGCAATCATTGCAAAGCGTCTGTACTCCCTTTTAACTAACTTTGAGTGGACTTAATAATGTGAGGATTCCTTTAACGAGCTCAAGACAAGATTGTGTTCGGCACCAATCTTGACTACACCTGATTGGAGCAAGCCATTCCATGTCCATGTGGATGCATCCAATTATGCCATTGGATGTGTACTTACACAACCTATGGCTGAAGGTAATATGGATCTTCCAATTGTCTATGCCAGTAGATAGTTGAATGCAACTGAACGAAACTATACTACCACCAAACAAGAAGGATTAGGCATGGTATATACAGTTAAAAATTTTAGACACTATTTGCTTGCAAATAAGTTTAAATTTTTTACTCATCATCAAGCTCTACTGTACTTGTTAAACAAGCCATGCAATACAGGTAGATTAGTAAGATGGTTCCTCTTACTAATGGAATATGACTTTGAGGTAGTGGTGAGAAAAGGCAAGACTCACTTGAGAGTAGATCATCTCTCGAGGCTCACATCTGGAGAGGCCCCATAAGGAGCATCAGATGACCTTCCTTATGCTTGCTTGCCTAATTTGGAAGTTGTACCAAATTGGGCCAAGACCTTAGTGCCAGTACTGACATATGGGCCTGAACATCCAGTAGTAAACACTCAAGATAGGGAACGGCTAGGTGAAATGAGACTAAGAGCTGCCATGGGGATTTATGCATCTAAGAAGAGACAAAAGGCATACTTCGACGCCCATGTGAAGGATAAAAGCTTGAAAGCAAGAGACTTGGTTTTCGTGTATACCCTGAAACAACATGCAAGAAAGCTAGAGAAGTGTGGCTATGGACCCATGATTATTAACAGAATATCAACAAGTGGGGCAGTTTAGTTAGCCACTTTAGAAGGCGATGTCCTACCAAGTTATATTAGTGGATGCCTAGTCAAATTATACCAAGAACCCCTCACAGAGGAAATGCTTAACCGACTCAATATGGCCAAGAAACGCAAAGAATAGGAAAAATGAATTCAAGAAGAAGCACAAGCAGAAGCCCTTGAACGCATCCGAAGAATGAAATTGAGAAGACAGGATAGAGATCAGCCTAGGACAGATGCCTATGTAGCTCCTAGGTATCATATGGCTATGTGTGAAGTCTCACGTGTAAGTTCCCATAGAATAATTGACCGACATCCTTTTGTAACTTTAGGCATAGGAAAAGGAAATAGTGTAAGGATTGTGTAGGCCTTGATTGACTTAGATGCAGCCACTAGTGATGTTAAACTTTCTTACTGCCAAGAATTGAAGTTAAGTGTCAATCCTATAAAAGCATACCTCATAGGATTGGGAGGTGTGGAAACCCCTTGCATGGTCAAAGTGGAACTTCCCCTCTACATTCAAGATGTTCTCATGATAGTTAAAGTGCTCGTCTGTCAAGATGCGGATCTCATTGAACCTCTTGTCTTGGGTCAAGACTAGATCTACGATCATGCAGTCAACCTAAACCTAAGAAATGGACTTCTCCAAGTCTGGGTAAATCAGAATTGCATTACAATTGAGTTAGAAAATGAAGCACTCAAGGAACTAGGAAAGGCACCAACTCCTGGTCCTTCAAGGAGTACACATGAAGATGATGATGCTATTCTTGTCCAAAACTATGTGATGCAGAGGGATGGTGTTCTCAACAAAGAAGCCAAGGATGTGATGGAACTCCCTTCTTTTCCAATAGTGATAGAAACATGGCAACTAAAGAAGTTCCAAACATAGAGGAAGCATACGACCTATGCTCATGGCCAAAGTAGAATACGAAGCAAGGTGTCTCAGATGTTGAAGCAAATATGGGTACAGAAAGAGGAGCATTCTATGGTGAATAAACTAGAGTCACCAGCTAAACATTATACTAGTGATCGAAGACAGGACACTAATGAGAAGTCTCTCAAAGATTCATCTACAACTATAAGGTCTATTTGGGTACCCAAGAAGTCAATGAAGGCTGACCCACAATCAAGAAAAATTTGGGTGCTTAAGGCTTGTTTGCGGGCTCAAATGGCCATACCAAGACCACGCACTATGAATCATTATTCCCACACTCAAACAACCAACATCCATAATAGTGTGGCATGCACAGTCACATATCTATCCACATGCACAAGCAAGATCACTGGTAAATAGGTCCCTAAAAAGCCTCATGTCCAAGTAGACACTCTTGTAGAGCTTTCTAAAGTCCCCATGAAATCAAAATGTAAGGACACACATTATGTTTGGCAACTCAAGTCTTGTAATAAACCCCCTGACCCCACTATGTACACCCACCCCACCTACTAACCATATCCATACTCCATTACACCACTCCAAGTAGCACCTAGGAACTCGTCATCCACTAACCACATATCGCACTCACGATCACATGCGCATTAACTAACCCACTAACCACATCAAAATTCATCAGGTTAATGTTGTAACGGGGACACAAAATGACTTTGTGTCCATTGCAATGTTAACGTTCATTTGTATATTCCCACAAAACCGGCAACCAATTTCCTCAACATGGCCGAGACTGTTGGAACGAGCTCGCAAGCAGGGACTAGCCCTCAAATAGTGGACATTGAGAGTCTCACTATTTAGGAGGAGTTGAAGGAACGACCATAGGAGTTAAGAACAGTACATGTCATATCAATTCAAAATCCTCCCCAAGGACACACATCGCCAGTTAGCAAGAGCTCTGCTACCACCGACACGGCACACTCCATTCAACACACTGAAGAAGCCCATGTATCAAGTGCACCCCCATCACCACCCCTACCACCCTCCCCTCCAACTCCACCCCCCTCACCTCATACCACCACTGTCACCACTATTGTCACAACCACAGTCTCCACCTCCCTTAGTGAAGCACACAATGTGAGTCAACCGTCACAACCCTCACAATCTGACACCACCACTATTGTAACTACCACCATGGACAATGTAATTCTAACTATGGTCACTAGAAATCACATTCCTCTTGTCACAATTACACACACCATTGTACACCTTCACTACCATCACCACACCTACCATTCCCATGTTTATGGTAACTCCCACGACCGCATCCACGCATGACCACATGGACATATCACCTACATTTGCACCTCCCGCTCCCCCCATATTCCCCCACCACCCACTTCACCGTTCCCAAGCACAACATCCACCATCCCATTCCCTTTTCCCTACCCCCTGCATTCCAAACCTTCCCAACATCCACCCCTATAAATAATGTATTCAATACTTTATATCAATGTGCGTCTCAATTATAGCAAAATTACCAGCATTTGGATACTCAGCATACGAACCTGTTCAGAGTCCATGCGACACTACAAGAACGACTCACACACATGGAGAAAGACAAGCATCATGTACCATTTTGTGTATTATTGGCAGATTATAATGCTGAGATCAAACATCACACCATGAAAGAGCCAACCTCTACAACACAATTTGCCCTAGAAGACATTCATGAAAGCGCTACACAGGGCAGCATCTTTCAACCTACATGGAGAATACGATTACTCGAAACCTACCCCGAAATGGTGTGCACATGGAACAATATGCCCTTGTACATTAAGTATAGCCCCTCCTATTGTCTTTTTTTTCAACGAAGATTATGGCCTGAGTTCACTCAAACAGTGAAGAATGTCAAAGGATGTGACAAATGGCTGAACTATGTATATTTGGCACTACCTCATTGACCACCAACGATAGCATATATGATTTTGACCATTCGACATTGGGGCATTAGGTTCAAGAATGTATCGGATGTCATGGCACAGATGTGCCTCAAAATCTTTGAACTCATGCTCGTCACATTCCAGACCTTCAAACATGTTAAAGAACCTCACCTCTCGGCCCTGGGTTTCAATGAAGGCAACCTCGACCTAATCTATGATATGAGCACAATCCCATCCGTCAATGTTATATATGCATGGCATGCTGGAATCAAATACCTCCCGAAGTGTTTCAAACAAATGTTTGAAGAAATGTTTATCACAGTGTTCTGGGAGTATCACTCACAAATATTCATACCCAAACCCTCTCATCTGCTACATTTATTTGTTGTGGAATAGGCTCTACACTCAGATAAGCTTCGGATGCCACATCCGGAGGTACCCGGGCCAGTTGATTGGGATGCCTTAATCATAGATTTGGCCAGAGGACTGAGGTTAGATGAACATCATTGGGCCATAAATGTTGTTGAATACTACGTCAAATGGTCAGCTCAACAAGGGTCTGTCAGAGATGACATACGCGAGAGAGGGGGGATTGTTTGTAGTAGTCAGTGGTATCCAGTGTGGTTGACGCTTTGGTTCGGTGGAGGCTACTTGCACTTTTGGCTTCCAAACCCATATCCTTTTTGCATGTCTTCCTACTAATGTTGAAGAGCTGATTTGATCTTCCTTTGGTCTCTGTACGTGGTTCTTACCCTTTTCTCTTTTTGGCTTCTTTGTTGAAACCTTTTGCATGTGGGAGAACAAAGGTTGTTGTGGATGTAGGAGCTTCTTAGGTACCCACATCTGTAATTGCCCTTGTTGAGCTGCAGCTAACTTCTTAGGCACCCAAACTTGTTGGATACCTTGTGATTGAGCTTGTCTGAGCTGCTTCCTTCGTCTTCTGGCCTGGTTGGTGTGCATGGATGGGATTTGTGGGGCCAAGGCTGGTGGTTGCTCTCCTTTGCGTACCCATATCTGCTTCATGCTCGGAACTGCTTTTTTATCGAATGGTGTCTTTCTATTTGATGTAGCAGTGGTCATGAACGGTTGTGTTTGCTTGTGTGGTGGACTCACTACTGTGGCTACTTGATTCTTTGGAGAAGGAGAAAGATCCACCCGCCTTCGAACCTGGTCTTCCATGATTGACTCCTTCTACATCATAGAGCTTTTGACACATACAACATCTTCTTTCATATGATTAGTCCTAGAAGAACTAAGAGAGTGTGTGGTGCCATGATTTAGGAGCATGCAGTTCTCTAATTCTAATGTAATGCATTGTTCATGTACCCAAACTTGAAGAATTTGACTTCTTAGGTTTAAGTTAACTGCATGGTCATAGATCCAATCTTGACCCAAGACAAGTGGTTCTGTAAGGTTCTCATCTTGACATACTAGCGCTTTGACTTTCATTGGAACATCTTGAAGGTAGATGGGAAGTTCCACCTCGCCCAAACAAGGAGTTTCCACACCTCCCAATCCTATGAGATAAGCTTCTATGGGATTGATGTTCAACTGCAAGTCTTGGCAGTAGGAAAGTCTAACTGCACTACTTGCTGCACCTGAGTCAATCAATGCTTTCACCGTCCTTGCACCCTTCCCTTGTCCTATCTCTATGGTCACAAAGGGTCTTCGGTCAATGACCTGAGAAGTCGCTATGCCTGACTTTTGACACATATCCATGTGATATTTTGGGGCTTTTGAGTTGACTTCTAAGCCTAATCGCCTTAACTTATTTCGCCTAATACGCTCTCTGGCCTCTACCTGTGCTTCTTCTCTCACTCTTAACTCTTCATCTTTTCGCTTCTTAGCAGTGTTGAGTCTCATTAGCATATCCTCAGTAAGAGGTTCTTGATATAGCTTGACTCTACAGCCACTAATATAGTTTGGCAAGATATCTCCTTCTAGCGTGGCCAACTGAACTGCACCACTAGTGGAAATTCTATTAATGATCATGGGTCTGTATCCTCTTTTTTCCAACTTACGGGCATGTTGTTTTAGTGTGTATACCAACACTAGATCTCCCTCTTTCAATCCCTTATCCTTGATGTGTGCATCAAAGTATGCCTTTTGCCTCTTCTTTGCAGCGTAGATGCCTGCTACCGCTCGTAGCCTCGTCTCACCCAAGCGTTCGAGATCAAAGATCCTAGAGGACAATTCATGCCCATTCCACTCATACTCTTGTGCTACTTTTAAGGCAGGGATTAAGAAATCTAATGGTAGCACAACGTTCTGTCCAAAGACCATCTGAAATGGGGTGGCGTTGAGTACCGTTTTGTAGGCAACTCGATAAGCCCAAACATCATGATGAAGTTGTTTGTCCCAATCAGAGCGTTTATTATTTACCAGTTTTGTCAATACGTTACAAAGGATCTTATTGGTACTCTCGGCTTGTCCGTTGGCTTGTGGGTGATAGGGGGCAGATTTCTTATGTATCACCAAGAATTCTTGGAGAAGATTTTCAATGACTTCATTCAAGAAGTGTGTGCCTCTATCGCTCACCAACTCTATTGGTAGTCCATATCTCGTGAACACATTCTCGAATAAGAACTTAGCCGTAGTCTGAGCATCATTCTTTGTTGTGGCTTTGACTTCTACCCACTTTGAAAGGTAATCTGTGGCTACAATGATGTACTCTGCATGGGAGTTTCTAGCTGGGGGGTTAATAGGACCTATGAAGTCTATGCCCCACTTCGAAAATGCACGTCCTCCCATCATTGGCCTCAAGGGCATCTCGTCTTTTCTAACTGGATATTGTGCACGTTGGCATGTGTCACATTTCTTCACATAGGTATGTGCATCCATATGAAGAGTGGGCCACCAAAGTCCTGAGAATAGAATGGTCTTGATCACTCGGTCAGGACCAAAATGTCCACCTACAACACCGCTGTGTGCAGTTTCTAAGACTTTCAAATAATCTGATTCGTGAACGCACAGTCTTAAGTAACCATCTTTGCCTCTTCGGTATAGGTTGTCTCCTACTAGGGCATAGCCTTGAGCCTCTTGCTCCATGCTTCTTCTTCTTGCTAGACTAGCCTCTTTGGGTAATCTTCCCGATCTCATAAACTCTACCAATGGAGCACTCCAATCTGGAATTAATGACACTTGATAAAGGGTCGCATGCTCCACTGGGGGTCTCTCTCGGCACCTTGGACAATTCTTAATCCACTCATGTATTTCTTTGTCCATGCTAGGCCAATACACTCCTAAACGCTTTAGATTCTGCAATGTTCGTTGTTTAGAATAGTGATTTCCTAGCATTCCTTCATGGGCTTGTTGCAACCAACTACTATGTTCATCATCCTCCACACAACAAGCTAATACACCCTCAGTATCTTGTTTGTACATGCTTCCTGCTAATATGTGATATTTTTGTGATTTTACAATTTCTTCTTGTGATGTTTTCACATTCTTATTTGCAGGGCCAAAGGTTAGGACTGGTACCAACTTATTTGCCCATTTAGGAACAACTTCTAAATTGAACAGATAAGCATCGGGTAATTCGTCAGACACTCCATGCAGTGACACTCCTATATCTTCTAGATAGTGTTGCTCTGAGTTAAAGCAACTATCCATCACAATAGACTCCAGATCATCGTCATTCTCTTCTTCTTCTATGACATCACTAGGGTCACATTCTTCTAGCAAGGGTTGACACATGAAAACTGAGATATCATAACCCTCCTCATCACAATGAGGTGTCCTCTGTTCCTCATTGACAGCAATGTCCATGGTGGCTAAGATTTCTGGCCAGCCATGAGGCTCAAACTCCTCATTTGGAAAGATCATCGGTGTGTAGGCTGGGTCTCTAACTGGTCTCTCTCCTAGCGAAGTTCCTTCTTCTCTTGCCTTTAAACGTTTTTCCTCTTCCTTTGCGACCTTGCACATCCACAAATGAGTATCTTCATGCAGCCATGATGGATCAGGTGAACTTTCACAATGCACAGAGATGGAATCTTCTCTCACTTTGTGGATAGAATTCCACTGTAGGGGTGGTACATCTCTGAAGGTGTAATCCTTCAAATTGACCTTGGTGGTGACCCCTAAGTGCTGTAAGTACAAGGAGTTAGTTCCCCAATCCTGTACTATTTGCAATTGTCGTAGGAAGGGTCTTCCTAGGATCATCTCATAGACATTATTTTTCTCAAAGTCACATATAGCAAATGTGTGCTCAAACTCTACACCACAAGTGGTTAGAGTGATCCCTTCTAGAAATCCTAGAGGTCTTTCAAAATGACCATCAGCCATTTGAAGCTTCATTCTAGTTGGTCTTAATGTGGGCTTGCCCCATTGCTTCCACAAGGAGGTGGTCCCAATAGCAACACCCGCACCTGAATCTATGATTGCTTTGGTTGTGTAACCTTGGTAGGTGATTGGAAGATAAGTATTACCTTCTTCACCCTCACACATGTCCCCTATTTTGTCTAGAGGTATCTCTGGTACCCTTTGCTTGGAGCCTGCTTTTGGCATGTTGGAATCAAGTTTTGGAACCTGATCCTTCACATGATTCCAAAGCTCAGGTTTTGCTTTGAGCAGCTCTTCTACAGTGAGATGACACTGAACCTTAGTGTTCTTCACGACATCCGTGTTCCTTGGAACCACTGAGTCTTTATTTCTTACTCGTATTGTGGGAGCTCTAATCTGGAGAGATTCAGATTCCCATGGGCTTGGAAATTGAGGCAGTTCTTCTAAGGTATTAGATTCAAAATCTAACCTTTCCTCTTCTTGTTGTTCTGCTTCATCTCCGTAAATAGATGGAATGTCTTGGGGAAATTGATCATGAAGATCATCAATCTCAGGAATAGGAGGGGAATTACCCTTCCCCTTGGCCCATTTCTCTTCTTGTATTTCCCGCAAGAACTCTTGAGAGTACTGTTGAATTGAAGGAGGTATTCCAACATCTGTGGAATTAGGAACATAAGCTCCCATTGGTGGTGAGCTTCCTCTTTCAATAACTGGTTCAGCCTGTGGAGGTAAAGAGACTGGTGGTTTATTTACCAACTGCTCTAATCTTTCTAGTAACCCTTGGAAATGCAAATCTGGTCTGGCAGAGTTTGTCTGATTGAACTTTTGACTAGTCTCAAGTATGGCTTGAGCTTGTTCTACCATTTTCATGCACATTTTCATCCGTTCAATCTCTAAATCTGCTCTAGGGTAACTCTTGTCTAGGTTTGCCGCTGTAGGCCCTTCTTGAAGTCGAGCCTGGTAGGCCTTGAACATCATGTCCAAGCCTTCTGAGGTTGGATCTGCAAGAACAGACCCTGGTTGCGGTCTATTTACAATGGGTGGTGGGGTGGGATGAGGTGGAGTGGATGGAGTTTCGGCATGCGAGGGGCTTTGAGATGCAATGTCTTCTATTTTTGTTTTCGCTTCTTTTAAGCTTTCTTCTAGTTCCGATAACTTTTTATTCCACTTGCGATTGGCCTTCTCTCTGGTATCCTTCCATGTTCTTGTTTTCCTCTTACTAGGCTCTCCTGATTCACTCGACTCTGATTGTTCTGTTGGTTTATCCTGTTGTAAGGCTTGTGCTCTAGTGACAGCTTGTATAGGAGCCACATTGCTACTACTTGAACTTGAATCTGCCACTAAGCCTACCACATTAATGGGTGTAATCTTGGGTGCACTGGAGGGGTTTCTTGGACAATCTCTGGGGAGATGGTCTTTGCCACAATCAGGACAAAAAGCCTGTATTGTGATAGCCTGTCCTTGACTCAGAGATGGTGGGTGGGGACAGTCACGAATGAAATGGTCACCATGACATCTGATAATAGATCCTCTAGGGGCTTGTGGTCTCATTTGTCTCAACTGGGGCCTAGGGTTAGGATTTGTGTACATGACATTGGAGTATTCTGGCTCCCAATTTTGCTCCATAGGCGGTGCCTCATATTGATACGAGTAAATCTCACTATGTTCAGGTGACTCTGTGTAATAAGCATGTGGACTACCTTCATGGGAGTAGTCTGAACAATGAGCATGAGAGTCATTATCTGGTATCAATGGGGTTAGTGGCACCAATGCTCTATTTGGATTTTCTTCTCCCACAGCATATTTGACTGGAATCATGTTGGCTGGAGCTGGTGGTTGGTTTCCCAAGACAGGTTGTGGCCTATATGGTACCTGATATTGCTGTTGTGGTCTATAATATGGCTGTTGGTATTGGTTTTGGTACCTACCTGGTTGGTAAGGTTGTTGATAATTCTGTCTAACAGCCCGCCTATTGTAGGGACAATCTTGAGCCGTGTGGTTCGTATATTTTCTCTCAATAGTGCAATATGGAGCATTCCTTTCTCTAAGTTTTGGTTTTGCATTGGGCATACATTAGCCATGTGGTCACCTCCGGGTGTATAACACCGATTCACTGAAGTGACTCTCTGTGTTTGTTTATTTTGGACTCCCAGCTTCTTGGCAACTTGCTCAGCTATCTCATCTATTTCCGTGGGAATTTTTGAAGTATGACTAGTAGAACTATCAGAATCCTTATAGAGTTTGGACAATCCTAACTCCTCACCCAAGTTATCTTCTATGTCTATGCACGTCCGCACACACTCTTCTATGGATCTAGGTTCTTTCAAGTACACATATGATCTTAACTTTGTGCTCAGTAAGCCATCTAAGAACAAAGCCACTTGTTTGGCTGGTGTGGGTAACTCTGGAGTAGGGCATCTTTCTAGCTACTGTCTGAACCTTCTACCTGCTAGTCGCACTGTTTCTTGGGGTGTCTGCTTGAAACTGTGGATCAGGGACGATGTGTTATGCCTGATACCACTCTTGGAAAATTCTACAATGAATTCGTCTAGCAGTTGACCTATGTCGTGATAATTGCGACTACTCAGTGGTTGAAACCAAGCTAAGGCAGTGCCCTTAAGAGTCAAGCCAAATGCCTCGTACTGGGTGAACAAATCCTCAACCTGTTCAGCTCTTAACACTTGTTTGAACTCGGCCACATGATCATAAGGATCTCCTGACCCGTCGAAATAATTCTTCATTGCCTTGATCACTTGAGTGGGTCTAAGGGTTCTTGGGTGCTCTCGGGGTCTAGGCAATGGAAAATCATGTTCATCTCTTTGTTGCCTATGTGCTTGATGTCTCTCTCTTTCAGGTCTTTCATTTTCAAATCCTGATCTATTCCTGCCTACGATGTGTGCAAAACTTACCTAAGGTCTCTCTCTAGTTCTTTCTCTCTGAGCTTCATGAGCGTGGGATGATCCTACTCCTTGGAGGCCATGGGAAACATTGGATCTTGGTGGGGGGAAAATCAATTCATTCTTCCAAGTATATGCATGTCTATCATGTTCTGTTACCAAGAATATCTTCTCTGATGTGTTATCCAGGTAGACAACTTTGCCTGGTATCTCAGGATCTTTGAATTCATAGATGATAACTATGCTCAATTGGCTAGGTTGATCTGGCCTGAATCTCCAAAAGGCTTCCTCTGTTTCTCTATTCAAAAATAGTTCTATGCTTTTGTTGTCTTGAGGGATCCAGTCCGGAGTGATCACTCGGGTCAAAACTGACTTACCTCTAGGAGTCTGGGGTCCTTGTCCTACATTTCCTTGTTCTAGGTCTCCTATTTCATTCTCAGGAATGACATTTCCAAACTCATCCGTCCTATCTGGTAGGTTGGTGACCACATACATGGTTCCTTCCTTATCAATGTATGAACCCTCTTCGAACTTGACCACCGGGTGTTCAAGTCCAAAGGATTGATCTGGATTTTTGAGTTGGACCACTGATCGCCTCAGACCATCCTCATAGATGCGACCACCTAATTGGTTGGTCCGAATATATTCCAACTGTGTCTTATAGGGACCTTCTGGTGTTTGTAGATGGGCAGTCCCTGAGCCACCTGCAGGTTTTCCCATGCTAAAAGACATTTCTGAATCACTTGTGTCTGAACTTAGTCCGTAAGGATGACCACTTAGTTGTTGTGCCCAAGACTTAGCTGTATGGTTGACACTAGACTGAGAAGATCTAATGCTTTGTTTATCCTTGCCTAAGTGTCTACCAGATCTCAGGTTCATAAGCTTTAGTCAAGAGTCCAAATTTTCCCTTTGGTATGGTTCAAAATTCTTTGGAGCCCCCTTGGTTCCCTAGTCCCACCTGAGGGTCAACTTCAAATTATCCTATCTCAAAATCAATGCGTTATTCTTGAAAAAAACAGTTGAGATCGTGTAGGATTCGAAACGAGCTTTCCAACGAGCTATAGAGCTCAAAAAATGGACTTTGGATGAAAAAGTTACGTCAAATCAGGCTCCTAGGGGTCAAAACAGGCAAACAGGACCTTTTAGAGAAAATCGCGATTTTGTACCTTGAGAATCGTGTTCACAAAATCGTGTTTTCACAAAATCGTGTTTTGAAAATCGCGATTTTGAGTAGAAAATCGTGTTTCTGAAAATCGCGATGTTGATCACAAAATCGTGTTTCTGAAAATCTCGATGTTGATCACAAAATCGTGTTTCTGAAAATCGCGATGTTGATCACAAAATCGTGTTTCTGAAAATCGCGATGTTGATCACAAAATCGTGTTTCTGAAAATCACGATGTTGATCACAAAATCGTGTTTCTGAAAATCGCGATGTTGAGCACAAAATCGTGTTTTTTAGAAAATCGCGATTTTGAGCAAAAAAACGTGATTACACAGAATCGCCTTTTTTTCACACAATCGTGTTTTTTAACAGAAAATCGTGATTTTTTTTTAGAATCGCGATTTTGAGTAGGGAATCGTGTTTTCTCAAAATCGTATTTTTTGACTGAAAATCGTGATTTATGAGAATCGCGATTTTGAGCCCGCTGAAAATCGTATTTTCTCAGAATCGTGTTTTTGGCATGAAAATCGCGATGTTGAGCACAAAATCGTGTTTTTTAGAAAATCGCGATTTTGAGCAAAAATTCGTGATTACACAGAATCGCCTTTTTTTCACAAAATCGTGTTTTTTACTGAAAATCGTGATTTTTTGAGAATTGCGATTTTGAGTAGGGAATCGTGTTTTCTCAAAATCGTGTTTTTTCACTGAAAATCGTGATTTGTGAGAATCGCGATTTTGAGCCCGCTGAAAATCGTATTTTCTCAGAATCGTGTTTTTGGCATGAAAATCGCGATGTTGAGCACAAAATCGTGTTTTTTAAAAAATCGCGATTTTGAGCAAAAAAACGTGATTACACAGAATCGCCTTTTTTTCACACAATCGTGTTTTTTACTGAAAATCGTGGTTTTTTGAGAATCGCGATTTTGAGTAGGGAATCGTGTTTTCTCAAAATCGTGTTTTTTGACTGAAAATCGTGATTTGTGAGAATCGCGATTTTGAGCATTATCACAGAATCGTGATTTTGAGAATGACCACAGAATCGTGATTTTTTCAGCCAACTTTTAGGCGGGAAAACAGAAAATCGTGATTTTTCAAAAAATTTTGAGTTTTCACAGAATCGCGATTTTCATCACAGAATCGTGTTTTTTTGGCGGGAAATTCAAATTTCTGAGCGCCGGCTATGGCGAGCTCCGTATGAGCAGAAAATCATGAAAAAAACACAGCGCTTGCTCTCCCTTGCTTCTTCTAACTCCTTCCCACACAATAATGCATGAAAAATGGTATGAAGATGGTGAAAATGCACTAAAAAACAAGAATTTTCTATGAAGAAGAAGATGGAAGAAGGTGGAGATGATGATGATGATGAAGATGAAGAGGAAAAAACAGAAAATGAACTGAAATGACAGTTTCTTTACCTTCCAACGTCGCAAATCTACGATCTTACCATCACAACGCTCGTCCTCGAAGATCTCTCCCCGGCAACGGCGCCAAAATTTGGTGTAGCTCAAGCGTAGCACCACCTCCTTTACTTGTCAATCCGCGGAGACGTGAGGACCGGTATGAAGACCACGAGCAAGTGGAGGCACAAGTGCGAGAGTGAAAGCACACAAACATGCACACACATACACACACACGCGCACAAAGTAAGATCAAAGAGAGGAACAATGGAAAGCTTAGATTGCAAAAGAGTTCTCTTACAAAAGTTCTATTCTTTAACAGGCTAACCCCAAAAATGAGCTCTCTAGCTCTTTTTATAGTTTTTTGACTAGTTTTGGCCCTGTCCAGACCTAGTGTCCGGCCTAGTTAAAAATTAGGTTCCAGGGCTTATTTGAGGGCTCAAACGAAGTCTAAAAATGATGAAAATTGGTACGATGGTAGTTCTAATACTCCTCAAGCTCAAGGACTCCTCGGCTTGAACAAAATGGAGCTACTAAAAATAGATAATGGTATTTACAATGGTTTTTAGTGATAAAAATCACTATTTTTGTAGGGGATTCTTCTGAAAATTTGACATACACTTCTTGGAGCTCCCTACTTGCTCCCTTTCCTTGTGTGTCCACCTTTTGATGTGCTTCCATGCTTTGTCCTTGACTTTGAGCTTCAACAAACATCCGGTAGTCAAATTCAAAAATGGTGCATACATAGACAAGAAATGAACAATGTATGTAGTCACCAACTAGTTAGATAGAACAAATGAATTTGGTAATGTGATTCCAAAGATAGACATATGTGGCATAGAGAAAGGGAACTTAGGAAGAGAGCCCAGAACTCCCCGAGGCATATCAGTCCTGACTAGAATAATCACTCCAGAGTGGGTTCCCCAGGATAGTAAGAGCATAGATCTGTTGTTAAACTGAGAGATAGATGAGGGTTTTTGGAGGTATAAGGCTAACCAGCCTATTGAAGTAGAAATGATCAGAATCTATGAATTTAAAGATCTTGATAGCCCAGGCAAAGTGACCTATTTGGACAATACTTTAGAGAGGGTCTTTGTGGTCTCAGAACATGGTAAGCATGCCTACACTTGGAAGGGTGAATTTGTTTTTCCCCAACTACGATCCAATGTCTCTTATGGACACCAAGGAGCTGGGACCTCCCAAGCTCATGCACTCAAAGGGACGAGTATAGAGGTAGACCCATAGTAAGCTTTGCTAACCCACTAGGAAGAGAAAGAATGAGAATAGAAATGAATAGAATATCGGTGCAAGGCAATCAACAATTGAAGTTTTGATGAAGTTTTGAAGTCAAGGATTGAAGAAAATATCAAGTCATGAAGCATGAAGAAAGTATATGTTCAGAGAATGAAGATATGTATACATATGTACATTAACTTAGAGTTAGCTCACTTATACTTTTGTATATTTATGAGCTTGTACATATTTGCCTATATATACAATAAAAAATGTTGGGGAAAATATGAGAGAGCATGTGAATAGAGAAATTAGAAGTTGTATGAGTCATTAGACACTTTAGAAGTGAGTAAGATTTCTCTCATCACTCAGATGTAAAGTTTTCCAGAAATGAAGAAAAGTTGCACCCGATATTTCTAAGAGTTCTCCTTCTGTGTTGTATCATTTGTGAAATGCTTTTGTACAAGTCTAATTCTATAGGTGATTGACCTCTGTACAAATTTTCAGCTTTTAATTGTGATAAAGCTGAGAGAATTGAGTGTAGGAACATTTACATGTGTAAATGTAAAGAAGTGAAGTTGCAAGAGGTGCAAAATTTGATACTAATGTTTTGGTCAGTTCTCCTTCCACAGTGTAAATTTTCGAGCAAGCAAGCATTCTTTAAGTTGGCAGGTAAGCTATCTATGGCTAAAAGCATTTGATTAAATGGGTTCTATTTTGGGAGAAGCAAGCTTTAGTAGTTACAGGTGTCAAAGTCGACTATAAATAACTATAGTTTTAGACATAGGTGACTTGTTAAGATCATTTCTCAAGATTTACTGAGTCTTTTGGAATGATTTAACTTGGAGGAGGTGCGAAAACTATAGACAACATGTTGTGCAAAGCTTTATAAACAACTTTACACATTTGATAAGTCAATGAGTAAGTTATGTGCAGCAGACTTTCTGTGTAGTCACCTTCTTCACAGTTTGTTCAAGATTTTGGAAATTGAGTATTGATCCTCCAAATTGGTGAAGGTTTTAAGTTATTCTTGATATAGAGGTGCTCTAACATCAAGGATAACTTGTTCTTTTGGAGACTAACACTCTCCATCAGTGGTATCAGAGCAGGAAGTACCAAAATTAAAGAAAGGAGGACCCCGACTGCTGCAGTTATAAAGAATTCAACATTTGAAGATACAAAAGGTGAAAGCTTGAAAAAGAGGCCAAAAGATATCAAGGAAGACAAAAGAAACTTCATTTGAAGCAAAGGTACACTTATTTTTTATAAAGCTTGAAGGATTTAATACACAAGTGAAGAAAGGATGGGAGATTCTCTTCAGATAGAGAAATTGGATAGAGAGAACTATCCAGTATGGTCAATGAGGACAGAAGCTCATCTTATGAGCAAAGACTTGATAGGTTATATTATAGGTGAAGAAGAAAAGCCTCAGTTCAGAGATCCTAGTGTTCCAACTAGGGATGAGTTGTCAGATTTGAAGACTTGGATGAAGAGAGATGCTCAAGCTAGGAGCATTATCTATATGGGAGTTAATGACGACTTGCTACCTCACATTAGAGGTCTTGAAAGTGCAAGTGATATATGGAATGCTTTGGAGGAGCATTTCCAAAACACCACAAAGTCAAGGAAGGCATCCTTGTGGGCAGAGTTTACCACATTCAAGAAGAAGGCCTCTCAATCTATTTCAGATTATGTAACAAGGATGAAAGACATTGCAGATGCATTAGGAGTAGTTGATGAAGATATTGAGGAGGATAAATTGGTAAGGAAAATCCTCACAGGTTTGAGAGGTGATGAATGAGTCTAAATACCTCTCTGTAGATCCCAACATACATATATGTATTGGGTATCCCAACTATTCTTGACTAAGGGATCTATGCTTTAAGTCATAGAGCTAGTGCCATGCTTGTGGCCTTCCTAACCATTACTCGAATCACACAAGCACTCGTCGGTGTTGTCTCATGAAACCCATCTCTCTGATCCCATCTAATTGATTTCCTTAATAGTGTAGCAAAAATGCTTCCCTACTTGCTCAAGTGAGGTGTATTAGTGAAAATAATCACTCTTTGGGTATTCATCATAATACCCCATAGTCTCCTAATCATCATGAGACTCTTTTGAAAATAAATAAATCTTCACTATATTGGAGATTATCATAAATGTATCTCCATTGTCAATATGAAACTTCCTATAACCTATAGGATTGCTTGTGCACATTCCTAATGGTGAAGATACATGTCCTTCCCCTTAGTAGTCATATGGTCTAAATCCATAAGGATTATGTGCAGTGATCCTATTTACTACGGAAGTTGCCTTATCTAAATTGCTATGATGGTCCTAAGTCCATCAAACACATGCTTAAAAGCATGCTAATACCTTACTAATGTTTGTAGAAAAGGCATGTTACCATGCCACAACATTCTTACCTAAAGGTAAGTGTGTATATAATGCCATAAGGTGGGAAAAATTTTGACAGCATTTCCCCAAGGAAATAGATTTTAACCATAAACTCAATGGCACATAGGCCATCCAACAACATAGGGCTTGACAGGCCCATGGCATGCATGCCATATACTCATAGATGGACTCCATAACCTGCAAAAACATAAAAACAAGTGCTAGCAACAATCTCTTTGGTGCATAATCATTTAGTTTGTGCAATCATCTTTCCTGCAAACAATCAAAAAGTGTAATTCTCGCATGTTGTTCCATACGTTTACAATTCAAAGCATCATCAACTTGGTTATATGCACTCGAATCCATGCATATACATACAAAACATGCCATACTAAAGTAAGATGCCTAAAAATATAAAGCATACGTCTCTGAATGATTTGGTATTGGAATTTCATGCATCCAAACCTTCTCAACAAGCTTCAAGACCTCTGAACCTTCCTCCTCAGATCCTAATATAAACTTTGAAGTGTTCGAAAACATCGGATCACTTCCCAAAACATAAAGGATGGTCAAATGATTACCAAAATAATGCAAATTCACCCAAAAAATGCATTTTTAATCCTTCGTTAAACTGCAAAAACTTTTTTAGAACCTAAAAATAATAATAAAATGAAATATATATCATGTGCAATTGGCTCAAAGTGAAATTACTTCAATCGCCTTCCCAGTTTGTAAGATATGGCTCCCGGAAGGTAGTTGCCAAAAATGGTTCAAACTTTGTAGACCTGTACAGACCTACAAAAATACATAATTTCAAAAATTTCTTTTGCTGAATTGAAAATCTTGCTCTTCGAAACGAGCCATAGCATGTCCAATTTGGAGTTTTCTAGCCCAAGTTATGGCCTTTCCAAGCGAGACATGCCAAACTAGTGGATTGTTGGAGGGACTAGAAAAAGTGTGAAAATGTGATTTTTGGAATGCCCAAAAGCATTCTTCCATCAAGAAAATCCTAAAATTCTCTCCATAATCTCGGAGTAATATATGAATATGCTTGGGCCCATTTTCACCTTACCAAATCCCCCCTTAGTGCATGCTAATTTGCTACCCAAAAAAGCCTAAATCAAGATCTAATGAATCCACTATGAAGCACATACATCATACTCTTAGTATATATACGTTTTCCCATCCATCCATAGCTATTGCACCTCTTCTTTCCTCGTCCAAAAATGGGAATTTCTTAAATTGAAGTGCTGAAATTTTTTTTCAACAGTGATGGAAGGGGGTTTCGTGGAGCTTCAAACTCCCATCATACTTAGCTAATGCTTGCATTTCTTGATTTTATATGAAATTCCATACACTATACTATGTGTATGCATGATTTTTCTTACCGAACTAAAAAAAATACCACTTCATATTCCCTTCCTGAAATGGCTATTTATCAAAATAGCTCTTGCAATTTTATGTAAAAATCATGAAAAATGGCTATTTTGTAAGTATCAGAAGCTTATGCTTTCTTATATTTTGAGGGATTTATTGAATCTAGATTAGAGTATACATCTCGTACTCTCCAAATTTATGATTTTCCTCAAAGGGCTTGATACTCAAACCCTTCCTTGCCCTTCTCAAAAATGTAGATTATACAAAATTCAAAAA